>CM077316.1:25551143-26151143 GCA_039655065.1 Glossophaga mutica
AATCAAAACGTTTCTGGAAACGAACGAACAGGAACTCACAACGACCTGAAACTGACGAGATACAGCGAAGGCAGTCCTCCCAGGGAAGTTCATAGCAATAGAGGCCTACCTAAAGAAGATGGAAACTTTTCAAACAAACAACCATATGCCTACAAGAACACGAGGAACTAGCACAAAGACAGCCCAGGGCAAGAAAAAGGAAGGAAATAAGCAGCATCAGAGCAGAATGAAATGACAAAGAGCCGAAAAGGACAATTCTAAGGACCAGGGAATCCAGGAGCTGGTTCTTTGAAAAGATGGACAAAATTGACAAGCCTTTAAGCAGGTTCATCAAGAGAAAAGAGAGAGACGACGCAAATAAACACAATCAGAGATGAAAGAGGAGAGATTACAACCGACACTGCAGAAATACAAAGGATTGTAAGAAATTACTATGAAGAACTATATGCCGAGGAATTTGAAACACTAGGTGAAACGGACCAGTTTCTAGAAAAACAGAATCTCCCAAAACTCAACGAAGAAGAAGCAGAAAACCTGAACAGACCAATAACAGCAGGTGAAATTAAAGCACGAAGGAGAAAAACTCCCGGCACACAAAAGCCCTGGACCAGATGGTTTCAGAGGAGAATTCTACAGACATTTAAGGAGGAGCTAACTCCTATCCTTCACAGTCTATTTGAAAAACTCCAAAATGATGGAAGACTCTCAAACTCTTTTAATGAAGCCAGCACCATCCTAATCGCAAAAGCAGAAAAAGACACAAAAGAGGAAAGAAATTTTCAGGCCAAGATCACTGAGGAACACAGGCGCTAAAATCCTCAACGAAATATTGGCAAACCGCATCCAACAGTACGTTAAAAATATCATACACCGTGACCAAGGGCGATTCATCCCAGGGACGCTAGGATGGTTCGACATCAGCAAATCCGCAAATGTTACAAACCACACAAGCTGAAACGAAGACAAAAATCACCTGATCATATCAACAGAAAGGGAAAAAGCTTTTGATAAGGTACAACCCCCATTTACGATAAAAACACTCAGCAAAGTGGGAATAGAGGGAGCATTCCTCAACGTAATAAAGGCCATATACCAGAGTGCTACAGCCAACATCATACTCAATGGGCAAAACTAACACCTTTCCAGCTAAGATCAGGAAAAAGACAAGGATGTCCACTGTCACCACTTCTATTCAATATAGTATTGGAAGTCCTAGCAAAAGCGATCGGACAACCAGAGGAAATAAAAGGCATGCAAATTCGAGAGGGGGAAATAAAACGATCGTTGTTCGCAGATGACTTGATAGTGTACATGGAAAATCCTACAGCTTGGTCAAAAAGCTGCTGGACCAAATGAATGAATTTGGCCAAAACTGCCACATACAAAGTCAATATCCAGAAAGCCATGGCATTCTTGCATACCAACAACGAAACAGCAGAAGCGGAAATCAGGGCCAAAAAAAAAAAAAAAAAAAAAAATCCCATTTGATATAGCAAAACCAAAAATAACGTACCTAGGGATCAACCTAATCAAGGAGGTAAAAAGACCTGTGTGCAGAAAACTACACAGCACCCAAGAAAGAAATCAAGGAAGACGCAAACAAACGGAAGCGTACACCGCGTCCATGGACTGGAAGAATTAATATCATCAGAATGTCCATACTACCCAACGCAATTTACAAATTCAATGCAATACCTATTAAAGAGACAATGGCATATTTCACAGACATAGAACAAACACTTCAAAAATGTATACGGAACCATAAAGGACCCCTAATAGCTGCCGCAATTTTGAGAAAGAAGGGCAAAGTAGGAAGGGTCACAATACCTGATACCAAACTGTATTACAAGGCCACTGTAATCAAGGCAGCGTGGCGCTGGCATAAAAACAGGCACGTGGACCAGTGGAATAGAACAGACAGTGCGGAAATAAACCCAAGACTCTACAGTCCATTAATATTCGACAAAGGGGGCAGCATCATAAAAATGGAGCAAAAAGAGCTTCTTCAACAAGTGGTGTTGGGAGAACTAGACAGCTACCTGCAAAAAAGAGAGAAAAATGTAACTCGAGCACCAACTTACACCACACACAAAAATAAATTCAAGGCGGATAAGAGATTTCACTATAATCCGTGACACCGTTAAAGCCTTAGAGGAGAACATAGGCAGGGAAATCTCAGATATTTCACGCAGCAACATTTTTACTGCTACGTCCCCTAAAGCAAGGACGTAAAGGAAAGAATAAACAAATGGGATCTCCTCAACATAGAAAAGCTTCTGCACGGCTAAAGAAAACAGTATTAAGATAAGAAGGGAACCAACTGTACGGGAAAGCATATTTGCCATTTGCTACCTCACACAAGGCTTTAGTCTCCAAACTATATACAGGACTTCCAAGACTCGACTCTAAGAAGACAAGCAACCCAGTTAGAAAAGGGGCAAAGGACTTGGGCAGACACTTCTCCAGGCAGGACTTACGGAGCATCCAGAGGCACATGAAACGATGCTCAATATCACTAGCTATCAGAGAGCTGCAGGTTAAAACCACAATGAGATACCACTTCACACCGGTCAGAATGACAATCACGAGCAAAGCAACAAACAGCAAGTGTTGGAGAGGTTGTGGACAAAGAGGACCCTAGTGCACTGTTGGCGGGAGTGCAGACTGGTACAACCAGCATGGCATTTTCCAAGAAAAGTAACAATGGAGCTACCTTTTGACCCAGCAATTCCACTGTTAGGAATATAGCCTAAGAACCCTGAAAGAGCAACCCGAAGGAACCTATGCACCGCTATGTTCGTAGCAGCCCAATGTACAACAGCCAAGTGCTGAAAGCAACCTAGGTGCTCATCGGTAAATGAATGGATCCAAAAAGTGCGGTACATTGACACAATGGAATTCTATGCAGCGGAAAGAAAGAAGGAGCTGCTACCCTTCTCAACAGCATGCACGGAACTGGAGAGCATCATGCTAAGGGAAATAATCCAGACAGTGAACGACAAATACCAAAGGATCTACCCTTTTATAGGAACCTAATCAACAAAACAAACAAACAAGCACAATATAACCAAAGACGGTGAACTACGGAACAGGCTGACAGTCACCAGAGTGGGGAGGGGAGGGAACTTCAGGGGAAAAGGGGAAGTGTTTACAGGAACAAGTATAAAGGACACATGCACGAAAACTACGGGGCGTGGAAATTGAAGGGGGTAGGGAGGGCTAGGGTGGTCGGCTGGGGTGGGAGGTGAAGTCAGAGAACTGTACATGATCATGAATGAAAAGGAAAATGAAGGAAAAAAAAAAAAAGAATAGCTTAAGGCACTTTACGAAAGATTTTTACCGCAACACAATTATAGTAGGCGATTTTATCACCCCGCTGTCAAAAATGGACAGATCTTACAAACAAAAGATCAACAAAGATATTGTGGCATTGAACAGCACTCTAGAGGAAATGGCCTTAACTGATATATATATATATATATATATATATATATATATATGTAGGTATGTATGTAACTGTATGTATGTATGTATGTATGTATGTATATATAGATATACGGAGAGTGAGAGAGCCCTTCATCCCAAAGAAACTAAATACACATTCTTTTCGAATGCACATGGAACATTTTCAAAGATAGACCACATGATAGGGCACGAAACAAGCCTCAACAAGTTCAGGAAAACGGGAATCATTCCAAGCGTCTTCTCCAACCACAAGGGACTGAAACTAGGAAAAAAAACCCAAGGGGGAAAACCCAAAAGCCTCAAAATCATGGAGAGCGAATGGCATCCTATGAAACAATGAATGGGTCGAGAATGAAATTGGGGAGTAAATCAAAACGTTTCTGGAAACGAACGAACAGGAACTCACAACGACCTGAAACTGACGAGATACAGCGAAGGCAGTCCTCCCAGGGAAGTTCATAGCAATAGAGGCCTACCTAAAGAAGATGGAAACTTTTCAAACAAACAACCATATGCCTACAAGAACACGAGGAACTAGCACAAAGACAGCCCAGGGCAAGAAAAAGGAAGGAAATAAGCAGCATCAGAGCAGAATGAAATGACAAAGAGCCGAAAAGGACAATTCTAAGGACCAGGGAATCCAGGAGCTGGTTCTTTGAAAAGATGGACAAAATTGACAAGCCTTTAAGCAGGTTCATCAAGAGAAAAGAGAGAGACGACGCAAATAAACACAATCAGAGATGAAAGAGGAGAGATTACAACCGACACTGCAGAAATACAAAGGATTGTAAGAAATTACTATGAAGAACTATATGCCGAGGAATTTGAAACACTAGGTGAAACGGACCAGTTTCTAGAAAAACAGAATCTCCCAAAACTCAACGAAGAAGAAGCAGAAAACCTGAACAGACCAATAACAGCAGGTGAAATTAAAGCACGAAGGAGAAAAACTCCCGGCACACAAAAGCCCTGGACCAGATGGTTTCAGAGGAGAATTCTACAGACATTTAAGGAGGAGCTAACTCCTATCCTTCACAGTCTATTTGAAAAACTCCAAAATGATGGAAGACTCTCAAACTCTTTTAATGAAGCCAGCACCATCCTAATCGCAAAAGCAGAAAAAGACACAAAAGAGGAAAGAAATTTTCAGGCCAAGATCACTGAGGAACACAGGCGCTAAAATCCTCAACGAAATATTGGCAAACCGCATCCAACAGTACGTTAAAAATATCATACACCGTGACCAAGGGCGATTCATCCCAGGGACGCTAGGATGGTTCGACATCAGCAAATCCGCAAATGTTACAAACCACACAAGCTGAAACGAAGACAAAAATCACCTGATCATATCAACAGAAAGGGAAAAAGCTTTTGATAAGGTACAACCCCCATTTACGATAAAAACACTCAGCAAAGTGGGAATAGAGGGAGCATTCCTCAACGTAATAAAGGCCATATACCAGAGTGCTACAGCCAACATCATACTCAATGGGCAAAACTAACACCTTTCCAGCTAAGATCAGGAAAAAGACAAGGATGTCCACTGTCACCACTTCTATTCAATATAGTATTGGAAGTCCTAGCAAAAGCGATCGGACAACCAGAGGAAATAAAAGGCATGCAAATTCGAGAGGGGGAAATAAAACGATCGTTGTTCGCAGATGACTTGATAGTGTACATGGAAAATCCTACAGCTTGGTCAAAAAGCTGCTGGACCAAATGAATGAATTTGGCCAAAACTGCCACATACAAAGTCAATATCCAGAAAGCCATGGCATTCTTGCATACCAACAACGAAACAGCAGAAGCGGAAATCAGGGCCAAAAAAAAAAAAAAAAAAAAAATCCCATTTGATATAGCAAAACCAAAAATAACGTACCTAGGGATCAACCTAATCAAGGAGGTAAAAAGACCTGTGTGCAGAAAACTACACAGCACCCAAGAAAGAAATCAAGGAAGACGCAAACAAACGGAAGCGTACACCGCGTCCATGGACTGGAAGAATTAATATCATCAGAATGTCCATACTACCCAACGCAATTTACAAATTCAATGCAATACCTATTAAAGAGACAATGGCATATTTCACAGACATAGAACAAACACTTCAAAAATGTATACGGAACCATAAAGGACCCCTAATAGCTGCCGCAATTTTGAGAAAGAAGGGCAAAGTAGGAAGGGTCACAATACCTGATACCAAACTGTATTACAAGGCCACTGTAATCAAGGCAGCGTGGCGCTGGCATAAAAACAGGCACGTGGACCAGTGGAATAGAACAGACAGTGCGGAAATAAACCCAAGACTCTACAGTCCATTAATATTCGACAAAGGGGGCAGCATCATAAAAATGGAGCAAAAAGAGCTTCTTCAACAAGTGGTGTTGGGAGAACTAGACAGCTACCTGCAAAAAAGAGAGAAAAATGTAACTCGAGCACCAACTTACACCACACACAAAAATAAATTCAAGGCGGATAAGAGATTTCACTATAATCCGTGACACCGTTAAAGCCTTAGAGGAGAACATAGGCAGGGAAATCTCAGATATTTCACGCAGCAACATTTTTACTGCTACGTCCCCTAAAGCAAGGACGTAAAGGAAAGAATAAACAAATGGGATCTCCTCAACATAGAAAAGCTTCTGCACGGCTAAAGAAAACAGTATTAAGATAAGAAGGGAACCAACTGTACGGGAAAGCATATTTGCCATTTGCTACCTCACACAAGGCTTTAGTCTCCAAACTATATACAGGACTTCCAAGACTCGACTCTAAGAAGACAAGCAACCCAGTTAGAAAAGGGGCAAAGGACTTGGGCAGACACTTCTCCAGGCAGGACTTACGGAGCATCCAGAGGCACATGAAACGATGCTCAATATCACTAGCTATCAGAGAGCTGCAGGTTAAAACCACAATGAGATACCACTTCACACCGGTCAGAATGACAATCACGAGCAAAGCAACAAACAGCAAGTGTTGGAGAGGTTGTGGACAAAGAGGACCCTAGTGCACTGTTGGCGGGAGTGCAGACTGGTACAACCAGCATGGCATTTTCCAAGAAAAGTAACAATGGAGCTACCTTTTGACCCAGCAATTCCACTGTTAGGAATATAGCCTAAGAACCCTGAAAGAGCAACCCGAAGGAACCTATGCACCGCTATGTTCGTAGCAGCCCAATGTACAACAGCCAAGTGCTGAAAGCAACCTAGGTGCTCATCGGTAAATGAATGGATCCAAAAAGTGCGGTACATTGACACAATGGAATTCTATGCAGCGGAAAGAAAGAAGGAGCTGCTACCCTTCTCAACAGCATGCACGGAACTGGAGAGCATCATGCTAAGGGAAATAATCCAGACAGTGAACGACAAATACCAAAGGATCTACCCTTTTATAGGAACCTAATCAACAAAACAAACAAACAAGCACAATATAACCAAAGACGGTGAACTACGGAACAGGCTGACAGTCACCAGAGTGGGGAGGGGAGGGAACTTCAGGGGAAAAGGGGAAGTGTTTACAGGAACAAGTATAAAGGACACATGCACGAAAACTACGGGGCGTGGAAATTGAAGGGGGTAGGGAGGGCTAGGGTGGTCGGCTGGGGTGGGAGGTGAAGTCAGAGAACTGTACATGATCATGAATGAAAAGGAAAATGAAGGAAAAAAAAAAAAAGAATAGCTTAAGGCACTTTACGAAAGATTTTTACCGCAACACAATTATAGTAGGCGATTTTATCACCCCGCTGTCAAAAATGGACAGATCTTACAAACAAAAGATCAACAAAGATATTGTGGCATTGAACAGCACTCTAGAGGAAATGGCCTTAACTGATATATATATATATATATATATATATATATATATATGTAGGTATGTATGTAACTGTATGTATGTATGTATGTATGTATGTATATATAGATATACGGAGAGTGAGAGAGCCCTTCATCCCAAAGAAACTAAATACACATTCTTTTCGAATGCACATGGAACATTTTCAAAGATAGACCACATGATAGGGCACGAAACAAGCCTCAACAAGTTCAGGAAAACGGGAATCATTCCAAGCGTCTTCTCCAACCACAAGGGACTGAAACTAGGAAAAAAAACCCAAGGGGGAAAACCCAAAAGCCTCAAAATCATGGAGAGCGAATGGCATCCTATGAAACAATGAATGGGTCGAGAATGAAATTGGGGAGTAAATCAAAACGTTTCTGGAAACGAACGAACAGGAACTCACAACGACCTGAAACTGACGAGATACAGCGAAGGCAGTCCTCCCAGGGAAGTTCATAGCAATAGAGGCCTACCTAAAGAAGATGGAAACTTTTCAAACAAACAACCATATGCCTACAAGAACACGAGGAACTAGCACAAAGACAGCCCAGGGCAAGAAAAAGGAAGGAAATAAGCAGCATCAGAGCAGAATGAAATGACAAAGAGCCGAAAAGGACAATTCTAAGGACCAGGGAATCCAGGAGCTGGTTCTTTGAAAAGATGGACAAAATTGACAAGCCTTTAAGCAGGTTCATCAAGAGAAAAGAGAGAGACGACGCAAATAAACACAATCAGAGATGAAAGAGGAGAGATTACAACCGACACTGCAGAAATACAAAGGATTGTAAGAAATTACTATGAAGAACTATATGCCGAGGAATTTGAAACACTAGGTGAAACGGACCAGTTTCTAGAAAAACAGAATCTCCCAAAACTCAACGAAGAAGAAGCAGAAAACCTGAACAGACCAATAACAGCAGGTGAAATTAAAGCACGAAGGAGAAAAACTCCCGGCACACAAAAGCCCTGGACCAGATGGTTTCAGAGGAGAATTCTACAGACATTTAAGGAGGAGCTAACTCCTATCCTTCACAGTCTATTTGAAAAACTCCAAAATGATGGAAGACTCTCAAACTCTTTTAATGAAGCCAGCACCATCCTAATCGCAAAAGCAGAAAAAGACACAAAAGAGGAAAGAAATTTTCAGGCCAAGATCACTGAGGAACACAGGCGCTAAAATCCTCAACGAAATATTGGCAAACCGCATCCAACAGTACGTTAAAAATATCATACACCGTGACCAAGGGCGATTCATCCCAGGGACGCTAGGATGGTTCGACATCAGCAAATCCGCAAATGTTACAAACCACACAAGCTGAAACGAAGACAAAAATCACCTGATCATATCAACAGAAAGGGAAAAAGCTTTTGATAAGGTACAACCCCCATTTACGATAAAAACACTCAGCAAAGTGGGAATAGAGGGAGCATTCCTCAACGTAATAAAGGCCATATACCAGAGTGCTACAGCCAACATCATACTCAATGGGCAAAACTAACACCTTTCCAGCTAAGATCAGGAAAAAGACAAGGATGTCCACTGTCACCACTTCTATTCAATATAGTATTGGAAGTCCTAGCAAAAGCGATCGGACAACCAGAGGAAATAAAAGGCATGCAAATTCGAGAGGGGGAAATAAAACGATCGTTGTTCGCAGATGACTTGATAGTGTACATGGAAAATCCTACAGCTTGGTCAAAAAGCTGCTGGACCAAATGAATGAATTTGGCCAAAACTGCCACATACAAAGTCAATATCCAGAAAGCCATGGCATTCTTGCATACCAACAACGAAACAGCAGAAGCGGAAATCAGGGCCAAAAAAAAAAAAAAAAAAAAAATCCCATTTGATATAGCAAAACCAAAAATAACGTACCTAGGGATCAACCTAATCAAGGAGGTAAAAAGACCTGTGTGCAGAAAACTACACAGCACCCAAGAAAGAAATCAAGGAAGACGCAAACAAACGGAAGCGTACACCGCGTCCATGGACTGGAAGAATTAATATCATCAGAATGTCCATACTACCCAACGCAATTTACAAATTCAATGCAATACCTATTAAAGAGACAATGGCATATTTCACAGACATAGAACAAACACTTCAAAAATGTATACGGAACCATAAAGGACCCCTAATAGCTGCCGCAATTTTGAGAAAGAAGGGCAAAGTAGGAAGGGTCACAATACCTGATACCAAACTGTATTACAAGGCCACTGTAATCAAGGCAGCGTGGCGCTGGCATAAAAACAGGCACGTGGACCAGTGGAATAGAACAGACAGTGCGGAAATAAACCCAAGACTCTACAGTCCATTAATATTCGACAAAGGGGGCAGCATCATAAAAATGGAGCAAAAAGAGCTTCTTCAACAAGTGGTGTTGGGAGAACTAGACAGCTACCTGCAAAAAAGAGAGAAAAATGTAACTCGAGCACCAACTTACACCACACACAAAAATAAATTCAAGGCGGATAAGAGATTTCACTATAATCCGTGACACCGTTAAAGCCTTAGAGGAGAACATAGGCAGGGAAATCTCAGATATTTCACGCAGCAACATTTTTACTGCTACGTCCCCTAAAGCAAGGACGTAAAGGAAAGAATAAACAAATGGGATCTCCTCAACATAGAAAAGCTTCTGCACGGCTAAAGAAAACAGTATTAAGATAAGAAGGGAACCAACTGTACGGGAAAGCATATTTGCCATTTGCTACCTCACACAAGGCTTTAGTCTCCAAACTATATACAGGACTTCCAAGACTCGACTCTAAGAAGACAAGCAACCCAGTTAGAAAAGGGGCAAAGGACTTGGGCAGACACTTCTCCAGGCAGGACTTACGGAGCATCCAGAGGCACATGAAACGATGCTCAATATCACTAGCTATCAGAGAGCTGCAGGTTAAAACCACAATGAGATACCACTTCACACCGGTCAGAATGACAATCACGAGCAAAGCAACAAACAGCAAGTGTTGGAGAGGTTGTGGACAAAGAGGACCCTAGTGCACTGTTGGCGGGAGTGCAGACTGGTACAACCAGCATGGCATTTTCCAAGAAAAGTAACAATGGAGCTACCTTTTGACCCAGCAATTCCACTGTTAGGAATATAGCCTAAGAACCCTGAAAGAGCAACCCGAAGGAACCTATGCACCGCTATGTTCGTAGCAGCCCAATGTACAACAGCCAAGTGCTGAAAGCAACCTAGGTGCTCATCGGTAAATGAATGGATCCAAAAAGTGCGGTACATTGACACAATGGAATTCTATGCAGCGGAAAGAAAGAAGGAGCTGCTACCCTTCTCAACAGCATGCACGGAACTGGAGAGCATCATGCTAAGGGAAATAATCCAGACAGTGAACGACAAATACCAAAGGATCTACCCTTTTATAGGAACCTAATCAACAAAACAAACAAACAAGCACAATATAACCAAAGACGGTGAACTACGGAACAGGCTGACAGTCACCAGAGTGGGGAGGGGAGGGAACTTCAGGGGAAAAGGGGAAGTGTTTACAGGAACAAGTATAAAGGACACATGCACGAAAACTACGGGGCGTGGAAATTGAAGGGGGTAGGGAGGGCTAGGGTGGTCGGCTGGGGTGGGAGGTGAAGTCAGAGAACTGTACATGATCATGAATGAAAAGGAAAATGAAGGAAAAAAAAAAAAAGAATAGCTTAAGGCACTTTACGAAAGATTTTTACCGCAACACAATTATAGTAGGCGATTTTATCACCCCGCTGTCAAAAATGGACAGATCTTACAAACAAAAGATCAACAAAGATATTGTGGCATTGAACAGCACTCTAGAGGAAATGGCCTTAACTGATATATATATATATATATATATATATATATATATATATATGTAGGTATGTATGTAACTGTATGTATGTATGTATGTATGTATGTATATATAGATATACGGAGAGTGAGAGAGCCCTTCATCCCAAAGAAACTAAATACACATTCTTTTCGAATGCACATGGAACATTTTCAAAGATAGACCACATGATAGGGCACGAAACAAGCCTCAACAAGTTCAGGAAAACGGGAATCATTCCAAGCGTCTTCTCCAACCACAAGGGACTGAAACTAGGAAAAAAAACCCAAGGGGGAAAACCCAAAAGCCTCAAAATCATGGAGAGCGAATGGCATCCTATGAAACAATGAATGGGTCGAGAATGAAATTGGGGAGTAAATCAAAACGTTTCTGGAAACGAACGAACAGGAACTCACAACGACCTGAAACTGACGAGATACAGCGAAGGCAGTCCTCCCAGGGAAGTTCATAGCAATAGAGGCCTACCTAAAGAAGATGGAAACTTTTCAAACAAACAACCATATGCCTACAAGAACACGAGGAACTAGCACAAAGACAGCCCAGGGCAAGAAAAAGGAAGGAAATAAGCAGCATCAGAGCAGAATGAAATGACAAAGAGCCGAAAAGGACAATTCTAAGGACCAGGGAATCCAGGAGCTGGTTCTTTGAAAAGATGGACAAAATTGACAAGCCTTTAAGCAGGTTCATCAAGAGAAAAGAGAGAGACGACGCAAATAAACACAATCAGAGATGAAAGAGGAGAGATTACAACCGACACTGCAGAAATACAAAGGATTGTAAGAAATTACTATGAAGAACTATATGCCGAGGAATTTGAAACACTAGGTGAAACGGACCAGTTTCTAGAAAAACAGAATCTCCCAAAACTCAACGAAGAAGAAGCAGAAAACCTGAACAGACCAATAACAGCAGGTGAAATTAAAGCACGAAGGAGAAAAACTCCCGGCACACAAAAGCCCTGGACCAGATGGTTTCAGAGGAGAATTCTACAGACATTTAAGGAGGAGCTAACTCCTATCCTTCACAGTCTATTTGAAAAACTCCAAAATGATGGAAGACTCTCAAACTCTTTTAATGAAGCCAGCACCATCCTAATCGCAAAAGCAGAAAAAGACACAAAAGAGGAAAGAAATTTTCAGGCCAAGATCACTGAGGAACACAGGCGCTAAAATCCTCAACGAAATATTGGCAAACCGCATCCAACAGTACGTTAAAAATATCATACACCGTGACCAAGGGCGATTCATCCCAGGGACGCTAGGATGGTTCGACATCAGCAAATCCGCAAATGTTACAAACCACACAAGCTGAAACGAAGACAAAAATCACCTGATCATATCAACAGAAAGGGAAAAAGCTTTTGATAAGGTACAACCCCCATTTACGATAAAAACACTCAGCAAAGTGGGAATAGAGGGAGCATTCCTCAACGTAATAAAGGCCATATACCAGAGTGCTACAGCCAACATCATACTCAATGGGCAAAACTAACACCTTTCCAGCTAAGATCAGGAAAAAGACAAGGATGTCCACTGTCACCACTTCTATTCAATATAGTATTGGAAGTCCTAGCAAAAGCGATCGGACAACCAGAGGAAATAAAAGGCATGCAAATTCGAGAGGGGGAAATAAAACGATCGTTGTTCGCAGATGACTTGATAGTGTACATGGAAAATCCTACAGCTTGGTCAAAAAGCTGCTGGACCAAATGAATGAATTTGGCCAAAACTGCCACATACAAAGTCAATATCCAGAAAGCCATGGCATTCTTGCATACCAACAACGAAACAGCAGAAGCGGAAATCAGGGCCAAAAAAAAAAAAAAAAAAAAAATCCCATTTGATATAGCAAAACCAAAAATAACGTACCTAGGGATCAACCTAATCAAGGAGGTAAAAAGACCTGTGTGCAGAAAACTACACAGCACCCAAGAAAGAAATCAAGGAAGACGCAAACAAACGGAAGCGTACACCGCGTCCATGGACTGGAAGAATTAATATCATCAGAATGTCCATACTACCCAACGCAATTTACAAATTCAATGCAATACCTATTAAAGAGACAATGGCATATTTCACAGACATAGAACAAACACTTCAAAAATGTATACGGAACCATAAAGGACCCCTAATAGCTGCCGCAATTTTGAGAAAGAAGGGCAAAGTAGGAAGGGTCACAATACCTGATACCAAACTGTATTACAAGGCCACTGTAATCAAGGCAGCGTGGCGCTGGCATAAAAACAGGCACGTGGACCAGTGGAATAGAACAGACAGTGCGGAAATAAACCCAAGACTCTACAGTCCATTAATATTCGACAAAGGGGGCAGCATCATAAAAATGGAGCAAAAAGAGCTTCTTCAACAAGTGGTGTTGGGAGAACTAGACAGCTACCTGCAAAAAAGAGAGAAAAATGTAACTCGAGCACCAACTTACACCACACACAAAAATAAATTCAAGGCGGATAAGAGATTTCACTATAATCCGTGACACCGTTAAAGCCTTAGAGGAGAACATAGGCAGGGAAATCTCAGATATTTCACGCAGCAACATTTTTACTGCTACGTCCCCTAAAGCAAGGACGTAAAGGAAAGAATAAACAAATGGGATCTCCTCAACATAGAAAAGCTTCTGCACGGCTAAAGAAAACAGTATTAAGATAAGAAGGGAACCAACTGTACGGGAAAGCATATTTGCCATTTGCTACCTCACACAAGGCTTTAGTCTCCAAACTATATACAGGACTTCCAAGACTCGACTCTAAGAAGACAAGCAACCCAGTTAGAAAAGGGGCAAAGGACTTGGGCAGACACTTCTCCAGGCAGGACTTACGGAGCATCCAGAGGCACATGAAACGATGCTCAATATCACTAGCTATCAGAGAGCTGCAGGTTAAAACCACAATGAGATACCACTTCACACCGGTCAGAATGACAATCACGAGCAAAGCAACAAACAGCAAGTGTTGGAGAGGTTGTGGACAAAGAGGACCCTAGTGCACTGTTGGCGGGAGTGCAGACTGGTACAACCAGCATGGCATTTTCCAAGAAAAGTAACAATGGAGCTACCTTTTGACCCAGCAATTCCACTGTTAGGAATATAGCCTAAGAAC
Organism: Glossophaga mutica; assembly: GCA_039655065.1. Classification (NCBI taxonomy): domain Eukaryota; kingdom Metazoa; phylum Chordata; class Mammalia; order Chiroptera; family Phyllostomidae; genus Glossophaga; species Glossophaga mutica. The sequence goes on from CM077316.1 coordinate 25,565,398, forward strand.
CCTGAAAGAGCAACCCGAAGGAACCTATGCACCGCTATGTTCGTAGCAGCCCAATGTACAACAGCCAAGTGCTGAAAGCAACCTAGGTGCTCATCGGTAAATGAATGGATCCAAAAAGTGCGGTACATTGACACAATGGAATTCTATGCAGCGGAAAGAAAGAAGGAGCTGCTACCCTTCTCAACAGCATGCACGGAACTGGAGAGCATCATGCTAAGGGAAATAATCCAGACAGTGAACGACAAATACCAAAGGATCTACCCTTTTATAGGAACCTAATCAACAAAACAAACAAACAAGCACAATATAACCAAAGACGGTGAACTACGGAACAGGCTGACAGTCACCAGAGTGGGGAGGGGAGGGAACTTCAGGGGAAAAGGGGAAGTGTTTACAGGAACAAGTATAAAGGACACATGCACGAAAACTACGGGGCGTGGAAATTGAAGGGGGTAGGGAGGGCTAGGGTGGTCGGCTGGGGTGGGAGGTGAAGTCAGAGAACTGTACATGATCATGAATGAAAAGGAAAATGAAGGAAAAAAAAAAAAAGAATAGCTTAAGGCACTTTACGAAAGATTTTTACCGCAACACAATTATAGTAGGCGATTTTATCACCCCGCTGTCAAAAATGGACAGATCTTACAAACAAAAGATCAACAAAGATATTGTGGCATTGAACAGCACTCTAGAGGAAATGGCCTTAACTGATATATATATATATATATATATATATATATATATATATATATATATATATATATATATATATGTAGGTATGTATGTAACTGTATGTATGTATGTATGTATGTATGTATATATAGATATACGGAGAGTGAGAGAGCCCTTCATCCCAAAGAAACTAAATACACATTCTTTTCGAATGCACATGGAACATTTTCAAAGATAGACCACATGATAGGGCACGAAACAAGCCTCAACAAGTTCAGGAAAACGGGAATCATTCCAAGCGTCTTCTCCAACCACAAGGGACTGAAACTAGGAAAAAAAACCCAAGGGGGAAAACCCAAAAGCCTCAAAATCATGGAGAGCGAATGGCATCCTATGAAACAATGAATGGGTCGAGAATGAAATTGGGGAGTAAATCAAAACGTTTCTGGAAACGAACGAACAGGAACTCACAACGACCTGAAACTGACGAGATACAGCGAAGGCAGTCCTCCCAGGGAAGTTCATAGCAATAGAGGCCTACCTAAAGAAGATGGAAACTTTTCAAACAAACAACCATATGCCTACAAGAACACGAGGAACTAGCACAAAGACAGCCCAGGGCAAGAAAAAGGAAGGAAATAAGCAGCATCAGAGCAGAATGAAATGACAAAGAGCCGAAAAGGACAATTCTAAGGACCAGGGAATCCAGGAGCTGGTTCTTTGAAAAGATGGACAAAATTGACAAGCCTTTAAGCAGGTTCATCAAGAGAAAAGAGAGAGACGACGCAAATAAACACAATCAGAGATGAAAGAGGAGAGATTACAACCGACACTGCAGAAATACAAAGGATTGTAAGAAATTACTATGAAGAACTATATGCCGAGGAATTTGAAACACTAGGTGAAACGGACCAGTTTCTAGAAAAACAGAATCTCCCAAAACTCAACGAAGAAGAAGCAGAAAACCTGAACAGACCAATAACAGCAGGTGAAATTAAAGCACGAAGGAGAAAAACTCCCGGCACACAAAAGCCCTGGACCAGATGGTTTCAGAGGAGAATTCTACAGACATTTAAGGAGGAGCTAACTCCTATCCTTCACAGTCTATTTGAAAAACTCCAAAATGATGGAAGACTCTCAAACTCTTTTAATGAAGCCAGCACCATCCTAATCGCAAAAGCAGAAAAAGACACAAAAGAGGAAAGAAATTTTCAGGCCAAGATCACTGAGGAACACAGGCGCTAAAATCCTCAACGAAATATTGGCAAACCGCATCCAACAGTACGTTAAAAATATCATACACCGTGACCAAGGGCGATTCATCCCAGGGACGCTAGGATGGTTCGACATCAGCAAATCCGCAAATGTTACAAACCACACAAGCTGAAACGAAGACAAAAATCACCTGATCATATCAACAGAAAGGGAAAAAGCTTTTGATAAGGTACAACCCCCATTTACGATAAAAACACTCAGCAAAGTGGGAATAGAGGGAGCATTCCTCAACGTAATAAAGGCCATATACCAGAGTGCTACAGCCAACATCATACTCAATGGGCAAAACTAACACCTTTCCAGCTAAGATCAGGAAAAAGACAAGGATGTCCACTGTCACCACTTCTATTCAATATAGTATTGGAAGTCCTAGCAAAAGCGATCGGACAACCAGAGGAAATAAAAGGCATGCAAATTCGAGAGGGGGAAATAAAACGATCGTTGTTCGCAGATGACTTGATAGTGTACATGGAAAATCCTACAGCTTGGTCAAAAAGCTGCTGGACCAAATGAATGAATTTGGCCAAAACTGCCACATACAAAGTCAATATCCAGAAAGCCATGGCATTCTTGCATACCAACAACGAAACAGCAGAAGCGGAAATCAGGGCCAAAAAAAAAAAAAAAAAAAAAATCCCATTTGATATAGCAAAACCAAAAATAACGTACCTAGGGATCAACCTAATCAAGGAGGTAAAAAGACCTGTGTGCAGAAAACTACACAGCACCCAAGAAAGAAATCAAGGAAGACGCAAACAAACGGAAGCGTACACCGCGTCCATGGACTGGAAGAATTAATATCATCAGAATGTCCATACTACCCAACGCAATTTACAAATTCAATGCAATACCTATTAAAGAGACAATGGCATATTTCACAGACATAGAACAAACACTTCAAAAATGTATACGGAACCATAAAGGACCCCTAATAGCTGCCGCAATTTTGAGAAAGAAGGGCAAAGTAGGAAGGGTCACAATACCTGATACCAAACTGTATTACAAGGCCACTGTAATCAAGGCAGCGTGGCGCTGGCATAAAAACAGGCACGTGGACCAGTGGAATAGAACAGACAGTGCGGAAATAAACCCAAGACTCTACAGTCCATTAATATTCGACAAAGGGGGCAGCATCATAAAAATGGAGCAAAAAGAGCTTCTTCAACAAGTGGTGTTGGGAGAACTAGACAGCTACCTGCAAAAAAGAGAGAAAAATGTAACTCGAGCACCAACTTACACCACACACAAAAATAAATTCAAGGCGGATAAGAGATTTCACTATAATCCGTGACACCGTTAAAGCCTTAGAGGAGAACATAGGCAGGGAAATCTCAGATATTTCACGCAGCAACATTTTTACTGCTACGTCCCCTAAAGCAAGGACGTAAAGGAAAGAATAAACAAATGGGATCTCCTCAACATAGAAAAGCTTCTGCACGGCTAAAGAAAACAGTATTAAGATAAGAAGGGAACCAACTGTACGGGAAAGCATATTTGCCATTTGCTACCTCACACAAGGCTTTAGTCTCCAAACTATATACAGGACTTCCAAGACTCGACTCTAAGAAGACAAGCAACCCAGTTAGAAAAGGGGCAAAGGACTTGGGCAGACACTTCTCCAGGCAGGACTTACGGAGCATCCAGAGGCACATGAAACGATGCTCAATATCACTAGCTATCAGAGAGCTGCAGGTTAAAACCACAATGAGATACCACTTCACACCGGTCAGAATGACAATCACGAGCAAAGCAACAAACAGCAAGTGTTGGAGAGGTTGTGGACAAAGAGGACCCTAGTGCACTGTTGGCGGGAGTGCAGACTGGTACAACCAGCATGGCATTTTCCAAGAAAAGTAACAATGGAGCTACCTTTTGACCCAGCAATTCCACTGTTAGGAATATAGCCTAAGAACCCTGAAAGAGCAACCCGAAGGAACCTATGCACCGCTATGTTCGTAGCAGCCCAATGTACAACAGCCAAGTGCTGAAAGCAACCTAGGTGCTCATCGGTAAATGAATGGATCCAAAAAGTGCGGTACATTGACACAATGGAATTCTATGCAGCGGAAAGAAAGAAGGAGCTGCTACCCTTCTCAACAGCATGCACGGAACTGGAGAGCATCATGCTAAGGGAAATAATCCAGACAGTGAACGACAAATACCAAAGGATCTACCCTTTTATAGGAACCTAATCAACAAAACAAACAAACAAGCACAATATAACCAAAGACGGTGAACTACGGAACAGGCTGACAGTCACCAGAGTGGGGAGGGGAGGGAACTTCAGGGGAAAAGGGGAAGTGTTTACAGGAACAAGTATAAAGGACACATGCACGAAAACTACGGGGCGTGGAAATTGAAGGGGGTAGGGAGGGCTAGGGTGGTCGGCTGGGGTGGGAGGTGAAGTCAGAGAACTGTACATGATCATGAATGAAAAGGAAAATGAAGGAAAAAAAAAAAAAGAATAGCTTAAGGCACTTTACGAAAGATTTTTACCGCAACACAATTATAGTAGGCGATTTTATCACCCCGCTGTCAAAAATGGACAGATCTTACAAACAAAAGATCAACAAAGATATTGTGGCATTGAACAGCACTCTAGAGGAAATGGCCTTAACTGATATATATATATATATATATATATATATATATATATATATATATGTAGGTATGTATGTAACTGTATGTATGTATGTATGTATGTATGTATATATAGATATACGGAGAGTGAGAGAGCCCTTCATCCCAAAGAAACTAAATACACATTCTTTTCGAATGCACATGGAACATTTTCAAAGATAGACCACATGATAGGGCACGAAACAAGCCTCAACAAGTTCAGGAAAACGGGAATCATTCCAAGCGTCTTCTCCAACCACAAGGGACTGAAACTAGGAAAAAAAACCCAAGGGGGAAAACCCAAAAGCCTCAAAATCATGGAGAGCGAATGGCATCCTATGAAACAATGAATGGGTCGAGAATGAAATTGGGGAGTAAATCAAAACGTTTCTGGAAACGAACGAACAGGAACTCACAACGACCTGAAACTGACGAGATACAGCGAAGGCAGTCCTCCCAGGGAAGTTCATAGCAATAGAGGCCTACCTAAAGAAGATGGAAACTTTTCAAACAAACAACCATATGCCTACAAGAACACGAGGAACTAGCACAAAGACAGCCCAGGGCAAGAAAAAGGAAGGAAATAAGCAGCATCAGAGCAGAATGAAATGACAAAGAGCCGAAAAGGACAATTCTAAGGACCAGGGAATCCAGGAGCTGGTTCTTTGAAAAGATGGACAAAATTGACAAGCCTTTAAGCAGGTTCATCAAGAGAAAAGAGAGAGACGACGCAAATAAACACAATCAGAGATGAAAGAGGAGAGATTACAACCGACACTGCAGAAATACAAAGGATTGTAAGAAATTACTATGAAGAACTATATGCCGAGGAATTTGAAACACTAGGTGAAACGGACCAGTTTCTAGAAAAACAGAATCTCCCAAAACTCAACGAAGAAGAAGCAGAAAACCTGAACAGACCAATAACAGCAGGTGAAATTAAAGCACGAAGGAGAAAAACTCCCGGCACACAAAAGCCCTGGACCAGATGGTTTCAGAGGAGAATTCTACAGACATTTAAGGAGGAGCTAACTCCTATCCTTCACAGTCTATTTGAAAAACTCCAAAATGATGGAAGACTCTCAAACTCTTTTAATGAAGCCAGCACCATCCTAATCGCAAAAGCAGAAAAAGACACAAAAGAGGAAAGAAATTTTCAGGCCAAGATCACTGAGGAACACAGGCGCTAAAATCCTCAACGAAATATTGGCAAACCGCATCCAACAGTACGTTAAAAATATCATACACCGTGACCAAGGGCGATTCATCCCAGGGACGCTAGGATGGTTCGACATCAGCAAATCCGCAAATGTTACAAACCACACAAGCTGAAACGAAGACAAAAATCACCTGATCATATCAACAGAAAGGGAAAAAGCTTTTGATAAGGTACAACCCCCATTTACGATAAAAACACTCAGCAAAGTGGGAATAGAGGGAGCATTCCTCAACGTAATAAAGGCCATATACCAGAGTGCTACAGCCAACATCATACTCAATGGGCAAAACTAACACCTTTCCAGCTAAGATCAGGAAAAAGACAAGGATGTCCACTGTCACCACTTCTATTCAATATAGTATTGGAAGTCCTAGCAAAAGCGATCGGACAACCAGAGGAAATAAAAGGCATGCAAATTCGAGAGGGGGAAATAAAACGATCGTTGTTCGCAGATGACTTGATAGTGTACATGGAAAATCCTACAGCTTGGTCAAAAAGCTGCTGGACCAAATGAATGAATTTGGCCAAAACTGCCACATACAAAGTCAATATCCAGAAAGCCATGGCATTCTTGCATACCAACAACGAAACAGCAGAAGCGGAAATCAGGGCCAAAAAAAAAAAAAAAAAAAAAATCCCATTTGATATAGCAAAACCAAAAATAACGTACCTAGGGATCAACCTAATCAAGGAGGTAAAAAGACCTGTGTGCAGAAAACTACACAGCACCCAAGAAAGAAATCAAGGAAGACGCAAACAAACGGAAGCGTACACCGCGTCCATGGACTGGAAGAATTAATATCATCAGAATGTCCATACTACCCAACGCAATTTACAAATTCAATGCAATACCTATTAAAGAGACAATGGCATATTTCACAGACATAGAACAAACACTTCAAAAATGTATACGGAACCATAAAGGACCCCTAATAGCTGCCGCAATTTTGAGAAAGAAGGGCAAAGTAGGAAGGGTCACAATACCTGATACCAAACTGTATTACAAGGCCACTGTAATCAAGGCAGCGTGGCGCTGGCATAAAAACAGGCACGTGGACCAGTGGAATAGAACAGACAGTGCGGAAATAAACCCAAGACTCTACAGTCCATTAATATTCGACAAAGGGGGCAGCATCATAAAAATGGAGCAAAAAGAGCTTCTTCAACAAGTGGTGTTGGGAGAACTAGACAGCTACCTGCAAAAAAGAGAGAAAAATGTAACTCGAGCACCAACTTACACCACACACAAAAATAAATTCAAGGCGGATAAGAGATTTCACTATAATCCGTGACACCGTTAAAGCCTTAGAGGAGAACATAGGCAGGGAAATCTCAGATATTTCACGCAGCAACATTTTTACTGCTACGTCCCCTAAAGCAAGGACGTAAAGGAAAGAATAAACAAATGGGATCTCCTCAACATAGAAAAGCTTCTGCACGGCTAAAGAAAACAGTATTAAGATAAGAAGGGAACCAACTGTACGGGAAAGCATATTTGCCATTTGCTACCTCACACAAGGCTTTAGTCTCCAAACTATATACAGGACTTCCAAGACTCGACTCTAAGAAGACAAGCAACCCAGTTAGAAAAGGGGCAAAGGACTTGGGCAGACACTTCTCCAGGCAGGACTTACGGAGCATCCAGAGGCACATGAAACGATGCTCAATATCACTAGCTATCAGAGAGCTGCAGGTTAAAACCACAATGAGATACCACTTCACACCGGTCAGAATGACAATCACGAGCAAAGCAACAAACAGCAAGTGTTGGAGAGGTTGTGGACAAAGAGGACCCTAGTGCACTGTTGGCGGGAGTGCAGACTGGTACAACCAGCATGGCATTTTCCAAGAAAAGTAACAATGGAGCTACCTTTTGACCCAGCAATTCCACTGTTAGGAATATAGCCTAAGAACCCTGAAAGAGCAACCCGAAGGAACCTATGCACCGCTATGTTCGTAGCAGCCCAATGTACAACAGCCAAGTGCTGAAAGCAACCTAGGTGCTCATCGGTAAATGAATGGATCCAAAAAGTGCGGTACATTGACACAATGGAATTCTATGCAGCGGAAAGAAAGAAGGAGCTGCTACCCTTCTCAACAGCATGCACGGAACTGGAGAGCATCATGCTAAGGGAAATAATCCAGACAGTGAACGACAAATACCAAAGGATCTACCCTTTTATAGGAACCTAATCAACAAAACAAACAAACAAGCACAATATAACCAAAGACGGTGAACTACGGAACAGGCTGACAGTCACCAGAGTGGGGAGGGGAGGGAACTTCAGGGGAAAAGGGGAAGTGTTTACAGGAACAAGTATAAAGGACACATGCACGAAAACTACGGGGCGTGGAAATTGAAGGGGGTAGGGAGGGCTAGGGTGGTCGGCTGGGGTGGGAGGTGAAGTCAGAGAACTGTACATGATCATGAATGAAAAGGAAAATGAAGGAAAAAAAAAAAAAAGAATAGCTTAAGGCACTTTACGAAAGATTTTTACCGCAACACAATTATAGTAGGCGATTTTATCACCCCGCTGTCAAAAATGGACAGATCTTACAAACAAAAGATCAACAAAGATATTGTGGCATTGAACAGCACTCTAGAGGAAATGGCCTTAACTGATATATATATATATATATATATATATATATATATGTAGGTATGTATGTAACTGTATGTATGTATGTATGTATGTATGTATATATAGATATACGGAGAGTGAGAGAGCCCTTCATCCCAAAGAAACTAAATACACATTCTTTTCGAATGCACATGGAACATTTTCAAAGATAGACCACATGATAGGGCACGAAACAAGCCTCAACAAGTTCAGGAAAACGGGAATCATTCCAAGCGTCTTCTCCAACCACAAGGGACTGAAACTAGGAAAAAAAAACCCAAGGGGGAAAACCCAAAAGCCTCAAAATCATGGAGAGCGAATGGCATCCTATGAAACAATGAATGGGTCGAGAATGAAATTGGGGAGTAAATCAAAACGTTTCTGGAAACGAACGAACAGGAACTCACAACGACCTGAAACTGACGAGATACAGCGAAGGCAGTCCTCCCAGGGAAGTTCATAGCAATAGAGGCCTACCTAAAGAAGATGGAAACTTTTCAAACAAACAACCATATGCCTACAAGAACACGAGGAACTAGCACAAAGACAGCCCAGGGCAAGAAAAAGGAAGGAAATAAGCAGCATCAGAGCAGAATGAAATGACAAAGAGCCGAAAAGGACAATTCTAAGGACCAGGGAATCCAGGAGCTGGTTCTTTGAAAAGATGGACAAAATTGACAAGCCTTTAAGCAGGTTCATCAAGAGAAAAGAGAGAGACGACGCAAATAAACACAATCAGAGATGAAAGAGGAGAGATTACAACCGACACTGCAGAAATACAAAGGATTGTAAGAAATTACTATGAAGAACTATATGCCGAGGAATTTGAAACACTAGGTGAAACGGACCAGTTTCTAGAAAAACAGAATCTCCCAAAACTCAACGAAGAAGAAGCAGAAAACCTGAACAGACCAATAACAGCAGGTGAAATTAAAGCACGAAGAAGAAAAACTCCCGGCACACAAAAGCCCTGGACCAGATGGTTTCAGAGGAGAATTCTACAGACATTTAAGGAGGAGCTAACTCCTATCCTTCACAGTCTATTTGAAAAACTCCAAAATGATGGAAGACTCTCAAACTCTTTTAATGAAGCCAGCACCATCCTAATCGCAAAAGCAGAAAAAGACACAAAAGAGGAAAGAAATTTTCAGGCCAAGATCACTGAGGAACACAGGCGCTAAAATCCTCAACGAAATATTGGCAAACCGCATCCAACAGTACGTTAAAAATATCATACACCGTGACCAAGGGCGATTCATCCCAGGGACGCTAGGATGGTTCGACATCAGCAAATCCGCAAATGTTACAAACCACACAAGCTGAAACGAAGACAAAAATCACCTGATCATATCAACAGAAAGGGAAAAAGCTTTTGATAAGGTACAACCCCCATTTACGATAAAAACACTCAGCAAAGTGGGAATAGAGGGAGCATTCCTCAACGTAATAAAGGCCATATACCAGAGTGCTACAGCCAACATCATACTCAATGGGCAAAACTAACACCTTTCCAGCTAAGATCAGGAAAAAGACAAGGATGTCCACTGTCACCACTTCTATTCAATATAGTATTGGAAGTCCTAGCAAAAGCGATCGGACAACCAGAGGAAATAAAAGGCATGCAAATTCGAGAGGGGGAAATAAAACGATCGTTGTTCGCAGATGACTTGATAGTGTACATGGAAAATCCTACAGCTTGGTCAAAAAGCTGCTGGACCAAATGAATGAATTTGGCCAAAACTGCCACATACAAAGTCAATATCCAGAAAGCCATGGCATTCTTGCATACCAACAACGAAACAGCAGAAGCGGAAATCAGGGCCAAAAAAAAAAAAAAAAAAAAAAATCCCATTTGATATAGCAAAACCAAAAATAACGTACCTAGGGATCAACCTAATCAAGGAGGTAAAAAGACCTGTGTGCAGAAAACTACACAGCACCCAAGAAAGAAATCAAGGAAGACGCAAACAAACGGAAGCGTACACCGCGTCCATGGACTGGAAGAATTAATATCATCAGAATGTCCATACTACCCAACGCAATTTACAAATTCAATGCAATACCTATTAAAGAGACAATGGCATATTTCACAGACATAGAACAAACACTTCAAAAATGTATACGGAACCATAAAGGACCCCTAATAGCTGCCGCAATTTTGAGAAAGAAGGGCAAAGTAGGAAGGGTCACAATACCTGATACCAAACTGTATTACAAGGCCACTGTAATCAAGGCAGCGTGGCGCTGGCATAAAAACAGGCACGTGGACCAGTGGAATAGAACAGACAGTGCGGAAATAAACCCAAGACTCTACAGTCCATTAATATTCGACAAAGGGGGCAGCATCATAAAAATGGAGCAAAAAGAGCTTCTTCAACAAGTGGTGTTGGGAGAACTAGACAGCTACCTGCAAAAAAGAGAGAAAAATGTAACTCGAGCACCAACTTACACCACACACAAAAATAAATTCAAGGCGGATAAGAGATTTCACTATAATCCGTGACACCGTTAAAGCCTTAGAGGAGAACATAGGCAGGGAAATCTCAGATATTTCACGCAGCAACATTTTTACTGCTACGTCCCCTAAAGCAAGGACGTAAAGGAAAGAATAAACAAATGGGATCTCCTCAACATAGAAAAGCTTCTGCACGGCTAAAGAAAACAGTATTAAGATAAGAAGGGAACCAACTGTACGGGAAAGCATATTTGCCATTTGCTACCTCACACAAGGCTTTAGTCTCCAAACTATATACAGGACTTCCAAGACTCGACTCTAAGAAGACAAGCAACCCAGTTAGAAAAGGGGCAAAGGACTTGGGCAGACACTTCTCCAGGCAGGACTTACGGAGCATCCAGAGGCACATGAAACGATGCTCAATATCACTAGCTATCAGAGAGCTGCAGGTTAAAACCACAATGAGATACCACTTCACACCGGTCAGAATGACAATCACGAGCAAAGCAACAAACAGCAAGTGTTGGAGAGGTTGTGGACAAAGAGGACCCTAGTGCACTGTTGGCGGGAGTGCAGACTGGTACAACCAGCATGGCATTTTCCAAGAAAAGTAACAATGGAGCTACCTTTTGACCCAGCAATTCCACTGTTAGGAATATAGCCTAAGAACCCTGAAAGAGCAACCCGAAGGAACCTATGCACCGCTATGTTCGTAGCAGCCCAATGTACAACAGCCAAGTGCTGAAAGCAACCTAGGTGCTCATCGGTAAATGAATGGATCCAAAAAGTGCGGTACATTGACACAATGGAATTCTATGCAGCGGAAAGAAAGAAGGAGCTGCTACCCTTCTCAACAGCATGCACGGAACTGGAGAGCATCATGCTAAGGGAAATAATCCAGACAGTGAACGACAAATACCAAAGGATCTACCCTTTTATAGGAACCTAATCAACAAAACAAACAAACAAGCACAATATAACCAAAGACGGTGAACTACGGAACAGGCTGACAGTCACCAGAGTGGGGAGGGGAGGGAACTTCAGGGGAAAAGGGGAAGTGTTTACAGGAACAAGTATAAAGGACACATGCACGAAAACTACGGGGCGTGGAAATTGAAGGGGGTAGGGAGGGCTAGGGTGGTCGGCTGGGGTGGGAGGTGAAGTCAGAGAACTGTACATGATCATGAATGAAAAGGAAAATGAAGGAAAAAAAAAAAAAGAATAGCTTAAGGCACTTTACGAAAGATTTTTACCGCAACACAATTATAGTAGGCGATTTTATCACCCCGCTGTCAAAAATGGACAGATCTTACAAACAAAAGATCAACAAAGATATTGTGGCATTGAACAGCACTCTAGAGGAAATGGCCTTAACTGATATATATATATATATATATATATATATATATATATGTAGGTATGTATGTAACTGTATGTATGTATGTATGTATGTATGTATATATAGATATACGGAGAGTGAGAGAGCCCTTCATCCCAAAGAAACTAAATACACATTCTTTTCGAATGCACATGGAACATTTTCAAAGATAGACCACATGATAGGGCACGAAACAAGCCTCAACAAGTTCAGGAAAACGGGAATCATTCCAAGCGTCTTCTCCAACCACAAGGGACTGAAACTAGGAAAAAAAACCCAAGGGGGAAAACCCAAAAGCCTCAAAATCATGGAGAGCGAATGGCATCCTATGAAACAATGAATGGGTCGAGAATGAAATTGGGGAGTAAATCAAAACGTTTCTGGAAACGAACGAACAGGAACTCACAACGACCTGAAACTGACGAGATACAGCGAAGGCAGTCCTCCCAGGGAAGTTCATAGCAATAGAGGCCTACCTAAAGAAGATGGAAACTTTTCAAACAAACAACCATATGCCTACAAGAACACGAGGAACTAGCACAAAGACAGCCCAGGGCAAGAAAAAGGAAGGAAATAAGCAGCATCAGAGCAGAATGAAATGACAAAGAGCCGAAAAGGACAATTCTAAGGACCAGGGAATCCAGGAGCTGGTTCTTTGAAAAGATGGACAAAATTGACAAGCCTTTAAGCAGGTTCATCAAGAGAAAAGAGAGAGACGACGCAAATAAACACAATCAGAGATGAAAGAGGAGAGATTACAACCGACACTGCAGAAATACAAAGGATTGTAAGAAATTACTATGAAGAACTATATGCCGAGGAATTTGAAACACTAGGTGAAACGGACCAGTTTCTAGAAAAACAGAATCTCCCAAAACTCAACGAAGAAGAAGCAGAAAACCTGAACAGACCAATAACAGCAGGTGAAATTAAAGCACGAAGGAGAAAAACTCCCGGCACACAAAAGCCCTGGACCAGATGGTTTCAGAGGAGAATTCTACAGACATTTAAGGAGGAGCTAACTCCTATCCTTCACAGTCTATTTGAAAAACTCCAAAATGATGGAAGACTCTCAAACTCTTTTAATGAAGCCAGCACCATCCTAATCGCAAAAGCAGAAAAAGACACAAAAGAGGAAAGAAATTTTCAGGCCAAGATCACTGAGGAACACAGGCGCTAAAATCCTCAACGAAATATTGGCAAACCGCATCCAACAGTACGTTAAAAATATCATACACCGTGACCAAGGGCGATTCATCCCAGGGACGCTAGGATGGTTCGACATCAGCAAATCCGCAAATGTTACAAACCACACAAGCTGAAACGAAGACAAAAATCACCTGATCATATCAACAGAAAGGGAAAAAGCTTTTGATAAGGTACAACCCCCATTTACGATAAAAACACTCAGCAAAGTGGGAATAGAGGGAGCATTCCTCAACGTAATAAAGGCCATATACCAGAGTGCTACAGCCAACATCATACTCAATGGGCAAAACTAACACCTTTCCAGCTAAGATCAGGAAAAAGACAAGGATGTCCACTGTCACCACTTCTATTCAATATAGTATTGGAAGTCCTAGCAAAAGCGATCGGACAACCAGAGGAAATAAAAGGCATGCAAATTCGAGAGGGGGAAATAAAACGATCGTTGTTCGCAGATGACTTGATAGTGTACATGGAAAATCCTACAGCTTGGTCAAAAAGCTGCTGGACCAAATGAATGAATTTGGCCAAAACTGCCACATACAAAGTCAATATCCAGAAAGCCATGGCATTCTTGCATACCAACAACGAAACAGCAGAAGCGGAAATCAGGGCCAAAAAAAAAAAAAAAAATCCCATTTGATATAGCAAAACCAAAAATAACGTACCTAGGGATCAACCTAATCAAGGAGGTAAAAAGACCTGTGTGCAGAAAACTACACAGCACCCAAGAAAGAAATCAAGGAAGACGCAAACAAACGGAAGCGTACACCGCGTCCATGGACTGGAAGAATTAATATCATCAGAATGTCCATACTACCCAACGCAATTTACAAATTCAATGCAATACCTATTAAAGAGACAATGGCATATTTCACAGACATAGAACAAACACTTCAAAAATGTATACGGAACCATAAAGGACCCCTAATAGCTGCCGCAATTTTGAGAAAGAAGGGCAAAGTAGGAAGGGTCACAATACCTGATACCAAACTGTATTACAAGGCCACTGTAATCAAGGCAGCGTGGCGCTGGCATAAAAACAGGCACGTGGACCAGTGGAATAGAACAGACAGTGCGGAAATAAACCCAAGACTCTACAGTCCATTAATATTCGACAAAGGGGGCAGCATCATAAAAATGGAGCAAAAAGAGCTTCTTCAACAAGTGGTGTTGGGAGAACTAGACAGCTACCTGCAAAAAAGAGAGAAAAATGTAACTCGAGCACCAACTTACACCACACACAAAAATAAATTCAAGGCGGATAAGAGATTTCACTATAATCCGTGACACCGTTAAAGCCTTAGAGGAGAACATAGGCAGGGAAATCTCAGATATTTCACGCAGCAACATTTTTACTGCTACGTCCCCTAAAGCAAGGACGTAAAGGAAAGAATAAACAAATGGGATCTCCTCAACATAGAAAAGCTTCTGCACGGCTAAAGAAAACAGTATTAAGATAAGAAGGGAACCAACTGTACGGGAAAGCATATTTGCCATTTGCTACCTCACACAAGGCTTTAGTCTCCAAACTATATACAGGACTTCCAAGACTCGACTCTAAGAAGACAAGCAACCCAGTTAGAAAAGGGGCAAAGGACTTGGGCAGACACTTCTCCAGGCAGGACTTACGGAGCATCCAGAGGCACATGAAACGATGCTCAATATCACTAGCTATCAGAGAGCTGCAGGTTAAAACCACAATGAGATACCACTTCACACCGGTCAGAATGACAATCACGAGCAAAGCAACAAACAGCAAGTGTTGGAGAGGTTGTGGACAAAGAGGACCCTAGTGCACTGTTGGCGGGAGTGCAGACTGGTACAACCAGCATGGCATTTTCCAAGAAAAGTAACAATGGAGCTACCTTTTGACCCAGCAATTCCACTGTTAGGAATATAGCCTAAGAACCCTGAAAGAGCAACCCGAAGGAACCTATGCACCGCTATGTTCGTAGCAGCCCAATGTACAACAGCCAAGTGCTGAAAGCAACCTAGGTGCTCATCGGTAAATGAATGGATCCAAAAAGTGCGGTACATTGACACAATGGAATTCTATGCAGCGGAAAGAAAGAAGGAGCTGCTACCCTTCTCAACAGCATGCACGGAACTGGAGAGCATCATGCTAAGGGAAATAATCCAGACAGTGAACGACAAATACCAAAGGATCTACCCTTTTATAGGAACCTAATCAACAAAACAAACAAACAAGCACAATATAACCAAAGACGGTGAACTACGGAACAGGCTGACAGTCACCAGAGTGGGGAGGGGAGGGAACTTCAGGGGAAAAGGGGAAGTGTTTACAGGAACAAGTATAAAGGACACATGCACGAAAACTACGGGGCGTGGAAATTGAAGGGGGTAGGGAGGGCTAGGGTGGTCGGCTGGGGTGGGAGGTGAAGTCAGAGAACTGTACATGATCATGAATGAAAAGGAAAATGAAGGAAAAAAAAAAAAAGAATAGCTTAAGGCACTTTACGAAAGATTTTTACCGCAACACAATTATAGTAGGCGATTTTATCACCCCGCTGTCAAAAATGGACAGATCTTACAAACAAAAGATCAACAAAGATATTGTGGCATTGAACAGCACTCTAGAGGAAATGGCCTTAACTGATATATATATATATATATATATATATATATATATATATATATATATATATATATATGTAGGTATGTATGTAACTGTATGTATGTATGTATGTATGTATGTATATATAGATATACGGAGAGTGAGAGAGCCCTTCATCCCAAAGAAACTAAATACACATTCTTTTCGAATGCACATGGAACATTTTCAAAGATAGACCACATGATAGGGCACGAAACAAGCCTCAACAAGTTCAGGAAAACGGGAATCATTCCAAGCGTCTTCTCCAACCACAAGGGACTGAAACTAGGAAAAAAAACCCAAGGGGGAAAACCCAAAAGCCTCAAAATCATGGAGAGCGAATGGCATCCTATGAAACAATGAATGGGTCGAGAATGAAATTGGGGAGTAAATCAAAACGTTTCTGGAAACGAACGAACAGGAACTCACAACGACCTGAAACTGACGAGATACAGCGAAGGCAGTCCTCCCAGGGAAGTTCATAGCAATAGAGGCCTACCTAAAGAAGATGGAAACTTTTCAAACAAACAACCATATGCCTACAAGAACACGAGGAACTAGCACAAAGACAGCCCAGGGCAAGAAAAAGGAAGGAAATAAGCAGCATCAGAGCAGAATGAAATGACAAAGAGCCGAAAAGGACAATTCTAAGGACCAGGGAATCCAGGAGCTGGTTCTTTGAAAAGATGGACAAAATTGACAAGCCTTTAAGCAGGTTCATCAAGAGAAAAGAGAGAGACGACGCAAATAAACACAATCAGAGATGAAAGAGGAGAGATTACAACCGACACTGCAGAAATACAAAGGATTGTAAGAAATTACTATGAAGAACTATATGCCGAGGAATTTGAAACACTAGGTGAAACGGACCAGTTTCTAGAAAAACAGAATCTCCCAAAACTCAACGAAGAAGAAGCAGAAAACCTGAACAGACCAATAACAGCAGGTGAAATTAAAGCACGAAGGAGAAAAACTCCCGGCACACAAAAGCCCTGGACCAGATGGTTTCAGAGGAGAATTCTACAGACATTTAAGGAGGAGCTAACTCCTATCCTTCACAGTCTATTTGAAAAACTCCAAAATGATGGAAGACTCTCAAACTCTTTTAATGAAGCCAGCACCATCCTAATCGCAAAAGCAGAAAAAGACACAAAAGAGGAAAGAAATTTTCAGGCCAAGATCACTGAGGAACACAGGCGCTAAAATCCTCAACGAAATATTGGCAAACCGCATCCAACAGTACGTTAAAAATATCATACACCGTGACCAAGGGCGATTCATCCCAGGGACGCTAGGATGGTTCGACATCAGCAAATCCGCAAATGTTACAAACCACACAAGCTGAAACGAAGACAAAAATCACCTGATCATATCAACAGAAAGGGAAAAAGCTTTTGATAAGGTACAACCCCCATTTACGATAAAAACACTCAGCAAAGTGGGAATAGAGGGAGCATTCCTCAACGTAATAAAGGCCATATACCAGAGTGCTACAGCCAACATCATACTCAATGGGCAAAACTAACACCTTTCCAGCTAAGATCAGGAAAAAGACAAGGATGTCCACTGTCACCACTTCTATTCAATATAGTATTGGAAGTCCTAGCAAAAGCGATCGGACAACCAGAGGAAATAAAAGGCATGCAAATTCGAGAGGGGGAAATAAAACGATCGTTGTTCGCAGATGACTTGATAGTGTACATGGAAAATCCTACAGCTTGGTCAAAAAGCTGCTGGACCAAATGAATGAATTTGGCCAAAACTGCCACATACAAAGTCAATATCCAGAAAGCCATGGCATTCTTGCATACCAACAACGAAACAGCAGAAGCGGAAATCAGGGCCAAAAAAAAAAAAAAAAAAAAATCCCATTTGATATAGCAAAACCAAAAATAACGTACCTAGGGATCAACCTAATCAAGGAGGTAAAAAGACCTGTGTGCAGAAAACTACACAGCACCCAAGAAAGAAATCAAGGAAGACGCAAACAAACGGAAGCGTACACCGCGTCCATGGACTGGAAGAATTAATATCATCAGAATGTCCATACTACCCAACGCAATTTACAAATTCAATGCAATACCTATTAAAGAGACAATGGCATATTTCACAGACATAGAACAAACACTTCAAAAATGTATACGGAACCATAAAGGACCCCTAATAGCTGCCGCAATTTTGAGAAAGAAGGGCAAAGTAGGAAGGGTCACAATACCTGATACCAAACTGTATTACAAGGCCACTGTAATCAAGGCAGCGTGGCGCTGGCATAAAAACAGGCACGTGGACCAGTGGAATAGAACAGACAGTGCGGAAATAAACCCAAGACTCTACAGTCCATTAATATTCGACAAAGGGGGCAGCATCATAAAAATGGAGCAAAAAGAGCTTCTTCAACAAGTGGTGTTGGGAGAACTAGACAGCTACCTGCAAAAAAGAGAGAAAAATGTAACTCGAGCACCAACTTACACCACACACAAAAATAAATTCAAGGCGGATAAGAGATTTCACTATAATCCGTGACACCGTTAAAGCCTTAGAGGAGAACATAGGCAGGGAAATCTCAGATATTTCACGCAGCAACATTTTTACTGCTACGTCCCCTAAAGCAAGGACGTAAAGGAAAGAATAAACAAATGGGATCTCCTCAACATAGAAAAGCTTCTGCACGGCTAAAGAAAACAGTATTAAGATAAGAAGGGAACCAACTGTACGGGAAAGCATATTTGCCATTTGCTACCTCACACAAGGCTTTAGTCTCCAAACTATATACAGGACTTCCAAGACTCGACTCTAAGAAGACAAGCAACCCAGTTAGAAAAGGGGCAAAGGACTTGGGCAGACACTTCTCCAGGCAGGACTTACGGAGCATCCAGAGGCACATGAAACGATGCTCAATATCACTAGCTATCAGAGAGCTGCAGGTTAAAACCACAATGAGATACCACTTCACACCGGTCAGAATGACAATCACGAGCAAAGCAACAAACAGCAAGTGTTGGAGAGGTTGTGGACAAAGAGGACCCTAGTGCACTGTTGGCGGGAGTGCAGACTGGTACAACCAGCATGGCATTTTCCAAGAAAAGTAACAATGGAGCTACCTTTTGACCCAGCAATTCCACTGTTAGGAATATAGCCTAAGAACCCTGAAAGAGCAACCCGAAGGAACCTATGCACCGCTATGTTCGTAGCAGCCCAATGTACAACAGCCAAGTGCTGAAAGCAACCTAGGTGCTCATCGGTAAATGAATGGATCCAAAAAGTGCGGTACATTGACACAATGGAATTCTATGCAGCGGAAAGAAAGAAGGAGCTGCTACCCTTCTCAACAGCATGCACGGAACTGGAGAGCATCATGCTAAGGGAAATAATCCAGACAGTGAACGACAAATACCAAAGGATCTACCCTTTTATAGGAACCTAATCAACAAAACAAACAAACAAGCACAATATAACCAAAGACGGTGAACTACGGAACAGGCTGACAGTCACCAGAGTGGGGAGGGGAGGGAACTTCAGGGGAAAAGGGGAAGTGTTTACAGGAACAAGTATAAAGGACACATGCACGAAAACTACGGGGCGTGGAAATTGAAGGGGGTAGGGAGGGCTAGGGTGGTCGGCTGGGGTGGGAGGTGAAGTCAGAGAACTGTACATGATCATGAATGAAAAGGAAAATGAAGGAAAAAAAAAAAAAGAATAGCTTAAGGCACTTTACGAAAGATTTTTACCGCAACACAATTATAGTAGGCGATTTTATCACCCCGCTGTCAAAAATGGACAGATCTTACAAACAAAAGATCAACAAAGATATTGTGGCATTGAACAGCACTCTAGAGGAAATGGCCTTAACTGATATATATATATATATATATATATATATATATATATATATATATATATGTAGGTATGTATGTAACTGTATGTATGTATGTATGTATGTATGTATATATAGATATACGGAGAGTGAGAGAGCCCTTCATCCCAAAGAAACTAAATACACATTCTTTTCGAATGCACATGGAACATTTTCAAAGATAGACCACATGATAGGGCACGAAACAAGCCTCAACAAGTTCAGGAAAACGGGAATCATTCCAAGCGTCTTCTCCAACCACAAGGGACTGAAACTAGGAAAAAAAACCCAAGGGGGAAAACCCAAAAGCCTCAAAATCATGGAGAGCGAATGGCATCCTATGAAACAATGAATGGGTCGAGAATGAAATTGGGGAGTAAATCAAAACGTTTCTGGAAACGAACGAACAGGAACTCACAACGACCTGAAACTGACGAGATACAGCGAAGGCAGTCCTCCCAGGGAAGTTCATAGCAATAGAGGCCTACCTAAAGAAGATGGAAACTTTTCAAACAAACAACCATATGCCTACAAGAACACGAGGAACTAGCACAAAGACAGCCCAGGGCAAGAAAAAGGAAGGAAATAAGCAGCATCAGAGCAGAATGAAATGACAAAGAGCCGAAAAGGACAATTCTAAGGACCAGGGAATCCAGGAGCTGGTTCTTTGAAAAGATGGACAAAATTGACAAGCCTTTAAGCAGGTTCATCAAGAGAAAAGAGAGAGACGACGCAAATAAACACAATCAGAGATGAAAGAGGAGAGATTACAACCGACACTGCAGAAATACAAAGGATTGTAAGAAATTACTATGAAGAACTATATGCCGAGGAATTTGAAACACTAGGTGAAACGGACCAGTTTCTAGAAAAACAGAATCTCCCAAAACTCAACGAAGAAGAAGCAGAAAACCTGAACAGACCAATAACAGCAGGTGAAATTAAAGCACGAAGGAGAAAAACTCCCGGCACACAAAAGCCCTGGACCAGATGGTTTCAGAGGAGAATTCTACAGACATTTAAGGAGGAGCTAACTCCTATCCTTCACAGTCTATTTGAAAAACTCCAAAATGATGGAAGACTCTCAAACTCTTTTAATGAAGCCAGCACCATCCTAATCGCAAAAGCAGAAAAAGACACAAAAGAGGAAAGAAATTTTCAGGCCAAGATCACTGAGGAACACAGGCGCTAAAATCCTCAACGAAATATTGGCAAACCGCATCCAACAGTACGTTAAAAATATCATACACCGTGACCAAGGGCGATTCATCCCAGGGACGCTAGGATGGTTCGACATCAGCAAATCCGCAAATGTTACAAACCACACAAGCTGAAACGAAGACAAAAATCACCTGATCATATCAACAGAAAGGGAAAAAGCTTTTGATAAGGTACAACCCCCATTTACGATAAAAACACTCAGCAAAGTGGGAATAGAGGGAGCATTCCTCAACGTAATAAAGGCCATATACCAGAGTGCTACAGCCAACATCATACTCAATGGGCAAAACTAACACCTTTCCAGCTAAGATCAGGAAAAAGACAAGGATGTCCACTGTCACCACTTCTATTCAATATAGTATTGGAAGTCCTAGCAAAAGCGATCGGACAACCAGAGGAAATAAAAGGCATGCAAATTCGAGAGGGGGAAATAAAACGATCGTTGTTCGCAGATGACTTGATAGTGTACATGGAAAATCCTACAGCTTGGTCAAAAAGCTGCTGGACCAAATGAATGAATTTGGCCAAAACTGCCACATACAAAGTCAATATCCAGAAAGCCATGGCATTCTTGCATACCAACAACGAAACAGCAGAAGCGGAAATCAGGGCCAAAAAAAAAAAAAAAAAAAAAATCCCATTTGATATAGCAAAACCAAAAATAACGTACCTAGGGATCAACCTAATCAAGGAGGTAAAAAGACCTGTGTGCAGAAAACTACACAGCACCCAAGAAAGAAATCAAGGAAGACGCAAACAAACGGAAGCGTACACCGCGTCCATGGACTGGAAGAATTAATATCATCAGAATGTCCATACTACCCAACGCAATTTACAAATTCAATGCAATACCTATTAAAGAGACAATGGCATATTTCACAGACATAGAACAAACACTTCAAAAATGTATACGGAACCATAAAGGACCCCTAATAGCTGCCGCAATTTTGAGAAAGAAGGGCAAAGTAGGAAGGGTCACAATACCTGATACCAAACTGTATTACAAGGCCACTGTAATCAAGGCAGCGTGGCGCTGGCATAAAAACAGGCACGTGGACCAGTGGAATAGAACAGACAGTGCGGAAATAAACCCAAGACTCTACAGTCCATTAATATTCGACAAAGGGGGCAGCATCATAAAAATGGAGCAAAAAGAGCTTCTTCAACAAGTGGTGTTGGGAGAACTAGACAGCTACCTGCAAAAAAGAGAGAAAAATGTAACTCGAGCACCAACTTACACCACACACAAAAATAAATTCAAGGCGGATAAGAGATTTCACTATAATCCGTGACACCGTTAAAGCCTTAGAGGAGAACATAGGCAGGGAAATCTCAGATATTTCACGCAGCAACATTTTTACTGCTACGTCCCCTAAAGCAAGGACGTAAAGGAAAGAATAAACAAATGGGATCTCCTCAACATAGAAAAGCTTCTGCACGGCTAAAGAAAACAGTATTAAGATAAGAAGGGAACCAACTGTACGGGAAAGCATATTTGCCATTTGCTACCTCACACAAGGCTTTAGTCTCCAAACTATATACAGGACTTCCAAGACTCGACTCTAAGAAGACAAGCAACCCAGTTAGAAAAGGGGCAAAGGACTTGGGCAGACACTTCTCCAGGCAGGACTTACGGAGCATCCAGAGGCACATGAAACGATGCTCAATATCACTAGCTATCAGAGAGCTGCAGGTTAAAACCACAATGAGATACCACTTCACACCGGTCAGAATGACAATCACGAGCAAAGCAACAAACAGCAAGTGTTGGAGAGGTTGTGGACAAAGAGGACCCTAGTGCACTGTTGGCGGGAGTGCAGACTGGTACAACCAGCATGGCATTTTCCAAGAAAAGTAACAATGGAGCTACCTTTTGACCCAGCAATTCCACTGTTAGGAATATAGCCTAAGAACCCTGAAAGAGCAACCCGAAGGAACCTATGCACCGCTATGTTCGTAGCAGCCCAATGTACAACAGCCAAGTGCTGAAAGCAACCTAGGTGCTCATCGGTAAATGAATGGATCCAAAAAGTGCGGTACATTGACACAATGGAATTCTATGCAGCGGAAAGAAAGAAGGAGCTGCTACCCTTCTCAACAGCATGCACGGAACTGGAGAGCATCATGCTAAGGGAAATAATCCAGACAGTGAACGACAAATACCAAAGGATCTACCCTTTTATAGGAACCTAATCAACAAAACAAACAAACAAGCACAATATAACCAAAGACGGTGAACTACGGAACAGGCTGACAGTCACCAGAGTGGGGAGGGGAGGGAACTTCAGGGGAAAAGGGGAAGTGTTTACAGGAACAAGTATAAAGGACACATGCACGAAAACTACGGGGCGTGGAAATTGAAGGGGGTAGGGAGGGCTAGGGTGGTCGGCTGGGGTGGGAGGTGAAGTCAGAGAACTGTACATGATCATGAATGAAAAGGAAAATGAAGGAAAAAAAAAAAAAGAATAGCTTAAGGCACTTTACGAAAGATTTTTACCGCAACACAATTATAGTAGGCGATTTTATCACCCCGCTGTCAAAAATGGACAGATCTTACAAACAAAAGATCAACAAAGATATTGTGGCATTGAACAGCACTCTAGAGGAAATGGCCTTAACTGATATATATATATATATATATATATATATATATATATATATATATATATATATATATGTAGGTATGTATGTAACTGTATGTATGTATGTATGTATGTATGTATATATAGATATACGGAGAGTGAGAGAGCCCTTCATCCCAAAGAAACTAAATACACATTCTTTTCGAATGCACATGGAACATTTTCAAAGATAGACCACATGATAGGGCACGAAACAAGCCTCAACAAGTTCAGGAAAACGGGAATCATTCCAAGCGTCTTCTCCAACCACAAGGGACTGAAACTAGGAAAAAAAACCCAAGGGGGAAAACCCAAAAGCCTCAAAATCATGGAGAGCGAATGGCATCCTATGAAACAATGAATGGGTCGAGAATGAAATTGGGGAGTAAATCAAAACGTTTCTGGAAACGAACGAACAGGAACTCACAACGACCTGAAACTGACGAGATACAGCGAAGGCAGTCCTCCCAGAGAAGTTCATAGCAATAGAGGCCTACCTAAAGAAGATGGAAACTTTTCAAACAAACAACCATATGCCTACAAGAACACGAGGAACTAGCACAAAGACAGCCCAGGGCAAGAAAAAGGAAGGAAATAAGCAGCATCAGAGCAGAATGAAATGACAAAGAGCCGAAAAGGACAATTCTAAGGACCAGGGAATCCAGGAGCTGGTTCTTTGAAAAGATGGACAAAATTGACAAGCCTTTAAGCAGGTTCATCAAGAGAAAAGAGAGAGACGACGCAAATAAACACAATCAGAGATGAAAGAGGAGAGATTACAACCGACACTGCAGAAATACAAAGGATTGTAAGAAATTACTATGAAGAACTATATGCCGAGGAATTTGAAACACTAGGTGAAACGGACCAGTTTCTAGAAAAACAGAATCTCCCAAAACTCAACGAAGAAGAAGCAGAAAACCTGAACAGACCAATAACAGCAGGTGAAATTAAAGCACGAAGGAGAAAAACTCCCGGCACACAAAAGCCCTGGACCAGATGGTTTCAGAGGAGAATTCTACAGACATTTAAGGAGGAGCTAACTCCTATCCTTCACAGTCTATTTGAAAAACTCCAAAATGATGGAAGACTCTCAAACTCTTTTAATGAAGCCAGCACCATCCTAATCGCAAAAGCAGAAAAAGACACAAAAGAGGAAAGAAATTTTCAGGCCAAGATCACTGAGGAACACAGGCGCTAAAATCCTCAACGAAATATTGGCAAACCGCATCCAACAGTACGTTAAAAATATCATACACCGTGACCAAGGGCGATTCATCCCAGGGACGCTAGGATGGTTCGACATCAGCAAATCCGCAAATGTTACAAACCACACAAGCTGAAACGAAGACAAAAATCACCTGATCATATCAACAGAAAGGGAAAAAGCTTTTGATAAGGTACAACCCCCATTTACGATAAAAACACTCAGCAAAGTGGGAATAGAGGGAGCATTCCTCAACGTAATAAAGGCCATATACCAGAGTGCTACAGCCAACATCATACTCAATGGGCAAAACTAACACCTTTCCAGCTAAGATCAGGAAAAAGACAAGGATGTCCACTGTCACCACTTCTATTCAATATAGTATTGGAAGTCCTAGCAAAAGCGATCGGACAACCAGAGGAAATAAAAGGCATGCAAATTCGAGAGGGGGAAATAAAACGATCGTTGTTCGCAGATGACTTGATAGTGTACATGGAAAATCCTACAGCTTGGTCAAAAAGCTGCTGGACCAAATGAATGAATTTGGCCAAAACTGCCACATACAAAGTCAATATCCAGAAAGCCATGGCATTCTTGCATACCAACAACGAAACAGCAGAAGCGGAAATCAGGGCCAAAAAAAAAAAAAAAAAAAAAATCCCATTTGATATAGCAAAACCAAAAATAACGTACCTAGGGATCAACCTAATCAAGGAGGTAAAAAGACCTGTGTGCAGAAAACTACACAGCACCCAAGAAAGAAATCAAGGAAGACGCAAACAAACGGAAGCGTACACCGCGTCCATGGACTGGAAGAATTAATATCATCAGAATGTCCATACTACCCAACGCAATTTACAAATTCAATGCAATACCTATTAAAGAGACAATGGCATATTTCACAGACATAGAACAAACACTTCAAAAATGTATACGGAACCATAAAGGACCCCTAATAGCTGCCGCAATTTTGAGAAAGAAGGGCAAAGTAGGAAGGGTCACAATACCTGATACCAAACTGTATTACAAGGCCACTGTAATCAAGGCAGCGTGGCGCTGGCATAAAAACAGGCACGTGGACCAGTGGAATAGAACAGACAGTGCGGAAATAAACCCAAGACTCTACAGTCCATTAATATTCGACAAAGGGGGCAGCATCATAAAAATGGAGCAAAAAGAGCTTCTTCAACAAGTGGTGTTGGGAGAACTAGACAGCTACCTGCAAAAAAGAGAGAAAAATGTAACTCGAGCACCAACTTACACCACACACAAAAATAAATTCAAGGCGGATAAGAGATTTCACTATAATCCGTGACACCGTTAAAGCCTTAGAGGAGAACATAGGCAGGGAAATCTCAGATATTTCACGCAGCAACATTTTTACTGCTACGTCCCCTAAAGCAAGGACGTAAAGGAAAGAATAAACAAATGGGATCTCCTCAACATAGAAAAGCTTCTGCACGGCTAAAGAAAACAGTATTAAGATAAGAAGGGAACCAACTGTACGGGAAAGCATATTTGCCATTTGCTACCTCACACAAGGCTTTAGTCTCCAAACTATATACAGGACTTCCAAGACTCGACTCTAAGAAGACAAGCAACCCAGTTAGAAAAGGGGCAAAGGACTTGGGCAGACACTTCTCCAGGCAGGACTTACGGAGCATCCAGAGGCACATGAAACGATGCTCAATATCACTAGCTATCAGAGAGCTGCAGGTTAAAACCACAATGAGATACCACTTCACACCGGTCAGAATGACAATCACGAGCAAAGCAACAAACAGCAAGTGTTGGAGAGGTTGTGGACAAAGAGGACCCTAGTGCACTGTTGGCGGGAGTGCAGACTGGTACAACCAGCATGGCATTTTCCAAGAAAAGTAACAATGGAGCTACCTTTTGACCCAGCAATTCCACTGTTAGGAATATAGCCTAAGAACCCTGAAAGAGCAACCCGAAGGAACCTATGCACCGCTATGTTCGTAGCAGCCCAATGTACAACAGCCAAGTGCTGAAAGCAACCTAGGTGCTCATCGGTAAATGAATGGATCCAAAAAGTGCGGTACATTGACACAATGGAATTCTATGCAGCGGAAAGAAAGAAGGAGCTGCTACCCTTCTCAACAGCATGCACGGAACTGGAGAGCATCATGCTAAGGGAAATAATCCAGACAGTGAACGACAAATACCAAAGGATCTACCCTTTTATAGGAACCTAATCAACAAAACAAACAAACAAGCACAATATAACCAAAGACGGTGAACTACGGAACAGGCTGACAGTCACCAGAGTGGGGAGGGGAGGGAACTTCAGGGGAAAAGGGGAAGTGTTTACAGGAACAAGTATAAAGGACACATGCACGAAAACTACGGGGCGTGGAAATTGAAGGGGGTAGGGAGGGCTAGGGTGGTCGGCTGGGGTGGGAGGTGAAGTCAGAGAACTGTACATGATCATGAATGAAAAGGAAAATGAAGGAAAAAAAAAAAAAGAATAGCTTAAGGCACTTTACGAAAGATTTTTACCGCAACACAATTATAGTAGGCGATTTTATCACCCCGCTGTCAAAAATGGACAGATCTTACAAACAAAAGATCAACAAAGATATTGTGGCATTGAACAGCACTCTAGAGGAAATGGCCTTAACTGATATATATATATATATATATATATATATATATATATATATATATATATATATATATATATATATATATATATATGTAGGTATGTATGTAACTGTATGTATGTATGTATGTATGTATGTATATATAGATATACGGAGAGTGAGAGAGCCCTTCATCCCAAAGAAACTAAATACACATTCTTTTCGAATGCACATGGAACATTTTCAAAGATAGACCACATGATAGGGCACGAAACAAGCCTCAACAAGTTCAGGAAAACGGGAATCATTCCAAGCGTCTTCTCCAACCACAAGGGACTGAAACTAGGAAAAAAAACCCAAGGGGGAAAACCCAAAAGCCTCAAAATCATGGAGAGCGAATGGCATCCTATGAAACAATGAATGGGTCGAGAATGAAATTGGGGAGTAAATCAAAACGTTTCTGGAAACGAACGAACAGGAACTCACAACGACCTGAAACTGACGAGATACAGCGAAGGCAGTCCTCCCAGGGAAGTTCATAGCAATAGAGGCCTACCTAAAGAAGATGGAAACTTTTCAAACAAACAACCATATGCCTACAAGAACACGAGGAACTAGCACAAAGACAGCCCAGGGCAAGAAAAAGGAAGGAAATAAGCAGCATCAGAGCAGAATGAAATGACAAAGAGCCGAAAAGGACAATTCTAAGGACCAGGGAATCCAGGAGCTGGTTCTTTGAAAAGATGGACAAAATTGACAAGCCTTTAAGCAGGTTCATCAAGAGAAAAGAGAGAGACGACGCAAATAAACACAATCAGAGATGAAAGAGGAGAGATTACAACCGACACTGCAGAAATACAAAGGATTGTAAGAAATTACTATGAAGAACTATATGCCGAGGAATTTGAAACACTAGGTGAAACGGACCAGTTTCTAGAAAAACAGAATCTCCCAAAACTCAACGAAGAAGAAGCAGAAAACCTGAACAGACCAATAACAGCAGGTGAAATTAAAGCACGAAGGAGAAAAACTCCCGGCACACAAAAGCCCTGGACCAGATGGTTTCAGAGGAGAATTCTACAGACATTTAAGGAGGAGCTAACTCCTATCCTTCACAGTCTATTTGAAAAACTCCAAAATGATGGAAGACTCTCAAACTCTTTTAATGAAGCCAGCACCATCCTAATCGCAAAAGCAGAAAAAGACACAAAAGAGGAAAGAAATTTTCAGGCCAAGATCACTGAGGAACACAGGCGCTAAAATCCTCAACGAAATATTGGCAAACCGCATCCAACAGTACGTTAAAAATATCATACACCGTGACCAAGGGCGATTCATCCCAGGGACGCTAGGATGGTTCGACATCAGCAAATCCGCAAATGTTACAAACCACACAAGCTGAAACGAAGACAAAAATCACCTGATCATATCAACAGAAAGGGAAAAAGCTTTTGATAAGGTACAACCCCCATTTACGATAAAAACACTCAGCAAAGTGGGAATAGAGGGAGCATTCCTCAACGTAATAAAGGCCATATACCAGAGTGCTACAGCCAACATCATACTCAATGGGCAAAACTAACACCTTTCCAGCTAAGATCAGGAAAAAGACAAGGATGTCCACTGTCACCACTTCTATTCAATATAGTATTGGAAGTCCTAGCAAAAGCGATCGGACAACCAGAGGAAATAAAAGGCATGCAAATTCGAGAGGGGGAAATAAAACGATCGTTGTTCGCAGATGACTTGATAGTGTACATGGAAAATCCTACAGCTTGGTCAAAAAGCTGCTGGACCAAATGAATGAATTTGGCCAAAACTGCCACATACAAAGTCAATATCCAGAAAGCCATGGCATTCTTGCATACCAACAACGAAACAGCAGAAGCGGAAATCAGGGCCAAAAAAAAAAAAAAAAAAAAAAATCCCATTTGATATAGCAAAACCAAAAATAACGTACCTAGGGATCAACCTAATCAAGGAGGTAAAAAGACCTGTGTGCAGAAAACTACACAGCACCCAAGAAAGAAATCAAGGAAGACGCAAACAAACGGAAGCGTACACCGCGTCCATGGACTGGAAGAATTAATATCATCAGAATGTCCATACTACCCAACGCAATTTACAAATTCAATGCAATACCTATTAAAGAGACAATGGCATATTTCACAGACATAGAACAAACACTTCAAAAATGTATACGGAACCATAAAGGACCCCTAATAGCTGCCGCAATTTTGAGAAAGAAGGGCAAAGTAGGAAGGGTCACAATACCTGATACCAAACTGTATTACAAGGCCACTGTAATCAAGGCAGCGTGGCGCTGGCATAAAAACAGGCACGTGGACCAGTGGAATAGAACAGACAGTGCGGAAATAAACCCAAGACTCTACAGTCCATTAATATTCGACAAAGGGGGCAGCATCATAAAAATGGAGCAAAAAGAGCTTCTTCAACAAGTGGTGTTGGGAGAACTAGACAGCTACCTGCAAAAAAGAGAGAAAAATGTAACTCGAGCACCAACTTACACCACACACAAAAATAAATTCAAGGCGGATAAGAGATTTCACTATAATCCGTGACACCGTTAAAGCCTTAGAGGAGAACATAGGCAGGGAAATCTCAGATATTTCACGCAGCAACATTTTTACTGCTACGTCCCCTAAAGCAAGGACGTAAAGGAAAGAATAAACAAATGGGATCTCCTCAACATAGAAAAGCTTCTGCACGGCTAAAGAAAACAGTATTAAGATAAGAAGGGAACCAACTGTACGGGAAAGCATATTTGCCATTTGCTACCTCACACAAGGCTTTAGTCTCCAAACTATATACAGGACTTCCAAGACTCGACTCTAAGAAGACAAGCAACCCAGTTAGAAAAGGGGCAAAGGACTTGGGCAGACACTTCTCCAGGCAGGACTTACGGAGCATCCAGAGGCACATGAAACGATGCTCAATATCACTAGCTATCAGAGAGCTGCAGGTTAAAACCACAATGAGATACCACTTCACACCGGTCAGAATGACAATCACGAGCAAAGCAACAAACAGCAAGTGTTGGAGAGGTTGTGGACAAAGAGGACCCTAGTGCACTGTTGGCGGGAGTGCAGACTGGTACAACCAGCATGGCATTTTCCAAGAAAAGTAACAATGGAGCTACCTTTTGACCCAGCAATTCCACTGTTAGGAATATAGCCTAAGAACCCTGAAAGAGCAACCCGAAGGAACCTATGCACCGCTATGTTCGTAGCAGCCCAATGTACAACAGCCAAGTGCTGAAAGCAACCTAGGTGCTCATCGGTAAATGAATGGATCCAAAAAGTGCGGTACATTGACACAATGGAATTCTATGCAGCGGAAAGAAAGAAGGAGCTGCTACCCTTCTCAACAGCATGCACGGAACTGGAGAGCATCATGCTAAGGGAAATAATCCAGACAGTGAACGACAAATACCAAAGGATCTACCCTTTTATAGGAACCTAATCAACAAAACAAACAAACAAGCACAATATAACCAAAGACGGTGAACTACGGAACAGGCTGACAGTCACCAGAGTGGGGAGGGGAGGGAACTTCAGGGGAAAAGGGGAAGTGTTTACAGGAACAAGTATAAAGGACACATGCACGAAAACTACGGGGCGTGGAAATTGAAGGGGGTAGGGAGGGCTAGGGTGGTCGGCTGGGGTGGGAGGTGAAGTCAGAGAACTGTACATGATCATGAATGAAAAGGAAAATGAAGGAAAAAAAAAAAAAAGAATAGCTTAAGGCACTTTACGAAAGATTTTTACCGCAACACAATTATAGTAGGCGATTTTATCACCCCGCTGTCAAAAATGGACAGATCTTACAAACAAAAGATCAACAAAGATATTGTGGCATTGAACAGCACTCTAGAGGAAATGGCCTTAACTGATATATATATATATATATATATATATATATATATATATGTAGGTATGTATGTAACTGTATGTATGTATGTATGTATGTATGTATATATAGATATACGGAGAGTGAGAGAGCCCTTCATCCCAAAGAAACTAAATACACATTCTTTTCGAATGCACATGGAACATTTTCAAAGATAGACCACATGATAGGGCACGAAACAAGCCTCAACAAGTTCAGGAAAACGGGAATCATTCCAAGCGTCTTCTCCAACCACAAGGGACTGAAACTAGGAAAAAAAACCCAAGGGGGAAAACCCAAAAGCCTCAAAATCATGGAGAGCGAATGGCATCCTATGAAACAATGAATGGGTCGAGAATGAAATTGGGGAGTAAATCAAAACGTTTCTGGAAACGAACGAACAGGAACTCACAACGACCTGAAACTGACGAGATACAGCGAAGGCAGTCCTCCCAGGGAAGTTCATAGCAATAGAGGCCTACCTAAAGAAGATGGAAACTTTTCAAACAAACAACCATATGCCTACAAGAACACGAGGAACTAGCACAAAGACAGCCCAGGGCAAGAAAAAGGAAGGAAATAAGCAGCATCAGAGCAGAATGAAATGACAAAGAGCCGAAAAGGACAATTCTAAGGACCAGGGAATCCAGGAGCTGGTTCTTTGAAAAGATGGACAAAATTGACAAGCCTTTAAGCAGGTTCATCAAGAGAAAAGAGAGAGACGACGCAAATAAACACAATCAGAGATGAAAGAGGAGAGATTACAACCGACACTGCAGAAATACAAAGGATTGTAAGAAATTACTATGAAGAACTATATGCCGAGGAATTTGAAACACTAGGTGAAACGGACCAGTTTCTAGAAAAACAGAATCTCCCAAAACTCAACGAAGAAGAAGCAGAAAACCTGAACAGACCAATAACAGCAGGTGAAATTAAAGCACGAAGGAGAAAAACTCCCGGCACACAAAAGCCCTGGACCAGATGGTTTCAGAGGAGAATTCTACAGACATTTAAGGAGGAGCTAACTCCTATCCTTCACAGTCTATTTGAAAAACTCCAAAATGATGGAAGACTCTCAAACTCTTTTAATGAAGCCAGCACCATCCTAATCGCAAAAGCAGAAAAAGACACAAAAGAGGAAAGAAATTTTCAGGCCAAGATCACTGAGGAACACAGGCGCTAAAATCCTCAACGAAATATTGGCAAACCGCATCCAACAGTACGTTAAAAATATCATACACCGTGACCAAGGGCGATTCATCCCAGGGACGCTAGGATGGTTCGACATCAGCAAATCCGCAAATGTTACAAACCACACAAGCTGAAACGAAGACAAAAATCACCTGATCATATCAACAGAAAGGGAAAAAGCTTTTGATAAGGTACAACCCCCATTTACGATAAAAACACTCAGCAAAGTGGGAATAGAGGGAGCATTCCTCAACGTAATAAAGGCCATATACCAGAGTGCTACAGCCAACATCATACTCAATGGGCAAAACTAACACCTTTCCAGCTAAGATCAGGAAAAAGACAAGGATGTCCACTGTCACCACTTCTATTCAATATAGTATTGGAAGTCCTAGCAAAAGCGATCGGACAACCAGAGGAAATAAAAGGCATGCAAATTCGAGAGGGGGAAATAAAACGATCGTTGTTCGCAGATGACTTGATAGTGTACATGGAAAATCCTACAGCTTGGTCAAAAAGCTGCTGGACCAAATGAATGAATTTGGCCAAAACTGCCACATACAAAGTCAATATCCAGAAAGCCATGGCATTCTTGCATACCAACAACGAAACAGCAGAAGCGGAAATCAGGGCCAAAAAAAAAAAAAAAAAAAAAATCCCATTTGATATAGCAAAACCAAAAATAACGTACCTAGGGATCAACCTAATCAAGGAGGTAAAAAGACCTGTGTGCAGAAAACTACACAGCACCCAAGAAAGAAATCAAGGAAGACGCAAACAAACGGAAGCGTACACCGCGTCCATGGACTGGAAGAATTAATATCATCAGAATGTCCATACTACCCAACGCAATTTACAAATTCAATGCAATACCTATTAAAGAGACAATGGCATATTTCACAGACATAGAACAAACACTTCAAAAATGTATACGGAACCATAAAGGACCCCTAATAGCTGCCGCAATTTTGAGAAAGAAGGGCAAAGTAGGAAGGGTCACAATACCTGATACCAAACTGTATTACAAGGCCACTGTAATCAAGGCAGCGTGGCGCTGGCATAAAAACAGGCACGTGGACCAGTGGAATAGAACAGACAGTGCGGAAATAAACCCAAGACTCTACAGTCCATTAATATTCGACAAAGGGGGCAGCATCATAAAAATGGAGCAAAAAGAGCTTCTTCAACAAGTGGTGTTGGGAGAACTAGACAGCTACCTGCAAAAAAGAGAGAAAAATGTAACTCGAGCACCAACTTACACCACACACAAAAATAAATTCAAGGCGGATAAGAGATTTCACTATAATCCGTGACACCGTTAAAGCCTTAGAGGAGAACATAGGCAGGGAAATCTCAGATATTTCACGCAGCAACATTTTTACTGCTACGTCCCCTAAAGCAAGGACGTAAAGGAAAGAATAAACAAATGGGATCTCCTCAACATAGAAAAGCTTCTGCACGGCTAAAGAAAACAGTATTAAGATAAGAAGGGAACCAACTGTACGGGAAAGCATATTTGCCATTTGCTACCTCACACAAGGCTTTAGTCTCCAAACTATATACAGGACTTCCAAGACTCGACTCTAAGAAGACAAGCAACCCAGTTAGAAAAGGGGCAAAGGACTTGGGCAGACACTTCTCCAGGCAGGACTTACGGAGCATCCAGAGGCACATGAAACGATGCTCAATATCACTAGCTATCAGAGAGCTGCAGGTTAAAACCACAATGAGATACCACTTCACACCGGTCAGAATGACAATCACGAGCAAAGCAACAAACAGCAAGTGTTGGAGAGGTTGTGGACAAAGAGGACCCTAGTGCACTGTTGGCGGGAGTGCAGACTGGTACAACCAGCATGGCATTTTCCAAGAAAAGTAACAATGGAGCTACCTTTTGACCCAGCAATTCCACTGTTAGGAATATAGCCTAAGAACCCTGAAAGAGCAACCCGAAGGAACCTATGCACCGCTATGTTCGTAGCAGCCCAATGTACAACAGCCAAGTGCTGAAAGCAACCTAGGTGCTCATCGGTAAATGAATGGATCCAAAAAGTGCGGTACATTGACACAATGGAATTCTATGCAGCGGAAAGAAAGAAGGAGCTGCTACCCTTCTCAACAGCATGCACGGAACTGGAGAGCATCATGCTAAGGGAAATAATCCAGACAGTGAACGACAAATACCAAAGGATCTACCCTTTTATAGGAACCTAATCAACAAAACAAACAAACAAGCACAATATAACCAAAGACGGTGAACTACGGAACAGGCTGACAGTCACCAGAGTGGGGAGGGGAGGGAACTTCAGGGGAAAAGGGGAAGTGTTTACAGGAACAAGTATAAAGGACACATGCACGAAAACTACGGGGCGTGGAAATTGAAGGGGGTAGGGAGGGCTAGGGTGGTCGGCTGGGGTGGGAGGTGAAGTCAGAGAACTGTACATGATCATGAATGAAAAGGAAAATGAAGGAAAAAAAAAAAAAGAATAGCTTAAGGCACTTTACGAAAGATTTTTACCGCAACACAATTATAGTAGGCGATTTTATCACCCCGCTGTCAAAAATGGACAGATCTTACAAACAAAAGATCAACAAAGATATTGTGGCATTGAACAGCACTCTAGAGGAAATGGCCTTAACTGATATATATATATATATATATATATATATATATGTAGGTATGTATGTAACTGTATGTATGTATGTATGTATGTATGTATATATAGATATACGGAGAGTGAGAGAGCCCTTCATCCCAAAGAAACTAAATACACATTCTTTTCGAATGCACATGGAACATTTTCAAAGATAGACCACATGATAGGGCACGAAACAAGCCTCAACAAGTTCAGGAAAACGGGAATCATTCCAAGCGTCTTCTCCAACCACAAGGGACTGAAACTAGGAAAAAAAACCCAAGGGGGAAAACCCAAAAGCCTCAAAATCATGGAGAGCGAATGGCATCCTATGAAACAATGAATGGGTCGAGAATGAAATTGGGGAGTAAATCAAAACGTTTCTGGAAACGAACGAACAGGAACTCACAACGACCTGAAACTGACGAGATACAGCGAAGGCAGTCCTCCCAGGGAAGTTCATAGCAATAGAGGCCTACCTAAAGAAGATGGAAACTTTTCAAACAAACAACCATATGCCTACAAGAACACGAGGAACTAGCACAAAGACAGCCCAGGGCAAGAAAAAGGAAGGAAATAAGCAGCATCAGAGCAGAATGAAATGACAAAGAGCCGAAAAGGACAATTCTAAGGACCAGGGAATCCAGGAGCTGGTTCTTTGAAAAGATGGACAAAATTGACAAGCCTTTAAGCAGGTTCATCAAGAGAAAAGAGAGAGACGACGCAAATAAACACAATCAGAGATGAAAGAGGAGAGATTACAACCGACACTGCAGAAATACAAAGGATTGTAAGAAATTACTATGAAGAACTATATGCCGAGGAATTTGAAACACTAGGTGAAACGGACCAGTTTCTAGAAAAACAGAATCTCCCAAAACTCAACGAAGAAGAAGCAGAAAACCTGAACAGACCAATAACAGCAGGTGAAATTAAAGCACGAAGGAGAAAAACTCCCGGCACACAAAAGCCCTGGACCAGATGGTTTCAGAGGAGAATTCTACAGACATTTAAGGAGGAGCTAACTCCTATCCTTCACAGTCTATTTGAAAAACTCCAAAATGATGGAAGACTCTCAAACTCTTTTAATGAAGCCAGCACCATCCTAATCGCAAAAGCAGAAAAAGACACAAAAGAGGAAAGAAATTTTCAGGCCAAGATCACTGAGGAACACAGGCGCTAAAATCCTCAACGAAATATTGGCAAACCGCATCCAACAGTACGTTAAAAATATCATACACCGTGACCAAGGGCGATTCATCCCAGGGACGCTAGGATGGTTCGACATCAGCAAATCCGCAAATGTTACAAACCACACAAGCTGAAACGAAGACAAAAATCACCTGATCATATCAACAGAAAGGGAAAAAGCTTTTGATAAGGTACAACCCCCATTTACGATAAAAACACTCAGCAAAGTGGGAATAGAGGGAGCATTCCTCAACGTAATAAAGGCCATATACCAGAGTGCTACAGCCAACATCATACTCAATGGGCAAAACTAACACCTTTCCAGCTAAGATCAGGAAAAAGACAAGGATGTCCACTGTCACCACTTCTATTCAATATAGTATTGGAAGTCCTAGCAAAAGCGATCGGACAACCAGAGGAAATAAAAGGCATGCAAATTCGAGAGGGGGAAATAAAACGATCGTTGTTCGCAGATGACTTGATAGTGTACATGGAAAATCCTACAGCTTGGTCAAAAAGCTGCTGGACCAAATGAATGAATTTGGCCAAAACTGCCACATACAAAGTCAATATCCAGAAAGCCATGGCATTCTTGCATACCAACAACGAAACAGCAGAAGCGGAAATCAGGGCCAAAAAAAAAAAAAAAAAAAAAAATCCCATTTGATATAGCAAAACCAAAAATAACGTACCTAGGGATCAACCTAATCAAGGAGGTAAAAAGACCTGTGTGCAGAAAACTACACAGCACCCAAGAAAGAAATCAAGGAAGACGCAAACAAACGGAAGCGTACACCGCGTCCATGGACTGGAAGAATTAATATCATCAGAATGTCCATACTACCCAACGCAATTTACAAATTCAATGCAATACCTATTAAAGAGACAATGGCATATTTCACAGACATAGAACAAACACTTCAAAAATGTATACGGAACCATAAAGGACCCCTAATAGCTGCCGCAATTTTGAGAAAGAAGGGCAAAGTAGGAAGGGTCACAATACCTGATACCAAACTGTATTACAAGGCCACTGTAATCAAGGCAGCGTGGCGCTGGCATAAAAACAGGCACGTGGACCAGTGGAATAGAACAGACAGTGCGGAAATAAACCCAAGACTCTACAGTCCATTAATATTCGACAAAGGGGGCAGCATCATAAAAATGGAGCAAAAAGAGCTTCTTCAACAAGTGGTGTTGGGAGAACTAGACAGCTACCTGCAAAAAAGAGAGAAAAATGTAACTCGAGCACCAACTTACACCACACACAAAAATAAATTCAAGGCGGATAAGAGATTTCACTATAATCCGTGACACCGTTAAAGCCTTAGAGGAGAACATAGGCAGGGAAATCTCAGATATTTCACGCAGCAACATTTTTACTGCTACGTCCCCTAAAGCAAGGACGTAAAGGAAAGAATAAACAAATGGGATCTCCTCAACATAGAAAAGCTTCTGCACGGCTAAAGAAAACAGTATTAAGATAAGAAGGGAACCAACTGTACGGGAAAGCATATTTGCCATTTGCTACCTCACACAAGGCTTTAGTCTCCAAACTATATACAGGACTTCCAAGACTCGACTCTAAGAAGACAAGCAACCCAGTTAGAAAAGGGGCAAAGGACTTGGGCAGACACTTCTCCAGGCAGGACTTACGGAGCATCCATCCAGAGGCACATGAAACGATGCTCAATATCACTAGCTATCAGAGAGCTGCAGGTTAAAACCACAATGAGATACCACTTCACACCGGTCAGAATGACAATCACGAGCAAAGCAACAAACAGCAAGTGTTGGAGAGGTTGTGGACAAAGAGGACCCTAGTGCACTGTTGGCGGGAGTGCAGACTGGTACAACCAGCATGGCATTTTCCAAGAAAAGTAACAATGGAGCTACCTTTTGACCCAGCAATTCCACTGTTAGGAATATAGCCTAAGAACCCTGAAAGAGCAACCCGAAGGAACCTATGCACCGCTATGTTCGTAGCAGCCCAATGTACAACAGCCAAGTGCTGAAAGCAACCTAGGTGCTCATCGGTAAATGAATGGATCCAAAAAGTGCGGTACATTGACACAATGGAATTCTATGCAGCGGAAAGAAAGAAGGAGCTGCTACCCTTCTCAACAGCATGCACGGAACTGGAGAGCATCATGCTAAGGGAAATAATCCAGACAGTGAACGACAAATACCAAAGGATCTACCCTTTTATAGGAACCTAATCAACAAAACAAACAAACAAGCACAATATAACCAAAGACGGTGAACTACGGAACAGGCTGACAGTCACCAGAGTGGGGAGGGGAGGGAACTTCAGGGGAAAAGGGGAAGTGTTTACAGGAACAAGTATAAAGGACACATGCACGAAAACTACGGGGCGTGGAAATTGAAGGGGGTAGGGAGGGCTAGGGTGGTCGGCTGGGGTGGGAGGTGAAGTCAGAGAACTGTACATGATCATGAATGAAAAGGAAAATGAAGGAAAAAAAAAAAAAGAATAGCTTAAGGCACTTTACGAAAGATTTTTACCGCAACACAATTATAGTAGGCGATTTTATCACCCCGCTGTCAAAAATGGACAGATCTTACAAACAAAAGATCAACAAAGATATTGTGGCATTGAACAGCACTCTAGAGGAAATGGCCTTAACTGATATATATATATATATATATATATATATATATATATATATGTAGGTATGTATGTAACTGTATGTATGTATGTATGTATGTATGTATATATAGATATACGGAGAGTGAGAGAGCCCTTCATCCCAAAGAAACTAAATACACATTCTTTTCGAATGCACATGGAACATTTTCAAAGATAGACCACATGATAGGGCACGAAACAAGCCTCAACAAGTTCAGGAAAACGGGAATCATTCCAAGCGTCTTCTCCAACCACAAGGGACTGAAACTAGGAAAAAAAACCCAAGGGGGAAAACCCAAAAGCCTCAAAATCATGGAGAGCGAATGGCATCCTATGAAACAATGAATGGGTCGAGAATGAAATTGGGGAGTAAATCAAAACGTTTCTGGAAACGAACGAACAGGAACTCACAACGACCTGAAACTGACGAGATACAGCGAAGGCAGTCCTCCCAGGGAAGTTCATAGCAATAGAGGCCTACCTAAAGAAGATGGAAACTTTTCAAACAAACAACCATATGCCTACAAGAACACGAGGAACTAGCACAAAGACAGCCCAGGGCAAGAAAAAGGAAGGAAATAAGCAGCATCAGAGCAGAATGAAATGACAAAGAGCCGAAAAGGACAATTCTAAGGACCAGGGAATCCAGGAGCTGGTTCTTTGAAAAGATGGACAAAATTGACAAGCCTTTAAGCAGGTTCATCAAGAGAAAAGAGAGAGACGACGCAAATAAACACAATCAGAGATGAAAGAGGAGAGATTACAACCGACACTGCAGAAATACAAAGGATTGTAAGAAATTACTATGAAGAACTATATGCCGAGGAATTTGAAACACTAGGTGAAACGGACCAGTTTCTAGAAAAACAGAATCTCCCAAAACTCAACGAAGAAGAAGCAGAAAACCTGAACAGACCAATAACAGCAGGTGAAATTAAAGCACGAAGGAGAAAAACTCCCGGCACACAAAAGCCCTGGACCAGATGGTTTCAGAGGAGAATTCTACAGACATTTAAGGAGGAGCTAACTCCTATCCTTCACAGTCTATTTGAAAAACTCCAAAATGATGGAAGACTCTCAAACTCTTTTAATGAAGCCAGCACCATCCTAATCGCAAAAGCAGAAAAAGACACAAAAGAGGAAAGAAATTTTCAGGCCAAGATCACTGAGGAACACAGGCGCTAAAATCCTCAACGAAATATTGGCAAACCGCATCCAACAGTACGTTAAAAATATCATACACCGTGACCAAGGGCGATTCATCCCAGGGACGCTAGGATGGTTCGACATCAGCAAATCCGCAAATGTTACAAACCACACAAGCTGAAACGAAGACAAAAATCACCTGATCATATCAACAGAAAGGGAAAAAGCTTTTGATAAGGTACAACCCCCATTTACGATAAAAACACTCAGCAAAGTGGGAATAGAGGGAGCATTCCTCAACGTAATAAAGGCCATATACCAGAGTGCTACAGCCAACATCATACTCAATGGGCAAAACTAACACCTTTCCAGCTAAGATCAGGAAAAAGACAAGGATGTCCACTGTCACCACTTCTATTCAATATAGTATTGGAAGTCCTAGCAAAAGCGATCGGACAACCAGAGGAAATAAAAGGCATGCAAATTCGAGAGGGGGAAATAAAACGATCGTTGTTCGCAGATGACTTGATAGTGTACATGGAAAATCCTACAGCTTGGTCAAAAAGCTGCTGGACCAAATGAATGAATTTGGCCAAAACTGCCACATACAAAGTCAATATCCAGAAAGCCATGGCATTCTTGCATACCAACAACGAAACAGCAGAAGCGGAAATCAGGGCCAAAAAAAAAAAAAAAAAAAAAATCCCATTTGATATAGCAAAACCAAAAATAACGTACCTAGGGATCAACCTAATCAAGGAGGTAAAAAGACCTGTGTGCAGAAAACTACACAGCACCCAAGAAAGAAATCAAGGAAGACGCAAACAAACGGAAGCGTACACCGCGTCCATGG
This sequence comes from Glossophaga mutica, assembly GCA_039655065.1. NCBI lineage: Eukaryota > Metazoa > Chordata > Mammalia > Chiroptera > Phyllostomidae > Glossophaga > Glossophaga mutica. The sequence continues at coordinate 25,606,538 of CM077316.1, forward strand.
ACTGGAAGAATTAATATCATCAGAATGTCCATACTACCCAACGCAATTTACAAATTCAATGCAATACCTATTAAAGAGACAATGGCATATTTCACAGACATAGAACAAACACTTCAAAAATGTATACGGAACCATAAAGGACCCCTAATAGCTGCCGCAATTTTGAGAAAGAAGGGCAAAGTAGGAAGGGTCACAATACCTGATACCAAACTGTATTACAAGGCCACTGTAATCAAGGCAGCGTGGCGCTGGCATAAAAACAGGCACGTGGACCAGTGGAATAGAACAGACAGTGCGGAAATAAACCCAAGACTCTACAGTCCATTAATATTCGACAAAGGGGGCAGCATCATAAAAATGGAGCAAAAAGAGCTTCTTCAACAAGTGGTGTTGGGAGAACTAGACAGCTACCTGCAAAAAAGAGAGAAAAATGTAACTCGAGCACCAACTTACACCACACACAAAAATAAATTCAAGGCGGATAAGAGATTTCACTATAATCCGTGACACCGTTAAAGCCTTAGAGGAGAACATAGGCAGGGAAATCTCAGATATTTCACGCAGCAACATTTTTACTGCTACGTCCCCTAAAGCAAGGACGTAAAGGAAAGAATAAACAAATGGGATCTCCTCAACATAGAAAAGCTTCTGCACGGCTAAAGAAAACAGTATTAAGATAAGAAGGGAACCAACTGTACGGGAAAGCATATTTGCCATTTGCTACCTCACACAAGGCTTTAGTCTCCAAACTATATACAGGACTTCCAAGACTCGACTCTAAGAAGACAAGCAACCCAGTTAGAAAAGGGGCAAAGGACTTGGGCAGACACTTCTCCAGGCAGGACTTACGGAGCATCCAGAGGCACATGAAACGATGCTCAATATCACTAGCTATCAGAGAGCTGCAGGTTAAAACCACAATGAGATACCACTTCACACCGGTCAGAATGACAATCACGAGCAAAGCAACAAACAGCAAGTGTTGGAGAGGTTGTGGACAAAGAGGACCCTAGTGCACTGTTGGCGGGAGTGCAGACTGGTACAACCAGCATGGCATTTTCCAAGAAAAGTAACAATGGAGCTACCTTTTGACCCAGCAATTCCACTGTTAGGAATATAGCCTAAGAACCCTGAAAGAGCAACCCGAAGGAACCTATGCACCGCTATGTTCGTAGCAGCCCAATGTACAACAGCCAAGTGCTGAAAGCAACCTAGGTGCTCATCGGTAAATGAATGGATCCAAAAAGTGCGGTACATTGACACAATGGAATTCTATGCAGCGGAAAGAAAGAAGGAGCTGCTACCCTTCTCAACAGCATGCACGGAACTGGAGAGCATCATGCTAAGGGAAATAATCCAGACAGTGAACGACAAATACCAAAGGATCTACCCTTTTATAGGAACCTAATCAACAAAACAAACAAACAAGCACAATATAACCAAAGACGGTGAACTACGGAACAGGCTGACAGTCACCAGAGTGGGGAGGGGAGGGAACTTCAGGGGAAAAGGGGAAGTGTTTACAGGAACAAGTATAAAGGACACATGCACGAAAACTACGGGGCGTGGAAATTGAAGGGGGTAGGGAGGGCTAGGGTGGTCGGCTGGGGTGGGAGGTGAAGTCAGAGAACTGTACATGATCATGAATGAAAAGGAAAATGAAGGAAAAAAAAAAAAAGAATAGCTTAAGGCACTTTACGAAAGATTTTTACCGCAACACAATTATAGTAGGCGATTTTATCACCCCGCTGTCAAAAATGGACAGATCTTACAAACAAAAGATCAACAAAGATATTGTGGCATTGAACAGCACTCTAGAGGAAATGGCCTTAACTGATATATATATATATATATATATATATATATATATATATATATATATATATGTAGGTATGTATGTAACTGTATGTATGTATGTATGTATGTATGTATATATAGATATACGGAGAGTGAGAGAGCCCTTCATCCCAAAGAAACTAAATACACATTCTTTTCGAATGCACATGGAACATTTTCAAAGATAGACCACATGATAGGGCACGAAACAAGCCTCAACAAGTTCAGGAAAACGGGAATCATTCCAAGCGTCTTCTCCAACCACAAGGGACTGAAACTAGGAAAAAAAACCCAAGGGGGAAAACCCAAAAGCCTCAAAATCATGGAGAGCGAATGGCATCCTATGAAACAATGAATGGGTCGAGAATGAAATTGGGGAGTAAATCAAAACGTTTCTGGAAACGAACGAACAGGAACTCACAACGACCTGAAACTGACGAGATACAGCGAAGGCAGTCCTCCCAGGGAAGTTCATAGCAATAGAGGCCTACCTAAAGAAGATGGAAACTTTTCAAACAAACAACCATATGCCTACAAGAACACGAGGAACTAGCACAAAGACAGCCCAGGGCAAGAAAAAGGAAGGAAATAAGCAGCATCAGAGCAGAATGAAATGACAAAGAGCCGAAAAGGACAATTCTAAGGACCAGGGAATCCAGGAGCTGGTTCTTTGAAAAGATGGACAAAATTGACAAGCCTTTAAGCAGGTTCATCAAGAGAAAAGAGAGAGACGACGCAAATAAACACAATCAGAGATGAAAGAGGAGAGATTACAACCGACACTGCAGAAATACAAAGGATTGTAAGAAATTACTATGAAGAACTATATGCCGAGGAATTTGAAACACTAGGTGAAACGGACCAGTTTCTAGAAAAACAGAATCTCCCAAAACTCAACGAAGAAGAAGCAGAAAACCTGAACAGACCAATAACAGCAGGTGAAATTAAAGCACGAAGGAGAAAAACTCCCGGCACACAAAAGCCCTGGACCAGATGGTTTCAGAGGAGAATTCTACAGACATTTAAGGAGGAGCTAACTCCTATCCTTCACAGTCTATTTGAAAAACTCCAAAATGATGGAAGACTCTCAAACTCTTTTAATGAAGCCAGCACCATCCTAATCGCAAAAGCAGAAAAAGACACAAAAGAGGAAAGAAATTTTCAGGCCAAGATCACTGAGGAACACAGGCGCTAAAATCCTCAACGAAATATTGGCAAACCGCATCCAACAGTACGTTAAAAATATCATACACCGTGACCAAGGGCGATTCAAGGGACGCTAGGATGGTTCGACATCAGCAAATCCGCAAATGTTACAAACCACACAAGCTGAAACGAAGACAAAAATCACCTGATCATATCAACAGAAAGGGAAAAAGCTTTTGATAAGGTACAACCCCCATTTACGATAAAAACACTCAGCAAAGTGGGAATAGAGGGAGCATTCCTCAACGTAATAAAGGCCATATACCAGAGTGCTACAGCCAACATCATACTCAATGGGCAAAACTAACACCTTTCCAGCTAAGATCAGGAAAAAGACAAGGATGTCCACTGTCACCACTTCTATTCAATATAGTATTGGAAGTCCTAGCAAAAGCGATCGGACAACCAGAGGAAATAAAAGGCATGCAAATTCGAGAGGGGGAAATAAAACGATCGTTGTTCGCAGATGACTTGATAGTGTACATGGAAAATCCTACAGCTTGGTCAAAAAGCTGCTGGACCAAATGAATGAATTTGGCCAAAACTGCCACATACAAAGTCAATATCCAGAAAGCCATGGCATTCTTGCATACCAACAACGAAACAGCAGAAGCGGAAATCAGGGCCAAAAAAAAAAAAAAAAAAAAAATCCCATTTGATATAGCAAAACCAAAAATAACGTACCTAGGGATCAACCTAATCAAGGAGGTAAAAAGACCTGTGTGCAGAAAACTACACAGCACCCAAGAAAGAAATCAAGGAAGACGCAAACAAACGGAAGCGTACACCGCGTCCATGGACTGGAAGAATTAATATCATCAGAATGTCCATACTACCCAACGCAATTTACAAATTCAATGCAATACCTATTAAAGAGACAATGGCATATTTCACAGACATAGAACAAACACTTCAAAAATGTATACGGAACCATAAAGGACCCCTAATAGCTGCCGCAATTTTGAGAAAGAAGGGCAAAGTAGGAAGGGTCACAATACCTGATACCAAACTGTATTACAAGGCCACTGTAATCAAGGCAGCGTGGCGCTGGCATAAAAACAGGCACGTGGACCAGTGGAATAGAACAGACAGTGCGGAAATAAACCCAAGACTCTACAGTCCATTAATATTCGACAAAGGGGGCAGCATCATAAAAATGGAGCAAAAAGAGCTTCTTCAACAAGTGGTGTTGGGAGAACTAGACAGCTACCTGCAAAAAAGAGAGAAAAATGTAACTCGAGCACCAACTTACACCACACACAAAAATAAATTCAAGGCGGATAAGAGATTTCACTATAATCCGTGACACCGTTAAAGCCTTAGAGGAGAACATAGGCAGGGAAATCTCAGATATTTCACGCAGCAACATTTTTACTGCTACGTCCCCTAAAGCAAGGACGTAAAGGAAAGAATAAACAAATGGGATCTCCTCAACATAGAAAAGCTTCTGCACGGCTAAAGAAAACAGTATTAAGATAAGAAGGGAACCAACTGTACGGGAAAGCATATTTGCCATTTGCTACCTCACACAAGGCTTTAGTCTCCAAACTATATACAGGACTTCCAAGACTCGACTCTAAGAAGACAAGCAACCCAGTTAGAAAAGGGGCAAAGGACTTGGGCAGACACTTCTCCAGGCAGGACTTACGGAGCATCCAGAGGCACATGAAACGATGCTCAATATCACTAGCTATCAGAGAGCTGCAGGTTAAAACCACAATGAGATACCACTTCACACCGGTCAGAATGACAATCACGAGCAAAGCAACAAACAGCAAGTGTTGGAGAGGTTGTGGACAAAGAGGACCCTAGTGCACTGTTGGCGGGAGTGCAGACTGGTACAACCAGCATGGCATTTTCCAAGAAAAGTAACAATGGAGCTACCTTTTGACCCAGCAATTCCACTGTTAGGAATATAGCCTAAGAACCCTGAAAGAGCAACCCGAAGGAACCTATGCACCGCTATGTTCGTAGCAGCCCAATGTACAACAGCCAAGTGCTGAAAGCAACCTAGGTGCTCATCGGTAAATGAATGGATCCAAAAAGTGCGGTACATTGACACAATGGAATTCTATGCAGCGGAAAGAAAGAAGGAGCTGCTACCCTTCTCAACAGCATGCACGGAACTGGAGAGCATCATGCTAAGGGAAATAATCCAGACAGTGAACGACAAATACCAAAGGATCTACCCTTTTATAGGAACCTAATCAACAAAACAAACAAACAAGCACAATATAACCAAAGACGGTGAACTACGGAACAGGCTGACAGTCACCAGAGTGGGGAGGGGAGGGAACTTCAGGGGAAAAGGGGAAGTGTTTACAGGAACAAGTATAAAGGACACATGCACGAAAACTACGGGGCGTGGAAATTGAAGGGGGTAGGGAGGGCTAGGGTGGTCGGCTGGGGTGGGAGGTGAAGTCAGAGAACTGTACATGATCATGAATGAAAAGGAAAATGAAGGAAAAAAAAAAAAAGAATAGCTTAAGGCACTTTACGAAAGATTTTTACCGCAACACAATTATAGTAGGCGATTTTATCACCCCGCTGTCAAAAATGGACAGATCTTACAAACAAAAGATCAACAAAGATATTGTGGCATTGAACAGCACTCTAGAGGAAATGGCCTTAACTGATATATATATATATATATAAAATAGAGGACTGCAACCAAGGCTACTCTATCCAGCAATTCTTTCAATTAAAATAGAAGGCCAAAAAAGGAGTTACTCCGAGAAAAGAGCCTGAAAGAATACACTTCCTCCCAACCACTCTGCAAGAAGTGCTGTACCATCTGCTTCAAGAAAAGGAAAAAAAGGTGTGAGAGAGAGAAACACACATATGAAAAAGTGGCAAAAAACAAGTTCCTGTGAATAATAATGTTAAATTTAAATATATTAAATGCTCTAATCAAAAGACGTGGAATAACAGACTGGATAAGAAATCATGACCCACACATATGCTGCCTAAAAGACATACACCTCAGAACAAAGTGCATGAAAGAAGTGGGTGTCTTAGAAGAAGAAACCCACTCAGAATGAAAGTGAAGGACTGGAAAAAATTTTCCAAGGAAATGGACACACAAAAAAAGCCAGAGTGGCAATACCCACATCAGAAAATACAGACTTCAAAAAAGAAGAGCCATAAAAATAGATCCAGGGGGCCACTTCATAATATCCAAGAAAAGAATCCAATGCGAGACATAAACATTGTAAATATGTATGCACCCAACATAGAAGCACCCAAATACATAAAGAAAATCGTGGAGGACTTCAAGAAAGGTATTAAAAGCAAAACAATTATAGTAGGGGATTATAAAACTCACTTTCAAAAATGCAGAGATCTTCCAAACACAATATCAACAAAGATATTCAGGTATTGAACAATGCCCTAGATCAAATGGAATTAACATGTAGCGAGACAGCCATTCATTATAAAGCAGCAAAATACACATTCTTTTCAAATTCACATGGAGCATTTTCAAAGATAGACCACATGACAGGATATGAACCATGCTTCAAGAAATTTAAGAAAATTGAAATCATATCACACATATTCTCTGAACACAAGGGACTGAAACTAGAAACCAACCTGAAGAAAAAAAACAAAACACTCAAACTCATGGAGAATGAATAGCATGCTTTTAAACATTAAATGGGTCAAGAATAAGATTAAGGAAGAAAAAAATGTTGGAAGCAAATGAAAGTGAAATCACAATAATCCAAAACTAACGGGACACATTGAAGCCAGTCCTGAGAGGGGAGTTCATAGCAATACAAGTCTACCTAAAATAGACTCATTTGAAATAAACAACTTAACCCTACACATACAAGAACTTGAAAGACAAAAACAAAAAAAAACACAGAGCAAGTAAAAGGAAATAAATGACCAAGATCAGAGCAGAATTAAATGACATAGAGACTAAAAGCACAGTCCTAAGAATCAATAAATCAGGAGTTGGTTCTTTGAAACCATAAACAAAATTCACTAGCCTTTAAGCAGACTCATCAAGAAAAAAAGAGAGAGCACTCAAATAAACACAATCAGAAATGAAAGAGAGATTACAACTGATACCAGAGGAAAAAAAATGGATTGGAAGAAATTATTATGAAGAACTGTATGCCATGAAATTTTAAAACCAAGATGAAATTGACAAAGTTTTAGAAAAATATAATCTTCCAAAACTCAATGAAGAAACAGAAAGCCTGAACAGACCAATAACAGCTGATGAAACTGAAGCAGTAGTCAAAAAACCCCTGACACACAAAAGCCTTGGACCAGATGGTTTCACATGAGAATTATACAAAACATTTAAGGAAGGGCTAAACCCTATCCTTCACAGACTATTCCAAAAAATCCAAGAAGATGGAAGACTGCCAAACTCTTTTTATGAAGCCAGCATCATCCTAATCCCAAAATCAGATAAAGATACAACAAATAAAGAAAACTTCAGGTTAATATCACGGATGAACGTAGAAGCTAAAATCCTCAACAAAATATTGGTAAACCACATCCGGCAATACGTTAAAAAGATCACACATGGGGAGGGCTGGGAAGCTGGGATGGGATGAGATGGGAGTAAAAGACAGAACACTGTACTTGAACAACAATTATAATAAAATAAAATTAAATAACATTAAAAAGAAAAGATCACACACCATAATCAAGTAGAATTGATCCCAGGGTTGCAAGGATGGTACAATACTTGCAAATCAATTAACATAATACATCACACAAACAAAAGGAAAGACAAAAATCACATGATCCTAGCAATAGGTGTGGAAAAAGCATTAAATAAAGAATAGAACCCATTTATAATTAAAAAAAAAGCACTCAACAAAGAGAGAGTAAAGGAAGCATTCCAATACATAATAAAGGCCATATATGAGAGGCCCACAGCCAACATCATACTCAAAGGGCAGGGCATGGTCAGTAATTTAGAGCATTTCTTTTAAGATCATGAGCAAGACAAGGATGCCCACTGTCACCACTTTCATTCAACATAGTATAGAATGTCCTAGACACAGCAATCAGACAAGAAAAGGGAAAAAAAAATATCCAAATTGGAAAGGAGGAAGCAAAACTCTCATTGTTTCAGGTGACATAATATTGTACATAGAAAATCCACTAAAAAACTGCTAGATCTAATTAGTGAATTTGTAAAAACAGTGGGACATGAAGTCAATATTCAGAAATGAAAGTCATGCTTGTACACTAGCAATGAAATATCAGAAACAGAAATTTCAAAAAAATCCCATTTGATATAGCAAGAAGTAGAATACTTAGGAATGAACCTAACCAAGGAGGCAAAACACCTGTACTCAGAAAACTACACAACACTGAAGAAGTTAATTAAGGAAGACACAAACAAATGGCAACATATACACTGTTCATGGACCAGAAAAATTAACATCATCCAAATGTCCATACTACGCAAAACATTTTATAGATTTGATGCCATCGCAATTAAAGTACCAACGACATATTTCATAGATATAGAGCACACATTTCAGAAATTTATATTAAAACATAAATGACCCTGAAAAGCTGAACCAATTTTGAGAAAGAAGAACAAGTAGAAAGTAGGAGGTCACAATACCTGATATCAAACTGTATTACAAGGCCACTGTAATCAAAATAGCCTGGTATTGGCATAAGAACAGACATATAGACCAAAGGAACAGGATAGAGAGGCCAAAAATCAACCCAAGTCTTGATGGTCAATTAATATTTGACACAGTGGGCAGAAGTATAAAAAGGAATAAATATAGCCTCTTCAACAAATGGTATTGGGAGATCTGGACAGATGCATGCAAAAAAATTAAACTCGTTCACCAACTGACACTATACATCAAAATAAATTCAAGGTGGATAAAAACTTAAATGTATACCTAGACTCCATAAAATTCCTAGAGGAAAACATTGGCAGGCAAATCTCAGGCATTTTGAGCAGCAACATCTTCACTGATATCAACCCTAAAGCAAGGGACATAAAGGAAAGATTAAACAAATTAAAATACTTATGTATGGCTAAAGAAAGCAGTGTTTAAATGAAAAGAGAACCAACTGTATGAAAAAATGTATTTGCCAAAGATATCACAGAAAAGGGTTTGATATCCAAAATATATAAAGAACTCACATGACTCCACTTCAGGAAGACAAAAACAATTAAAAAATGAACAAAACACTTGAACAGACACGGCTCCAAGGAGGACCCACAGCGGGTTCACAGACATATGAAAAGATCTCGGCATCACTACTAATCAGAGAGACGCAAATTAAAAACACAATGAGATATCACTTCACACCTGTGAGAAGGTCATAAACAAATCAATAAAAAATAAGTGTTGGACCTTTTTTTGGGAAGATGGCGGCGTGGTAGGAGGGAGCAGACCTCATTTCCCCCTATGCACAGGAGAAAAACCGGGCCAATCTACGAAAGAACAGAGCAGACAAGGAACAGTAATACAGCATATTGGAGAATAAGAAATCGGAAATTGTAGCAGACACTGAAAAATCAGCCATAAGGAGAGCTCTTCGGAACAATAGGAGCCCAGGGTCCAGCCCATGGAGAGCGGGGCAGCTGAGGCCCCGACCCGCGCTCTGCCAAGCCTGCCCCAGGGCTCTGGGGAGGGAGCTGGGTCAGCCGCTGAACCGGCTGGGAGATCTCAGGGGCCACCGCTCGACTGCGGCTGAGCAAAAGTGGGTGCCCACGTGGGAGCAAATGTGGGTGCCCCGCACCAGGTCACTGCGCGACTTTGAACTGAGTTTTCGTGGTCGCCCGGCGACTGAGAAAGCACAGTCGCCCCAACTGCAGACAGAGGTGCCTGTAAAGTGGGACAGCTGCATGAAAATAGGCACCCACATGGGAATGCACACGGTTGCGGGATAGTGGACACTCATGAAAACATAGGCGCTGGCCACTGGAGACAGCTGTGGAGCCAAAGTTGCCAGTGCACGGGCGGGTGCTTGAACTCGGACAGCTCAGGACCAAGGCGCAGGCACGAGATAGCAGCTGGAGTGTACGCCCCGCTCAGGGACAAAGGCAGGCGGCTGCCCATGACTGGAGAACCTAGCACACACCCATAAACTTGGAAGTGCGCACACACCAGGAGGCTCAGAACACAGGCAGGAAACCCTGTGGGGAGAGGCGCCCACTAACGCTGGGATACATAGCACAATGAGGACTGAGTTCTGAACATAGAGAAAAGCAATAAGATCACCCCTCAACCATTGCAGCCAGCAAGACCAGAAAAACCGGCTCAGCAAGTTTGAAAACAACAAGAGGGTTTTTGGTTCTTCTTTTTTTTGTTTTGTTTTTTTTAAATATATTTTTTAAATATTTTGTTTTGCTTTGTTTGTTCCTATTTTTGGCTGTTTAAATTTGTGCATGCGTGCGTGCGTGTGTGTGTGTGTGTGTGTGTGTTGTTTTTTGGTTTGCTAGTTTGTTTGTGTGCCTGTCTATCTACATGAGTTTTTAATTACTCCCCCTTCATTATTTTTATCTTTTTCTTTACTCCCCAGCTCCTTTTGTCTCCCTTTAATTCCTTCTTGTCTTATTCCCTCTTCCTTTCTTTCCAATTTTATCTCTTCTACCTTCCTCTTCTTTCTTCTTTCTTCTTTTTTTCATTTCCCCCCTCTTCTCTTTTTAAATACCTACGAGTGAGACAAAACAAACAAACACACAAGCCTGGAGCTGTAGGGAAAAAACCAGACTTGGACCCCAAAAGAGGGTATTCCAGCTGATGAGACAGTGAAAGCGGTGAACAACAGGATATCCGAAGGAGAATCCACCACTGAATCTCGCAGATATTCTACCACAGAAGGTCATACCACAAACCCAGGGAGCCAGAACAGATCAATTTAAGAAGTAGAGGCTAACAACAAGAGTCTTACAAACAACAAGAAGACAAAGAAACAATCCCCAAATGAAAGGAAAGGAGGAAGCTCCAGAAAGAATGGTAAATGAAACAGAGGCAACTCAGCTATCAGATATCGAGTTCAAAGCAATGGTTGTCAGGAAGCTCAATGAGCTCTCAATGAGCTACCAGAAACTACAAAAAAGTTATGGTGACCTCACCACAAAATATATCAACATGAAAAAGGAAATAGAAACTATCAACAAGGGTCAAGAGGAAATGAAAAACGCAATCTCTGAACTGAAGAACACAGTAGAAGGAATGAAAAGCAGAATCGATGAAGCAGAAGATTGGATCAGCGAGTTGGAGGACAAAATAGAAAAAAACACCCAGAATGAGCAAGATAAGGAAAAGAGGCTCAGAAAGAATGAAGAGGGTTTAAGAGAAATGCAAGACAACATGAATCGGAATAATATCCGTATAATAAGGATACCAGAAGGAGAAGAAGTAGAGCAAAGGATAGAAAACTTGTTTGAAAAAGTAATGATGGACAACTTCCTTAATTTGGGGAGAGAAAAGCCACACAAATCCAGGAAACACAGAGAGTCCCAATTAAAAAAAAACCCAAATAGGCCCACTTCAAGACACATCATAATTAAAATGGCAAAATTCCAAGACAAAGAGAGAATCCTAAAGGCAGCAAGGGAAAAAAAGGAAGTAGCATACAAGGGAACCCCAATAAGGTTAGCAGCTGACTTCTCAATGGAAACGCTCCAAGCCAGAAGAGAATGGCAAGAAATATTCCAAGCAATGAGAATCAAAGGCCTGCAACCCAGACGACTTTACCCAGCAAGGCTTTCAATCAAGATAGAAGGCCAAATAAGGAGCTTCCCAGATAAAAGAAGTCTAAAAGAATACACCTCTACCAAACCAATTCTGCAAGAGATACTAAAGGGACTGCTTTAAGGGAAGAAAGGAAAAGACAGAGAGAGAAAGAAAGAGAGGAACACAGGTACGAAAATGGCAATGAATAATTACCTATCAATAATAACCTTAAATGTAAATGGATTAAATGCTCCAATCAAAAGACATAGAATAGCTGAATGGATAAGAAAGCATGACCCACACATATGCTGCCTACAGGAAACCCACCTCAGGACAAAAGACATACACAGGCTCAAAGTGAAGGGCTGGAAACAAATTTTCCAAGCAAATGGTCAGGAAAAAAAAAAGCTGGGGTAACAATACTCATATCAGACAAAATAGACTTCAAAAGAAGGGCCATAAAGAGAGACCCAGAAGGTCACTTCATAATACTCAAGGGAAGAATGCACCAAGAAGACATAAATATTGTAAATATATATGCACCCAACGGAGGAGCACCTAAATACATCAAGAAAATTTTAGAAGACTTAAAGAAAGATATTGACAGCAACACAATATAGTAGGAGATTTTAACACCCCACTGTCAAAAATGGACAGATCTTACAAAAAAAATCAACAGATATTGTGGCATTGAACAACACTCTAGAGGAAATGTACTTAACTGATATATATAGAGCCCTTCATCCCAAAGAAACTAAATACACTTTCTTTTCAAATGCACATGGAACATTTTCAAAGATAGACCACATGATAGGACAAAAAAACAAACCTTAACAAATTCAAGAAAATTGAAATCATACCAAGCATTTCCTCTGACCACAAGAAACTAAAACTAGAAATCAACCCCAAGGGGAAAAACCCAAAACCCTCAAAATCATGGAGATTGAATAGCATGCTATTAAACAATGAATGGGTCAAGAATGAAATTAGGGAGGAAATCAAAAAGTTTCTGGAAACAAACGATAATGAACTCACATCGACCCAAAACTTGTGGGACACAGCAAAGGCAGTCCTCAGAGGGAAGCTTATAGCGATACAGGCCTACCTAAAAAAGACAGAAACACCTCAAACAACCTCACCCTATGCCAACAAGAACTCGAGGAACAAGAACAAAGACAGCCCAGAGCAAGTAGAAGGAAAGAAATAACCAAGATCAGAGCAGAATTAAATGACAGAGACTAAAAGCACAATCCTAAAGATCAATGAATCTAGGAGTTGGTTCTTTGAAAAGATCAACAAAATCGACAAGTCTTTAAGCAGGCTCATCAAGAAAAAAAGAGAGAGGACCCAGATAAACACAATCAGAAATGAAAGAGGAGATATTACAACTGACTCCGCAGAAATGCAAAGGATTGTAAGAAATTACTATGAAGAACTGTATGCCAAGGAACTTGAAACACTAGGTGAAATGGACAGGTTTCTAGAAAAATATAACCTTCCAAAACTCGGTGAAGAAGAAACAGAAAGCCTGAACAGACCCATAACAGCTGGTGAAATCGAATCAGTAATCAAAACACTCCCAACACACAAAAGTCCTGGACCAGATGGCTTCACAGGAGAATTCTACAAAGCATTTAAGGAAGAGCTAACCCCTATCCTTCACAGACTATTTGAAAAGATCCAAAATGATGGAAGACTCCCAAACTCTTTTTTTGAAGCCAGCATCATTCTAATCCCAAAACCAGATAAAGACACAACAAAGAAGGAGAACTTCAGGCCAACATCGCTGATGAACATAGATGCTAAAATCCTCAACAAAATATTGGCAAACTGCATCCGACAACACATTAAAAAGATCATACACCATGACCAAGTGGGATTCATCCCAGGCATGCAAGGATGGTTCAACATTCGCAAACCAGTAAATGTAATTCATCACATAAACAAAAGCAAAGACAAAAATTAGATGATCATATCAATAGATGCGGGAAAAGCATTTGATAAGGTACAGCACCCATTTATGATAAAAACACTCAGCAAAGTGGGAAGAGAGGGAGCATTCCTCAACATAATAAAAGCTATATATGAGAAACCTACAGCCAGCATCATACTCAACGGGTAAAAACTAAATTCTTTTCTACTAAAATCAGGAACAAGACAAGGCTGCCCACTTTCACCACTTCTATCAATATAGTACTGGAAGTATTAGCCACAGCGATTAGAGAAGTAAAGGAAATAAAAGGCATCCAACTTGGAAAGGAGGAAACAAAACTATCCTTGTTTGCAGATGACATGATAGTATACATAGAAAATCCTATAGTCTTGGCCAAAAAGCTGCTCGACCTAATAAATGAATTTGGCCAAACAGCCGGATACAAAGTCAATATCCAGAAATCAAAGGCATTTTTGTATACCAACAATGAAACAGCAGAAGTAGAAATCAAGAAAAAATTCCCATTCGATATAGCAGAAAGAAAAATAAGGTACCTAGGAATAAACCTAACTAAGGAGGTAAAAGACCTGTATGCAGAAAACTACACAACACTGAAGAAAGAAATCAAGGAAGACACAAATAAATGGAAACACATACCGTGTTCATGGATCGGAAGAATTAACATCATCAAAATGTCCATACTTCCCAAAGCAATCTACAGATTCAATGCAATACCTACTAAAGTACCAATGGCATATTTCACAGATATAGAACAAACAGTTCAAAAAATTATAAGGAACAATAAATGACCCAGAATAGCGGCAGCAATCTTAAGAAAGAAGAGCAAAGCAGGAGGGATCACAATACCTGATACCAAAATGTTTTACAAGGCCACTGTAATCAAAACAGCCTGGAACTGGCATAAAACAGGCACGTGGACCAGTGGAATAGAACAGAGAGCCCAGAAATAAACCGTAGTTTCTACAGTCAAGTAATATTCGACAAAGGAGGCAGCACCATAAAATGGAGTAAAAATAGCCTCTTCAACAAGCGGTGTTGGGAGAACTGGACAGCTACGTGCAAGAAAATGAAACTCGAGTACCAACTTACACCATACACAAAAATAAATTCAAGGTGGATAAAAGACTTAAACATAAGCCGTAACACCATTAAAGTCCTAGAAGAGAACATAGGCAGGAAAATCTCAGATATGACACGCAGCAACATATTTACTGATATGTCCCCTAAAGCAAGGGACATAAAGGAAAGAATAAACAAATGGGATCTCATAAAAATAAAAAGCTTCTGCATGGCCAAGGAAAACAGTATTAAAATAAAAAGAGAACCGACTGTGTGGGAAAACATATTTGCCAATGATATCTCAGATAAGGGTTTAATCTCCAAAATATACAAAGAACTTACACGACTCCACTCTAAGAAGACAAGCAACCCAATTAAAAAATGGGCAGAGGACTTGGGCAGACACTTCTCCAAGGAGGACATACAGAGGATCCAGAGACACATAAAACGATGCTCAATATCGCTAGCTATCAGAGAGATGCAAATTAAAACCACAATGAGATACCACTTGACACCAGTCAGAATGGCCTTCATAAACGAAGCAACAAACAGCAAGTGTTGGAGAGGTTGTGGTGAAAAGGGGACCCTAGTGCACTGCTGGTGGGAGTGCAGACTGGTACAACCACTGTGGAAAACAGTATGGAATTTTTTTTAAAAAAGTAAAAATGGATATACCTCTTGACCCGGCAATTCCACTGCTAGGACTATAACCTAAGAACCCTGAAACACCAATCCAAGAGAATGTATGCACCCCTATTTTTATAGCAGCACAATTTACAATAGCCAAGTGTTGGAAACAACGTAGATGCCCATCAATAAATGAATGGATCAAAAAACTGTGGTACATTTACACAATGGAATTCTATGCAGCAGAAAGAAAGAAGGAGCTCCTACCCTTTGCAAAAGCATGCGAAATTAGCCAGGCAATGAAGACAAATACCATATAATCTCACCTTTAACAGGAAGCTAATCAACAAAACACACAAGCATAATATCATCACGGACATGGAAATTGAGAACAGGCTGAAAGTCACCAGAGGGAAGAGGGGAGGGAATTTCAGGGGAAAAGGGGAAGGGTTTTCAGGAACAAGTATAAAGGACACATGGACAAAAACTATGGGTGGGTGGAAATGAGAAGGAGGTGGGGAGGGATGGGGTGGTGGGTTGGTGTGAGAATAAAAGACGGAAAACTGTAGAGGATCAACAATTAAAATAAAAATTAAAAAAAGTGTTGGAGTGGCTGTGGAGAAAAGGGAACCCTAGTTCACTATTGATGGTAATGCAGATTGGTGCAGCCACTGTGGAGAACAGTATGAAATTTCCTCAGAAAAATAAAAATGGAACTGCTTTTTGACTCAGGAATTCCACTGTTGGGAATATACACTAAGAATACTGAAACACCAATCCAAAAGACCCTGTGCTCCCAAATGTTCATAGGAGCAAAATTTACAATAGCTAGATGCAGGAGGCAATCTAAGTGCTCATCAGTAAATGAGTGGATAAAGAACTATGGGACTCTTACACAATGGAATTCTATGTAGCAGAGAGAAAGGAGGAGCTCATACCCTTTGCAACAGCATGAAACTGTTGTTGGAACTGGAGCATTATGCTAAGTGAAATAACCAGGCGGTATGGGACAAATACTATATTATCTCACGTTTAACTGGAACCTAATCAACAAAAGAAAAAAAGGAAGCAAAATATAACCAAGACATTGACATTAAGAACACCGACAGTAACCAACAGGAAGGTGGGAGACGATAATGTGGGATGGATTTTCAGCAACAACTATAAAAGACACCTGGACAAAACCAAGGGGGGGCAGAATCAAGGGAGAAAGACGCTTTTTGATGTGGTGGTCAGGAATGGTGGGGGGGGTAAGTGCAGACAACTATATTTGTATAACAATAAAATTTTAAAAATAACTTTATTTTTTTAGTTACTAGAGAGAGAGGCATGGAGGAGGAAAAGAGAGAGGATGATCAAGGAGTAGAAAATACACCTTGATTGGTTGCCTCTTTCACACTCCCAACTGGGTACCTGGCCCACAACCCAGGCGTGTGTCCTAAACTTGAATTGAACTGGTGACACTCAGTTTGCAAACCTGCACTCACCACTGAGTCACACCAGTCTGGGCTTTTTAAAAGTTTTATATATCTGTTATTCTTGTTAATTCTGTTACTGTTGTCACAACTTCCCCCCTTGCAACACAACCACCATTCCCACTGTCCATTACCACACTGTTATGTCCATGGGTATTCATACATGCTCTTGGATTCTTCTTTTCTCCTTGTTTCCACCATTCCATGACTTCCCTATTGCCTTTGGTTGCTGTTAGTCTCTTCACTGTTTCCATGTCTCTGCTACTCTTGGGTTTATTAGTTTACTTCATTCATCACATTCATCTTTTTAATTTTAATTGTTATTCAAGTACAGTTTTCTGCCTTTTACTCCCACCCCAGCCCACCACCCAGCCCTCCCCACCTCCCTCCAGTTTCCACCCTCCCTTATTTTTTTCCATGTGTCCTTTATACATATCTTTGAAAACTGTTCCCCTTTTCTCCTGAAATTTCCTTCCCCTCCCCCCTCTGGTCACTGTCAGCCTGCTCTCTATTTCAGTGTCTTTGGTTATATTTTGCTTGTTTGTTTGTTTTGTTGATTAGGTTCCTGTTAAAGTGATATCATCTGGTATTTGTCTTTCACTGCCTGGCTTATTTTGCTTAGCATAATGCTCTCCAGTTCCATCCATGCTTTTGCAAAGGGTAGGAGCTCCTTCTTTCTTTCTGCTGCATAGAAGTCTATTGTGTAAATGTACCATAGTTTTTTTATCCATTCATTTACTGATGGGCACCTAGGTTGTTTCCAACACTTGGCTATTGTAAATTGTGCTGTTATGAACCCTGGGGGGCATTTGATCATTTGGAATGGTGTTTCAGGGTTCTTAAAATATAATTCTAACACTGGAATTGCTGAGTCAAAAGGCAGATCCATTTTTAGTTTTCTTAGAAAATTCCATACTATTTTCCATAGTGGTTGTACCAGTCTGCATTCCCATCAACAGTGAACTAGGGTTCCCTGTTCTCCACAACCTCTTCAGCACTTGTTATTTGTTGTTTTGTTTATGATGGTCATTCTGACTGGTGTGAAGTGGAATCTCATCGGGGTTTTAATTTGCATCTCTTGCATTGCTAGTGATACAGAGCATCTTTATCATGAGTCTCTGGATCTGTTGTATGTCTTTCTTGGAGAAGCGTCTGTTGAAGTTCTTTGCCCATTTTTAATTGTGTTGCTTGTCTTCTAAGAGTGGAGTCGTATGAGTTCTTTGTATATTTTGGAGATTAAACCCTTGTCTGAGGTATCATTGGTAAATATGTTTTCCCATACAGTTCGTTTTCTTTTTATTTTAATACTGTTTCTTTTAGCCATGCAGAAGCTTTTTATTTTGATGAGATCCCATTTGTTTGTTCTTTCTATCATGTCCCTTGCTTTAGGGGACATATCACTGAAAATGTTGCTTCATGTAATATCTGAGATTTTCCTGCCTATGTTCTTGTCTAGGACTTTAAAGGTGTCACAACTTATATTTCAATCTTTTATCCACCTTGAAATTATTTTTGTGTATGGTGTAAGTTGATGATCAAGTTTCAGTTTTTTTGCATGTAGCTGTCCAGGTCTCCAAACACCATTTGTTGAAGAGGCTATTTTTACTCCATTTTATGTTGCTGCCTCCTTTGTCAAATATTAATTGACCATAGAGACTAGGGTTTATTTCTGAGCTCTTTGTTTTGTTCCATTTGTCCATGTCCCTGTTTTTATGCCAGAACTAGGGTGTATTGATTACAGTGCCCTTGTAATACAGTTTGTTGTCAGGTATTGTGATCCCTCCTACTTTGCTCTTCTTTCTCAAAATTACAGCAGCTATTTGGGGTCATTTATGGTTCTATATAAATTTTTGAATTGTTTGTTCTATGTCTGTGAAATACACCAGTGGTACTTTAATAGGTATTGCATCAAATCTGTAAATTGCTTCGGGTAGTATGGACATTTTGATGATGTTAATTCTAATCCATGAACGCAGTTTATGTTTCCATTTGTTTGTGTCTTCCTTGGTTTCTTTCTTCAGTGTGGTGTAATATTCTGAATAGAGGTCTTTTATCTCTTTGGTTAAGTTTATTCCTAGGTATTTTATTTTTCTTTTTAGTATATCAAATGGGAATTTTTTCTTGAATTCTGCTTCTGCTGTTTCATTGTTGGTATACAAAAATGCCTTTGATTTCTGGATATTGACTTTGTATCCTGCTGTTTTGCCAAATTAATTTATATAGCAAGGACTCTTTTCGCCGAGTCTATAGTATTTTCTATGTACACTATCATGTCATCTGCAAAGAATGACACTTTGGTTCCCACCTTTCTGATTTGAATGTCTTTTATTTCCTTTTCTTGTCTGATCACTGTGGCTAAAACTTCCAATACTATGTTGAATGGATGTGGTGAAAGTGGATAACCTTGTCTTGTTCCTGATCTTAGTGGAAAAGATTTTAGATTTTGCCCATCGAGTATGATGTTGGCTGTAGGTCTCTCATATATGGCCTTTAGTACGTTGAGGAATGCTCCTTCTATTCCTACTTTGCTGAATGTTTTTTTATCATAAATGGATGGCGTACCTTATCAAATGCTTTCCCCATATCTATTGATATGATCATGTGATTTTTGTCTTTGCTTTTGTTTATGCAATGTATTATGTTTATTGATTTGCAAATATTGAACCATCATTGTATCCCTGCGATGAATCTCACTTGGTCATGGTGTGTTATGTTTTTAACATAATGTTGGATGCCATTTGCCAGCATTTTGTTGAAGATTTTTGTGTCTATGTTTATCTACAATATTGCCCTGAAGTTTTCTTTCTTTATTGTCTTTATCTGTTTTGGGGATTAGGATGATGCTGGCTTCATTAAGAGTTTTCAAGTCTTCTATCTTCTTGGATTTTTTGGAATAGTCTGTGAAGGATATGGGTCAGCTCTTCCTTAAATGCTTTGTAGAATTCTCCTGTGAAACCATCCAATCCAGGGCTTTTATGTGTTGAGAGTTTTGTTTTTTTTTTTAATTACTGCTTCAATTTCATCTGCTGATGTTTGTCTGTTTGGGCTTTCTGCTTCTTTTTTTATTCAGTTTCGGAAGATTATATTTTTCTAGAAACTCGTCCATTTCACCTAGGTTTTCAAATTTCTTGGCATACAGTTTTTCATAGTAATTTCTTCCAATCCTTTGTATTTCTGTGGTATCAGTTGTAATCTCTCCTCTTTCATTTCTGATTGTGTTTATCTGAGCCCTCTCTCTTTTTTTCTTTATGAGCCTCCTAAAAGGTTTGTCGCTTTTGTTTATGCTTTGAAAGAACCAGTCCTGGATTTATTGATCCTTAGAATTGTGCTTTTAGTCTCTATGTCATTTAATTCTTCTCTGATCTTGGTTATTTCCTTCCTTCAACTTGCTCTGGGTTGTTTTTGTTGTTGTTCTGAAATTTTGGGAGGTCAAGCGTTAGGTTGTTTCTTTGAAATGTTTCTTTCTTTCTTTCTTTCTTTCTTTCTTTCTTTCTTCTTCCTTCCTTCCTTCCTTCCTTCCTTCCTTCCTTCCTTCCTTCCTTCCTTCCTTCCTTCCTTTCTTTTTTGTAGGCCTATATCGCTATGACCTTCTCTCTGTGGACTTCCCTCTTTTGTCACCTAAGTTTTGGGTTGGTGTGAAATAATTTTTGTTTGTTTCCAGAAACTTTCTGATTTCTTTTTTAAAAATATATTTTATTGATTATGCTATTACAGTTGTCCCATTTCTCCCCCATCATTCTCCTCCACCCTGCACACCCCTCCCACCCACATTCCCCCCTTTAGTTCATGTCCATGTGTCATAAGTTCTTTAGCTTCTACATTTCCCACACTATTCTTGCCCTCCCCCTATTTTCTATCCACCGTCTATGCTACCTATTTTCTGTACCTTTTCCCCTCTCTCCTCCTCCCACTCCCCTGTTGCTAACCCTGCATATGATCTGCATTTCTGTGGCTCTGTTCCTATTCTAGTTGTTTGCTTTTGTTTTAGGTGTGGTTGTTACTATCTGTGAGTTTGCTGATGTCTTCCCTAATTTCATTCTTGACCCATTTATTATTTAATAGCATGTTTTTCAATCTCCATGATTTTGAATGTTTTGTTTTTTTTCCTTGGGGTAGGTTTCTAGTCTCCTTTGTCAGTGGAGAAAATGCTTCATATGATTTCAATTTTTTTATTTGTTGAGGCACATTTATTATGTGATCTATCTTTGAAAATATTCCATGTGCATTTGAGAAGAATGTGTATTTTGCTTCTTTGGGATAAAAGGCTCTTATATATCAGTTAAATCCTTTTGATCCGGGACATTGTTCAATGCCACAATGCTTTGTTAATATTTTGTTGGGAGATCTGTGCATATTTTACAGTGGCATGTTAAAATCTCCTACTATAATTTTGTTGCTGTAAATATCTTTCTTGAAGTCCTCTAAGATTTTGTGTATGTATTTGGGAGATCCTAAATTGTGTGCATATGTATTTCCAATGCTAATATCTCCTTGGTGGATTCTTCCTTTGAGTATTATGAAGTGACCATCTGGGTCTCTCTTTATGGCCTTTTTTTTTTTTTTTGGAGTCTATTTTGTTTGATACGAGTATTGCTACCCGGGTTCTTTTGTCCTGTTTTAGTGCTTGGAAAATTTTTTCCAACCCTTCACTTTCAGTTTGTGTATACCTTTTGTCCTGAGGTGGGTCTGTGTAGGCAGCATATATGTGGGTCATGCTCTCTTATCCATTCAGCTATTTTATGTCCTTTGATTGGAGCATTTAATTCATTTACGTTCAAGGCTATTATTGATAGGTACTTATTAATTTCGATTTTCATACCTGTGTTCCTCTCTGTCACATTCTTTTCCTTCCTTTTTTAAAAACACTCCCTTTAGCATCTCTTGCAGAGCTAGTTTGGAGGAGGCATATTCTTTTAGATTTCTTTTGTCTGAGAAACTCCTTATTTGGCCTTCTATTTTGATTGAGAGCATTGCTGGGTAAAGTAGCCTTTGTGCAGGCCTTTAGTTCTCATTACTTGGAATCTTTCTTGCCATTCTCTTCTGGTTTGGAGCGTTTCCATTGAGAAGTCAGCTGCTAACCTTATTGGGACTCCCTTGTATACAGTTACTTCCTGTTTCTCCCTTGGTGCCTTTAAGATTCTCTCTTTGTCTTGAAATTTTGCCATTTTAATTATGATGTGTCTTGAAGTGGGCCTCTTTGGGTTCCTCTTGATTGGGAGTCTCTGTGTTTCCTGGATTTGTGTGGCTTTTTCTCTCATCAAATTAGGGAAGTTTTTCATCATTCCTTTTTCAAAGAGGTTTTCAATCCCTTGCTCATCTTCTCCTTATGGTATCCCTATTATACGGATATTATTTCATTTCATGTTGTCTTGCATTTCCCTTAACCCCTTTTTGTTCTTTCTGAGCCTCTTCCTTTTCTTGCTCTTCCTAGGCTTTTTTTTCCTACCTTGTCCTACAGCTCACTGATCTGATCTTCTGCTTCATTGTTCCTGCTTTTCATTCCCTCTACTGTGTTCTTCAGTTCAGAAATTGTGTTCTTCAGTTCCGAAATTGTATTCTTCATTTCCTCTCGGCCCTTATTGATAGTTTCTATTTTTTTTTTTTACGTTGGTATATTTTGCAGTGAGTTTCATTGTAGTTTCCCTTTAGTTTTTGGTAATTCTCTGTGAGCTCATTGAGGTTCCTGTTAACCATTGCTTTGAACTCAGGATCTGATAGTTTTGTTGCTTCTATTTCATTTAGGATTCTTTCTGAGGCTTCCTCCTTTCTTTCCATTTGGGGATTGTTTCTTTGTCTTTTCATTGTTTGTGAAACTCTTCTTGTTAGCCTCAGCCTCTTAAATTGATATGTTTTGACTCCCTGGGTTTATGGTGTGAACTTCTATGTTAGTATACCTGTGAAATTCAGTGGTGCCATCTTCCTGATCTCCCAAGCTAATTGGTGTTGAGCTGTCATTTATGTTGGCTCTGTGTTTGGGTTTTGATTGTTGTTGGGTCTTTCTTTGTTGGGTCCTTCCCTTGAGGTGGTTAACTGAGGGTCACTCTTTCCACCACCTCTTGTATGTTGTGCTGGTATGTGCAGGTTGTGTTGAACCTAGTTCTTTTGTGTGTACAAGGTTTTGGGGATTCTCTTTTTCTCTTGTTCAGTTGTTTATTTGGGGTAATTTCACTATTTAGTTGTATTTCCAGATAGGTCCTGGATTGAAGTTAATGTGGCTTCCACTTCCTCCTTCACCTTCTTTGTTGTTATCTGTTGGTGGTTCTTTTATTGTTGCGTTTCCTCTTCCATCAGGTACCCTGATGTACACAGCTTCTACCTACTCCTTTTTATGATCATTTGGAGGGTGAAGGCAAAATGATTTAAGATGGCCATTGTGTATTCTATGATATTTTCAGTAGCAGCCAGTAGAGAAAAGATAGGAGATTCTTTGGCTATGTATAGTGTTAACCATGATATTCCACCCAACTAGCCACTTTTTAGAAAGGATGGAAATAAGATAAAAATGCTTGTTGGGGAGGGAAGGATTGTGATTTGGATCTAGAAAGTAGTGAGGTTGTGGAAGGTCAGATTTTGGGATAAGGTAAATCTAAGAGGTAGTAAGTAGGTGTAGAGTGTGAGAGAATAGAGTTAACCACTAAAGTAATAGAGTTCAGGAGACCATGAATTGGGCTGAAATCTGGGAAGGGTGTTTTGTGGTATTTACAATTGTATGGTACAGCTATTATTTACAATAATAATGGAGCAACAACCATATGACAGAATCTATGTGATCTGGATAACAAGAATAGGGAGGATAGGAACTTGATTAGTGTGCTAATGGAACACAAGTGAAGTGAAGGACAGGAAATTAGCAATACACTATGAAAGAGAGAACAGGGGAAACCTGTTGTGGACCGTTCAGCCTGGTCGCAGGAGCTGTAACCCTCACCCCATGGTGGGCTGTGTAAGAGCCTAGGGACCCACTTCATCTGGGTCTGTTCTGTCAAGAGGACGTGAGCCACCAAGGAGACAAAGCTTATCTCCCTGGCAGATGTGCTGCTTCAGTCTCATCCATCTTTGGCCCCAATGCTTGGTTGGTTAGTCAATGACAGGTAAGACTCCTCATGGGAGGGGCAACCTAAGCCAGATACGACCACTTGGGAGGCCCTCATGGAAGGACTCAGGGGGCTGCAGCAAAGAGGGGGTGATGGACCCTCGCCCCCTGGCTATTCTAACATAGCCCGAGTCCCCATTTCCATCTGGGAGATGTCTTCTGCTTCCTGAGCCTAACTTAAAGCTGGAAACTATGGCGGCAAGTGGTGCAGCCCTGTGCCGCCCAGAACTGTTCCCCGGGTGATCAGGCATAAGAAAGAATTCCTAAAGTCCTGTGAAACCTGCTTTGTTTGCTAAGAGTGCTCTCATTTAAATGATAAGGGTCCCAGGAGGAAATGGGTATGTCTCCCAAAGTTTGGCAACCCCCTTTCCTGTCAGGCACTGACTCAGATTAAGCCCTCAGATTTCTTTGACATGTTAAACCTGTATTCCTGTGTATTTGAACCCAATAAAAGTCCAGTGAGGAAGGGGCTGTGGGTCATTCTCCTCTGAGAGTTTGACCACCTTTCTTTCTCAAGCAGATCATGTCTTGGTAGTTTTATTTTCATCCGTGACGGACGGGGCGGGGGGGTTCTGTTGGTGGTGGCCTCCCACAGAAATATGTCATATGATACAATTTAACTCACTAAGCAATGAATACTAAACAGAGAATACAAAAATACTGTTAAAGTAAAAGATGTAAAAATAGTAAAAAAATAATACAAATGTGCAGTAACTTGAAGGTTCTCTGTAATAAGAAAGTGAAATTTGTCTTACTGTCTCAGCTTTTGTGATGACCCCTCTTTGGGTTCAACTCTAGTCTCTTCACACTTCCAGGTTTTTTTTTCCTCACTTGTAGAATTAAAAAAAATAAAAGAAGCAGAAGAAGAAAGGAAGAAGAAATAAAATTGGAAAGAAAAGAAGAAGGAATAAAACAGGAAAGAAGGAAAGGGAGGAAAAAGGTGTTGATGGGTAAAAAATAAGAAAAATAAGAAAATAATTACTTAAAAATAAAAAAAAAAAGTTTGTTGCTGGTTTTAAACTGTCCAAACCAGTTTTGCCTGCCTTGCTGCCTGCAGCAGGCTAAGGAGTGATTGATAGTGCTTTTTTCCGTTCCTTATCCCCATTCAGTCAGCCTGAAGTGTGCATTCTCCCCAGGGCTAGCCTGGTGCCTCTCCCCTAGGCTTTGGTTTTGGGATTCAGGCCTTCCTCAGAGAACACTCTCCCTGGGTTGTGGGAGTGTGCACTCAGCCAGGCCACCTCTGGTCCCACAGGTTTGGGCGCACACCTTTCCCAGGGCTATGAGGTTGGGCATGGCCTTCCACTCCACCTGGGGAGAGCTGCCCCGCTAGGTGGGGAGGAGGCTCAGGCATCTACTACAGAAGAATTCCCTAAACAATGTTTATTTTTTCACTTTTCGTTGAGAAATTCCTCCTACTCAAGCCTGCCTCTTGGTACAGCATCATGGCCTCTCACGCAACCCAATTTTCCAACTAGACCAGGTACTATCAGGGTCAGGGCTCGTCATGGCCCAACTCTGAACTCTCCCCAACTCTCAACTCTCCCCAGCTGGCATCCACAGACTCTGAGGGAATTCACAGCTCGTTTTTATTTTTCCACTTAGTCTTTATTCCATTCTCTGGGATTTCAAGCAACCAGCTCTCTCCTGGTGCTGCTCAAACCTTGTTTGGCTGGGGAGGCAGCTGTTGACCTGGCTCTCCTCCAAGAACCCTGTGGCAGACCTAGTGGGCACCAGGCCTGGGGTTGCAGCCACTGTAGTCTCTGTGCTGGTCCCTGGGTCCTTATTGTCCTGAAGCACTCTCCTTACTGTCTGGTTTTTCAATATCCATTACAATTTTTGGTCTCCATCTTCATATATGCTGGGGTGCTGTTATGTGTTTGCTCTGTTCCCCCATAGATTGGCTAGGTTTTTCTCCCCTGTGTAGAAAGAAGTGGCCTCTGCTCCCTCCTACCTTGCCACCATCTTACCTCTCCTTTATTCATCTTATAAGTGATATAATATGGTAATATCTTTCAATGACTGGTTTATCACTCTTAGCATAATATTCTCCAGTTTCATCCATGCTCTCACATAGGGCAGGAATCTGTTTTCTTTTTTCTACTGCATAGTATTCCTTTATGTAGATGAACTAGTTCTTAAATCCATTATCTGCATTACATGGACAGGACTATGTTTTCTTTTTTGGCTGCATAGTATTCCGTTATGTAGATGAAACCAGTTTTTAAATCCATTATCTGGATTACATTAAATCCATTACATGGGCACTTGGATGTTTCCAGTCCTTCTATTGCAAATAGCACCGCTATGTACATCATGGTGCTTAAGTTCTTTGAATTAGTGTTTCATGATTCTTAGGGTATATTCCCATTAGGAATCACTGGGTCAGAGCCTGTTCCATTTTTAATTTGTTGAGGGAATTCCATAATATTTTCCACAGTGGCTCTGCTAGTCTGCATTCCCACCCACAGTGCAGTATGGTGTCTTTTTCTCCACATCTTCACTAGCACTTGCTGTTTGTTGATTTATTAATGATATTCATTATGACAGGACTGAGGTGATATCTCATTGTGGTTTTCATATGTATCTCTCTGATGGCTAGTGATGTTTAGCATTTTTCATATGCCTATGTGCCTGTATATCTTCTTTGGAAAGTGTCTATTCAGGTCCTCTGCCCATTTTTAATTGGATGGTTTGACTTCCTGGTGTTGAGTCATGTCAGTTCTTTATACATTTTGGAGATTAAACCCTTTTGTGATGTATCATTTGCAAATATGTTCTCCCATACAGGCTGTTCTGTTTTCATTTTGGTAATGGTATCTTTAGCCATGCTGAAGCTTTTTAATTTGATGTAGTCCCATATGTATGTTTATTTTTTCTTTCTTCCATTGCCCGAGGAGATATATCAGCAAAAATATTGCTATGTGGGGTATCTGAAATTTTACTGCCTATGTTTTCCTCCAGGACTTTCATGTTATCAAAACTTATATTTGTCTTGTATTCATTTTTAGTTATTTTAGTATATATGGTGTTGGTGGTCTATTTTTCTTGTTTTCATGTACCACACTACTTCTTTCAGCACAATTTATTGAGTACTTTTACTCTATTGTATGTAAATTCTTGTCAAAAATTAATTGACCATAAAAGCATGGGTTAATTTCTTGGCTTTATATTCTGTTCCAATGATGTGTCTGTTTTTATGCCAGTACCAGACTCTTTTTATTGCAGTGGATTGTAGTATGACTTGATAACAGGAATTGTGATTCCTCCAGCTATGTTCTTATTTCCAAATATAGCTATGTGTTGTGGGGTCTTTTTCGGTTCTGTATAATTTTTGAAATATTTGTTGTAGATCTGAAAATATATGACACTAGCATATTAATAAGAATTGCACTGAATCTATAGATTTCTTTGGGTAATATGTACATATTAACAATGTTAATTCTTCCAGTCCATGAAATGGTATATGCTTCTGTTTATTTGAATCTTCCTCAATCCCTTTCATCAGTGTTCTATAGTTTTCCAAACACAGGTCTTTTACCTCCTTGGTTAAATTTATTCCTAGGTACTTTATTATATTTTTTGTTGCTGTGATAAATGAGATTTCTTTCTTAGATTCCCTTTCTAGTATTTCATTGTTGGTGTACAAAAATGCCATCAATTTCGTAATATAGACTTTGTATCCTACTTTGCCAAGTTAACTTATTAGATTGAGTGGTTTGTTCATGCAGCCTACACTATTTTCTCTGTAGATTATAATGTAATCCACAAGCAAGAACGGTTTTACTTCCTCTTTTGCAATTTGGATGCCTTTACTTTTTAAGTGTTGTTCAAGTACAGTTTTCTCCGTTTTCACCCCTCCACTTTCCCCTTACACCAAAACCCCCAACTCCCACCCTCAGTCCTTACCACCTTTGGCTTTGTCCATGTGTCCTTTATACATTTTCCTGGCAACACTTCTCCCTTTCACACCATATTATCCCCTCCCACCTCCCCTCTGGTTACTGTCAGTTTGTTCTTAATTTCAGCATCCCTGGTTATATTTGGCTTGCTTTCTTCTTTTGTTGATTGGGTTCCCCTTATAGGTGACATCATTTGGTATTTGTCTTTCACCACCTGGCTTATTTCACTTAGCATAATGTTCTCCAGATCTATCCACACTGTTGTGAAGGGTAGGCATTCCTTCTTTCTTTCTGCTGTGTAGTAGTCCATTCTGTAAATGTCTCATAGTTTTTTATTCATTCATTTACTGATGGGCACTTAGGTTGCTTCCAGCACTTTGGTATTTAAATTGTGTTGCTGTGAACATTGGTTTGCATAGGTTCTTTTGAATTGGTGTTTCAGGATTCTTTGTGTATATTCTTAGCGGTGGAATTTCTGGGTCAAAAGCCAGCTCCACTTTTATTTTTTTCTGAGGAAATTCCATACTGTTTTCCTCAGTGGCTGTAGCAGTTTGCATTCTCACCAACAGTGCACTAGGGTTCCATTTTCTCCACAATCTCACCAGCACTTCTTTGTTAATTTGTTTGTGATGCTCATTTTCACAGGTGTGAAATGGTGTCTCATTGTGGTTTTAATTTCCATCTCTGATGGCCAGTGATGCTGAGCGTCTTTTCATATATCTCTGGGCCCTCTACATGTCCTCCTGGGAGAAGTGTCTGTCCATGTGTTTTGCCTACTTTTTAATTGGGTTTTTGTCTTCCTGGAGTGGAGTCATGTGAGTTCTTTATATATTTTGGAGATCAAACCCTTGTCTGAGGTATCAATTGCAAATGTATTTTCTCATACTATTAGTCACCTTTTCATTTTAATGCTGTTTTCTTTAACCATGAAGGAGCTTTTAATTTTGATGAAGTCCCACTTGTTTATTCTTTCCTTTATGTCCCTTGCTCTAGTGGACATATCAATGAAAATATTGCTGTGTGGAATATCTGAGATTTTCCTCACTATTGTGTCCAGGTTACTTTTGATTTCTTTCTTCAATGCACCCTTTACTCATTCATTGTTTAATAACATGTTATTTATCTTCTGTGTTTATTGGTTTTCTGTTTTTATTAATTTCTTGTTTCATACCATTTTGGTTAGAAAAGATGCTGGCTAAGTTTTCAATATTCTTGAATTTATTAAGGTTTATTTTGTGTCCTAACGTGTAGTCTATTTCTGAAAATACTTCATTTGCACTTCATTCAAGTGTGTGTTCTGCTCCCTTGGAATAAGCTGTTCTGAAATATCAATTAAACCTATTTGATCCAGTGTGTCATTTAAGGTCAGGGATGGCAACATCAGGGATGTTGATTTTTATGGTCTAAAAGATCTATCCATTAATGTCAATGGAGTGCTAAAATCTTCTGGTTTTATTACTGTTGATCGCTTCCTTAATCAATATATTCATCAATATATTCTCTCTGTGTTAAAGTGCTGCTATGTAGGGTAAATAATGTTTTAAAAAGTATCATCTTGTTGTATTGATTACTTTTTCATTATGAGGTTACCTTCTTTGTCTCTTGCTATGGCCTATGATTGGAAATCTACCATGTCTGATATAAATATTGCACCACAGCTTTTGTTTTCTTTCCATTTTCATGGAATTTATTTAATGAAGTTAATTTTAGTACGCATGTACACTTCGTTTTGAGGCAGGTCTCTTGTAGGCAGCATATATGTGGGTCATGTTTTCTTATCCATTCAGCTACCCTATGTCTTTTCATTGGAGCATATAATCATTTACATTTAAAGTTATGATTAATAGGAACTCATTCTTTGCCATTTTATTCTTTACACTGACGTGTCTCTTTCTTTTTATGTCTTTTTATTTTTCTTTTTTTTTTAAACCAAGCCTTTTAACATTCCTTGCAATACTGGTTTAGAATTAATGAACTCTTTTAACTTTATTTTTGTCTTAGAAGCTCTTTATTTTACATTTTTGTAGGTTTTTAAAAACTTTATATAAAGAAAATAAATATTCTTAGCATGATCACAGTTGTCCCCAAACCCCTTCCCCTTTCTCCACCTTCATACATCCTTAGTTCCTTCTTCCCTCTAGTCATCACCACACTGTTGTCTGAGTTTCTGTGTCATGCATATATGTACAGTGGAATACCACACAGCCATAAAAATTACTCTTATCTTTTGCAACAGCATGGATTGACCTGGAGATTATTATGCTAAGTGAAATAATCCAGTTATGGAAAGAAAAATACCATATGACTTCACTTATATGTGGAACCTAATGAAAAATATAATAGAACAAACAAAGTAGAAACAGAAGAATGGCTATATAGAACAGACAACTGTCAGTAGAGAGGGAAGAGAGAGAACTGGATGAATGAACATTTAGGGATTACCCAAAGAACATGGTGTATCTTAAATTTTAAATGGTAGCCTTGATGGATAGAGTATTCTTGCTTCTAGGCCCTTGCTTTCATTACATTAAATGTTTTATGTTATACCTTCTAGTCTGAAGTGTTTCTCCTGGGAAATCAGTTGACAGCCTCATGCAAGCTGTGTATTAAGTACATCTGTTAAGACTCCCAAACTTATGACAGCTTTATGATGAAAGTATCATTTTGGATTCAGTGATGCAATCTTCCAGATCACCTGAGATAGGTGTTCCAGAAATACTTCTTGTGTGTTATGTGCACCCTTTCATTGTAGTTGAGTGTTTTTAAAAATATTTTATTTTATATTTTAACATTTTTTATATTTTTAACATTATTTATTCAAGTACAGTTTTCGGACTCCTCCCCCGACCCATCCCAACCACCCCAGCTCTCCCACCTCCTTCCCCTGTATCCACCCCCCCCTTGTTATTGTCCATGTTTCCTTTATAATTGTTCCTGCAAACCTTTCACCCTTTTCACACTTTATCCCCTCCACTCTCCACTATGGTCACTGTCCGCCTATTCTCAATTTTAGTGTCCTTGGTTATATTCTTCTTGCTTGTTTGTTTTGTTGATTAGGTTCCACTTATAGGTGAAATCATATGATATTTATCTTTTACCACCTGACTTATTTCACTTAGCATAATGCTCTCCAGTTCCACCCATGCTGTTGCAAAGAGTAGGAGCTCCTTCTTTTTCCTGCGGCATAGAATTCCATTGTGTAAATGTACCATAGTTTTTTGACCCATTCATTTACTGATGGGTACTTAGATGCTTTCAGAACTTGGCTATTGTAAGTTGTGCTGCTATGAAGATTGGGGCAGGTAGGTTCTTTTGGATTTCTATTTCAGTGCCCTTGGAATGTAATCCAAGAAGTGAAATTGCTGGGTCAAAAGACAGTTCCATTTTTAGTTTTCTGAGAAAATTCCACACTGTTTTCTATAGTGGTTACACCAGTCTGCAATCCCAACAATGCACTAGGGTTCCCTGTCCTCTGCATCTTCTCCAACACTTGATGTTTGTTGCTTTATTATGTCCATTCTCAATGGTGTGAAATGATATCTCATTGTATTTTTAATTTACGTTTCTTTTATGGCTAGTGACACTAAAGATTTTTTCATAGGTTTCTGAGCCCTCTGTATGTCCTCCTTGGACAGTGTCTGTTCAAGTCTTTTGCCTGTTCTTTGTAATTGAGTTGTTTGTCTTCCTAGAGTGGAGTCATGTGAGTTCTTTATATATTTTGGAGATCAAATCCTTGTCTCAGGTATCATTGGCAAAAAATGGTTTCCCATACAGTTAGTTCTTTTCATTTTAATGCTGTTTCTTTACCGTGAAGAAGCTTTTTATTTTGATGAGAAACCATTTGTTTATTCTTTCTTTTTATGCCTCTTGTTCTAGGGGGCACATCAGTGAAAATATTGCTGCATGGACTGGACTATCTGAGATTTTCCTGCCTATGTTTTCCTCTAGGACTTTCACGATGTCAGACTTAATCTTTTGTCCACCTTGAATTTATTTTTGTGTATGGTGTAAATTGGTGCTCGAGTTTCATTTTTGGCATGTAGCTGTCTAGATCTCCCAACACCATTTGTTGAAGAGGTTGTTTTTACTCCATTTTATTCTTCTACCCCCTTTGTCAAATATTAATTGAGCATAGAAACTTGGGTTTATTTCTGGGCTCTCTGTTCTGTTGCTTTGGTCTATGTGTCTGTTCTTGTGCCAGTTACTGTCTGTTTTGATTACAGTGGCCTTGTACTACAGTTTGATATCAGGTATTGTGTTCCCTCCTATGTTGCTCTTCTTTCTCAAAATTGCTGCAGCTATTCGGGGTCATTTATGATTCCATATAAATTTTTGAAGTATGTGTTCTATTTCTGTGAAATATAGCATTGGTTCTTTAATAAGGATTGCATTGAATCTGTAAGTTGCTTTGGGTACTATGGATATTTTGATGATGTTAATTCTTCCAGTCCATGAACACATTGTTTCTATTTTTTTGTGTCTTTCTTGATTTCTTTCTTCATTGTTGTGTAGTTTTCTGAGTATAGCTCTTTTACCTCCTTGGTTAGGTTTATTCCTAAGTATTCTATTTTTCTTGTTGCTACATCAAATGGGATTTTTTTTCCTGATTTCTGGTACTGATGTTTCATTATTTGTATACAAAAATGCTTTTGATTTCTGAATATTGATGTTGTGTCCAGCTGTTTTGCCAAATTCATTTTTTCAGTTGAGTATTTTTTTTGGTGGAGTTTATAGGATTTCCTATGTACACTATTATGACATCTGCAAACAATGACAGTTTTGTTCCCTCTTTTCCAATTTGGATGCCTTTTGTTTCCTTTACTTGTCTAATTGCTGTAGCTAGGATTTTCATTACTATGTTAAATAGAAGTGGTAAAAGTGGACAACCTTGTCTTGTTTCTGATCTTAGTGGGAAAGATTTTATTTTTTGAGCATTGAATATTATGTTGGCTGTAGTTCTCTCATATATGGGCTTTATTATGTTGAGGAGTGTTCCCTCTATTTCCACTTTGCTGAGTGTTTTTATAAATGGGTGCTGTACCTTATCAAATGCTTTTTCTGCATCTATTGATATGATCATGTGATTTATGTCTCTGTTTTTTATTGTGAAATATTATGTTTATTGATTTGTGAATATTGTTCAATGCTTTTATCACTGTGATGAATTGCACTTGGTCATGTTGTGTGATCATTTTAATGTATTGATGGATGCGATTGGCCAATATTTTATTGAGGATTTTAGCGTCTATTTTCATCAGTGATATTGGCCTGAAGTTCTCCTTCTTTGTTGTGTCTTTATCTGGTTTTGGGATAAGGATGATGCTGGCTTCATAAAAAGAGTTCGGGAGTCTTCCATCATTTTGAATTTTTTGGAATAGTTTGTGAAGTATAGGGGATAGCTCTTCCTTAAATGCTTTGTAGAATTTTCCTGTGAAACTGTCCAGTCCAGGGCCTTTGTGTGTTGGGAGTTTTTTTTTTATTACTGCTTCAATTTTGTCTGCTGTTATTAGTCTTTTCAGGCATTCTGCTACTTCATTGAATTTTGTAATATTTTATTTTTCTAGAAATTTTTCCATTTTACATAGGTTTTCAAATTTCTTGGCATGTATTTTTTCAGAGTAATTTTTCTACAGTCCTATGTATTTCTGTGGTATTAGTTGTAATCCCTACTCTTTCATTTCTGATTGTGTTCATTTGGGTCTTCTCTCTCTTTTTTCTTTTATTTATTGGATGAGAAGAATTTAATTTGGGGACTAGATAGGATCATTTATGTTTTGTTTCGAACGGTTTTTACTTTAAATCTACAAATTATCAGTACTTTCAAGAGAGGAGCACCAATTTTTGTTTTCCTGTAATAATGGCTATACAGTAGACATTGCTAAAAAGAAAATATTAAGTTAAAAAATTTTCAGGATCATCACAAAAATTTTTGGAAATATTTTAAAAGTTATTTTGTTGTTCAATTGCATTTGTCTGCATTTTACCCCCCACCACTTCCTCCCACCCCAGACAGGCTCACCTTCCTCACTTACTTCCACCCTCCCCCTTGGTTTTGTCTATGTGTTCTTTGCCGTAGTTCCTGAAAGCCCTTTTCCCCATTGTCCCCTTCCCCTTCCATTGTTTTTCTTTTAATTTTTTTCTTTTTATTGAATTTTTTCAGAGAAGGTGGACAAATCTTTATCCATGTTCTTTTTTTTTTTTTTTTTGATGAGACTGCTTAAGTTTTGTCGATATTGCTTATCTTTTCAAAGAACTGACTCCTAGATTTATTGATTCTTAGAATGGTGCTTTTAGTCTTTGTGCCATTTAATTCTGCTCTGATCTTGGTTATTTTCTTCCTTCCACTTGCTGTGGGCTGTCTTTGTTGTTGTTCTTCAAGTTCTTGTAGGTGTAGGGATAGGTTTATTTCAAATGTTTCTTTCTTTTCTTTTTTTTAAAGTAGGTCTGTATTGCTATGTACTTTCCTCTCAGGACTGCCTTCATTATGTCCATAAGTTTGGGGTTGTTGTGCGTTCATTTTCAATTGTTTCCAGAAACTTTTTTATTTCTTTCTTGATCTCATTCTTGATTCATTTACTGTTCAATAGCATGTTATTCAATCTCTATGAGTTTCAGGGTTTTTTTTTGTTTTTTTTTGTTTTTTTAGTTTTTTCCTTGAGGTTGGTTTATGGTTCCAATCCCTTGTGGTCCACAAAAATGCTTGATATGATTTCAATTTCCCTGAATTTGTTGAGGCTTGTTTTGTGTCCTCTCATAAGGTCTATTTTTTTAAATGTTCCATGTGCATTGGAAACGAATGTGTATTTAGCTTCTTTGTGATCAAAGGCTCTATATATATCACTTAAGTTCATTTGATCTAGGACACTTTTCAATGCTGCAATATCTTTGTTGATATTTTGTTTGGAAAATTTATCCATTTTTGACAGTGAGGTGTTGAAATCCCCTACTATAATTGTGTTGCTGTCAATATCTTTCTTGAGGTCCTCCAAGATTTTCTTTATTTATTTTGGTACTCCTACGTTGGCTGCCTAGATATTTACAATGTTTCTGTCTTTTTAATGAATTGTTCACTTGAGAATTATGAAATGACCTTCTTAGTCTCTTTTTATGGCCACTTTTTGACACCTATTATGTCTGATATTAGTATGGTTACCCCGATGTTTTTCTCCAGCCTGTTTGCTTGGAATGTTTGTTTTGAGCCCTTCACTTTGAGTCTGTGTAGGTCTTTTGTCCTGAGGTGGGTCTCTTGTAGGCAGTATATGTGTGGGTTATGCTTTCTTATCCATTCAGCTATTCTGTCTTTTCATTGGAGCATTTAATCCATTTGCATTTAAAGTTATTATTGATAGGTACTTATTCATTGCCATACTTTCATACTTGTGTTCCTCTCTCTCTCTTTTTCTTACTTTTCTTAAGGCACTCCCTTTAGCATCTCTTGCAGAGCTGGTTTGGTGGAGGTATATTCTTTTAGACTTATTTTGTCTGGGAATATCTTTATTTGTCCTTTCATCTTAATTGAGAGCCTTGCTGGATAAAGAAACCTTGGTGCAAAAATCTGGTTCTCATTACTTGGAACATTTCTCGTGATTCTCCTCTAGCTTGGAGTGTTTCCATTGAGAAGTCAGCTGCTAACCTTATCGAGACTCCCTTGTATGTTACTTCCTGTTTCTCCCTTGCTGCCTTTAAGATTCTCTCTTTGTCTTGGAAGTTTGCCACTTTAATTATGATGTGTTTTGAAGTTGTCATCTTGATTGGGACTCTTTGTGTTTCCTGGATTTGTGTGACTTTTTCTCTTATGAAATTAGGGAAGTTATCCATCAGTACTTTTTCAAACAGGTTTTCTACCCCTTGCTGTCTTTCTTCTCCTTCTGGTATCCCTATTATACAGATATTATTACATTTCATATTGTTCTGCATTTCCCTAACTCCTCTTCATTCTTTTTGAGCCTCTTTTTTTCCCTGCTGTTTCTGGATATCTTTTTCTACCATGTCTTCCAGCTCACTGATCTGATACTCTACTTCCTCTAGCCTGCTTTTGATTTTTTCTACTGTGTTCTTCAGCTCAGAAATTGTATTCTTCATTTCCTCTTGGTGCTTGTTGATGGATTCTATTTCCTTTTTCATGTTGATATAGTTTGCAGTGAGTTCATTGTAGTTTCCTTGTACATTTTGGTAATTCTCTGTGAGCTAATTGAGCTTCCTGTTAACCATTTCTTTGAATTCAATATCTGATCGTTGAGTTGCCTCTATTTCATTTAGTGTTTTTTCTGAGGCTTTCTCCTTTCCTTTTATTTGGGGATTGTTTCTCTGTCTTCCCATTGTTTGTGAGACTCTTCTTTTTAGCCTCTGCTTCTTAAATTGATCTGCTCTGACTTCCTGTGTTTCTGGTGTGAACTCCTATGGTAGAAGACCTGTGAGATTCAGTTTGCAGAGTCCTTCATCTTCTGAGCTTTCTGGTTTGGGGCTGTCGTTTGTGTTGGCTCTCTGTATGTCTTTGGATTTTGAGGGTTTTTTGCATCTTTGGTGGGTCCTTCCCTGAATCTGGTTAACTGAGAGTCACTCTTTGCACCACCTCTTGTATTTTGTTGTGCAGGTGTGGACAGGTTGTGTTGAAGCTGATTCTTCTGTGTTCACAAGGTTTTGAGGCTTCTTTCTCACTCCTGTTCACTTGTTTGTTGTGGGTAATTTATCCACCATTTAGTTGTATTTCCAGATAGGCCCTGGTTTGAGATTAGCATGGCTTCCAATACCTGCTTTACATTCTTCTGTTGTTATTGGTTGGTGGGTTTCCTCTTCCAGCCAGTGTACTGGTGTTCACAGCTCCCACCTACTCTTTTATGTGATCAGTTGGAGGTGGAATGCCAAATAGTTTAAGACAGCTGGAGTGTATTCCATGGTATTTAAAGTACCAACTTGTAAAGAAAAACAGGAGATCCTTTGGATATGTATCCTGTTAACCATGATATTTCACCCAACTAGCCACTTTTAGAAAGTGTGGGAAAAGGTTTTGACTCCTTTTTTGGGGGGGATTGTGAGTTGAATGTAGAAAGCAGTGAGGTTGTGGGGGTCAGAGTATGAGGTAAAGTGAGAATAAAGGATAAAAAATAGGTGTAGTGTGTGAGACAATAGAGTTAACCACCACAGTGAAAAAGTTCAGGAAACAGTGAAGTGAGCTAAGATTTGGGAGGGTTGCTGTGTAGTATTTACAATTGTATGGAACAGCAATTATTTACAATAGTAATGGAGCAACAATCATAACAAACAATCCAATTTAACAAACCAAGTGAAGAAGACTAAGCCAAAAGAAGAGAAATAAAAAATACTAATAAAGTAAAAGGTGCGATAATAATGAAAAATAATAATACGAATATACAATAACTTACAAGTTCTCTGGAGTCATAAAGTGCAATTTGTTTCACTGTCTCAGTAGTTGTGATGACTCCTCTGTGGGTCTTACTATGGTCTTTTCACAGCTCCTGGTTTTATTGTCTCACTTGTGGGAATAATAAAAAAAAAGGAAGTAAGGGGGAAGAAGGAATTTTTTTAAAAGCCTTTTGCTGGCTTTAAATTAGCCAAACCAGTTCAGCTGGTTTTCCTGACTGCAGCAGGATGAGGAGCAATTGCGTTTACTTTTCTCCCTTCGTGATCCACACTCTTCACTGTTTTCCAGCGTCCAGCCCACCTCCTCAGTTCACTGTTGGATCCCCAGTGCCCTTCTGCACCCAGCCTACACCTTCAGTCCACCAGTTGTGTTTTCCTTGATGTGCACCAATTAGGGGCAACTCACATACCACCTTCTCACTCTTTGCTGTCTTAGATTCTGGGTACTCTCAGTACTTCTTCAGGGTAGTTCATCCCCCCAAATAGTTAAATTATTCTGGAAATTGCTGTCTCCCTGAGGCTTGAGCTCTCCTCTGAGGGGCATCTCTTACCTTCCTCTTAAAGAGCCATTGACCCTGCAGGGCCCTGCAGGGTGGGAGGTGCCTTTGGATGGCAGGGTCAGGTGTGCTCCATCCCAGGGCTGCATCCTAGGCCTAGGCACTCTGCATCACTGTTGGGGTGGGACGGACAGCCTCTGGGCCATGGGATGGGATTGGATGTGCACTGTCCCTAGTGCCTCAGGTGTGAGCGTAGATGGGCAGCCACCAGGCCATGGGGTTGGGTGCACACCATCCCTGTGCCTCCAGTGTGAGCTTGGACCAGCAGCCACCAGGTGGTTGGATCAGGTGCACACTTTCCCTGGGGCTTCAGTTGTTAGTTCACATCTGGGCAGGGGTTGGGGGGAAGGCGGCCGTAGCAGCTCCTAAAGAGATTTCCCCAAACAGCCACTGAGTGCCTCTTTTTTCTCTTTTTGTTTTTGAAAAATCCATCCTATTCAAGCCTGCTGCTCCAAACAAGCACCTGGCCTTTCACACAGCCCAACTCTCCAACCAGACTGGGGACTGACTGAGTCAGGGTCCATCACTGCCCAGCTCTTTTCCCAGCCAGCATCCACAGTCTCAACGGGTGCACACTGCCTGTGTGTTTGCCATTTTGTCTTTATTCTCCCCCTGGGAATTCAAGCATCCAGGTCCCTTCTGGTGCTGCTCAAACCTAGTTGGCAGGGGAGGGACCTGTTGACCTTGCTCTCTCCCAAGAATCCTGCAGCAGACCCAGCAGGTGCCAGGCCTGAGGCTGCAGCTGCCCTGGTCCCTGTGCTGGTCCCAGGGACCTTATTGTCCTGAAGCGTTCTCCTTACCATCTGATTTATCAATGTTCTCTACAATTTTTGGTCTACAATCTTCATACATGCTGGGATACTGTTGGCTGTTCACTCTGTTCCTCAGAAGATCAGCTAGGTGTTTCACCCATGCACAGGGGCAGGTGGACTTCTCTCCCACCTATCTCTGATTTCATTTATTTGGGCCCTCTCTGATTTTTTCTTGATGAATCTGCTTAAGGCTTGACATTTTTGTTTGTTTTTTTCAAAGAACCATCTCCTGAGTTTATTTGATCCTTTGAATTGTTCTATTTGTGTCAATGTCATTTAATTACACTCTGATTTTGGTTATTTTCTTCCTTCTATTCTCTCTGGGCTCTGTTTGTTTTTGTTCCTCCTGTTCTTGCAGATGTATTGTTAGGTTGTTTATATGAAATGCTTCTATCTTTTCTAGGTAGCCTTGTATTGCTACAGAGTTCCCTCTCAAAACTGCTTTCACTTTGTCCCATAAATTATAGATTCTTGTGTGTTCATTTTTATTTGTTTCCAGAAACTTTGTTATTTCTTCCTTGATCTCCTTCTTAGCCCATTCACTGTTTAATAGCATACTATTCAATCTCCATGAATTTGATTTTTTTTTCCTTCAGGTTGGTTTCTAGTTTCAGTCCCTGTGGTTAAAAAAAAAATGCTTGATATGCTTTCAATTTTCTTGAATTTGTTGAGGCTTGTTTTGTGTCCTATCATGTGGTCTATCTGTGAAAATGTTCCATGTGTATTTGAAAGAAATGTGTACTTTGCATCTTTGGGGTGAAAGGGTCTATGTATCAGTTAATTCTATTTGATCTAGGGCACCATTTAATGTCACAATATCCTTGTTGATATATTGTTTTGTAAGATCTATCCACAGTTGACTGCAGGGTGTTTAAATGCCCTAGTATAAGTATGTTGCCATCTTTATCTTTTTTGAAGTTCCCCAAGATTTTACTTATATATTTGTGTGCTTCTATTTTTGGGTTCATATATATTTACTGTGTCTGTGTCTTTGTGATAGAATCATCCCTTCAGTATTATGAAGTGTCCTTCTGTGTCTCCTTTTATGGCCTTGTGAAGTCTATTTTGTCATATATAAGCATTGCTACCCCAGCTTTTTTTTTTTTTTTTTTTTTTTGCCTACCCGTTTGCTTGGAATATATATTTTTTACAACCATTTACTTTCAGTCTGTGTAAGTCTTTTGTTCTGAGGTGAGTCTCTTGTAGGCAGCATGTGTACATGCCATGTTTTCTTATCCATTCAGCTACCCTATATGTTATGATTGGATGATTTAATCCAGTAACTTTTAAGGTTATTATTGATAGGTACTTATTTAATTTTCCCCTAATAACTGTGTTCTTCTTTCTCAAAGAATTTTTATATAAAAAGCAGCCCCTTTAGCATTTCTTGCAGTGCTGGTTTGGTGGAGCTGCATTCATTCAACCATTTTTTTTTTTTTTTGGTCTGGGAAACTCCTTATTTTGCTTTCCTCTTAATTGAGAAGCTCATTGGGTAAGGTGATTTTGGTTGTAGGCCTTTGCTTTTCATCACTTGCTTATTTCTTACCATTCCCTTCTTGCTTATAATGTTTCTGTAATCATTTGCTAGCCTTATCAAAGCTCCTTTGTATGTTTCTTCTTGTTTCTCCCTTGCTCCTTTTAAAATTCTCACTTTGTCTTTAAAAATTGGCACTTTAATTATGATGTGTCTTGGAGTAGGCCTCTTTGTATTCATCTTGATTGGGACCATCTGTTCTTCTTGAACATGCATGGTTTTACTCCTCTCTAGGTTAAGGAAGTTTCCTCACCTTATTTTTTCAAACCGTGTTTCTAGCAATTGCTCCTTTTCTTCTCCTTCTGGTATTCCTATAATTCAAATGTTATTGTGTTTCATGTTGTTTTGCAGTTCCTTTAAACTATCATCACATTTTTTAGTCATTTTTAGTATAGCTGCTCTACCTGTGTGTTTCTTTCTACCTTGTCTTCTAGCTCATTAATTCAGGCCTCCGCTTCAACCAGACTGCTTGCAATTCATTCTAGTGTGTTTTTATTTCTGAAATTGTATTCTTCCTTCCTTCCT
Organism: Glossophaga mutica; assembly: GCA_039655065.1. Lineage (NCBI taxonomy): Eukaryota > Metazoa > Chordata > Mammalia > Chiroptera > Phyllostomidae > Glossophaga > Glossophaga mutica. The sequence continues at coordinate 25,647,180 of CM077316.1, forward strand.
GGTTCTTGTTTATAGTTTCTATTTCCTGTTACATACTGTTGTAGTTCTCATTCAGTTCTTTGTAGTGTTTGTGATTTCCTTGAACATCCTTATAAACATTCTTTTGAATTCTATATCTGATAATTTGCTTAGCTCCATTTCATTTAGTTGTTTTAGTGAGGAGTCTTCCATTCATTTTGATTGCTGGTTCCTTCTTTGTTTCCCCACTTTAGGTGTCTCTTTTTGTTTGTTTCTGCAGTCCCAGGTGCTCTGCTTTGTTATCTGTCTTCCTAAAGTGAACTTTTATGGTTGCGGTTCTGTGGGACTGAGTGATATGGTCTCTTTGATCTCCTTGTCTGGATGCTCTATGTTTGGATTTTATTCCATTTGTGGGAGCTGTTTTTATGTACTTTGGTTTTTCCTGTTGGTAGCTCCTTTCTTGGTGGGTTCTATTCCCTACCAAATCTTCTGGCATTCAAAACTCCCATCTTATCTTGAATATGATCGGGGCAGTGTCAGGCCAAATGGATTAAGACAGTAGGAGAGTATTCTATGTTCCTCAAGGTACTAACAAATAGAGAATAGGTAGGAGATAGTTTGGAGAAGTACAGCAATAACCCTGATATTTCACACTGCTACCAACTTTTTTACAAAAGATGAAAAAGAGATAAGACTCTTATTAGAGGGGAAAAAGTTTGTGAGCTGACTCCAGAAAGTAGAGTGATTATGCAAAGTTAGACGGTGAGATATAGTGAGAGTAAGGGATAAAAACTTTCATAGTGTAGGAGAGAATAAAGTTAACCACAACAGTAATAAATATCAAGAAGACAGTGAAATGAACCATAACCAGGGAAAGGTGCTGTTTGGAATTTGCAACAAATAATATGATACAAAATACATGACAAAAAATAACATGAAAAAATATGATTGCAATAAAAACAAAGTAAAAAACCAAGAGTAGTGTGTTATTGGAATACAAGTGAAGTTAAAAAAGAAAAACTGGCAGAAAAAGATGGTGGTAATATAGGTGGAATTGGAATCCACTTCCCCCTACACAGAGGTGGAATACGTAGCTGATCTTCTGACGAACAGAGTGAACAGCCAATGGTATCCCAGTATAAATGAAGTTTGGAAGCCAAAATTGAAGAAGACATTGAAAAATCAGACAGTAATTAGATTGTTTTGGGATGATAAGGTCCTTGGAACCAGCACAGGGACTAGGACAGCTGCAGCTCCAGTCCAGTGCCTGCCAGGCATGCCACAAGATTCTTGGAAGAGAGCCAGGTCAACAGCTCCCTCTTGTGCCAGACAGGGAGGTTTGAGCAGCACCAGGGTGGACCAGGATGCTTGAAGTTTCTGGGGGAATAAAGATGGAGTGGCAAACACACAGGGGTAGTGTGTACCCACTGAGACTGTGGATACTGGTTGGGTCATTACCAGAGAAATTGGGGAGCCAGGTGATAAATGGATAAGGGAGAAGAGTCGGGCCATGATGGGCCCTGACCCAGATTCTCTCTCATCTGGTTGGAAAGTTGGACTGTATGAGAAACCAGGTGCTTGTTTGGTTTGGCAGGCTTCAACAGGAGGAAACATTTTTTTTTAAAGGCTCTTGGTGGATGTTTAGTGAATCCTCTGGCAGTGGAATTGACTCACGGTGGCTGCCCCCATCACACCCGGCTGCACCTCTATATCCTACGCAGATTGGAACACAGGCCTGCCCCTGCCATCAGGACTGTGAATGCACCTCTACCGTCCCCACAGCTGTAGCAGTGGAGGGCTCCTGCCCACACCCATGGCCTGGGGAATGGCACATCTGACCCAGCTACCGGTGTGGCTGCACACTCTGGCCCCACCACTGCAACAGCGGAAGCCTTGTGGTCATGCTCCCACAGCCTGGGTGGCACTGCATGCATAACTCAGCCAAGGATGTGCCCCCTGTCCCCACCACCATAGGTGGAGGCTGCATGCCCATGACCCCTGTCCCTGCCTTAGCAGCAGATTAGGCTGTGCACACATGCCCACTGCCCGCTGCCCCAGAGGTGAGTGCTTGCATCTTCTGTTCCTGCCCTGTGGGGCCAGACTGGCTCACTAAGAGGAAGGTGGAGGTGCCCCCCACAGAGAACAGCAGCAGTGTTCAGGGAGTCTGAAGTCCTCAGAAAGACTTAACTCAGTGGGAGAGCCAACTACTTGAATAGACTTTGAGAGTCCCTAGCACATAGGACAGCAAACAACAAGAAGATAGTGTGTAAGTTATCCCTAATTTGTACACCTCAAGGACAGCACAACTGGAAGACTGAAGGTATAGCCCTGGTGCAGAAGGACACTGGGGACCCAACAGTGAACTGAGGAACTGGGCTGGAAGGTGGGGAACTGTGAAGAGTGTGGCTTGACCTGGCCCTCATCAGTGCAAAAACACAGGAAGGGGGAAAAGTAAAACTCAACACCCCTCAGCCTGATGCAGCCAGGAAGAGCAGAATAACTCTTTTGACTGGTTTAAAGCCAGAAGGAGGCTATTTTTCTTTATTTGTTTGTTTTCTTTTATTTCTTTTTCCTCTATGCCCCAAAATGAGACACTAAAACCTGGAGCCATGAAAGGACCAGAGTCAGAGCCAAATATGGGTCTTCCCAACAACTGAGAAACTGAGGCAAATTTCACTCTGGTATTCCCGAGAACTTGCAAATGATTGTTAATCTGTATTATTGTTATTTTTTCTTTTATTTTATTAGTATTTTTATTTCTCTTCTTTCTGTTTAGTCTTCTTCATTTTGTTTGTTTAATTGCATTATGTGACTGGTTTTCTTTGTTCTCTCTTTCATAGTATATTTTTAAATTTCCTTCTTTCATTCGACTTGTGTTCCAGTAGCACACTATTATAGGTTGTGTACTTCCAATTCTTGTTATTCAGATCACATAGATTGTGTCATATGATAGTTGCTCCATTACTGTTGTAATTGCTGTTCCAAACAATTGTAAATACTACACAGCACCCCTACTGGCTCTTAGCTCATTTCACTGTTTTCCAGAACTTTATTACTGTTGTGGTTAATTATATTCTCTTTCATACTACACCAGTTTTCTATTCTTTATTCTCACTATATCTCATAATCTAACTTCCCACAAGTTCACTGTTTTCAGGATTCAACTCACAATCCTTCCCCCCCCAACAAGAGTCTTATCTTTTTTCCAACCCATTCTACAAAATGGCTCGTTGGATGAAATATCACAGTTAACGTTATACTTATCCAAAGGATCTCCTATCTCTTCTCTACAGGTTGACACTTCAAATCCCACAGAATATACTCTGTCTGTATTAATCCACTTTGCCTTTTCCCTTCAACAAATCACATAAGAGAGTAGGTGGGAACTCTGGACACCAGTATACCTGCTGGAAGAGAGAAAGGAACCGCCAACAGATGATAAAGGAAGATGCTGATGGACTGAGTGGAAGCAACACTACACTCCACCCAGGACAAAACTGAAATTACAAATAAAGGGCAGAGAAATTACCCAGAACAAATAACTGAACAATAGCAAGAGACAAGCCTTGGACAGACAAAAGATTCAGCTTCAACACAACCTATCTATACCTGCAAAACAGCACAAAAGATGTGGTTGGTGAAGTGACCCTCAGTTAACCAGCCAAAGGGAAGAACCCACCAAAGAAAGACCCAACAAAAACCAAAACCCAAATACATTCAGAGAGCCAACATAAATGACAGACCAAGAGCAGAAAGTTTATAAGACCAAGGAGACAGCACCACTGAAACTCACAGTTCTCCTACCATACAGGTTCACACCACAAACTCAAGGAGTCAGAACAGACCAATTTAAGAGACAAAAGCTAACAAAAACATTCCCATAAACAATGGTAACACAAAGAAACAAACCCCAAATAAAAGGAAAGGAGAAAGCCTCAGAAAGAATGCTAAATGAAATGTAGAAAAGTCAACTATCAGATACTGGTTCAAAGCAACGGTTATCAGGAAGCTCAATGAGCTCACAATTACCAAAAACTACAGGAAAACTACAATGAACTCACTGCAAACTATATAAACATGAAAAAGAAAATAGAAACTATCAATATGGTCCAAGAGGAAATGAAGAATACAATTTCTGGATTGAAGAACACAGTAGAAGGTATCAAAGCAGACCAGAGTAAGCATTGGTTGAATCAGTGAATGAGAGGACAAGGGAGAAAAAAACTCCCAGAAAGAGCAAGAAAAGGAAAAAAGACTTAAAAAAGAAGAGTTGTTAAGGAAACTGTAGGACAACATGCTATATAATAATATCTATATAATAGGGATGCCAGAAGGAGAAGGACAACAAGTGGTAGAAAACCTGTTTGAAAAAGTAATGAGGAAAAATATCCCTAATTTGATGAAACAAAAAGTCACACAAATCCAGGAAACACAGTGGTCCCAATCAAGAGGAACCCAAAGAGGCCCACTTCAAGCACATCATAATTAAAATGGCAAAATTCCAAGACTGAGAAAGAATCTTGAAGAGAGCAAGGGTGAAATGGGAAGTAACATACAAGGGAGCCCCTATAATACTAGCAGCTGACTTCTCAATAGAAACACTCCAAGCTAGAAGGGAATTATAAAGAATACTCAAAAAAATGCCCAAAAAAATCTTACAACAAAGACTATTCTATCTGGCAAGGCATTCAATTAAAATGGAAAGCTGAATAAGGAGTTTCTCAGGCAAAACCGCCTAAAGAATACACCTTTTCCAAACCACTCTGCAAGAGATGCTATACTATCTGCTTTAAGAAAAGGAAAAAGGAGTATGAAAGAGAAGAAAACAGGTATGGAAAATGGCAAAGAATAAGTACCTATCAATAATAACCTTAAATGTAAATTGATTAAATGCTCCAATCAAAAGTCATAGAGTAACTGAATGGTTAAGAAATCATCACCCATGCATATGCTGCCTACAAGAAACCTGCCTCAGAATAAAATACATACACAGATTAAAAGTGAAAGGCTGGAAATATATATTCCAAGACAATAAACAGGAAAAAATCCAGAGTAACAATATGGATGTCAGACAAATAGATTTCAAAATGAGGGGCATAAATAGAGACCTGGAAAGTCACTTCATAATATTCAAGGAAAGAATCCATCAAGAAGACATAAACATTGGAAATAAATATGTACCCAACATAGGAACACCAAAATACAAAAAGGAAATCTTGGAGGACTTCAAGAGAGATATTGACAGCAATACAATTATAATAGGGGATTATAACACCCCACTGGGAAAACAGACAGATCTTCAAAACAAAATATTAAAAGGATATTGAGACATTGAACAATATCCTAGATTAAATGGAGTTAACTGATTATATATACATACACACACTACTCTCTCTCTGTATATATACATATATACATACATATATACATACACAGAGAGAGAGAGAGAGAGAGAGAGAGAGAGAGAGAGCACCTTTCATCACAAAGAAGCAAAATACACATTCTTTTCAACTGCATATGGAACATTTTCAAAGATAGACCACATGATATGACCCAAAACAATCCTCAACAAATTCAAGAAAATTGAAATCATATCAAACATTTTTTGTGACCACAAGGGGCTGAAACTAGAAACCAACTTCAAGGAAAAAACTCAAAAACACTCAAACTCATGGAGATTGAATAGCATGCTATTAAACAATGAATGGGTTAAGAAGGAGATTAAAGAAGATATCAAAAATTACCAGAAACAAATGAAAATGAATTCACAATAATCCAAAATTTATGGGACACAGAGAAACCAGTCCTGAGAAGAAAGTTCATCACACCAGGCCAACCTAAAAAAGATAGCAACAGTTCTAACAAGCAACCTAACCCTACAGCTACAAGAACTTGAAGAACAACAAAGACATCCCAGAGCAAGAAGAAGGGAGGAATAAACCAAAATCAGAGCAGAATTAAATGACATGGAGACTAAAAGCACAATTCTAAGAATCAATAAATCTAGGAGTTGATTTTTTGAAAAGATAAACAAAATTGACAAGGATTTAAGGACACTGATCAAGAAAAAAAACAAGAGATGACCCAAATAAACACAATCAGAAATTAAAGAGGAGAGATTACAACTGATAGCACAGAAGTGCAAAGGATTGTAAGAAATTACTATGAAGAACTATATAATAATAGGTTTGAAAACCTAGGTGAAATGAAAAAATATAATTTTCAAAAACTGAGTCACAAAGTAGCAGAAAGCCTGAACAGACCAATAATAGCTGATGAAATTGAAGCATTAATAAAAGAAACTACTGACAATACAAAAGCCCTAGACCTGATGGTTTCACAGGAGAATTTTGGAAAGCATTTAAGGATGAGATCACCCCTGCCCTTCACAGACTATTCCAAAATATCAAATAGCATAAAACACTCCCAAATTCTTTTTATGAATCCAGTATTATCCTAATCCCAAAAGCAGATAAACACATAACAAAGAGAAAACTTCAGGCCAATATCCCTAATGATATTGATGCTAATGAATCAATGAATGATTCATTGAGTAATGAAAATAGATGCTAAAATCCTCAACAAAATATTGGCAAACCACATCCAACAATACATTAAAAAGGTCATACAACATGATCAAGTTGGATTTATCTCAGGGATACAAGGGTGGTACAATATTCGCAAATAGATAAATGTAATACATCACATAAACAAAATGAAAGACAAAAATCACATGATCATGTCAATAGATGCAGAAAAAGCATTTGATATGGTGCAGCACCCTTTTATGATAAAAACACTCAGCAAAGTGGAAATAGTGGGAACATTCTTCAAACTAATAAAGGCCATATATGAGAGAATTACAGCCAACATCATACTCAAGGAGCAAAAACTTAGAGCTTTCCCACTAAGATCAGGAGGAATCAGACAAGGTTGTCCCCTTTCACCACTGCTATTCAACATAGTGTTGGAAAGTCTAGCCACAGAAATCAAACAAGAAATATGTAAATGGCATCCAAATTGTAAACAAAAACTGTCATTGTTTGCAGAATACATGATAGCATACATAGAAAATCCTATAGACTCCACCAAAAATCTACTTGCCATATTAAGTGAATTTAGCAAAACAGCAGGATATAAAGTCAATATCCAGAAATCAAAGGCAATCTTGTACACCAACAATGAAATATAAGAAACAGAATTCAGAAACAAAATCCTATTTGATATAGTAACAAGAAAAATGAAACTAAACATTGAAGAAAAAATTAAGAAAAACACAAAGAAATGGAAGCATGTACCATGCTCATATAATAGAATAATTAACATTACAAAATGTCCATACTACCTAAAGCAGTTTATAGATTCAATGCAATCCCTATTAAAGTACCAATGACATATTTCAAGGATATAGGACAAACACTTCAAAAATTTATATGGAATCATAAAGGACCCTGAAAAGCCACAGTAATTTTGAGAAAGAAGAACAACATAGGAGGGAACACAATACCTGATATCAAACTGTATTACAAGGTCACTGTAATCAAATCAACCTGGTACTGACATAAGAAAAGACACATAGACCAATGAAACAGAATAGAGAGCCCAGAAATAAGCCCAAGTCTCTATGGTCAATTAATATGTGACATAGCATACAGAAGCATAAAATGCAGTAAAAATACCCTCCTCAACAAATGGGGTTGGGAGATCTGGGCAGCTACATTAAAAAAAATGAAAATCACTAACTTACAGCATACACAAAAAATAAATTCAAGGTGAAGAAAAGATTTAAATATAAGTCATGACACCATGAAAGTCCTAGAGGAGAACATAGGAAGAAAAATCTCAGATATTTCATGCAGCAGTGTTTTCACTGATATGTCCCCTGGAGCAAGAGACATAAATGAAAGAACAAACAAGTGAGACCTCATCAAATTAAAATGTTTCCACATGCCGAAGTTCTTTTTTCCACATGCCTAGTTCTCTTTTCATTTCATTTCATTGAAATGAAAAGAGAACTAACTGTATGGACAAACATGCCCAATGATACCTCAGACAACAGTTTGTTCTCCAAAATATGTAAAGAACTCACATGACTCTACTCTAGAAAGACAAACAACTCAATTAAAAAACAAAAACAAAAACAAAAACAGAGAGCATCATGCTAAGTGAAATAAGCCAGGCAGTGAAAGACAAATACCATATGATCTCACCTTTAACAGGAACCTAATCAACAAAACAAACAAGCATAATATAACCAAAGACATGGAAATTGGGAACAGGCTGACATTCACCATAAGGGAGAGGGGAGGGAATTTCAGGGGCAAAGGGGAAGGGTTTTCAGGAACAAGTATAAAGGACTCATAGACAAAAACTACGGGGGGGTGGAAATGGGAGGGAGATGGGGAGGGCTGGGGTGGTGGGCTGGGGTGGGAGTAAAAGACAGAAAACTGTACAAGAACAACATTTAAATCAAAATTAAAAAAAAACAGGCAAAAGACTTGAACAGATACTTGTCCAAGGAGAACATACAGAGGGCCCAGAAATCTATGAAAAGATCTTCAGCATCAGTAGCCATCAGAGAGATGTAAATTAAAACCACAATGAGATACCTTTCACACCAGTCAGAATGGCCATCATAAATAAAGCAACAAACATCAAGTGTTGGAGAAGATGTGGAGAAAAGGGAACCCTAGTGCACTGTTGGTAGTAATGCAGACTGGTGCAGTCACTATGGAAAACAGTATGGAATTTCCTCTGAACATTAAAAATGGAACTACCTTTTGACCTGGCAATTTCACTGCTGGGATTATATCCTAAGAACCATGAAACTCCAATCCAAGAGAAATTATGCACCCCAATGTTCATAGCAGCATTAATTAAAATAGCCAAGTGCTGGAGGCAACCTAAGTACCCATCAGTAAATGAGTGGATCAAATATTTACACAATGGAATTCTATGCAGCAGAAAGAAAGAAGGAGCTCCTTACATTTTGTGAAAGCATGGGTGGAACTGGAGAGCATTATGCTAAGTGAAATAAGCCAAGTGCTTATGGAAAAATACCATATGATCTCACCTTTAACAGGAACCTAATCAACAAAACAAACAAGCATGCAAAATATAAGCAGAGACATTGAAATTAAGAACAATATGACAGTAACCAGAGGGAAGATCAGAGGGAGTCATGGGGGGAGGGTTGAATAATTTTCAGGAGCCACTATAAAGGACTCATGGACAAAACCACAGAGAGTGAAAGCAAGGGAGGGCTAGGGTGAGGGGGAGTGGTCAGAGTTAAATGCAGACAACTGTAATTGAACAATAATAAAATAATTAAAAAATACAACCTTTGCAAAAGAAGAAGAAAAATTGAAATGCAATGTGAAAGAGGTACTTCTGGTCAAGATGGAGGTATAGTTAGATACGCTTGTCCTCCTTATACAACCAAAAGACAGAAAATAACAAATTCAAAAACAAAATAATCAGAACTACCAGAAAATCAAACTGCATGAAAGTCCAACACACAAGGAGTTTAAATGATATTTATCGAGACCAGTAGGAGGAACAGAGATGGTCAGTAGGGGGATAGAGGAGTCATGACAGTGCAGTGGTTGAAGGACCAAGGGAGGCAGTGGCTGGTGGACTTGGCATTCCCACATTTGTTTTTGTATATACCAGGAGGAACATCTGAGGAACATGAGAGGCTGGCCAGCCAACGGTTCCAGCCACCTCAGAACCGGTGACTTTAAAATCTGTGGGTGTTTCAGTTGTGGGAGAAACCTAGCCTCACAAGAGTGTTCAATGGAAAGACCCTGGAAAGACCCATAGTGTACTAGAATGTACACAAAACCACCCATGAAGGTATCAGCACCAGAAGGGCCCAATATGCTTGTAGGTAGAAGAGGAAGTAACTGAAATCCAGTGGAAATCCAAGAAAGTGGCATTGTTCCATCTCGGACTTCTCCCCCACTTACAGCTCCAAAATGCAAAGTCATGAGTTGCCCTACCCTGGAGAATACCTAAGCCTCTGCCCCTTACAACATAATGGGTACTCTGAGAAAAAAATATGGCCTAAATGAAAGAACAGATCAAAGGCCCCAAAATAGAACTAAGCAATGAAAAGATAGCCAACCTATCAGATGCAGATGTCAAAACACCGTTAATCAGGATGTTCACAGTAATGGTTGAGTATCATTACAAAATAGAGAAGTGAAGGCTACACAAATTGAAAAAAAAAGGGAACCAAAAGTAATGGAAAGGAAACCAAGACTCAAATAAATTATTTGGAGCAGAAGAAGGAAGTAAAAATTTTACCAGAACAAAATTTAAAAAAAGAATTAAAAAAAAAAACCCGAAGAAAGGTTTAGGAACCCCCAAGACAACTTTAAGCCCTCCAACCTCTGAATCATAGGGGTGCCAGAAGGAGAAGAGGAAAACCAAGAAATTGAACTCTTATTTGAATAAATAACGGAGAACTTCCCCATTCTTGCAAAGGAAATAGGCTTCCAGGAAGTCCAGAGAGTCCCAAAGTATTTGAACCCAAAAAACACACACCAATGCACATCATAATTAAGTTAACCATGATTAAAGATAAGAAGAGAATTTTAAAAGCAGCAAGGGAAAAGGAGACAGTTCCCATCAGACTGTCAGCTGATTTCTCAAAAGAGACCTTACAGGCAAGAAAGGGCTGGAAGGAAGTATTCCATCATGAAAGGCAAGGAGCTATATCCAAGATTACTCTATCCAGAAAAGCTATAATTTAGAATGGAAGGGAAGATAAAGTGCTTCCCAGCCTTCTTTGTTGTGTCTTTTTCTGGTCTTGAGCACCAACTTACACCATACACAAAAATAAATTCAAGGTGGATAAAAGACTTGACACCATTAAAATCCTAGAGGAGAACATAGGCAGGAAAATCTCAGATATTCCATGCAGCAACATCTTTACTGATATGTGCCCTAAAGCAAGGGACATAAAGGAAAGAATAAACAAATGGGATCTCATCAACATAAAAAGCTTCTGCAAGGCCAAAGAAAACAATGTTAAAATAAAAAGAGAACCGACTGTATGGGAAAACATATTTACCAATGATACCTCAGACAAGGGTAATAATAATCTCCAAAATATACAAAGAACTTACATGACTCTAAGAAGAGAAGCAACCCAATTCAAAAATGGGCTAAGGACTTGAACAGACACCTCCAAGGAGGACATACAGAAGATCCAGAGACACATGAAAAGATGCTCGATATCTCTAGCTATCAGAGAGATGCAAATTAAAACCACAATGAGATACCACTTGACACCAGTCAGAATGGCCTTCATAAATAAAGCAACAAACAACAAGTGATGGAGAGGTTGTGAAGAAAAGAGGACCCTAGGGCACTGTTGGTGGGATTGCAGACTGGTGCAACCACTGTGGAAAGCAGTATGGAATTTTCTAAGAAAACTAAAAATGGATCTAACTTTTGACCCAGCAATTCCACTGCTAGTATTATATCCTAAGAACTCTGAAACACCAATCCAAAAGAACCTATGCACCCCTATGTTTATAGCAGCACAATTTACAATAGCCAAGTGTTGGAAGTAACCTAAGTGCCCATTAGTAAATGAATGGATCAAAAAACTGTGGTACATTTACACAATGGAATTCTATGTAGCAGGAAGAAAGAAGGAGCTCCTAACTTTTGGGACAGAATGGATGGAACTGGAGAGCATTATGCTAAGTGAAATAAGCCAAGCTTTGTGGGACAAATACTATATGATCTCACCCTTAACAGGAACATAATCAACAAAACAAATAAACAAGCAAAATATAACCAAAGACATTGAAATTGAGAACAGGCTGACAGACACCAGAGGGGAGAGAGGAGAGAATTTCAGGTGAAAAGGGGAAGGGTTTAGAGCAACAAGTATAAAAGACACATGGACAAAAACTAGGGAGGTTGGAAATTAGAGGGAGGTGGGGAGGGTTGGGGTGGTGGGCTGGGATGGGAGTAAAAGACAGAAAACTGTACAAGAACAATTAAAATAAAGAAAAAAATGAAGTGCTTCCCAGATAAGGTCAAGTTAAAGGAGTTCATTATCACTAAGCCTTTATTATATGAATGTTAAAGGGTCTTATCTAAAAAAAATATGAAAAGTGAGAGGACAACAAACTCACAATTATCAACAACTTAAACTGAAAACTAAAGCAAAAACAAATAAGCAAACAACTAGAATAGGAACAGAATCACAGAAATGGAGATCACATGGAGCATCATCAGGGAGGAGAATGGAGGAAAGGTAGAGGGACTTAAAATCATAAGTGGTAGGTACAAAATAGACAGGAATCTCTTTAGAATATATGGGAAATGGAGAAACTAAAGAACTTAAATGTATTACCTGTGGACATGAACTATGGTGAAGGAATGCTGTTGACTGTGTGAGTGCAGGAGAGAGGGGAATAAAAGGGAGAAAAAATGGGATAACTGTAAAAGCATAATCATCAAAATATATTTTTTAAAACACAATATTAAAGGAAGAACAATGAAAACCAGTCAAACAATGAAATCAAACAAACAAATCAAAGAAAACTAAGTGGAAAGAAGAAAAATAAAAAGAAAAGTAACAAAATATTAAAAATAAAAGTAAAAATTGTAAGTTCTATAGCCTAGCACAGTGAAATTTGTCTCAGTTGTTGGCGTTAGTCTTCTGATCTCTCTCTTTGGATCTGTCTTTGGTCTTTCACAGCTCTATGTCTTATTGTCTTACACCTGGGGGAAGAAAAGCCTCCTGCTGATTTTAAACCCACCAAGCGGTTCTGCTGGTCTTCCTGGATGCTGAAGGCAGAGGTGGACTGGGCTCCTTTTTTTCCCCCTTTCTTGTTATTCTGAGAGGATGAGGGCTCAGTCTGCACTACAATATTCACAGATACCAAGCCTCAAGCCTGAGCCCTCAGAGTGCAGTGCATCCCACACTGTCCATTTGCATCAGGTCAGTGCCTTTAACGGACCTCTCTGAGCCACCCTTTGATTAGTCTGTGAGGTGCATGGAGTGGGAGCAACTCACCCATCCTCCTCTTTCTTTGTTTGTCCGGGGGCCGAGTGAGTGCAAATTCCCTTCAGGGCAGTTTTGTTCCCTTATTAAATTAAATCTCTCTGGGGACTGCTACCCTTCTGAGGGCCTGCTGCCCCTCTTTGATAAGTCCATTAGGCATCCTGATTTAGAGGAAATCATGTCCCTCCTCCTACCTTTACTGGCCAGGCCACTGTAGACAAGAGGTCCTTGCACAGCAGGTGCAAGTCTTTTTTGAGCAAATTCTCCTTGGTTGTGGGCAGCTGTTCCTAACAAGAGTCTGGCTTTTCATAGAGTCCAACTCTCTGACCATTCAGACTGTCTGAATTACGATCAGTCATAGCCCAAATCTCCCATCTCCATGTGTCACCTGGCTCCCTAATTTCTCTGATAGCGTCCCAGTGAGTGACCATTGTCTCAGCTGGGGAATGCTGCCTACTCTATCTCCCACTGCATCTTTATTCCCCCAGTGACTTTGAACATCCAGGTCTCTCCTGACATGGGACTGGCTTCCCTGCTCTGGAAGGGGAGGGAGGTGCAAAGTTACAGTTGCTAACCAAGCTCTCCTCTAAAGCTCCTGCAGCACCCACGGTTTCTGGGGCAGGGCCCAGGGATCACAGCAGGTGCAATATACAGCACAGGGCTCAGAGAATTTACCATCAGCCTACAAAATCTCCTTACTATTTATTTTTAACCATCTTCTGCAATCTTTATCTTCCAAGCCTCATATAAGCTGGGATTCCATTGACTCTTCACTCTTTTCTTCAGAATATGGAGTTCAAGCCAAGATGGAAGTGTAAATAGAAACACTTTTCTTCCTCACACAACCAAAAGAAGGATATTAGCTAACTTAAAAACAGTAAACAACTAGAACTTCCAGAAAGTCAAACTTCATGAAACTCTGAAAACCAAGCAGTAAAGAAACATATAACCAGACCGACATGAGACCAGCCATGTGGGCAAAGAGGATCCACAGTAAGGCAGCAGACCATCCAGGTAAGGAGGGGATGGCTGACCAAGAAACTAATGACTGGAAACCTCTAGCTGTAAAATGCTTAGGGGATTGAGAAGGGGGGGAGGGAATTCTCAGTTTCACAGGAGAGTTTGTTGGAAAGTGGGGCTAGAGCAGAGTGAGTGAGCAGCATTTTTCCCTCTCTGACACCTCCCCAGAGATAGCACCACCACTCAGCAAAGTGGGTTACCCCACCCTGGAGAATACCTAAGGCTCTACCCATTTATGACATTGCAGGTGCACCAAGACAAAGAAATATGGCCTAAATGAACAGATAAAAACTCCAAGAAAAAGAGCTAAGTGGTGAGATAGACAAAGTGTCAGGTACAAAGTTCAAAACACTGGTAGTCAGGACACTCACAGAAATGATTGAGTTCAGTCTCAAAATGAAGGACGAAATGAAGGCTATGCAAAGTGAACTAAAATAAAATATACACGGAACCAACATTGAAGAGAAGGAAACCAGGACTCAAATAAATGATTTGGAGCAAAAAGGACAAATAAACATCCAACTGGAACAGAATGAAGAAACAAGAATTCAAAAAAGTGAGGAGAGGCTTTGGAACCCCTAGGACAACTCTAAATGCCCCAAATCATATGGGTTGCCAGGAGAAGAGGAAGAGAAACAAATTGAAAACTTATTTGAAAAAATAATGAAGGACAACTTCCTCAATCTGGCAAAGGAAATAGACTTCCAGGAAGTTCAGGAAGTCCAGAATCCCAAAAAAGTTGAACCAAATGAAGCTCACAACAAGACACATCATAATTAAGCTACCAAGGTTTAAGATAGAGTATCTTAAGCAGCAAAAGGGAACAGTTACCTACGAAGGAGTTCCCATAAAACTGTCAGTTTACTTTTCAAAAGAAACCTTGCAGGCAAAAAGGGGCTGCAAGGAAGTATTAGAAGTCATGAAAGGCAAGGATCTACATCCAAGATTACTCTATCCAGCAAAGCTACAATTTAAAATGGAAGGCAGATAAAGTGTTTCCTAGATAAGGTAAAGTAAAAGGAGTACATCATCACCAAGCCCTTATTATACCAATTTTAAAGGAACTTACCTATGAAACAGAAGATCAAAAACTATAAATAGTAAAATGAGAGAAAAGTCATAACTATCAACAATATAACCTAAAAAAAAAAACAAAGCATAAAATAAGCAAACAACTAGAACAGGAACAGAATCACAGAAATGGAGATAACATGGAGGTTTATCAGTTGGGAGAGGGGAGGAAAATGAGGGGATAAAGGTGCAGGGAATAAGAAGCATAATTGGCAGGCATAAAATAGGGGATGTTAAAAATAGTATAGGAAATAGAGAAGCCAAAGAACTTTTATGTACAACCCATTGACAAAACCTAAGTGGGTGATGCTGGTGGTAGGGGTGTGCAAGGTTGAGGGGGCTTAAAGGGAGAGGAAAATCAGGACATCTGTAACAGCATGATCAATAAAATATACTTAAACATGAATGCTAAAAATGGCAGAAGAAGGAGAAGGAGAAAAAAAAGAAATAGAAAAAGAAGATTGTCCAAGTTAGGTGCACGAGAAAGTGGGTTGAGCTCCCACTTTATTTGCTGCTATCTTCAAAGTCCACCTTCTGACTTCTTTGTGAATCTGTCTTTGATTTTCTTATATCTTATTTTCTCACATGTCCCCTTTAAGCATCCTCTGCAAACTTTGGCTTGCAAACTTCATATTGGCTGGGATTCTGTTGGCTGTTCACTCTATTCTTCAGAAAATCAGCTCAGTGTCCCAGTTGGGTCCATCAGCAAGTGGCTTCAGCTCCCACCTACCTTGCTTCTGTCTTTTCCTCTCAAGTTGGGTGTTATTAGATTTGAGATCATGTTGCGATTCACTCTATGGTTGTTTGAAGAGGTGAAACATGTTTACCTATGCCTCCATCTTGACCAGAAGTGATATAACAGCATATATATATATATATATATATATATATATATATATATATATATATATATATATATATATATATATAAAATAAATGTACTGATGGATGATCAGGTTGGGTCAAAATCTTGGCTATTGTAAATAACCCTGCAATAAACACAGAGCTGCATATATTCATTTTAATTGGTTCATCAGGGCTTTTTTGCAGATATATTGCCAGACATGGAATTGCTTGGTTATAAGGCAATGTTACCATTTTTTAAAATTTTTATGTATGTATGTATGTATGTATGTATGTATGTATTTGTAGATAAAAGGGAAGGGACAGAAAAAGAGAGGAAGAGAGGGATTCGGCAAGATGGCAGAGAAGTGAGTGGAAGCCACACTAATCTCTTCCCAGGACCAATCTGGAATTATAACTAAATTGTGAAGAAATTACACAGAACAAACAATTGAGCAATAGCAAGAGAGAAACCTTATAACCTTGGTCAGACAGAAGAATCATCTTCAGCACAACCTGTCTGGTAAGGAGTGCAGTAGAGACTTGAGAGGGCTGGCTGCATGTCAGCCCTAATCAAGCAGCAGGTTGGATACCCCTGAGAAGAATTGGGTCTAAACCCTAAGGTTGGATCAGAGCCAAAAAGGTACACAGATAGCAGGTGGCAAAAATCAGCATGGTTGCTCAATGCCAGAGATGGATGGCTAGAGATGTAAAGAATCATTTAAAGAGCCAACACACAAATTTTAATTTGCTGTCACTTACCTGGGGTTCAAGCAAAGGTGGAGCCAAGTGAGCTGAAGATGCCTGAGGAAGATGAAGGAGGGAAGCTTTGTGGAGAGAACAAGGAGAATAGCTTCAGGGATCCTGGTGCTGAGTCATTCCCCCAAATGGGGGCAGCTATCAGGCTCGAGCAGACCCCTCCCTTGAAGTGGCAGCAGCCTGAGGGGAAACAATAGCCCTGCCCACAAGAGAGACTCTACCCTGGCTCAATGGTGCTTAAACCTGACTGCTGAATGTAGAGTGACTAGATTAATAACCAAAGGAGAAAACCATAAACAGATCCCTGGAAAAAGGGAGCAGAGCGGACTAGAGATGCTTGAAGAAACATTAGGGACAGAGGCTTGGAAGAGAGAACTGAGAGAGTGGCCACCAGGATATTGGTGTTGAGTCATCACCCATACTGCAGCAGCCATAAAGCTCAGGCAGACCACTACCCACTGAGCAGTAGCACCTGCAGGGGAAAAAATAGCCCCAACCCCAGGATGAATTCTCCACCCTATGGGGCTTAAGCCTGATGCCTGAGTGCAAAGTGACTAATTAACAACTGAAGGAGAAAACAATAGACATCAGATCTCTGGAAGTCTCAAAGCAGGCTGCATACAGTCAGACAGGATCAACATCTGACACCACCAGAGGGGAATCCTGAAAGAAAAAGCAGCGGTAATACTAGAGGCTACCAAGACAAAATCCACTGTGGTCTTCTCCATGACTACTGATGTTTTCTTTCCTGCGTAGCTTTTTTTTAAACATTCATTTCTTGCCAGCAAGTCACTAGAATTTACACTATAGTTTATTTCCTTTCTCATAAGTCTTTTTTATTAATTTATTTTAATTGTCGATCTTGCAGTTTTCTGTCTTTTACTCCCACCCCAGCCCACCACCCCTACCCTCCCCACCTCCCTCCCATTTCCACCCCCCATAGTTTTTGTCCATGAGTCCTTTATACTTGTTCCTGTAAACCCTTCCCCTTTCCCTCTGAAATTACCTCCATAATAGTCTTAATCTCTTTACACCCTTATGAATACTGGTTCATTTACTGTTGATACTGAGATTACTGGGGGGGATATTTTTATGCAAGTGGGTTTATTCCCTGGGTTTTATGCTTTTCTTCCAGCAGCATCTGCACAACAGCATACAAGATGTGGTGGGTGGAATTATGTCCAGTCAATCCGCTGGAAGGAAGAACCCACCAAAGAATGACTAAAAGCAATCACAACCCAAATACATCCAGAGAGCCAATATAAAAGGTATTCCAAGAGCAGCAAGTTCAGATGATCAAGGAGACTGCACCACTGACCTTCACAGGTCTCCTAACATACAAATTCACACCACAAACTCAGGGAGTCAGATCAGATCAATTTAAGAAACATAAGCTAAAAAGAAGAGTCTTGCAAACAATGGTAATACAAAGAAATCCAAAATGAAAGAAAAGGAGGAAGTCTCAAAAAGAATGCTAATGGAAATAGAGGCAATTCAACTATCAGATGTTGAGTTCAGAATAATGGTTATAAAAAAGCTCAATGAGCTCACAGAGAATTACCAAAAACTTCAAGGAAACTACAAGGAACTTACTGAAAACTATATTGACATGAAAAAAATAGTAACTATCAAAAAGAACCAAGAGGAAATGAAGAATACAATTTCTAAATTGAAGAACACAGTAGAAAGTATCAAAAGCAGGCTAGATGTAGCACAGGATTGAATTAGTGAGTGGGAGGACAAGGGAAAAAACATCTCCCAGAAAAAACAAGCAAAGAAAAAAAAAAGACTAAAAAATAAATAAAGGAAACATGTTGAGGGAACCTCAGAACAACATGAAACATAATAACATCTATACAATAGGGACACCAGAAGAATAAGAAGAGAAAGGGATAGAAAATCCGTTTGAAAAGTTAATGATGGAAAAATTCCCTAATTTGATGAGAGAAAAAGTCACACAAATCCAGGAATCACAGAAGGTCCCAAAGAAGGGGAATTCAAAGAAGTTCACTCCAAGACACATCCTAATTAAAATGGCAAAATTCTAAAACAAAAAGACTATCTTAAAGTCAGGAAGAGAGAAACCGGAAGTAACATACAAGGGATCTTCTATAGGTTTGCAGCAGACTTCTCAATGGAAACGTTACAAGCAGAGGGAATGGCAAGAAATACTCCAAGTAATGAAAAACAAAGTCCTTCACCAAGACTATTCTATCCAGCAAGGCTCTCAATTAAAATGCTAGGCAAAATAAGGAATTACCCAAACAAAAGAGCCTCAAAGAATACACCTCCTCCAAACAACTCTGCAAGATATGCTATACTGCTGGGGGCCCTGTCCTGGGCGCCAGATGTGGGGGGGCTCTGCCCGCAGAGCCCCATCCCTCCGTCACGGATGAAAGTAAAAACTACCAAGATATCTTGTGCTTGGGGAGGAAAGGGGTCAAACTCTCAGAGGAGAAAGACCCAGAGCCCCATCCTCACTAGGCTTTTATTGGGCTCCAATACACCGGAATACAAGTTTAACATGTCAAAGAAATCTGAGGGCTTAATCCGAGCCAGTGTTTGTCAGGAAGGGGGGTTGCCAGACTTTGGGAGACATGCTCATTTCCTCCTGGGACACTTGTCACCTCAGGAAGAGCACTCTTAGCAAAGCAGGTTTCACAGGACTTTAGGAATTCTTTCTTATGCCAATCACCCAAGGGGCCCGTCCTGGCCAGGACAGGGCTGCACCACTCACCCCCACAGTTTCAGGCTTTAAGGCAATTAGGAAGCAGGAGACATCTCCCAGATGGAAATGAGGACTCGGGCTATGTCAGAATAGCCGGGGGGCGAGGGTCCATCACATCCTCTTTGCTGCAACCCCCCGAGTCCTTCCATGAGGCCTTCCAAGTGGTCGCGTCTGGCTTAGGTTGCCTTCCCCCCCCATGAGGAGTCTTACCCGTCATTGACTGCCAACCAAGCTATGGGGCCAGAGATGGGTAAGGCAGAAGCAGTGCTCCTGCCAGGGAGATAAGCTTTGTCTCCTTAGTAGGTCACGTCCTTGTGACAGAACAGACCCAGATGAAGTGGGTCCCTTGGGCTCTTACACAGCCCACCATGGGGTGAGGGTTACAACTCCTGAAACCAGGCTGAACGGTCCGCAACAGTGGTTGTACCAGTCTGCACTCCCACCAACAGTACACTAGGGTCCTCTTTTTCCACAACCTCTCCAACACTTGCTGTTTGTTGCTTTGTTCGTGATTGTCATCCTGACTGGTGTGAAGTGGTATCTCATTTTGGTTTTAACCTGCAGCTCTCTGATAGCTAGTGATATTGAGCATCGTTTCATGTGCCTCTGGATCCTCTGTATATCCTGCTAGGAAAAGTGTCTGCCCAAGTCCTTTGCCCATTTTCTAATTGGGTTGCTTGTCTTCTTAGAGTCGAATCTTGTAAGTTCTTTATATATTTTAGAGATTAAACCCTTGTCTGAGGTATCAATGGCAAATATGCTTTCCCATACAGTTGGTTCCCTTTTTATTTTAATACTGTTTTCTTTAGCCGTGCAGAAGCTTTTTATTTTGATGAGATCCCATTTGTTTATTCTTTTTTTTCTGTCCCTTGCTTTAGGAGACATATCAGTAAAAATGTTGCTGCGTGAAATATCTGAGATTTCCCTGCCTATGTTCTCCTCTAAGGCTTTAACGGTGTCACAGATTATAGTTAAATCTCTTATCCACCTCGAATTTGTTTTTGTGTATGGTGTAAGTTGGTGCTCGAGTTACATTTTTTTTTTTGCAGGTAGCTGTCTAGTTCTCCCAACACCACTTGTTGAAGAAGCTCTTTTTGATCCATTTGATGATGCTGCCCCCTTTGTCGAATATTAATGGACTGTAGATACTTGAGTTTATTTCCGCACTGTCTGTTCTATTCCACTGGTCCACATGCCTGTTTTTATGCCAGTGCCAGGCTGCCTTGATTACAGTGGCCTTGTAATACAGTTTGGTATCAGGTATTGTGATCCCTCCTACTTTGCCCTTCTTTCTCAAAATTGCTGCAGCTATTAGCGGTCCTTTATGGTTCCATATACATTTTTTAAGTGTTTGTTCCATGTTTGTGAAATATGCCATTGTTATTTTAATAGGTATTGCATTGAATTTGTAAATTGCTTTGGTTAGTGTGGACATTTTGATGATATTAATTCTTCCAATCCATGAACACGGTATATGCTTCCATCTGTTTGCGTCTTCCTTGATTTCTTTCTTCAGTGTTGTGAAGTTTTCTGCATACAGGTCTTTTACCTCCTTGATTAGGTTTATCCCTAGGTATGTTATTTTTGTTTTTGCTATATCAAATGGGTTTTTTTACCCCTGATTTTCGCTTCTACTGCTTCATTGTTGGTATACAAAAATACCACGGATTTCTGGATACTGACTTTGTATCTGGCTGTATGACCAAATTCATTTATTAGGTCAAGCAGCTTTTTGACCAAGTCTGTAGGATTTTCTATGTACACTATCAAGTCATCTGCGAACAACAATCGTTTTATTTCCTCCTTTCCAATTTGCATCCCTTTTATTTCCTCTGGTTGTCTAATCGCTTTTGCTAGGACTTCCAATACTATATTGAATAGAAGTGGTGACAGCGGACATCCTTGTCTTTTTCCTGATCTTAGCTGGAAAGGTTTTATTTTTGCCCATTGAGTATGATGTTGGCTGTAGCACTCTGGTATATGGCCTTTATTACGTTGAGGAATGCTCCCTCTATTCCCACTTTGCTGAGTGTTTTTATCATAAATGGGGGTTGTACCTTATCAAAAGCTTTTCCCCCTTCTTTTGATATGATCATGTGATATTTTTTTTGTCTTTGTTTTAGTTCATGTGATGTATAACATTTGCTGATTTGCGAATGTTGAACCATCCTAGCGTCCCTGGGATGAATCCCACTTGGTCATGGCATATGATTTTTTTTAATGTATTGTTGAATGCGGTTTGCCAATATTTTGTTGAGGATTTTAGAGTCTATGTTCCTCAGTGAACTTGGTCTGAAATTTTCTTTCTTTTTTTTGTGTCTTTATATGGTTTTGTGATTAGGATGATGCTGGCTTCATAAAAAGAGTTTGAGAGTCTTCCATCATTTTGGAGTTTTTGAAATAGTCTGTGAAGGATAGGAGTTAGCTCTTCCTTAAATGTTTTGTAGAATTCTCCTGTGAAACCATCTGGTCCAGGGCTTTTGTGTGCCGGGAGTTTTTTGCTTACTGCTTTAATTTCATCTGCTGTTATTGGTCTGTTCAGGTTTTTCGCTTCTTCTTCATCGAGTTTTGGGAGATTCTGTTTTTCTAAAAACTGGTCCATTTCACCTAGTGTTTCAAATTCCTTGGCATATAGTTCTTCATAGTAATTTCTTACAATCCTTTGTATTTCTGCAGTGTCAGTTGTAATCTCTCCTCTTTTATTTCTGATTGTGTTTATTTGAGTCCTTTCTCTCTTTTCTCTTGATGAACCTGCTTAAAGGCTTGTCGATTTTGTTGATCTTTTCAAAGAACCCGCTCCTGGATTCATTGATCCTTAGAATTGTCCTTTTAGTCTCTTTGTCATTTAGTTCTGCTCTGATCCTGGTTATTTCCTTCCGATTTTTTGCTCTGGGCTGTCTTTGTGCTAGTTCCTCGTGTTCTTGTAGGCATATGGTTAAGTCGTTTGTTTGAAAAGTTTCCATCTTCATTAGGTAGGCCTGTATTGCTATGAACTTCCCTCTGAGGACTGCCTTCGCTGTATCTCATAAGTTTCAGGTTGTTGTGAGTTCATTTTTGTTTGTTTCCAGAAACTTCTTGATTTACTCCCTAATTTCATTCTCGACCCATTCATTGTTTCATAGTATGCTATTCGATCTCCATGATTTTGAGGCTTTTGGGTTTTTTCCCCTTGGGGTTTTTTTTCCTAGTTTCAGTCCCTTGTGTTTGGAGAAAACGCTTGGAGTGATTTCAATTTTCTTGAATTTGTTAAGGCTTGTTTCGTGCCCTATCATGTGGTCTATCTTTGAAAATGTTCCATGTACATTGGAAAAGAATGTGTATTTAGTTTCTTTGGGATGAAGGGCGCTCTCTCTCTCTCTCTCTCTCTCTCTCTCTCCATATATATAATCAGTCAAGGCCATTTCCTCTACAGTGTTGTTCAATGCCACAATATCTTTGTTGATATTTTGTTTGTAAGATCTGTCCATTTTTGACAGTGGGGTGTTAAAATCGCCTACTATAATTGTGTTGTTGTAAAAATCTTTCTTAAAGTGCTCTAAGATTTTCTTGATGTATTTAGGTGCTTCTCCGTTGAGTGCATATATGTTTACAATATTTATGTCTTCTTGGTAGATTCTTCCCTTGAATATTATGAAGTGACCTTCTGGGTCTCTCTTTATGGCTCTTTTTTTGAAGTCTATTTTGTCTGAGTATTGCTACCCTACCTTTATTTTCCTGTCCATTTGCTTGGATAATTTTTCCAGCCCTTCATTTTGTATCTGCGTAGGTCTTTTTTCCTGATGTGGGTCTCTTGTGGACAGTATATGTGTGGGTCATGCTTTCTTATCCAGTCAGCTACTCTATGTCTTTTGATTGGAGCATTTAAGGCATTTACATTTAAGGTTATTATTGATAGGTACTGATTCATTGCCATGTTTTGTACCCATGTTCCTCTCTCTCTGTTTTCCTTCCTTTCCTTAGAGGTGTCCCTTTAGAATTTCTTGCAGAACTGGTTTGGTAGACGTGTATTCTTTTAGACTTCTTTTGTCTGGGAAGCTCCTTATTTGGCCTACTATCTTGATTGAAAGCCTTCCTGGGTAAAGTAGTCTTGGTTGCAGGCCTTTGGTTCTCATTACTTGGATAATTTCTTGCCATTCTCTTCTGACTTGAGTGTTTCCATTGAGAAGTCAGCTGCTAACCTTATGGGGGTATCCCTTGTATGTTATTTCCTGTTTCTCCCTTGCTGACTTTAAGATTCTATCTTTGTCTTGGAATTTTGCCATTTTCATTATGATGTGTCTTGAAGTGGCCCATTTAAGTTCCTCTCAATTGAAATTCTCTGAGTTTCCTCAGTTTGTGTGACATTTTCTTTCGTCATTTTAGGGAAGTGTTCCATCATTACTTCTTCAAATAGGTTTTCTATTCCTTGCTCTTCTTCTTCTCCTTCTGGTATTCCTATTTTACGGATATTATTACATTTCATATTGTTTTTCATTTCTTAATTCCCCTTCATTCTTTCTCAGCCTCTTTTCCCTTTCTTGCTCTTTCTGGGTGTTTTTTCCTACTTTGTCCTCCAAATTGCTGATCCGAACTTCTGCTTTATCGATTTTATTTTTCATTCCTTCTACTGTGTTCTTCAGTTCAGAAATTGTATTCTTCATTTCCTCTAGGCCCTTTTTGATAGGTTCTATTTCCTTTTTCATGTTGATATAGTTTGCAATGCGTTCATCGTAGCTTCCCTATACTTTCTGGTAGCTCATTGAGAGCTCGTGGAGCTTCCTGACAACCATTTCTTTGAACTCAATATCTGATAGTTGAGTTGCCTCTGTTTATTTAGCATTCTTTCTGGGACTTCCTCCTTTCCTTTCATTTAGGGATTGTTTCTTTGTCTTCCCATGTTTTGTGAGACTCCTCTCGTTAGCTTCTGCTTCTTAAATTGATCTCTTCTGGTTCCCTGGGTTTATGGTGTGAACTTCTGTGGTAGAATACCTGTGAGATTCCTTTGGGTTTTCTGGTGTTCACAGCTTCCACTGTCTCAGCTCGTGGGATGTCTGCTCTTTGGGTCCAACTTTGGTTTTTTTACAGTTACAGGTTTTTTTTTTCTCACTGGTGGTTACTTAAGAAGAGAAAAGAAAAAATGAAAAAAGAAGAAAAAAAGTGAAAGGACAAAGAGAGAATTCGTAAGGCAGGAAGAAGGAATAAAAAAAGAAAGAAGTAAAGAAAAGCAAAGGAAATTGAGGGATAAAAAAGACAAAAGTAATAAAAAATATATAATTAAAACAAAGCAAAATAAAAACCAAAAAATCCTTCCAAAAACAGAAACAAACAAACAAACAAACAAAAAACCTGTTGCCTTTTTCAAACCTGCTAAACTGATTTTTCTGTGCTTGCTGGTTGCAACATGCTGTGGGGTGAGTAGTATTTTTTTCTCCCTGTTCTGCACTCAGTGAGCTTTGGGCTACTCTCCTCAGTGCCAGCCACACACTCTCCCCAGGGTTAGCCATGCATTCTCCCTGAGCTTATCTGTGCACTCTCCCCCGGGTTAACAGTGCACTCTCCATGCAACGGCTTCAGCGTGGTTTCTGAGCCTCCTTTTGAGCGCACCCTTTCCTGAGTTTATGGGTTTGAGCTGGGATCACCTACACATAGAGCACTCTGTGCGTTTATTGTTGTGAGCTTCCGGTCTCCTACAGGGTGCACACGCCTACCCGAGTTTATGGATGTGGGCTCCACGAGTTTCTTGAGTTGTGTCCAGTCACCCTAGGATCACGTGTGTGAGCTCCGGGTCTTCCACAAATCCACCTCCTCTGGTCGCAGGGCTGCCTCCAGTCCCAGGGCTGCCTCTGGTCAATCAGCCTCCTCCCTCTCGGTCCCAGGGTCGCCCCCTGGGTGCTTGGCCACCTCTGGTCGCAGGACCACCTCTGGTAGGTCACAGAGCTACCTCCGGTCTCTCAGCCACCTCTGTCCCAGTCCCAGGGCTGCCTCTGGGTGCTTGGCCACCTCTGGTCACTTGGCCGCCATGTCTGGTTTTCCAATATCCATTACTGATTTTTATCTCCTATTTTCATGTATGCTGTGGTAGTGTTGGCTGCCCTCTCTGTTCCTCTGTAGATCAGCTAGCTCTTCTTTTTTCTTTCACATTTCTTATTTCTTTCTTTCTTTTTCTTATTTTACTTTCTTTTCCTTTTATATATTTTTTCACATCTCAGCAAAGTGCTTATTTCAAATGAATGTGTCCTGACATAATTAGGAGGTATTACAGCCGAAATATTTCATTTTTAGCTATTTTTCTTTTTTATTAAGTACTTTTGAATTTTAGTGTTGTTCAAGTACAGTTTTCTACTTTTTCGCACAATAACTCCCCAGCACTCCAGCCATTCCCACCTCCCTCCCTTGTTTCCATACCCTCTTGTTTTCCTCGATGTGTCCTTTACAGTTGTTCCTGTAAATCCTTCACAATTTCTGCCTCATTATCCCCTCACCTCTGCTCTCTGGTTACTCTGTTTGTTTGTAATTTCAATGTCTTTGGTTATATTTTGCTTGCTTATTCATTTTGTTTCTGGATTCCAGTTAAAGGTGAGATCATGTGGTATTTGTCCCAGAAAGCTTGGCTTATTTCACTTAGCATAATTCTCTCCAGTTCCATCCATTCTGTCACAAAGTGTAGGAGCTCCTTCTTCCTGCTACATAGAATTCCATTGTGTAAATGTACCATAGTCTCTTGATCCATTCATTTACTGATGGGTACCTAGGTTGCTTCCAATACTTGGCTATTGTAAATTGTGCTGCTATGAAGATTGGGGTGCATAGGTTCTTTTGGACTCCTGCTTCAGGGTCCTTAGGATATAATCCTAGCAGTGGAATTGGTGGGTCAAAAGACAGTTCCATTTTTAGTTTTTTTTTTTTTTGAGGAAATTTCATACTGTTTTCGATAGTAGTTACACCAGTCCACAATCCCAAGAGTGCCCTAGTGTTGCCTGTTCTCCACAACCTCTCCAATACTTGTTTGTTGTGTTTATGATGGCCATTCTCACAGGTGTAAAGTGGTGTCTCACTGCGGTTTTAATTTGCATCTCTCTCGATCCTAATGGTAATCAACATCTTTTCATATGTCCCTGGGCCCTCTCTATGTCCTTCTGGGAAAAGTGTCTGTTCAAGTTTTTTTCTCGATTTTTAACTGAGTTGTTTGTCTTCCTAGAGTGGAGTCATGTGAGTTCTTTATATATTCTAGAGCTCAAACCCTTGTATGAGGTATCATTGGAAATATGTTTTCCCATATGTTTGGTTCTCTTTTTATTTTAATGCTATTTTCTGTAGCCCTGAGAAGCTTTGCATTTTTACGATATCTCATTTGTTTACTCTTTCCTTTATGTCCCTTGCTCTAGGGGACATATCAGTGAAAACATTGCTGCAAGGAATATCTGAGATTTTCCTGCCTGTGTTCTCCTGAAAGACTTTTATGATGTAAGGACTTATATGTAAGTCTTTTATCCACCTTGAATTTATTTTTGTGCACATTGGTGATCAAGTTTCATGTTTTGGGAGGTTGACATCCAGCTTTCCCAACATCATTTGTTCAAGAAGCTATTTTTGTACCATTTTATGCTGCTGCCCACTTTGTCAATATTAATTTTCTATGGACTTGGGTTTAATTCTGGGCTCTTTATTCTGTTCCATTGGTCCATGTGTCTGTTCTTATGCCAGTAGTAGGCTGTTTTGATTACAATGGCTTTGAAATACAGTTTGATATCAGGTATTGTGATCCCTCCAACTCTGTTCTTCCATCTCAAAATTGCTGCAGCTATTCTGGGTCATTTACGGTTCCATATACATTTTTGAAGTGTTTGTTCTATGTCTGTGAAATATGCCATTGGTACTTTAACAAATATTGCACTGAACCAATACATTGCTTTAGGTAGTGTGGACATTTAGGTGATGCCAATTTTTCCAGCCCATGTACACGGTATATGTTTCCATTTGATTATGACTTCCTTAATTCCTTACCTCAGTGTTGTGTAGTTTTTTTAAATACAGGTCTTCTGGCCAGGAGGGGGAAGATGGTGGCGTGGTAGGAGGGAGCAGACCCCATTTCCCCCTACGCACAAGAGAAAAACCGGGCCAATCTACGGAAGAACAGAGCAGACAAGGAACAGTAACAGCATATTGGAGAATAAGAGATCGGAAATTGTAGCGGGCACTGAAAAACAAGCCATAAGGAGAGCTCTTCGGAACAATAGGAGCCCAGGGTCCAGCATGAGGAGAGCGGGGAAGCTGAGGCCCCGACCCGGCGCTCCGCCAAGCCTGCCCCAGGGCTCTGGGGAGGGAGCTGGGTCAGCCGCTGAACAGGCTGGGAGATCTCAGGGACCACCGCATGACTGCAGCTGAGCAAAAGTGGGTGCCAGGTCACTGCGCAACTTTGAACTGAGTTTTTGTGGTTACCCAGCGACTGAGAAAGCACAGTCGCCCCAACTGCAGACAGAGGCGCATGTAAAGTGTGAGAACTGCATGGAAATAGGCACCCACATGGGAATGCACATGGTTGCGGGATAGTGGACACCCATGAAAACATAGGCGCTGGCCACTGGAGACAGGTGTAGAGCCGAAGTTGCCAGTGCACGGGTGGGTGCTCGAACTCGGACAGCCCAGGACCAAGGCACAGGAGCGAGATAGCGGCTGGAGTGTAGGCCCCACTCAGGGGCAAAGGCAGGCGGCCATGCCCAACACAGAAAGCCTCCCAGGGGCAAAGGCAGGTGGCTGCGCACGACTGGGGATCCTAGCACACACCCATAAACTCAGAGAAGTGCGCACACACCAGGAGGCTCAGAACACACGCTGGAAACCCTGTGAGGAGAGGCGCCCACGAACGCTGGGATACATAGCACAATGAGGACTGAGTTCTGAACACAGAGAAAAGCAATAAGATCACCCCTTGGCCATGGCAGCCAACAAGACCAGAAAACCAGCTCAGCAAGTTTGAAAACAACAAGAGGGTTTTTGGTTTTTTTTTAAATATATATTTTTAAATATTTTGTTTTGCTTTGTTCCTTTTCTTTTGGCTACTTGTAATGGTGTGTGTGTGTGTGTGTGTGTGTGTGTTTGTTTTTTGTTTTGCTAGTTTGTTTGTGTTTGCTTTTGTTTGTGGGCCTATCTATATGAGTTTTTAATTACTCCCTCTTCATTATTTTTATCTTCTTTTTTATACCACAACTCCTTTTGCCTCTCTTTAATACTTTCTTGTTTTATTCCCTCTTCCTTTCTTTCCAATTTTATCTCTTCTATCTTCCTCTTTTTTCTTCTTTCTTCTTTTTTTCATTTCCCCTTTTAAATACCCACGAGTGAGACAAAACAAACAAACACACAAGCCTGAAGCTGTGAAAAAAATTCAGACTTGGACCCCAAAAGAGGGTATTCCAGCTGATGAGACAGTTGAAGCTGTGAAAAACAGGATATCTGAAGGAGAATCCACCACTGAATCTCACAGATATTCTACCACAGAAGGTCATATCACAAACCCAGGGAGCCAGAACAGATCAATTTAAGAAGTAGAGGCTAACAACAAGAGTCTTACAAACAACGGGAAGACAAAGGAATAATCCCCAAATGAAAGGAAAGGAGGAAGCTCCAGAAAGAATGGTAAATGAAACAGAGGCAACTCAGCTATCAGATATCGAGTTCAAAGCAATGGTTGTCAGGAAGCTCAATGAGCTCTCAATGAGCTACCAGAAACTACAGGAAGGTTATGATGAACTCACCGCAAACTATATCAACATGAAAAAGGAAATAGAAACTATCAACAAGGGCCAAGAGGAAATGAATAACGCAATCTCTGAACTGAAGAACACAGTAGAAGGAATGAAAAGCAGAATCAATGAAGCAGAAGTTGGAGGACAAAATAGAAAAAAAAACACCCAGAATGAGCAAGATAAGGAAAAGAGGCTCAGAAAGAATGAGGGTTTAAGAGAAATGCAAGACAACATGAAACGGAATAATATCCGTATAATAAGGATACCAGAAGGAGAAGAATTAGAGCAAGGAATAGAAAACCTGTTTGAAAAATTAATGATGGAAAACTTCCCTAATTTGGTGAGAGAAAAAGCCACGCGAATTCAGGAAACACAGAGAGTCCCAATCAAAAGGAATCCAAACAGGCCCACTTCAAGACACATCATAATTAAAGTGGCAAAATTCCAAGACAAAGAGAGAATCCTAAAGGCAGCAAGGGAAAAAAAGGAAGTAACATACAAGGGAACCCCAATAAGGTTAGCAGCTGACTTCTCAATGGAAACTCTCCAAGCCAGAAGAGAATGGCAAGAAATATTCCAAGCAATGAGAATCAAAGGCCTGCAACCCAGACGACTTTACCCAGCAAGGCTTTCAATCAAGATAGTAGGCCAAATAAGGAGCTTCCCAGATAAAAGAAGTCTAAAAGAATACATGTCTACCAAACCAGTTCTGCAAGAGATACTAAGGGGACTTCTTAAGGGAAGAAAGGAAAAGAGAGAAAGAGAGAGGAACACAGGTACGAAAATGGCAATGAATAAACACCTATCAATAATAACCTTAAATGTAAATGGATTAAATGCTCCAATCAAAAGACATAGAATAGCTGAATGGATAAGAAAGCACACATATGACCCACACATATGCTGCCTACAGGAAACCCACCTCAGGACAAAAGACATACACAGGCTCAAAGTGAAGGGCTGGAAACAAATTTCCCAAGCAAATAGGAAAAAAAAGCTGGGGTAGCAATACTCATATCAGACAAAATAGACTTCAAAAGAAGGGCCATAAAGAGAGACACAGAAGGTCACTTCATAATACTCAAGGGAAGAATGCACCAAGAAGACATAAATATTGTAAATATATATGCACCCAACGGAGGAGCACCTAAATACATCAAGAAAATTTTAGAGGACTTCAAGAAAGATATTGACAGCAACACAATTATAGTAGGGGATTTTAACACTCCACTGTCAAAAATGGACAGATCTTACAAACAAAATATTAACAAAGATATTGTGGCATTGAACAACACTCTAGAGGAAATGGACTTAACTGATGTATACATAGAGAGAGAGCCCTTCATCCCAAAGAAACTAAATACACATTTTTTTTCAAATGCACATGGAACATTTTCAAAGATAGGCCACATGATAGGACACAAATCAAGCCTCAACAAATTCAAGAAAATTGAAATCATACCAAACATTTTCTCTGACTACAAGGGACTGAAACTAGAAACCAACCCCAAGGGGAAAAACCCAAAACCCTCAAAATCATGGAGATTGAATAGCATGCTATTAAACAATGAATGGGTCAAGAATAAAATTAGGGAAGAAATCAAAAAGTTTCTGGAAACAAACGATAATGAACTCACATCGACCCAAAACTTGTGGGACACAGCAAAGGCAGTCCTCAGAGGGAAGCTTATAGCGATACAGGCCTACCTAAAAAAGACAGAAACACCTCAAACAAACAACCTAACCCTACGCCTACAAGAACTCAAGGAACAACAACAAAGACAGCCCAGAGCAAGTAGAAAGAAAGAAATAACCAAGATCAGAGCAGAATTAAATGACAGAGACTAAAAGCACAATCCTAAAGATCAATGAATCTAGGAGTTGGTTCTTTGAAAAGATCAACAAAATCGACAAGCCTTTAAGCAGGCTCATCAAGAAAAAAAGAGAGAGGACCCAAATAAACACAATCAGAAATGAAAGAGGAGATATTACAACTGACTCCGCAGAAATGCAAAGGATTGTAAGAAATTACTATGAAGAACTGTATGCCAAGGAACTTGAAACACTAGGTGAAATGGACAGGTTTCTAGAAAAATATAACCTTCCAAAACTCAATGAAGAAGAAACAGAAAGCCTGAACAGACCAATAACAGCTGGTGAAATCGAATCAGTAATCAAAACACTCCCAACACACAAAAGTCCTGGACCAGATGGCTTCACAGGAGAATTCTACAAAACATTTAAGGAAGAGCTAACCCCTATTCTCCACAGACTATTCGAAAAAATCCAAAATGATGAAAGACTCCCAAACTCTTTTTATGAAGCTAGCATCATCCTAAACCCAAAACCAAATAAAGACACACACAAAAAAAGAAAACTTCACAGCAATATCATTGATAAACATAGATGCTAAAATCCTCAACAAAATATTGGCAAACAGCATCCAATAGTACATTAAAAAGATCATACACCATGACCAGGTGGGATTCATCTCAGGGATGCAAGGATGGTTCAACACTCACAAATCAGTAAATGTAATTCATCACATAAACAAAAACAAAGACAAAAATCACATGATCATATTAATAGAAGGAGAAAAAGCTTTTGACAAGGTACAACCCCCATTTATGATAAAAACACTCAGCAAAGTGGGAATAGAGGGAGCATTCCTCAACATAATGAAGGCCATATATGAGAGAACTGCAGCCAACATAATACTCAATGCTCAAAAATAAAATCTTTCCAGCTAAGATCAGGAAAAAGACAAGTCTGTCCACTTTCACCACTTCTATTCAATATAGTATTGGAAGTCTTTGCCACAGCGATTAGACAAGAAAAGGAAATAAAGACATCGAACTCAGAAATGAGGAAACAAAACTATTATTGTTTGCAGATGACATCATAGTGTACATAGAAAATCCTACAGACTTGGTCAAAAAGCTGATTGACCTAATAAATAAATTTACCCAAACAGCTCGATAGAAAGGCAATATCCAGAAATCAAAGGCATTTTTGTATACCAACAATCTAACAGCAGAAGGAGAAATCAAGAAAAAAATCCCATTCGATATAGCAAAAAGAAAAATGAAATACCTAGGAATAAACCTAACCATGGTGATAAAACACCTGTATGCAGAAAACTACACAACACTGAAGAAAGAAATTAAGGAAGACACACACAAATGGAAACATATACTGTATTCATGGATAGGAACAATTAATATCATCAAAATGTCCATACTACCCAACGCAATTTACAAATTCAATGCAATACCTATTAAAGTAACAATGGCATATTTCACAGACATAGAACAAACACTTCAAAAATTTATGTGGAACCATAAACGACCCCGAATAGCGGCAGCAATCTTGAGGAAGAAGAGCAAAGTAGGAGGGATCACAATACCTGATACCGAGCTGTATTAAAAGGCCACTGTAATCAAAACAGCCTGCTACTGGCACAAAAACAGGCACATAGACCAGTGGAACAGAGCAGAGAGCCCAGAAATTAACCCAAGTCTCTACAGTCAATTAATATTCGACAAAGGGGGCAGCAACATAATAGGAAGCAAAAATAGCCTCTTCAACAAGTGATGTTGGGAGAACTGGACAGCTATGTGCAAAAAAAATGAAACTCGAGCACCAACTTACACCATACACAAAAATAAATTCAATGTGGATAAAAGATTGAAATATAAGCCATGACACCATTAAAAATCCTAGAGGATAACTTACGCAGGAAAATCTCAGATATTTCATACAGCAACATTTTTACTGATATATCCCCTAAAGCAAGGGACATAAAGGAAAGACTAAACAAATGGGATCTCATCAAAATAAAAAGCTTGGCTGCGTGGCTAAAGAAAACTGTATTAAAATAAAAAGGGAACCAATTGTGTGGAAAAACATATCTGCCATTGATACCTCAGAGAAGGGTTTAATCTCCAAAACATATAAAGAACTTAGATGACTCCACTCTAAGAAAACAAGCAATCCAATTAAAAAATGAGGAAAGGACTTGAACTGACACTTCTCCAAGGAGGATATGCAGAGGATCCAGAGACACATGAAAAGATGCTTAGTAACGTTAGATATCAGTGAGATGCAAATTAAAACCATAATGAGATACCACTTGACACAAGTCAGAATGGCCATCATAAACAAAGCAACAAACAGCAAGTGTTGGAGAGGTTGTGGAAAAAGGGGACCCTAGTGCACTGTTGGTGGGAGTGCAGACTGGTACAACCACTATGGAAACCAGTATGGAATTTTCTAAGAAAACTAAAAATGGACATACCTTTTGACCCAGCAATTCCACTGCTTGGATTATATCCTAAGAATCCTGAAACACCAATCCAAAAGAACCTATGCACCCCTATGTGCACAGCAGCACAACTTACAATTGCCAAGTTTTGGAAGCAACCTAGGTGCCCATCAATAAATGAATGGATCAAAAAATTGTGGTACCTTTTACACAATGGGATTCTATGCAGCAGAAAGAAAGAGCTCCTACCCTTTGAAACAGCATGGATGGTACTGGAGAACATCATGCTAAGCGAAATAAGCCAGGCAGTGGTATACAAATACCATATAATCTCACCTTTAACAGGAACCTAATCAACAAAACAAAGAAACAAGCATAATATAACCAAAGACACTGAAATTGGGAACAGGCTGTCACCAGAGGGGAGAGGGGAGGGAATTTCAGGGGAAAAGGGGAAGGGTTTAGTTCAACAAGTATAAAGGACACATGGACAAAACTATGGGGGGGTGGAAATGGGAGGGAGGTGGGGAGGGCTGGGGTGGTGGGCTGGGGTGGGAGTAAAAGACAGAAAACTGTACAAAAGCAACAATTAAAATAAAAATTAAAAAAGAAAAAACATAAAAAGATAAATTTATATGGAACGATAAATTACCCTAAAGAGCCTCAGCAATTTTGAGAAAGAGGAACAAAGTAGGATTGATTACATTACTGCCTATATTACAAGGCCACTTGTATATCAAACTATATTATACGGCCACTGTAACTAAAACAATCTGGTACTGACATAAGAACAGACACATAGCCAGTCCCCAAGTCAAGGAACATATATAAATGTCCCTTAGACAAAGACAATGTGGGTGGTGGAGGATTAAATTTGGGTTGTAGTGGTAGGTAAAGCAGGGGGAGAGTAGGAGGGGGAAATAGGAAAATATGTAATTGAATGAAAATAGGAAAATAAATTTAAAAAATAATTTACTATGAAACACATGCAAAGAGGTTGTTATAGAGAGGTAAATAACCTGTTTATAATAACAGGCAAATATATTGCCATTTTTTTAATTTGTAGCTATATGTATCTCTATTTCATCCTTTTCTTAGAAATCTTTTAATATTCCTGTCAGTGCTTACTTAGTAGTAATGAACTCCTTTAATCTTTCTTTGCATGGCAGGCTCTTTATTTGACCTTCAATTTTAAATGATAACCTTGCTGGGTAGAACAATCCAGGCAGCATGTTCTTAGCTTTTATCACTCTGAATATTCCCTGCCATTCACTTCTGGACTGTAGTGTTTCTGTTGAGAAATCGGATGAGATTCTTATGGGAACTCTCTTGTATGTTACTGATCATCTCTCTGTCATTAAAATTCTCTCTTTGTCTTTAAACTTGGCCCCTTTATTTTAATTTTTCTTATTTTCACAGTTTTTTATTGTTTGGTTGTATGATCTCTTAGAATTTCTTAATAAGATTTTCCAAGGAATTGCCTATTTTAATGCTCTTTTTGAAAAGCAAGAGTTAGTCTTCTTTCCTCACATTTTTTATTGTTGTTCAAGTACAGTTGTCTCCATTTTCCTCCCATGACTGCTCCCCACCCTAGCCATCCCCACTTCCCACCCTTGATCCTACTCCCTTTGGTTTTGTCCATGTGTCCTTTATACATACATGTTCCTGACAACACTTTCCCCATTTCCCCCATCATCCCCTCTCACCTCCCCTCTGGTTATTGTCAGTTTGTTCATTTCAATTTCTCTGGTTATATTTTGTTTGCTTGTTTGTTTTGTTGATTAGTTTCCACTTACAGGTGAGATCATATGATATTTGTCTTTCACTGCCTGGCTTATTTCACTTAGCATAATACTTTTCAGATCCATCCATGCTGAATTAAGTATTTTGGTGTGGGTCTCTGGGTTCATTTTGACTGGGACCTTCTGTGTTTCCTGAACTTGTGTGATCATTTCCTTCAGCAGTTTAGGAAAGTTTTCTGCCATCATCTCTTCAAATAGGTTCTCTGTACCTCTCTCACACTCGTCTCCTTCTGGCACTCCTCTGATGCTGATGTTGTTATGCTCCATGTCCCAAACGTTCCTTAGACTTTCCTCATTTAAGTCTCTTTTCTCTTTTATTTTCTATTTGGGTGGATACTGTCATCTTGTCCTCTAATTCATTGATTTGATCCTCTGCTTCATCTGACCTACTTTTGAATCCTTCAAGAGATTGTTCATTTTAGATATTGTAATATTAATTTCTGTTTAGTTCTTATTAATGGTTTCTACATCTTTAATGCTTACTATCTCTTTATTTTAGTCCTCACTAATAACATCCATTTTTCCCCTAAGGTCTTTCAGCATCCTTATAAACATTTAAAACTCTACATCTGGTATTTGTGTTGCTTCCATTTCATCTATATGTTTTGGTTCTTTTCGTGGGGATTTCTATTATTCTTTTTTTTTTAAGATTTTTTTTTCCTTTTAGATTTTTTATTTATTTATCTTTAGAGGGGAAGGGAAGGAGAGAGGTAGAGAAACATCAATGTGCGGTTGCCTCTTGTATGTCCCCTGCCGGGAACTGGCCTGGCAACCCAGGCATGTGCCCTGACTGGGAATCGAACTGCGATCCTTTGGTTTGCAGGCCCGCGCTCAATCCACTGAGCTACACCAGCCAGGGCGGATTTCTATTATTCTTTTACTTGGGAAATTTTTCTTTGTTGCCCCATTTGATCACTGTGTGTTAGATAGGTGTGCTGTCTCCCACACCTGTTTTGATTGTTTTATGGTAAAGGTGTTTTTCTGGGGTCAGTTTCACAATCCTTCAGGACACCTGAACTCAATGGTCCAGGAGTGTTTCATGTGGGTTCTCTGTCTCCCTCATTGTATCTCAGTCTTACATTATTTTGGCTATTGTGTGGGTCAAGTTATTTCTTCATGCTGGCAGACTATAAGAATAACCCTCAACCTCCATGTATGGGATGCACTGCAGGTGCTTCCTCTTGGTGTGGCATCATTTCCAGCAGGTTCTGAAGCTTGCAGAAATCTCCTTTTTAGTGTGTACTGATTATGTGGGTGATTGAGTTTTGATGTGTCCTGAAGCCCACCACTGATTTTATTTGTTCTGGGTACACTTGGATGGGGTTCAGACACAGGCCTCTGCAGAAGTTGTGTGTAGCTGGCCCTAGGCTATCTGTCTGTAGCTACCATGTTTTTCACTGTGTCTGTGTCTACCAGACATTTGTGTGCATGTGAGGAGGCAATCTGTGTAAGAGTCAGCTTCTTCTTGGTTGGAGCTGTTAAAATCTCTTCATAAGAGCTGAAGTTCCATGAGTTTTGACTCCACCTTTCAGCCACTCTGCTCCTCCCTGAGGTTACCTGGTCTACCTCATGAGCCTTTTGGTGAGGGACTGTTTGATGAACCCAGGCCTGTTGAGAAAGGGCTAGAAAGTTTCCAACTTTGTTGATTGTGAAGCCTGTATGGCACTCAGTGAGGGTAGAGTAGTCCCTGCTCAAAGCGAACCCCTTCAGTCTCTGCGAGATACTTCAAGACTAGCTTCTTCATTGAGGGGAGGTCACTGCTGATTCAGGATGAGTACATTCAGCTTTCTCTTCTGCAATAGTGAGCTCCAGCTCTGAACTTTAGGAAATAGATTGAATCACCTGTTGGGACTGGGACCAGACCGAACTACAGGTGGCCAAGTTACCTGTGTATTTCCAAGACCTCAGTAGGAGGTTAATCTCTCTGTCCTGTTCTCAGGCAATATCCTTCAAAAATATCACATTTTAAAGTGCCTATTCTGAATTTCTTTCTTCACCCTATGGAAATGTATCCAGCAGGGGAATCTGGGACCCAGAGGGGGCGTTCTTCAGAGTTTCCCCATTGGGAACTGTGTCTGCAACCCTCTAGAAGGTGATGGACATTCATTTCCCCTCTCAAGATAGTGTGAGTTGAGACTGGGTTTGCCTCATTGAAAGGTACCTAAGCTGCTCAAGTATCACCCATCTAACTTCCGGACAGCAGCCTTTTCAGAAGATACAGCTCAAAACTCTCTATTCAATGCAGTACCCTGTTTGCTTGCAATCCAAGCTGGATGCGGCCCAAAAACCTCTTGTTGAATAGTTTTTTTATCTCTCTGTACAGCTGATCTCAGTGGTAAAGGACAAAAAAATGCACCATGGCTTGGCAGAGCTTCAAAAAGTTCAGAACACGCCAAAAGGAAAATAAAAAACAAAAATAAAATTCCCAGTTCTGCTAGGTTCCTCTAAACAGAAGCAGCAGAAGAGGTAGCACACAATGGGGATCAGGTTGCCACTTGTAAGCTTGAGAAGGGGGAGATCAGTTCTTCCCAAGTCAGTTAGTAAGTTCTTTGTTTGAGCCTCCATTGTGTGGCTCTCCAGAAATCAGAGAGCCCTCTTACGATACTGCTGTCTCACACCTTCAGAGACCTTTTGGCAGCAGCATGATTTCTACTGTAGTCTGAGCTCATATAATGAACTCTCCAGGCTGGCACCAAACCACACTGAATGTGAGCTTTCTGATTCTCACAGGCATAGTGGAACCACACTGCTTCTCACTGCCAGAGACCCCTCAGTCTCCTCTTCCTGTCTCTATTACTATGGGTTGGGGATTATTGGATATAATTTTGGCCCCAGATTTCCAAGAAGAGGTAACTCCACAGCTGTGATCTCTATCTTGTCTCTCTGCTTGCAGATCAGCTGCACATGGGATTATTTCCCATCCATGTTTCAGTTACTCTTATCAATCTCTATGCAGTACCCACAACTGAGTGATTGTCTGGTTCTCTACATAAAAGCTTCCCTAGAAAGAAAATGTCTCTCAAAGTCACTGAGGGCTGAAGCCTGTAGTTGCCTCCTAGAGACCCCAGAACCTGGTCCCTTTAGCAGTCTGAGCCCCTATTCTGAGCTCTCCAGGTTGTCACTGCAACAATGGAAGTGCCGCACATTGTAAGTGTGCAACCTGAGTCTCACAGGCTCAATGGGTCCCTCCAAATCTGCTCCAACAAACCTCATACAGTCTTCTCTTCCCATCTCACTTGATGTGTGTAGGAGATCCCTGGGTGGAACTAAGGCACCTGGTTCCAAGTGAGGAGGAAGCTCCAGAACCACACTCTTTACCTGGTCTTTCAGCTGCATCAGCAGCCATGCATGGAGTCCTTTCCCTTGCACTTATAAATCCTTCTTACCGGTATCTATGAAGGATCTTCTGTACTCCTTGGCTTTAAACCTTCATATCAGTTTAGTTTCAGTTGATTGGGTTGATTGTTGGAAGTTCAGGTGCAAAACAGGATTATGGGAAGAAGCAAGTGGAAACAGCTTCCACCTACCCTGCTGCCAAATTCCAGCATTTCATTTTAGAGCCAAAAAATTCAGTCTTTTCTATGCCACAGTAGTTTGCTTTTCTCTCTTTTGCCACACTCAAGGTGAGTGACTGTGAATGAGATTTTGTGTTATAACCTTTTAAGAGGGTGCTGATGTCTGTAACAGACTCTCTTCTCTTTCTGAAAAACAAAATCCTCATTGATTTTTTTTTATTGTTGTTCAAGTATAGTTGTCTCCATTTCCTCTCAACTACTCCCCCAGCCCAATCCATTCCAATCTCCCACACTTGATACTACCCACCTTTGGCTTTGTCCATGTGTTCGCTATACATGTTCCTTGACAACCATTCTTTTTCCATTATCCCTCTCCCCACTCTGGTTATTGTCAGTTTTTTCTTTATTTCAATGTCTCTAGTTAAAATTTTCTTGATTATTTATTTTGTTGATGAGGTTACAATTATAGGTGACATCATATGGTATTTGTCCTTCACAGCCTGGCTTATTTCACTTGGCATAATCCTCTCTAGATCTATGCATGCAGTCATGAAGGACAGGAGCTCCTTTCTTTCTGCTGCAAAGTGTTTCATTGTGTAAATGTGCTATTCTGTTTTTTTGTTTGTTTGTTTGTTTGTTTTTTAGATTTTATTCTCACATTCCATTGTTGTCTATTGATTTGATTTCTACATGGAGCATTTTTTTATTTTTTATTTTAATTGTTGATCTTGTACAGTTTTCTGTCTTTTACTCCCACCCCAGCCCACCACCCCAGCTCTCCCCACCTCCCTCCCATTTCCACCCCCCATAATTTTTGTCTGTGAGTCCTTTATACTTGTTCCTGTAAACCCTTCCCCTTTTCCCCTGAAATTCCCTCCCCTCTCCCCTCTGGTCACTGTCAGCCTGTTCCCAATTTCAGTGTCTTTGGTTATATTATGCTTGTTTGTTTGTTTTGTTGATTAGGTTCCTGTTAAAGGTGAGATTATATGGTATTTGCATTTCACTGCCTGGCTTATTTCACTTAGCATGATGCTCTCCAGTTCCATCCATGCTGTTTCAAAGGGTAGGAGTTCCTTCTTTCTTTCTGCTGCATAGAATCCCATTGTGTAAAATGTACCACAGTTTTTTGATCCATTCATTTACTGATGGGCATCTAGGTTGCTTCCAACACTTGGCTATTGTAACATAGACACTAAAATCCTCAACAAAATATTGGCAAACTGCATCCAACAATACATTAAAAAGATCATACACCATGACCAAGTGGGATTCATCCCAGGGATGCAAGGATGGTTCAACATTCGCAAATCAGTAAATGTTATACATCACATAAACAAAAGCAAAGACAAAAATCACATGATCATATCAATAGCAACATGGAGCATTTTAAATTGTGACCATATTGCTTAATTCAGTATATTTTTCCATAAATAACTTGCTTTGCTCTTGTTAGAAATGATTGTTTTTCTTCTCTTTTTCATTCTTTTTTTAAAGTTGTTCAAGTACAGTTATCTTTATTTGCCTCCAACAACCCCTGCACACCACACCCATTGCCACTTCCCACCCTGTATCTTACCCCCCTTTAGCTTTGTCATGTGTCCTTTATACATAATCATTGATGACCTTTTACCTTTTTCTCCTTGTTAACCCCTTCACTCTCCCATCTGGTTAGTGTTAGCTTGTGCTTTATTTCAATATTTCTCGTTATATTTTGCTTGCTTGCTTGTTTTGTTGATTAGGTTCCACTTACAGGTAAGATCATATGATATTTATCTTTCACCACTTGGCTTCACTTAGCATAATGCTTTCCAGATGCAAACATGCTGTCATGAAAGGTAGGAGCTCCTTCATTCTTTAAGCTGTGTGGCATAACATTGTGTGAATGTACCATAGTTTTTTCATCCACTCATTTACTGAAAGGCACTTAGACCATTTCAAGCATTTGGCCATAGTAAATTTGCTGCTATGAAAACTGGAGGGCATTTGTTTTGAAATGGTATTTCAGAATTGTTAGGGTACAATCTGAGCAGTGGAAACACTGAAACAAAAGGCAGTTCAATTTTTAGGGTTTGGAGGAAATTTCACTGTTTTCCACAGTGGCTGTATGAGTCTGCATTTGGACCAACAGTGCACTAGGGTTCCCTTTTCTCCACAACTTACCAACACTTGTTGTTTTATTTGTTTATGATGACTATTCTAAGTATGTGGGGTTGAATCTCATTGTTATTTTAATTTTCATCTCTGATGGCTAGTGATGCTGAGTATCCTCCACATATCTCTGGATCCTCTGTATGTCCATCCTGGAGAAGTGCTGGTTCAGGCACTTTGCCCATTTTTTTTTAAATTGTGCCTTTTCTCTTCCTGGAGTAGAGTCATGTGAGTCCTTAATATGTTTTTTACATCAAACCACCATTTGAGGCATCATTCACAAATATGTCTTCCCATATGGTTTACCTTTTTCATTTTGCTAATGTTTTCTTTAGCTGTGCAGAAGTTTATTCTTATTTTTTAAATTACTTTATTGTTGTTCAATTACAGTTATCTGCATTTTCTCCCTACCACTCTTCCCACCTCCTGCCCTTGATTCTATACATTCCCTTGGTTTTGTCCATGTGTACTTTATAGTAGTACCTGAAAACTCTCCTACTCACTGTCCCCACCCCCTTCCTCTCTGGCTATTATTAGATTGTTCTTAATTTCAATGTCTCTGGTTATATTTTGCTTGCTTTTTTTATTTTGGTGAAATCTCATTTGTTTCCTTTCCTTTATGTCCTTTGCTCTAAGGGACATATCAGTGAAAATATTGCTGTATGGAATATCTGAGATTTTCCTGCCTATGTTCTCCTGAAGCACTTTTATGATGTCATCATGTATATTTAAGTCTTTTATCCATCTTGAGTTTATTTTTGTGTATGGTGTACATTGGTGGTCAAGTTTCCTTTTTTTGGCATGTCACTGTCCAAATCTCCCAAACCCATTTGTTGAAGAGGCCACTTTTACTCAATTTTATGCTTCTCCACCCTTTCTCATATATTAATTGACCATAGAGATTTGGGTTTTGTCCTGAGCTCTCTATTCTGTTCCATTGATCTATGTTTCTATTCCTACATCAATATCAGACTGTTTTGATTACTCTAGCCTTGTAATATTGTTTAATATCAGGTATTGTGATCCATCCTACTTTGCTCTTCCTTCTCAAAATTGCTGCAGTTATTCAGGTTTGTTTATGGTTCCATGTAAATCTTTGAAATGTTTGTTCTATATCTGAAATATGTCATTGGTGTTTTAAGAGCAATTGCTTTAAATCGAAATTGCATTGGATACTATAGACATTTTAGGTATGTTAATTCTTTCGACTGGTGAGTAAAGTATATGTTTCCATTTATTCTTTTTTTAATTTAATATATTTTATTGATTATGCTATTACAGTTGTCCCATTTCTCCCCATCATTCCCCTCCACCCTGCACACCCCCTCCAACCCACATTTCCCCCCTTTAGTTCATGTGTCATAAGTTCTTTAGCTTCTACATTTCCCACATTATTCTTGCCCTCCTCCTATTTTCTACCCACCATCTATGCTACTTATTCTCTGTACCTTTTCCCCCTCTCTCCTCCTCCCACTCCCCTGTTGGTAACCCTCCGTATGATCTCCATTTCTGTGGTTCTGTTCCTGTTCTAGCTATTTGCTTTCTTTGCTTTTGTTTTAGGTGTGGTTGTTAATAGCCGTGAGTTTGCTGTCTTTTCACTGTCATATTTTTTATCTTCTCTTTGTTAGATAAGTCCCTTTAACATTTCATATAATAAGGGCTTGGTGATGATGAACTCCTTGAACTTGACCTTGTCTGAAAAGCACTTTATCTTCCCTTCCATTCTAAATGACAGCTTTGCTGGATAGAGCAATTTTGGATGTAGGTCCCTGCCTTTCAAAACTTCAAATACTTCTTTCCAGCCCCTTCTTGCCTGTAAGGTCTCTTTTGAGAAGGGGGAAGCCACAGAAGGGTCTGGAATCCAGGAGAGAGCAAAGCAGGCACCATTGTTCCCTCTCGGAGCCCGCCCCCAGGTACAGCATCACAACTTAGCGACTGGGCTGCCCCACATTGGGGAACACCTAAGGCTCCACCCCTCACTATGTAACAGCCATGACCAGACCAAAACCAAATGAAACCAAACTAAAACAAAACAAAAAACACCAAAAATGGCTCAAACTGGAGAACAAATCAAAGCTCCAGAGCCAATTCCTCTAAGCCATGAAGAGATAGCCAACCTATCAGATTCACAGTTCAAAGCCCTGGTGATCAGGATGCTCACAGCATTGGTTGATTTTGCTCACAAATTAGATGAAAAATGCAGGCTACAATACGTGAAATGAAGGAAGACGCATGGGGAATCAATAGAGATGGAAGAAAAACTGGAACTCAAATCAATGGAGTGGACCAGAAGGAAGAAACTAACAACCGAACAGAAAACAAGGAAGAAACAAGAATTCAAAAAAATGAGGAGAGGCTTAGGAACCTCCGGGACATGATTAAACGTCCCAATATCCGAATTATAGGGGTACCAAAAGGGGAAGAAGAAGAGCAACAAGTGGAAAACATTTGAACAGACAATAAAGGAGAACTCCCCAATCTGGCAAAGGAAATAAACTTCCAGGAAGTCCAGGAAGCTCAGAGAGTCCCAAAGAAGTTAGACCCAAGGAGGAACACACCAAGGCACATCGTAATTACATTAGCCAAGATTAAAATGAAGGAGAGAATTCTAGAAGCAGCAAGGGATAAGTGGACAGTCACCTACAAAGGAGTTCCCATCAGACTGCTTCCATTTATTTTTGTCTTCCTTAATTTCTTTCTTCA
The DNA here is from genome assembly GCA_039655065.1 of Glossophaga mutica. Taxonomy (NCBI): domain Eukaryota; kingdom Metazoa; phylum Chordata; class Mammalia; order Chiroptera; family Phyllostomidae; genus Glossophaga; species Glossophaga mutica. The sequence goes on from CM077316.1 coordinate 25,690,743, forward strand.
GTGTTGTGTAGTTTTCTCAGTACAGGTCTTTTACCTCCTTGTTAGATTTTTTTCCTAGATACTTTAATTTTCTTCTTCCTATAGCAAATGAAATTTTTTTCTGATTTTTGTTTCTGATATTTCAATGTTGCCTACAAAAATGCCATTGTTTTCTGAATATTGACTTCATATCCTGCTATTTTGTCAAATTCACTGATTAGGTCGAGTAGTTTTGGGTGGAGTCTATAGAGTTTTCTGTGTACACTATCAAGTCATCTGCAAACAATGACAGTTTTGCTTCCTCTTTTCCATATCAGATGCCTTTTATTTCTTTTTCTTGTGGCATCACTGTGGCTAGAACTTCCAATACTATGTTGATTGGAAGTGGTGAAAAAGGACACTCTTATCTTCTTCCTGATATTAATGGGAAGTTTTAAATTTTGTCCAGTGAGTGTGTTGTTGGCTATGGGTTTTTCATGTATGGAGTTTATTATGTTGAACTATGCTCCCTCTACTCCCACTTTGCTGAGTATTTTAACCACAGATGTGTGCTGTACTATATCAAATGTGTTTTTTGCATCTATTGATATGATCATGTGATATTTGTCTTTCCTTTTGTTTATGTAATATTATACATTTATAAATTTGTAAAATTGTACCATCCTTACATCCCTGCAATGACTTTCTTGATCATAATGTATGATCTTTTTACTTTATTGCTGGTACAGTTTTCCAGTATTTTTTTTGAGAATTTTAACATCTATGTTCATCAGGGATATTGGCCTAAGGTTCTTTTTGTTGTGCCTTTATCTGGTTTGGGTATTAGAATGATGGTGCCTTCACAAACTGCATTTGTTAATCTTCCCTCTTGTAGGACTTTTTGGAATTCTCTAAGAATGATCCAGGTCAGCTCTTTCAGAAATGTTTGGTAAATTTCCTGTGAAACCATCCAGTCCAAGGCTTTTGTGTCTTGGGAGTTGTTTTTTGTTGTTGTTGTTTGTTTGTTTGCTTGTTTTTGATTACTGCTTTGATTTCATCACCTGTTATTGTCCTGTTTAGGTTTTTTGTTTCTTTTTCATTCACTTTTTGGAGATTATGTTTTCTAGAAATTTGTCCATTTCATCCTGGTTTTCAAATTTCTTGGCATATAGTTCTTCATAGTAATTTCTTACAACCCCTTGTATCTCCATGTTATAAGTTGTAATCTCTCCACTTTCATTTCTCTTTGCATTTATTTGGGTCCTCTATCTTTTTTCTTGATTTGTCTGCATAAAGGCTTGTAGATATTGTTTATCTTTTAAAAGGAACAGCTCCTGGATTAATTTATACTTTGGATTGTTATTTTACTCTCTATAGCATTTAATTCTGCTCTCATCTTGGTTATTTCTTTTCTTTTACTCGCTCCAGGTTTTGTTTGTTGTAGTTCCTCCAGATCCTGTAGTTGTAGGCTTAGATTATTTACTTGAAATGTTTCTCTTTTTTAGCTACGCCTCTATTACCATGAATTCCCTCTCAGGACTGCCTTCGCTGTGTTCCATAAGTTTTGGACTGTTTGTGTTCATTTTCAATTGTTTCCAGAAACTTTTTGATTTCTCCCTTAATTTCATTCTTGACCCCCTCATTGTTTAATAGCATGCTATTCAATCTCCATAATTTTGAGTATTTTTAATTTTTTTCCTTGGGGTTTGTCTCTAGTTTCAGTCCCGTGTTGTCAGAGAAAGTGCTTGATATTATTTCAATTTTCTTGAATTTGTTGAGGCTAATTTTGTGTCCTAATATGGGGACTATCTTTGAAAATGTTCCATGTGGATTTGAAATGAATGCGTCCTTTGCTCTTTGGAATGAGAGGTTCTATATATAAATCAGTTAAGTCCATTTGATCTAAGGTATTGTTCAATGCCACAGTTTACATGTTAATATTTTTTTGAAGATCTATCCATTTTTAACTGTGGAGTGTTAAAATTCCCTAGTATAAGTGTGTTGTTTTCTATATCTTTCTTGAAGTCTTCCAAGATTTTCCTTATATGTTTGGATGTTCCTATGTTGGGTGCATATATGTTTATAATGTTTTTGTCTTCTTGATGAATTCTCTTAAGTATTATGAAGGGTCCTTCAGTGTCTCCTTTTATGGCTTTTTTTCTTGAAGTCTATTGTGTGATATAAGTATTGACTCCCACTGTTTTTTCCTGTCTATTTGGTTGGAATAATTTTTTCCAATCCTTCACTTTCAGGATGTGTAGGTCTTTTGTTTTGAGGTGTTTCTCTCATAGGCAGCTTATGTGAGGGCGATGTTATCTTATTTATTCAGCTACCCTATGTCTTTTGACTGGAGCATGTAATCCATTAACATTTAATCTTATTATTGATATGTACTTATTCATCCCCCCTTTGTATCTGTGTTCCTCTCTTTCTCACTCTTTTCCTTCCTCTTCTGTTAGTAGTCCCTTTAGCATATCTTGTATTTCTGGTTAGGGGGAGGCATATTTTTTCAGCCTTCTTTTGTCTGGGAAACTCTTTCTTTTGCCGGGGCCCCTGTCCTGGGCGCCAGATGTGGGGGGGCTCCGCCTGCAGAGCCCCATCCCTCTGTCACGGAGGAAAATAAAAACTACCAAGTCATGATCTGCTTGGGGAGGAAAGGTGCTCAAACTTTCAGAGGAGAATGACCCAGAGCCCCTTCCTCACTAGGCTTTTATTGGGTTCCAATACACCGGAATACAGGTTTAACATGTCAAAGAAATCTGAGGGCTTAATTTGAGCCAGTGTTTGTCAGGAAAGGGGGTTGCCAAACTTTGGGAGACATACTCATTTCCTCCTCGTACACTTATTACCTAAGGGAGAGCACTCTTAGCAAAGATTTCACAGGGCTTTAGGAATTCTTTCTTATGCCCGATCACCCAGGGATCCATCCTGGCCGGTACAGGGCTGCACCGCTTGCCCCCACAGTTTCAGGATTTAAGCCGGATTAGGAAGCAGGAGACATCTCCCAGACGGAAATGAGGACTCGGGCTATGTCAGGATAGCCGGGGGGCGAGGGTCCATCACATCTTCTTTGCTGCAGCCTCCCGGGTCCTTCCATGAGGCCTCCCAAGTGGTTGCGTCTGGTTTAGGTTGCCCCTCCCATGAGGAGTCTTACCCGTCATTGACTGCCGACCAAGCATTGGGGCCAGAGATGGATGAGGCAGAAGCAGTGCTCCTGCCAGGGAGATAAGCTTTGTCTCCTTAGTAGTTCATGTCCTCTTGACAGAACAGACCCAGATGAAGTGGGTCCGTTGGCTCTTACACAGCCCACCATGGGGTGAGGGTTGCAACTCCTGAAACCAGACTGAATGGTCCACAACATTCTTTCACCTTCCATTTTAATTGAGAGCCTCACTGGATTGAGTAGTCCTGGTTGCAGGCCTCTGTTTTTCATTACTTGGAATACTTCTTGCTATTCTCTCCTTGATATGAGTATTTCTGCTAGAACCTCTTTTATGTTACTTCTTGTTTCTTTCTTGTTGCTTTTAAGATTCTTTCTTTGTCTTTTAAACTTAGCATTTTAATTATGATGTGTCTTGGAATAGGGCTTTTTGGGTTCATCTTGATTGGGACCCTCTCTGCTTCCTGAAATTGCATGCTTTGTACTCTCTCCAAGTTCAGGAAGTTTTCTATATTATTTTTTCAAAAGGGTTTTTATCCCTTGTTCCTTTTCTTATCCTTCTGGTATTTACATGATTCATATGTTGTTGTGCATCATGTTATCTTGGAATTCCCTTAAACTATCATCATATATATTTTTTTATTTTTATTGATGTTCGAATACAGTTGTCTCCATTTTCCTACCACTTCTTATCCCCCGCCATGCCCACACACACCTACCACCCTCAAACTTCCCTCCTCTTGGCCCCATCCATAGGTACCTCATTCATGTTTGCTTACATCCCTTATTGTTCTTCCCCAGGTTATTTCACTCACCTCTCCCCTATGGTTACTGTCAGTTTGTCATTGATTTCAATGTTTCTGGCTATATTTTGTTTGCCCGTTTGTTTTGTTAATTGGGTTCCACTTATAGGTGACATCATATGGTGTTTATTTTTCAATGCTTGACTTACTTCACTTAGCATAATACTTTCCAGATCCATTCATGTCGTCCGGAAGGGTAGGAGCTCCTTCATTCTTTCAGCTGCGTAAGTATTCTATTGCGTAAATGTACCATAGTTTCCTGACCCACTCATTTACCGATGGGCACCTAGGTTGCTTCCAACATTTGGCTATGGTAAATTGTGCTGCTATGAACATTGGAATGCATAGATTCTTTGAATTAGTGTTTCAGAATTCTTATGGTATAAATCCAGTGGTTGAATTTCTGGGTCAAAAGGCAATTCAATTTTTAGTTTCTTAAGAAAACTGTGATTTCTACAGAAATTGCACCTGTTTGCATTTCCAACAGGGTACTAGGGTTAACTTTTCTCCACAACCCCACAAGCATTTATTGTTTGATGATTTGTTTATGATGGCCATTCTGATTGCTGTGAAATGGTATCTCATTATGGTTTCAACTTGCATCTCTCTGATGGCTAGTGATGCTGAGCATCCTTTCATATGTCTTGGGCCTTCTGTATGGACTCCCTGGAGAAGTGTCTCTTCAGGTCCTTTGCCCATTCATTTTTTAACTGGATTGTCTTCTGAAACTGGAGTCCTGTGAGTTTTTTTACATATTTTGGAGATCAAACTCTTGTCTGAGATATCATTGGCAAATATATTTTCCACATAGTAGGTTACCATTTCATTTTGCTAATGTTCTCTGTACCCATTAAGGACCTTCTATTTGCTTCTATTTTAATGAAGTCCTATTTGTTTATTCTTTCCTTTATGTTCCTTGCTCTAGGGGACATATCGGTGAAAATATTGCTGCTTGGAATATCTGAGATTTTCCTGCCTATCTTCTCTTTTATGACTATTGTGGTATCACAACTTATATTTAAGTCTTTCATCCATCTTGAGTTTATTTTTGGGTATGGTGTAAGTTGGTGGTCAAGTTTCCTTTTTTTGCATGTAGTTATCCAGATCTCCCAACACCATTTATTGAAGAGGCTAGATTCCATTTTATGTTCTGAGTCCTTTTTCAAATACTAATTGACCGTAGAGACTTGAGTTAATTTCTGGGCTCTGTATTCTGTTCCATCTATCTGTGTTTCTGTTCTTATGTCAATACCAGGCTTTTGATTACCATGGCCTTGTAATATAGTTTGATGTCAGGTATGGTGATACCACCTACTTTGTTCTTCTTTCTCAAAATTTCTGTAGCTATTTGGAGTCATTTATAGTTGAATAGAAATTTTGAAGTGTTTTCTCTATATCTGTGAAATATGTCATTGGTATTTTATTAGGGATTGCGTTGAACCCATAAATTGCTTTGGGTAATATAGACAATTTGATGAATTCCTCCATTTCATGAACATGTTATATTCTTCCATTTATTTCTGTCTTCCTTACTTTCTTTCTTCAGTGTTCTCTAGTTTTCTGAGTACAGGTGTTATACCTCCTTAGATAGGTTTATTCTAAGATATTTTATTTTTCTTGTTCTTATAGTGAATTGGACTTGTCCCCTGACTTCTGTTTCTGATATTTCATTGTTTGTGTACAAAATGCCTTTGATTTCTGAATATTGACATTGTATCCTGCTGTTTTGCCAAATTCACTTATTAGATAAAGTAGATTTTTGTGGAATCTGTAAGATTTTCTTTGTACACTATCATGTCATCTACAAACAATTGCAGTTTTACTTCCTCCTTTCCAATTTGGATGCCTTTTATTACTTCTTCTTGTCTGATTGCTGTGGCTAGGACTTCCAGTACTATGTCAAATAGAAGTAGTGAAAGCAGACATCCTTGTCTTATCCTGATCTTAGTGGGAAAGCTTTTAGTTTTGCCCATTGAGTATGCTATTGGCTGTAGGTCTCTTGTACATGGCCTTTATTATGTTGAGGAATGTTCCTTCTATTCACATTTCGCTAAGTGTTTTTAACATAAATGGGTGCTGTACCTTATCAAACGCTTTTTCTGCATTTGTTAATATGATCATGTGATTTTATTCTTTCCTTTTGTTTATGTGATGTATTATATTTATTGATTTTCAAATATTTAACTATACTTGCATCCCTGGGATGAATCCCATTTGGTCATGGTGTATGACCTTTTCAATGTATCACTGGAAGCGTTTTGCCAATGTTTTGGTGATGATTTTAGCGTCTATGTTCATCAGCAATATTGGCCTGTAGTTTTCATTCTTTGATGTTACTTTGTCAGGTTTGGGGGTTAGGATGATGCTGGCTTCATAAAAAGAGTTTGGGGGTCTTCCCTCTTATTGGATTTTTTGGAGAATCTGTGCAAGACAGTAGTTAGCTCTTCCTTAAATGCTTTCTAGAATTCTCCTGCGAAACCATCTGCTCCAGCGCTTTTGTGTGCTGGGAATTTTTTCATTACTGTTCAGGTTTCATCATCTCTTATTGGTCTGTTCAGGCTCTTTGCTTCTTCTTCATCCAGTGTTGGAAGATTATATTTTCTAGCAATTTATCCATTTCATCTAGGTTTTCCAATTTCCTGGCAGGTAGTCCTTCATAGTAATTTCTTACAATTCTATGTATTTCTGTGGTGTCAGTTCTGATTTCTTCTCTTTCATTTCTGATTGTGTTAATTGGGTTCTCTCTCTTTTTTTCTTGATGAGTTCACTTAAAGGCTTATCAATTTTGTTTATCTTTTCAAAGAACCAAATCCTGGATTTATTGATCCTTAGATTCATTTCTTTATTCTCTATGTTGTTTAATTCTGCTCTGACCCTGGTTATTTACTTCCATCTACTTTCTCTGGACTGTCTTTATTGTTGTTCTTCCACTTCTCATACATGTAGGGTTAGGTTATTTGAAATGCTGCTATATTTTTTGGTAGTCTTGTACCAGTATGAGCTTCCCTCTCAAAACTGCCTTCACTGGGTCCCATAAGTTTTGGGTTGTTGTGAGTTCATTTTCATTTGTTTCCAAAAACTTTTTTATTTCTTCCTTAATCTCATTCTTAAACCATTCATTGTTTAATAGCACGTTATTCAATCTCCATAAGTTTGAGTGTTTTTTATTTTTTTCCCTTGGGGTTTGTTTCTAGTTTCAGACCCTACTGGTCTGAGCAGATGCTTGCTATGATTTCTATGTTCTTGAATTTGTTGAGGCTTGTTTTGCATCCTATCATGTTGTCTATGTTTGAAAATGTTCTATGTGTATTTCAAAAGAATGTGTATTTTGCTTCTTTGGGATAAAAGGTTCTATATATATCAATTAAGTCCATTTGATCTAGAGCCTTTTTCAATTCCAAAATATCCTTTTTGATATTTGGTTTGGCATATCTGTCCATTATTGACAGTGGGGTGTTAAAATCCCATAATATAAGTGTGTTGCTGTGTACATCTTTCTTGAAGCCCTCCAAGATTTTCTTTATGTATTTGGGTGCTCCTAAGTTGGGTGCATATATGTTTATAATGTTTATGTCTTCCTAATGGATTCTTCCCTTGAGTATTATGAAGTATCGTTCTGGATCTCTATTTATGGCCTTTGTATTGAATTCTATTTAGTGTAATGTAAGTATTGCTACCTTGGCTTTTTGTCCCTATATGTTTGTATGGAATATTTTTTCCAGCCCTTCTCTTTCAGTCTGTGTAGGTTTTTTGTTCTAAGGTGGGTCTCTTGTAGGCAAAATATGTGTGGGTCATGTGTTCTTATTCCTTCAACTACCTTATGTCTTTTGATTAGAGCATTTCATTTTTTTACATTTATTGTTAGTATTGATACATATTTATTCATTGCCATTTTACTCCCTTTGTTCCTTTCTCTTGTTCTCTTTTTCTTCCTCTCCTTAAAGCAGTCCCTTTAGCAAATCTTGTATTGCTGATTTGGTGGAGTTGTATACTTTGAGGCTTCTTTTGTCCAAGAAGTTCCTTATTTGGCCTTCCATTTTAATTGAGAGCCTTGCTTCATAGAGTAGTCTCAGTTGCAGTCCTTTGTTTTTCATAACTTGAAATATTTCTTGCCATTTCTTTCTGGCTTGTAATGTTTCTTTTGAGAATCAGCTGCTAGTCTTATCAAGGCTCCCTTGCACGTTACTTTCTGTTTCTTCCTTGATGCCTTTAAGATTCTCTCTTTGTCTTTAAATTTTGCCATTCTAATAATCAGTTGTCTTGCAGTAGTCTCTTTGGGTGCCTCTTGATTGGGACCCTCTCTGCTTCCTGGATTGGAGTGGGTTCTCTCATTAAATTAGGGAAGTTTTCTATCATTATATTTTTTCTTTTTTTATTGTTTTTTCAAGTACAGTTTTCTGCCTTTTCCCCTCACCCCTCCCAACCACACCAGCATTCCCTTCCTCCCTCCCCATTTCCACCCCCCTTGTTGTTTATATGTCCTTTATAATTTTTCCTGTAAATCATTCAACCTTCCCCCCTTTATGCCCTCCCCTCTCCCTTCTTATAACTGTCAACTAGTTCTCAATTTCAATGTCTTTCACTATACTTTGCTTGCTTCTTTGTTTTGTTGATTAGGTTCCTGTTAATGGTGAGATCATATGGTATTTGTCTTTCATTACCCGGCTTATTTCACTTATCATAATGCTTTCCAGTTCCATCCATGCTGTCAAATGGTAGGAGTTCCTTCTTTCTTTCTGCTGTGTAGAATTCCATTGTGTCGATGTACCATAGTTTTTTTGATCCATTCATTTAATGATGACCACTTGGGTTGCTTCCAGCACTTGGCTATTGTAAATTGTGCTCCTATGAACATTGGGATGCATAGGTTCTTTTGGATTGGTGTTTCAGGGTTCTTATGATGTAATCCTAGCAGTGGGATTTCTGGGTCAAAAGGCAGATCCATTTTTAGTTTTCTTAGAAAATTCCATACTGTTTTCCATACTGGTTGTACCAATCTGCAATCCCACCAACAGTGCATGATGGTTCCCTCTTCTCCACCACCTCTCCAGCACTTGTTTGTTGCTTTGTTGATGATGGCCATTCTGACTAGTGTGAAGTGGTATCTCATTGTGGTTTTAATTTGCATCTCTCTAATGGCTAGCGATACTGAGCATCCTTTCATATGTCTCTGGACCCTCTGTATGTCCTTGGGGAAGTGTCTGTTCAAGTCCTTTGCCCAATTTTTAATTGGGTTTCTTGTCATCTTTGAGTGGATTTGTGTGAGTTCTTTATAGATTTTGGAGATTAAACCCTTGTCTGCAGTATCACTGGCAAATATGTTCTCCCACATGGTTGGTTCGCTTTTCATTTTAATGCTGTTTTCTCTAACTGCGCAGAAGCTTTTTATTTTGATGAGATCCCATTTGTTTAGTCTTTCCTTTATGTCCCTTGCTCTAGGGGACAGATCAGTGAAAACATTGCTGCATGGAATATCTCAGATTTTCCTGCCTTTTTTTTCCTCTAGGACTTCAATGGTGTCAAGACTTGCATTTTAATCTTTTATACACCTTGAGTTTATTTTTGTGTATGGTGTAAGTTGGTGCTTGAGTCTCTTTTTTTTTTTTTTTTTTTTGGCATATAGCTGTTCAGTTTTCCCTACACCATTTGTTGAAGAGACTATCTTTACTCCATTTTATGTCACTGCCCCCTTTGTCAAATATTAATTGACAAAGAGGCTTGGGTTTATTTTGCACTATTTTGTTCCATTGTTCCATGCGTCAGTTCTCATGCCAGTACCAGGCTGTTCTGACTACAGTGTGCTTGTAATACAATTTTGATATCAGGTATTGTGATTCCTACTACTTTTCTCTTCTTTCTCTAAATTGCTGCAGGTATTCAGGGTCATTTATGGTTCCGTATGAATTTTTGAAGTGTATTTTTCTGTATCTGTGAGGTATGCCATTGGCACTTTAATAGAGATTGCATTGAATCTATAAATTTCTTTGGGTTGTGTAGAAATTTTAGTGTCTATCTTTATTTTTTTCAAACAGATCTTCTTTCCTTTGCTCTACTTCTTCTTTTGGTATCCCTATTATGTAGATATTGTTCCTTTTTTTTTGTTTGTTTGCCTGCATTTCTTTTAACCCCTCTTCATTTTTTTAGTCTTTTTTTCTTCTTGTTTTTTGTTTTTGCGAGGTGTTTTGTACTTTGTCTTCCAGCTCATTGATTTGATCCTCTGCTTCATCAAGCCTGCTTTGATTCCTTGTACTATGATCTTTAATTCAGAAATTGTGTACTTCATTTCTTCTTAGCCCTTGTTGATTATTTTATATGTCCTTTTGTATGCTGATATGGTTTGAAATTAAGTTTCTTGTAATTTCCTGGTCATTTTTGGTAGTTCACACTGAGTTCATTGTACTTCCTTGTAACTACTGTTTTGAACTCAATATCTGATAGTGGACTTGCCTCTATTTCATTTGGCATTATTTCTGAGGCTTCTTCCTTACCTTTAGATTGAGGTTGTTTCTTTGTCTTCCCATTTTTTGTGGGACTTTTCTTTGCTTATGTTTCTTAAATTGATCTGTTTTGAATTTCTGACTGTGGTGTGAACTTCTATGGTGGGAGACCTGTGAGATACAGTGGCGCATTGTCCTTGATCACCCGAACTTGATGTTCCTGGTATGTCCTTCAAGACTCTTAGGCTGATTTTTCATATGTTAATGGGATTTGAATATTTTTGGGTGACTCTTTTGTGGGTTCTTCCCTGTTGGTTTGAGAGTCACTTTGCCCACCACATCTTGTGTGCTGATTGTTGTGCAAGTGTTGCCTGAACAAAACCACAGAGCCCCAGAAACAAACTCACACCCACAAATATAGCTTCCCCAACAATCCCAGTATCAACAGTAAATGAACCAGTATTAATAATGTAATGAGACTAAGACTATTATAAGAAAAGAGAGTGGATATGAGATGACCTACTAAAAGAGAAATGATTTTGTGAAGGTAGAGGGAAGGTCACAAATAGGAGTTGGGAGTTGGAGCAATAGAAGTAGAGAAGGTAAAATTTACTTCATGAATAAAGAAAGCGAATGAAGAGTGTGGAATGGAATATGAGAGGGGAAGCATATAATATTAGGTTTAAACAGAGATTAAAGTAGTATGAAATAAAATAAAGTGAGAGAGAAAAAAAGAAGGAAAATATTAAATAATTAATAAAAATGTAGGAGCCAAATTGGAGAGAAAGATCCACCAGAGTACTATCAACAGTAAACAAACTAAAATTAATATAGGTGGCATGGGAATAAGAGGAAAAAAAGAAAAAATAAAAGTATAAGAGATGTTTAGAGGAATAAGAAGTGATTTTGTAATGATGGAGGGACAGGGAATACTAATAAGAGGGACAAAAACTAGATTAAGTGAGGGGGAAATTAAAATTTGGAATGTAAAGGAAAAGAAGGAAAAGGAGAATACAGAAAAATAAAATGGCAGGATGAAAGAGAAATAGAAGAAAGACAAAAAGGAAAAAACTGGGTAAAATGGCATAATTAAAATTTGAGTAAAAAAAGAGTAGGAGAGGGTTCTAGTAAAATTTGTTATTTGAAATAGAGAATTAGTGTAGCTCTAAAGATAACCTTGAAAAAACAATGTAATAACAACTACCCTACACACAACTAACTAGCAAAATGTATTACAGGTATAAAGAGAACATGGACATTTTAATAGCTGGGCAAAAGGATATGAAATGACCCTTGACAAGAGAATTAATTTTGAGTGTCTGAACTGGGAAGAAATATTAAGAGTATGGGATGGAAACAAGTTGTAGCTAGAGTGAAAACCAAATTTGAAATGAGAATATTGCAAGTAAAGAGGAAGGTGAGATGGGCTAAGAAAAGGGAGGGGCAAAAATATGTGGATTGAAATACACTATAGTATAAAATCTGGTGACTTATATACAAACTCACTGGACAAGAAATGAATGTTATAAAGCCATGTAGGAAAGAAAATATCACAAATCATGATGGAGACCACAGTGGCTTTCGTATCTGTAGTTCTTTGTATTTACCACTATTTTGTTTCTTTGTGGAGCTGCCTCTGGTGATGTCAGATGTTGACCCCATCTGACCTCAAGCAGCATGTTTGATACTTCCAGTGATTTGCCGGTCACTGACTGTCTCTCTCAGTTGTTAATATTGTCCCTCTTCACTCAGCAGTCAGGTTTAAGCACTGTAGAGTGGGACCAAATCCCTCCTGTGGTGGGGGCCATTGTTTCCCCTCAGGTAGCTGCTGCTTGAAAGAGAGTGGTCTGCCTGTGCAGAATGACTATTGTGTATGGGGGTTGGCTCAGCACTGGATCCCGGCAGCTGCTTTCTCAGTTCTCTCCTCAAAACCTCCATCCCCAAATCTCTCCTCAAGTCTCTCTACTCCACCCCATCCCTCCTTTGCCAGTGATCTAGGGTCTCTGGCTATTTCATTAGGTTGTTTATCTGGTCACTGGAACTCAACAGTCAGGCTTAAGCACCAAAGGGCCAGGGCAAAGGTTTTCCTTGGGTCAGAGCTATTGCTTTCCCTCAGGCTACTACCTCTCAGAGGGGAGCGGTCTGCCTGAACACAAAAGCTGCTGCCATCTGGAGGATGACTCAGCATTGGGACCCTGGTGGCTACTCTCTCAGTTCTCTCCCTGTAGCCTCTGTACTCAGTCTCTTCTTAAGCATCTCTAGTCTATGCTGACCCTGCCTTTGCCTGAGCCCCAGGTAAGTGGCTGCAAATGAAAACGTGTGTGTTGGCCCTTTAAATGACCCTTGCATCTCCAACCATCTCTCTCTGGCAGAGAGCAACCCTGCTGCTTTTCCCAATGGTTGTTATCTTTGTACTTTTAGGGCTTTGGTGTTCTAGTCTGGGAATTCTATCTCAGTGTTTAGACCCCAATCTTCTTCAGAGCATCCAACTGGACACTTAATTATCCCACTGGCACTGCTACCCATGGGTGCACAGCTAGCCCTCTTGAGTCTCCACCACACTCCTTAACAGACCAGTTTTGCCAAAGCTGGTTCTGTATGTCCGAAATTATATACTTCTATCTGGCTATTGCTCAGTTGTTTGTTCTGGCTGGTTTCTCCATAATTGATTTGTGGTTATCTCCATAATTGAGCCAATTCCATATTGGTCCAGGAAGGAGGTCACTGTGACTTCCATTCACTCCTCTGCCATCTTCCCTCCCCCATATTCATTTTTTTTTTTTAGTCTTCATGCAGGTGCTCTACCTGGGTGTTTCTCCCCACCTTGCCTTCCAGCTCACTAATTTGGTCCTCTGCTCCACCCAGCTTGCTTGTAATTCCTTCTAGTGAGTTTTTTTATTTCAGAAATTTTATTTTTCACTTCTTCCTGGATTTTGTTTATAGTTTCTATTTCCTTTTTCATACTGTTGTAGTTCTCACTCAGTTCCTTATAATCGTGGGTTCCTTCAGCATCCCTATAACCATTATTTTGAATTCTATATCTGATAGTTTGCTTACTTCCATTTCATTTAGCTCTGTTAGTGGGAATCTTTCATTCATTTGGATTGTAGGATCTTTTTTTGCCTCCCCATTTTAGGTGACTTATTTGTTTGTTTCTGCACTTCCTGATGTTCTGCTTTGCTAGCTGCTTTTTTTTTTTTTGATATTTTATTTATTTATCTTTTTTAGAGGGGAAGGGAAGAAGAGAGGGAGAGAAACATCAATGTGCGGTTGCCTCTTGTATGTCCCCTGCCGGGAACTGGCCTGGCAACCCAGGCATGTGCCCTGACTGGGAATCGAACCGCGATCCTTTGGTTCTCAGGCCCGCGCTCAATCCACTGAGCTACACCAGCCAGGGCTGCTAGCTGCTTTTGTAGAATGAATTTCTATGATAGGAATTCTATGGGATTCAGTGGTGTGGTCTCTTTAATCTCCTTGTCTGGATGCTCTAGGGTTGCCCTTTCTTCTGTTCATGTCAGTTCTCTTATTTTCCTTGGGTTTTTACATGTTGTTTTTACCTCTGTTGGTGGATTCTCTCCTCCAGCAGGTATATTATTGTAAAAGCTTCCACCTAATCAAGCAAATTCTGATGGTCTTCTTGGATGCCACAGGCAGAGGGGGGCTTGGCTTGGCTTTTCTCCCTTCTTGTGGTTTTATGAGAATGGGGCTAGGTCTGGGCCATAATATGCACAGTTGCCCAACCTCCAGCCCAGGTCCTCCATGCACTGCTGGGCCCCCTGTCCATCTGTTCCAACTGGTGCCTTTAACCCTCCAGTTGTGCTGCCCATGAAGTGCACTGATTAGGGGCAAATCACACATCACCTTCTCCTTCTTTGTTGGCCTGGATGCTGTCCACTCAAAATCTCTTCAGGGAAGTTCAGCACTCCCACTAAATTAAGTCTCTCTGGGAACTGCTAACTCCTTGAGCTCTGGTGCTCTCCTCCAACTGTCTGTGCAGCATGCCACCTTCTTCCTCTTTGCTAGCAAGCCGCTGTACCAGCCCATTGCCACTGTGTGAGCCAGCTGCCACACAAACCCTCCACTGCCAGAGCCAGCTGCTTCATGAGTCAGCTGCAGCATGAGCCAGCAACTGTGCAAGCAAGCCCCTGCGTGGTAGTTCCTTAAACAGTTGCTGAGAATCTGTTTTTGAATAAAATTCTCCTTTTTAATTCTACCATTCTTAACAAGTGCCCATCTTTTAACACAGCCCAACTTTCTAATCAGGCCATAGATTATCCGGGTCAGTGTCCAACACAGCCCAACTCTTCTCCCTTCACCAGGCCTCACCCAGATCCCCAATTTCTCTGGTAAAAACATAGCCAGTGACTGAAGTCCCAGTGGGTGAACACTGTCTTTGTGTATCTCCCACTTCATCTTTATTTTCCCAAGGCACTCCAAGCATCCAGGTCTCTCCTGATTCCTCACTGTCTTCCATGCTTTGGTAAAGGATGGAGCTGTTGGTCTGGCTCTCCTCCAAAGATCCTGCAGCCATGGCCAACCACTGCAACAGGCAACAGACCAGTGACCACAGAAGCCTTGGTCCCCATGAAGGTCCCAGGGACCTTACTGTCCCAATGCAGTCTTCTTACTGTCTATTTTTCAATGTCTCCTACAGTTTTTATCTCCAAACTTCATATAAGCTGGGATTCCATTGTCTGTCCACTCTTTTTCTCAGAAGATTAGGTAGGTGTTTCATCTGTGTGCAGGGGGAAGGGGGCTCTGCTCCCGCCTACCTTGCTGCCATCTTCCTCTGTCTCAGTTATCCCTGATGTAGTCCCATTTGTTTATTCTTTCCCTCACATCCCTTGTTCTTAGAGATATACCTGTGAAGATATTGCTGTGTAAAGTTCCTTCTTTCAATCACTAATGTGAATTTTACTTTCAACTTGATATAAGGGCTGTTTTCCATAATATATTGTTTAATTTTTGAGTATTAGAAAACATATCTTATCTGTTATGTATGTGTGTTTAGGTCCTCCAGACCACTGTACAGTTTTTTTTTTAAACTAATGCCTCAAAGTTAACATCATAGATTATTTTATTATTTCTTCCATTTTGCCTCTCTCTGTCTGGAAAATCTCATGGGCAGGAATGATTTGACTTGGAAAAAAATTTCCATACTCCTGAGTTCCTAGACCATATATATTGCTATCTAATATCACCCTAATTCCACCACTGTTTGTAACAAATTTCAATTTGTCTCCTAATGTGTTTTGGGAGAATTTTCATAGGTTAGCATCCATGCAGTGTTGGCATGGTGTCACAATATTAGAATTGCATAACAAGTCATGCATCCTCCATGGTAAAGGGGATTTTATTTTGAAAGAGAACAGCAAGTAATTTAAATTTTAGCAGTTCTAAAATTCAATGTTCTCTGCAAAGTTAGAGCAAGTAAGAAAGCGTCTTTAAAGGGACCTTAGCTATAGGATAAAGATACCTTACATTTTAAGGAGCATTTATGGTCAATACACATATATCTGTAGAACTCTATAAAAAACTTACATTCTCAGCACCCACAAGACTGAGGGGGGGAATGTTGAGTCTCAGAGACTTCCTACTTCCTACTTCCTATTTGTATAAAATTGCTGATGATCCAATTTCTAAAACCTGGCTTCACATTCTGCTTGGATAGACTTTACTCAGACTGGAGCTGCACCTGACTGTCACTGGAAGAACTTCTTACCTCCAACACCATGTTTCTCTGGCAACTGCTTCTGGTACTTTGTGAGTAGAATACTAGAGCAAGACTTGGGAGTAGCCAGAACAGAAGCACTTGTGCTTGATCATTCCAAGAACCTCATATGGAGAACAAATCTCCCTGCTGGGATGAGTAGGGATGGTCTTAAGCTTCTAACTTAGGGCCAACAAGTGTTATATAAATGGATACTGAGCAGAGCAAGGTTTCCAGGGAAACCAAAGGACTATGAATCTCTTTTCCAAATACTGGTGCATTCTCCCTTTGATTAACATGCATTAATGTTTTCTTCTCTGGGAAAATTGGGAAAATTATTTAAAGGATATCCAAGAAATGTTTTGTTAGGATAAATTCTATTTTTAGATCATTTAAATATCACTGTGCTTCAACTCCACATTTACTCCAATGCACCGCATTTTTGGCTTAACTCTTACTTTCCTAGATGGAAATTTTGGAGAGGTTTCAAGTCCTGCTACCCATAGATGAAACTGTGGGTTTTGCTGATAAATATGACTCTAGTATAGGAATACAAACATGGTACTAGAACTGGAATAGGAATGGAGGGAGAAACAGTGTCTATGATATATGAGAGGACACCTCCATCTCCTTTTTGGGATTTCCCAGCTTGTGTGTTGCCACCAGGCAGGCAATATGTCTCAAACAAAATAACCAGTCTTAAAAAGATATTGTGGGAGAGGAATAAGTAAATTATGACATTTTTGATAATTTACCTACAAAATAACCAGCTGATAATGGGATGAACTATGTTTATAAAATGTTAGGGTCTTACAAAATAAGTACTTGGTTCTATGGGAGTATTGTTTGTGAGTAAGGAAAAAAGAAAGGGAAAGATGAAGGGAAAAGAAATAAAAGGAATGAGGGAGGGAGGGTAGAAAGGAATAAATACCTGGGGTGGAGGGAAGAAGACATAGAAGAAAAAAAGGGGAAAGAGAATTGTTGGGAACATTTTAAGAGAGTTACACCATTTTTTTAAGTGTACAAATACTAGTCCTATGCTAATCTCTCTGACTATTGCCTCACAGCTCCTGTCGGCATCTGGTCAGGTGAGTTATACTTTTCTTTTCTTTTCTCTTTTAGATAACTGAGAATCATACATACTTTTCCAGGCAAGGGAGATACTGCCTGTTCCAGTCTCTTAGCTGAGGGTTATAGGGATTATGTCAACTGGGGTGAAGAAAGTGGGAGTCCAGTCCCTAAACCTAATCCCAACCATAGTATAAATGCTTCAATGTCACATTACTCTCTGCTTTGCTACCAACTGCTTGTGTGAAAGACCTTACCCCAGTTATTTCAAGGCAATACATTATTTTCTTTTTACTATAAAGTCCAGGGGCATGTAGTAAGTTAACTACAAAGGGAAAACAAAACATGCAATATTATGTTGGTCCAGTCACAGAAACTTATCTTGTGAAATATCTTGGAAAATATTCTGGTCCAGTCACAGAAACTTAAAAGCCTCGACCAGAAACACTGGAGGCAGTGATTGAAAACATATTTCCTACCATAAAGAGGTGACCAGAGAGCTAAGAAGATGTTCTGCATTTAACAAAATGATCCCTTGATGTTTTACTTGGATTACAAATTACCCCTGTATAACTTGTTTTTCATCATCATCATCATCATCATTAAAGTTGTAATGTCATAAAATAAAGAGGAAATGGTTTTATATTAAATTGGAAGGTTACATTTTCTTCTTTAATCATTTATTTGAAAAAGTATTTATTTTATTACAGGGAGGAGAGTTAATACTTATATATCTGGTCATTTTATGTCTATATAAATTGCATTATATCTAATGCAATTTTAAGCAAATGTTTTATTAATATATTAGAGGGTCTCATTATCAGCCTCATTCAATCCAGTAAACTTTCTGAAATTATGGTAAAATGTGTGTGCTATATAAAATTATGCCTTCCTCTAAAGAACAGGTAAAATGTCAAAGTTAAAGGTCATTTACCTAGGTATATTCCAGTCAAATTTCTGTTCCAGGCTTAGTATAATCAGAAGTCATCATTTCCTATTTATCTTTATCTCTGTCATTATTACCAATTTGGTCACATATATCTTACTGCTTTTTTAAGTATATTTTATTGATTGTGCTATTATTCTTGTCCCATTTTTCCCCTTCATACCCCCTCTGCCTGGTACCCCCATTCCCATCAGCATTACCCCTCTTAGCTCATACCCATGGGTTGTACATATGTTATTTGGCTTCTTTATTTCCTATACTATTCTTAACCTCTGCCTGTCTATTTTGTACCTGCCAGTTATGCTTCTCATTCCATGTACCTTCTCCCTCCTCTCCCTCCCCACTGATAACCTTCCATATAATCTCTGTTTCTGTTATTCTGTTTCTGTTCTAGTTGTTTGCTTAGTTTTTTTTTTTAGGTTCAGTTGTTGATAGTTGTGATATTCATTTTACTGTTCACAGTTTTGATCTTCTTTTTCTTAGATAAGCCCTTTAACATTTCATATAATGAGGGCTTGGTGATGATGGACACCTTTAACTTTGCCTTATCTGTGAAGCACTTTATCTGCCCTTCCACTGTAAATGACAGCTTTGTTGGATAGAGTAGTCTTGGATGTAAGTCCTTACTTTTCATGACTTTGCATACTTCTCTACAGGCCCTTCTTGCCTATAAGGTTTCTTTTGAAAAATCATCTGACAGTCCTATGGGAACTCCTTTGTAGGTAACTCTCTTCTTTTCTCTTTCTATTTTTAACATTCTCTCCTTATCTTTAATCTTGGGTAATTTACTTATGATGTGTCTTGGCATGTTCTTCTTTAGGTCCAACTTGCTTGTGACTATTTGATCTTGCTGGACTTGGATGTCTATCTCCTTCACCAGATTGGGATATACTTTCATTAGTTTTTCAAATAAGTTTTCAATTTTTTTCTCTTTCTCTTCTCACTCTGGAACCCCTATGATTAGGTTGTTGGAACTTTTAAAGTTGTTCCACAGGTTCCTAAGCCGCTACTCATTTTTTAATGTTCTTTTTTTATTCTATTCTAGATGGATGTTTATTTCTCCCTTCTGTTCCAAATCATTTATTTGAGTTCCAGTTTCCTTCTCTTTACTGTTGGTTTTCTGTATATTTTCATTGATTTCACTTTGTATGGCCTTCACTTCTTCCTTTATTTTGTGGACATGTTCAATCATTTCTCTGAGCATCCTGATTACCAGTGTTTTGAACTCTGCATCTCATAGATTATCTTTTCATCACTTAGTTATTTTTCTGGAATTTTGTTCTGTTCTTTCATTTGGACCAGATTTCTTTGTCTCAGCACACCTGTTATGTTGTAGTGGGGTAGAGCCTTAGGTATTCACCAGGGCAAGGTAACACAATTTGCTACACTGTGGCACTGTATGTGGAGGAGTCATCAGAAAGAGAACAACGGTACTTGCTTAGCTCTTGCCCTCCTTTCAGTTACTTACCCCACTACCCCAAGCAAATTGTGACTTTTCAAGTGCCACTTGATGATGATTCCTGAGTGGGTGATCTTGTGTATGTTCAAGGACCTCATGGGCCCCTACAATGGAGTCTCCTGTGGGACTGGGAATTTTGTTCATGACCACAACCCTTTAGGTTTTTATACTTAGAGAATTTGAGACTTTATTTTTCTGCATCTGGAACCCTGGGTTACACAGTCTGTCTCATTCCCCAGTTGTTCTTCCTGGTTTATGTTCACATGAATGTGGGGCCAGCCAGTCTTTCAGCTTCCACCTCGTCGCATGTCCTCTCCACCCTAGCTGCCCATCTCCACTCTTCCTACAAGACATGATGGATGTTTCTCTTTAATTCCTTGGTTGTCAGACTTCCATACAGTTTGATTTTCTTGCAGTTCCAGTTGTTGTGTTTTATAAATTAGTTTTTATAAATTAGTTTTTATCCTTCTTTTGGTTGTGTGAGAAATTGGGTTGTCTCTGCCTCAATGTTAGCTTGAGACCATATATCTTCTTAAATATTTATTTAATCAAATTGATATTATCTCTACTCCCTTCACTGAAAACTTTGCCTGGTCTCAATCTGAAGAAGGAAAATTTTTTACTTCAATGAGGGCTTAAGACTTCTCTTTCTTTAACAGTACTTATGCCCCAACCATTCATCCAAACCTCCTAGTCTAATAACGTACCTTTCAAAGTGGCAGTTGTCTCTGAGCTTATTTGATTACTTTGCTCAATCAAGAACAAAATTTTGAGCATTTACCTCCAACATATTATACTGATTTCTATATTGAAATATTTTGACCATTGTAAAATATATACAAAAATTTAAAAGATAAAAAATGTTTACTATAATATGAAAGTTATAAATGCCTTTCCCCCACATCCTTCTGAATCCCACTTTGGAGACTGTGTCTAGATCTCATAAGAAGATGGTGTCCGTTCTGAGACAGGACTCTGAGAGTGGATATTTCTTCTTTCTGCCATATACTTATGACTAGAGGTGTAAACTGGGCAGACAGCTTAAATAAATACTCACACATTGTCTCTTTCTTCATCTGTTTTCTCCATATCTGAGACTAAGTCTCTTTATAAAAAAGGGGTATGGTCTAATGTTCAGGCCTGGGAATAAGCTTTTTATTAGAACAAACACTTCCTCTGAAATTTAACTCAGTGTATTGTAATTCCAAATTAATATTAGAATATGAATTTCCAGCTCAGTCACCAACTAAAAGTTTTCTCCAAAATACCCAAAGTTGCAGGACCGGGTAAAAAGGCAGTATAATGGCTGGCTTTTCTTTCCTTTGCATAGGCTTTCAAAGAAAAGTCTACCAGCTCCTCTCTATTCTAAGATTTTTTTTTTTTCTTTTCCTTCTGGGGAAGATCCAAAACACCAAGTTGCTCATTAGTTCTCCATTGACTACTATCTTCCAAGGGGAGGCAATGATCTAAACAAGAAGATTCCCAGAAGCCTCTGAAAAAAAAATTCAAGTAGAAAATTCTAGATGTTAAAATTGTAGATCCCTGGGCTGATCTATCAGTTTCCCAGATTGTTTCTTCTATAGAGAATGACAAAATAAAGGTCTTTGAATTGTACTGCTTTGCTAAGCCTTTAAGTAATGAGAGTTGCATAGAAAGTTAATCATGACTGTCACAGGGACATGAGATCATCTTGAATGGATATAAGAAAATGTAAGTGAAATTATTTTAAATATATATTTAGTCCAATAAATTTTTGACAACTGAAAAAAAAATTGATCAAAACATTTTTAACAGACAAAAAGTCAGCAGAATGTGTAGAACACAGAAGATGTCATTAAATGAAATAGAGTTCACCTTTACCAATCAGAAAAGCCAGAAGAGCCAGCAGGTCCTAAGGAATCTGTGGCTGCCTGGCTTCTTGTGTATGTGTATGCGCTATCTTTCCCTATATGAACAGATGTTAGAATGTTGGAACAGGGTAAGCAGCATTGGCACAAGTATTTTTTTTTTCATCTTTGGCAGACTGGCTAAGTATCGATATGCCACGCTATGCCTATGAAGGAGACCAGATTGTTGTGAGATGCTCTGGAGAAGAAAATAATAAAATAAAGAGACTGATGTACTATAAGGATGGATCTTGGATATCCACTTACTACAGCGCCTCAAGCTATGTAATTTCAAATGCAAGACCCAGTGACAGTGGCTCCTATTATTGTAAAGCAGATAGGAAATTTTTCTTATTTGTGGATGTGACAGAAGAAACAAGATCTACATGGCTCACTGTCCAAGGTGAGGGTCTCACTATTCAAGTAGAAAAGACTGGGGGGAAAGTAGGGCCTATCTGGGAGGACCAATGTACAGCACAGAGCAGACCACCTATGTAGGCAGAAATTTTGGGTCACTGTCTGTCTTTGAGTGTGGGGCTGTGTGTCCTCGTTAGGGCTGAGAAGATAAGGCACATGTCAACAGTAATTTTGAACCCCACTGACTGGTGGTCTCTAATTCTTCCCTTCAGAGCTGTTTCCAGCACCTGTTCTGACAGCCAGACCCCTGCTGCCCACTGAAGGAAACTCAGTGACCTTGTCTTGTGATACCCAACTCCCTTCAGATAGATCAAGGACACAGCTTCAGTACTCCTTCTTCAGGGATGGCCACACCCTGATGTCAGAATGGAGTTCATCAGAGTTTTGGATCTCAGCATTATGGAAAGAAGACTCAGGATATTACTGGTGTGAGGCAATGACATCATCTCACAGTGTCTCAAAACGGAGTCATCGATCCTACATACATGTGCAGAGTGAGCATCAGTGGCTGGGCTGGCTGAGAAGCTGTTGTCTTCAGTTCTGGAACAGCTCCTCTGAAACTCAGAAATAGCTAGAGAGGAGAATATTTATATAAATTTACAAAGTACAAGGAATTTCTCAGAGCAGTTTTATATTTAGTGCTTCCAGCAAATCTGTGACGTACTGAAGTGTGGATAATATCTGTAAAGTAGGTACTATAATTACTTCAATTTTACACATGAGGAAACTTACAGAGCTAAGTGCCATGCCCAAGATAAACAAATAAGTAAGCAGCACAGCTGGAATTTGAACCTGGGCAATCTGGTGCCAGTATGTGCCCACTTTGCTATCCTATCTCAACTATGCCAGTGGAATGTGGTCTCAAAATACCCTCCAGTTATTGAACATCTGCAGTGTAGTATTTGCTTTATACATGTATATTGTTTTATTTCTATGAGAACTCTATGAATTTAGCATGATTATCCACACTTTGTCTTTAAGAAATTGAGGATCTGAAAGATTCATTGACCTACCAGTATCATACAATGGATATGTGGCAGAGCTGGGTGAGGACTCCAAAGCCTGTGCTTTTCCCACTACTACTTCTGTCCCAAGTGCATCAGGAGATCATGATATAGGAAGATAAGTTTGATCTGTGGTCATTAGAGAGGGCTAATTACTGTGTAGGAAGTGAGAGGTCAGATTTTTAGACCACTAAGTTGCAGGGTGCTCATCCCTAGTGGCCCTCAGAATGCTTCCTTCCCACTAAAAATATTTATCTGAGTAACACTGATTTCAAAACTGTACCTGCCACAAAGCCTACCAGGTAGTACTGGCTTCCACACTAGGCCCTTACCTGTTATCTTGTGTTCACACAGGAATCCCAGTGTCTGGAGTGCTTATGGAGATCCAGCCCCAAGAGGGGCAGGCAATTGAAGGAAAGATGCTGGTCTTTGTCTGCTCTGTGGTTGAAGGCACAGGGGAAATCTCATTCTCTTGGCACAGAGAAGACACAAGGGAAAGTCTGGGGAGGAAAAGTGTGCATTCTCAGAGATCAGAGCTAGAGATCCCTGTTATTAGGGAGAGCCATGCTGGTGGATATTACTGCACAGCTGATAATAACCATGACCTCATCCAGAGTGAGGTAGTGAACATCACTGTGAGAAGTAAGTAGCACTTTTAATTAGCCAGAAATTTCCAACCAGGCAGTTTCATTGTATTGTAGTAAGGCTGTTCCAAGAACGACAAGGGCAAAAAAGGTTAATTTGCTAAGACTATTATTGCGATGATGGTGGTGGTGGTAGTGGTGGTAGAAGTAACATTAGCATAGGAGTTAAAGGAGAATGACAAGGGGAGATCCAAGGCAGGTATATGGCACGACCAGAGGCATATTTTCCAGACTTGCTCATCGGGGGTCATCAAAGCTCTTCTAGAACTGTCTCTGTAGCATTAGATTGGGAGGTATAACAGTGGGGAAGAATTCACGGGGCCGGAGAGATATTTTGAGAACACATGGGTGAGAATAGATGGGTTGTAAGTCTGTACCAGCAGAAGAAACACTCTGTGATGGACCCTACTACTTCTATCAGTTCCAGTGTCACATCCTGTCCTCACCATCAGAGTTCCTGGGAACCGGACCTTTACTGGGGACATGGTGGAGCTTCACTGTGAAGACAAAAAAGCATCTCCTCCTGTTCTATATTCATTTTATCATGAAAATATATCTCTTGGAAACATCTCAGTGCCTTCTGGAGGAGGAGTGTCATTCAATCTATCTTTCACTGCAAAGCATAATGGGAACTACTTCTGTGAGGCAAACAATGGCCTGGTGGCCCAACGCAGTGAGATGGTGGCACTCAACATCACAGGTAGGACATATCCAAAATTTTTTAGTGGACCAGTTGTAATTATGTCAAGTAATAGCTTGTTAGTTCTTTTCATTGAATTTTCCTGTCCCTTGGGGAATCATAGTTCAACTAAAGAGTCTTTCTGCTCCCTCAGGCTTTCCTTTCCACTGGTCCACAAATTCCATTTTTATTTCCCTTTTACTTTATATCATCAGGTATATGTGAACAGCAGACACTATTTGTAGGGCACTGTGCTGGGATAAGTCAGCTTTAGGGGTGAGGTAAGTGAGGCATGGATACACTCCTGAGGGAGGAGGGAAACACCACGGAGAAAAATATGAAATGATCCTTCCATACTCAGTGCTCACAATGAGTAGGTAGATACAACTAAGCCTCATAAATACTTAAGGGAAAAGTAGAAAAAATGTGAACAAACCAGGTTCTGGAATTCAAAAATTTACTAGGATCATCTTATTTAATCTCCATAACAACTCTCCTTTTACTAATAAATAAAATTAAGACTAAGTCACTTGTCTGAGGTCACATAGCTAATAGGTCACACAAAAATGGAACTTTAGTGATGCCAAAATTAAGAAACTTTACTCTTTGCTACTACTTTAATATATCATAATGGTTATTTAAAATTTATTATTGTACAATACATTTAGATGTTTTCTTTTTTTGTTTCTTTACTTTTTATTTTTTAGTTTTTTTAATATATTTTATTGATTATGCGATTACAGTTGTCCCATTTCTCCCCCATCATTCCCCCCACCCTGCACACCCTCTCCCACCCACATTCCCCCCTTTAGTTCATGTCCATGTGTCATAAGTTCTTTAGCTTCTACATTTCCCATACTATTCTTCCCCTGCCCCTGTATATTTTCTACCCACTATCTATGCTACTCATTCTCTGTACCTTCCCCCCCTCTCCTCCTCCCACACCCCTGTTGCTAACCCTCCATGGGATCTCCATTTCTGTGGTTCTGTTCCTGTTCTAGCTCTTATTATATGAAATGTTAAAGGGACTTATCTAAGAAAAAGAAGATCAAAAATATGACAATGAAAAGACAGCAAACTCACAGCTATTAAGAACCACACCTAAAACAAAAGCAAATAAGCAAACAGCTAGAACAGGAACATTTAGATGTTTTTTAATAAGAAATAGTAATTGAATTTCTGGTATAAATCTTTCTTAGTTATCATGTCACCATAGGTAGGACAAACAACTTGCTAATATTTTACTTCAAAATTTTGTGTCCTTATTTATGTACTCATTTAGTTTGTTTCAAGAACAAATTATCCTCATAAGAATGATTTGAGGAGCTTTCTGTCCTTTGCAGCATTTTAAAACAATATTGGAATTATTGGCTACCTTGAAAGTCTTTGGAACTAGGCAAATAACTGTCTGAGTCAGGTAGATTTTTACTTCCGCTTTCAAACATTTTTCCTTAGTCTTTTCAAATTTTCCACTCTTTTAAAAATAACTTGGATGCCTTCACCCCAAAACTGGGGTCTGTTATCTAAATTTATCACATAATGTTGACTTGTATTATTATCTAAATTTTAAATAGTTTTTATATCTGTGATGATGCTCTCTTTACATTTTCTAACTTGGTTGTATGATCTCTTAGAATTTCCTAATAAGATTTCCCAGGAAATTGTCTATTTATTGTTCTTTTTGAAAAGCAAGTGTGAATCCTTTTTTTCCCCATACATTTTTACTATTCAAGTTCAGCTGTCTCCATTTTTCCCTCCACCACTCCTCCCTACCCCTAACATCCCCACTTCCCACCCTTGATTCTACCACCCTATGGTCCATATGTCCTTTATACATGTTCCTAAATACCCTTCCCATTTTTACTTCTACTCCCCTCCCACTTCCTCTCCAGTTACTGTCAGGTTGTTCTTAATTTCAATGACTCTGGTTATGTTTTGCTTGCTTGTTTCTTTTGTTGATTAGGTTCCACTTGTAGGTGAGATCATGATATTTTTCTTTTACTGCCTGGTTTACTTTACTTAGCATAATGCTCTCCAGATACATCCATGCTGTTGAAAAGGATTGGAGCACCTTCTTTCTTTATGCTGTATAATATTCCATTGTGCAAATGTATCTTAGATTTTTGATCCTCTCACTTACTGATGGGCACTTAGGTTGCTTCCAGCACTTGGCTATGGTAAGTTGTGCTGCTATTACCTTTGGGTGCATAGGTTCTTTTGAACTGGCGTTTCAGGATTTTTAGGGTATAATCCTAGCATTGTAATTACTAGGCTAAAAAGCAGTTCCATTTTTAGTTTCCTGAGGAAATTCCATATTGTTTTCCACAGTGGCTACACCAATTTGCATTCCCAACA
Source organism: Glossophaga mutica (assembly GCA_039655065.1). Classification (NCBI taxonomy): domain Eukaryota; kingdom Metazoa; phylum Chordata; class Mammalia; order Chiroptera; family Phyllostomidae; genus Glossophaga; species Glossophaga mutica. The sequence continues at coordinate 25,717,269 of CM077316.1, forward strand.
GCAGTGCAGTAGAGTTCCCTTTTTTCCACTTCCCCTCCAACACTTGTATGTTGATTTGTTTATGATGGCCATTCTCACCGGTGTGAGCTGGAATCTTATTGTGGTTTCAGTTTTCATCTCTCTGATGGCTAGTGATGCTGAGCATCTTTTTATAAGTCTCTTAGCCTTCTGTATGTCCTCCTTGGAAAAGTGTTCAAGTCCTTTGCCCCTTTTTTATTTCTGTTGTCTTCCTGGAGTGGAGTCACGTAAGCTCTTTATATATTTTGGAGATCACACACTTTTCTGAGGTATCATTGGCTAATATGTTTTCCCACATGGTTGGTTCTCTTCTCAGTTTAACGCTGTTTTCTTTAGCCATGCAGATTTAATTTTGATAAGATCTCATTTGTTTATTCTTTATGTCTCTTGCTGTAGGAGACATATTGGTGAAAATATTGGTGAGTAGAATATCTGAGATTTCCCTGCCTATGTTCTCTTCTAGGACTTTTTTTTGTTTTGTTTCACAACTTATATTTAAGTCCTTTATGTACCTTGAATTTATTTTTTGTGGATGGTATAAGTTGGTGGTCAAGTTTCTTTTCTTTTTCTTTCTTTTTTTCTTTTTCTTTTTCTTTTTTCTTTTTTTCTTTCTTTTCTTTTTCTTTTTTTTTTTTTTTTTTGGCATATAGCTGTCCACATCTACCAATACCATTTGTTGAAGAGGCCATTTTTACTCCACTTTATTCTTCTGCCCCCTTTGTTGAATATTAATTGACCATAGAGCTTTGGTTTTATTTCTGGGCTCTATTCTGTTCCGATGGTCTATGTGTCTATTCTTATGCCAGTGCTGGGCTGTTTTGATTACTGCGGCCTTGTAATACAGTTTGATATCTTGTATGCTGATCCTTCCTACTTTGTTCTTCTTTCTCAAAAATTACTTTAAAAATTTCTGTAGTTCTTCAGGGTCATTTTTGATGTCATATAAATTTTTGAAATGTTTTCTCTATATCTGTGAATTATGCCATTGGTACTTTAATAGGAATTGCATTGAATCTGTAAATTGCTTTGGGTAGTATGGGCATTTTGATGATACTAATTCTTCCAATCCATGAACATGGTACATGCTTCCATTTGTTTGTGTTTTCCTTAATTTATTTCTTTAGTATTGTGTAGTTTTCTGAGTACACATCTTTTACTTCCTTGGTTAGGTTTATTCCTAGGCACTTTATTTTTTTGTTGTTGTTGCTATAACAAATGGGATTTTTTTTTCCTGATTTCTGTTTCTGATAATTCATTGTTGGTGTACAAAAATGCCATGCATTTCTCAATCTTGACTTTGTGTCCCACCATTTTGCCAATTCACTTATTAGGTTGAGTAGTTTTTTGGTGGAGTCAATAGGGTTTTCTGTACACTATCATGTCATCTGCAAATGACAGTTTTACTTCCCCCTTTCCAATTTGAATACCTATATTTCTTTTTCTTGTCTGATTGCTGTGGCTAGGGCTTCCAATACTATATTGAATAGAAGTGGTGAAAGCAGACATCACAATGGTTAGTCTTAGTATTTGAATCTATTTGGTTTTGGTTTTTTAATTCATTTGCTTTAAATTTATTTTATCCTTTTGCTTTAAATTTATTTTATCTTGTTCTCTCTTTAATTTCTTAAGCACAGACAACTATTTCATTTTAATTTGTTTTCTTGTAAATGTACATAAATCTGTTTTCTTCTAAGTACCACTTCTATCTCATTCTATAAGTTGATATGTAGTATAATATTTTCATTTGTCTTATTTCTAAAGTATGCATAAATACTTTTCCATTTTTATAACATGAAACTTGTAATTTCTTATAACTAAATATAAATATTATTTTGATTATTTTATTAATTTGTTGTACATTTTTAAATTATACCTTTGGTTAAACTTTATCATCAAATGTGGCCTGCATAAATTTTCCTAATGGAGACTTACTGAAAATTCCTTTGTGGCCTAATACACAATTAACATCTCTATAAATTCCATGTAGGCCTAATACACAATTAACATCTCTATAAATTCCATGTATGGAATTTGAAAAGAATTTGATGTTTTCTGTTTAAGAAATACCCAGTTTATTATTAATTTTCTATTGAATGAAGCTTGATTTATTCTGTATCTATAGAGTCTTGCATATGTTTTATCTTTTCAATTTATTATTTTTTGAAAATCATATTCACATTATTACCTATGATTATTCAAAGTTTACATTCTTTATGGTTTTTGTCATGAACTTGGTAATTGATTGTGTAAGATAGATCATTTGGTAGCAAATGACAGATTTCAATACAAACTGGCCTGGGCCAAAAAATAAGTGAAATTGGTAAAAGCTCAGAAATGACTATGACTAAATGTGTAACTTGATCCAAGTGTTCTGTCTTTGCCTTCCCTTACTCTGAATTTCCTCATTGGCTTAATTCTCAGACAAACAAAGCTGGCCACAGATGACAGCTCTGGAATTACATATCTTCTTGTTGCTAGAAATCCTAAAGAATAGAGTTTCTTAGAAATGATTCCAGCTTAAAACATAGAAACAAACAAACAACAAACAAACAGGGAGAGATTAGATATTAGCTAGCCAGTATAATGTCTTCACACCCCTCCCTCTACAGAGAAAATAGACTTGCGATTGATAAAGTGATCTACAGGGTACGTTGCAGTTTTCAAAAAGAAAATGATTTGACCTAAAGTCTTTTCCTAGTCTAGGTCTCAGCCTCTATTTCTAGGAAAGATCTAGTTCTAGAATTCTCCTTTTCCAAGATATTTGTGAACTCATGAGAATCAAACCATAAATCTATATGTCCCACATTTCTTCATTATCAGAAAGTCCCAGGTGTCTTTGAAAAGGAGTCTTAGGTAGAATGGGATGATTCTGAGAGATGATAATGGAGTGGGACAGAGCCAAAACCCTATAATTCCCTACTTTAGCAAGTCCCTTATAAACATGCTAATACCACACACCATGGGCACAATTAAACACGCTCTCTCATCCCCAGTAGCTCCCATGACAGTACCTTTCTGAACGTTGTCTGACTCTTTCTGTTTTCAGAGTCCCCAATCAAAATCCGCTTGGTGAATGGTCCTCACCGCTGTGAAGGGAGAGTGGAGGTGGAGAAGAATGGTCACTGGGGCACTGTGTGTGATGATGGCTGGGACATGAATGAGGTGGCTGTGGTGTGTCAGGAGCTGGGCTGTGGATCAGCCAAGCATACACCTGCAGGCATGTTATATCCACCTGTGGCAGAAGAGGACCAACCTGTGTTTATTCAGGTAGCCATGTGCAATGGGACTGAAGACACACTGGCTGAATGTGAGCAGGTTGAAACCTTTGACTGTGGGCATGATGAGGATGCAGGCGCAATATGTGAAGGTGGGTAATGGTAAGGTCTGAGGAAAAAGAATGGGCTAACCCAGCTCTGTGGCTCTCCTCTCTGTTGCCATGTCCAATTCACTTTGTGATACACCACTGCTTCTTTTTCCTTAAGAAACACCCATTCTATATTAGAATGGGGTCAGGATAGCACCTTTTATTAGGTTAGTCCATGGTCATAATAAAATAAAATGCTACTAAACCATTCTCTTATTAGCCCATACCTGCCATTTCAAAGGATAAAACACTGATATTTTATGACCATGATTGGGTAATGATACCAAAAAATGATTAAGAAACTATAGATTTACATAACTTTAGTGGTTTTAATTCAGGTCACACCATACACTAATTTTGAGAAAAAAGAACAATGTTGGAGGTCTCATACTTCTTTATATCAAACAATACTACAAGAAATAATAGTAATCAAAACAGCATACTATTGGCATAAAAATAGAAACATAAGTCAATGGAAAAGAACCCTATTGCAAAAATAAACACAGGCTTATGGCAAAAGAGGCAAACATGTACAATGGGGTAAAGGCAGTCTTTTCAATAAATAGTGTTAGAAAAATTTCACATTTTCATGCAAAGAAAATGAAACTAGACTTCCTTCTTACACCGCATAAAATAATAAACTCAAAATAGATCAAAGGCTTAAAGGTAAGACTCAAAACCACAAAACTCCTAGAAGAAAATGTAAACAGTAAATTATTTGGTGTTTCTCTTTGTTTTTATTATATAAATTCCTTGGGCAAGGTAAACAGAAGAAAAAATAAATAAACGGGACTACATTAAACTAAAGAGTTTTTCATAGTTAAACAGAAAACCATCAACAAAATGAAAAGGCAACCTATTTAACAGGAGAAGATATTCACCAATGATAAACTGAATAAGGGGTTAATACTCAAAATAAATACAAAACTTAATACCTAACACACAAAAATATACAATTAAAAATTGGAGGCCCTGGCTGGTGTAGCTCAGTGGATTGAGCGCGGGCCTGAGAATCAAAGGATCGCGGTTCGATTCCCAGTCAGGGCACATGCCTGGGTTGCAGGCCAGTTCCCAGCATGGGACACACAAGAGGCAACCATACAGTGATATTTCTCTCCCTCTCTCCTACCCTTCCTTTCTAAAGATAAATAAATAAAAATCTTAAAAAAAAAGAATACAAAAAAAATTGGCAGATGATCTGAATAGGACGTTTTTCCAAATACTGCAGGGCACATGCCTGGGTTGCAGGCCAGTTCCCAGCATGGGACACACAAGAGGCAACCATACAGTGATATTTCTCTCCCTCTCTCCTACCCTTCCCCTCTAAAGATAAATAAATAAAAATCTTTAAAAAAAATTTAAAAAAATACAAAAAAAATTGGCAGATGATCTGATTTGGACGTTTCTCCAAATACTGCATAAAGATGCCAATAAACATATGAAAAGATGCTCAATATCACTAATCATCAGAGAGACGCAAGTTAAAAATACAGTAAGATATCATTACACACTTGTTAGAATGTCTATCATCAATAAATTAACAAACAACAAGTGTTGGCAAGAGTGTGAGAAAAGGGAGACTTTCATGTTGGTGGAATTGCAAATTTGTGCAGACACTAAGCAAACAGAGTGAAGTTTCCTCAAATAATTTAAAATAGAACTATAATACTTTATGAGTGAGCAGTTCCATTTTGGACATTTATCCAAAGAAATCCAAAACACTAATTTGAAAAGTTATATGCATCCTTATGTTCACTGCAGTATTATTTACAGTAGCCAAGATATGGAAGCAACCTGTGTCCATCAATAGTAAACTGGATAAAGAATATTTGGAATATACACAAACATATCTATATATACACACAATGGACTATTACTTGGCCATATAAAATAATGGAATTTTATCATTTGCCACAACATCGATGGATCTAGAGGGTAGTGCTAAGTGATATCAGTCAGAGAGAGAAATTATATATATCATTTCATTTGTATGTGAAATCTAAAAAGCAAAATAAATAAACAAAGCAGAAACAAACTCAGATAAAGAGAACAAAATTATGGTCATCAAATGGAAGAAGGTTGGAGAACTGGGTGGAAAAGGTGAAGGAATTAAAAAGTATAAATTAGCAGTTGCAAAATAATTATGGAAATGTAAAGTATAGTACAGGAAATATACAGTCAATAATATTGTAATAACGATATATGTTGCCAGCCAGGTACTAGAGTTACTGAGGGGATCACTTCATGAGTTTTATAAGTGTCTAATTACTACGTTGTACACCTAAAACTAATATAATGTTAAATGTCAGTTATAATTTAAAAATTAAAATATTTTAAAAATCCAGGTGACTGCTTAATTGTTCAAAAATTTCATGAACTCTTATGAGTTCTTTTTTCTATAAAAAATCTGCTTCTCAGCATGAATCCAAAAATAGAAGCATTGAGGCGTGCTAAAACTTAAAATGCTTTTCCTTTTTAAAATGCTAATGGGATAGGGATTAGAGCATGAGAGGCATGTTAGAAAGACTCTAGACCACAAAGTGTAGAAACAGGGCTCCCTGAGGATTAATGTAAAATAAAAACATCTCATTGCATATCACAAATCCTCCAAAGAGCTGTGACTAGGTGGAAGCAGCTTCTATAGCTTTGGCCCAAGTCTCAGATGGAGCATCCCAATCCCATGATCCAGGAATGTAAAAACAGCCTTTCAAAGGTCAGTGATAAAAAGGGTCTTTTAAAGTACTAGATCAGGAGGGAGGGAAGATGGTGGCGTGGTAGGAGGGAGCAGATTCCATTTCTCCCTGCACATGGGAGAAAAACCTGGCTGATCTACAGAAGAACAGAGCAGACAAGGAACAGTAACACAGCATATTTGAGAATAAGAGATTGAAAATTGTAGCGGACATTGAAAAACCAGTTGGTAAGGAGAGTACTTCAGAACAATAGGGGCCCAGGGATCAGTGCAGAAATCAGAGCAGCTGAGGTCCCGGCCTGGGGCTCCACCAAGCCTGTCCCAGGGCTCTGGGGAGAGAGCTGGGTCTGCCACTGAAACGGGCTGAGAGATCCTAGGGGCCAGCGCTCGACTGCTGGCCGAGCGATACTGCTTGCCCTGAGCCAGGTCACTGTGCGACTTTGAACTGAGTTTTTGTGGTTGCCAGGCTACTGCGAGATCATAGTCGTCCCGACTGCAGACTGAGGCGTGTGTGAAGTGAGATGGCTGCATGAAAATAGGCACCCACATAGGAACTCACCTGGTCGGGGGATCGTGGGCACGCACGAAAGCACAGGCACTGGCCACTGGAGAGAGCCGTGGGACCATAGTCGCCAGTGCATGGGAGGGCTCGAGAACTCAGACAGCTCAGGGCTATAGGCACAGGTGCGAGATGGCTGCAGGATCATAGGCCCTGACCCACCACAGAAAGACCCGCTGGGGCCAACGCAGGCGATGGGAGAACCGAGCACACACCCATAAACTCAGGGAAGTGTGCACACACCAGGAGGCTCAGAACACACACTAGAAGCCCTGTGGGGAGAGGCACCTACAAACTCTGGGGACTGTAGCACAATGATGACTGAGTACTGATCACAGAGAAAAACAATATGATCACTCCTCGGCCACTGCAGTCAGCAAGACCAGAAAAGCCTGTTCAGCAACTTTAAAAACAACAAGAGGTTTTTTTTGTTCGTTTGTTTGTTTTGTTTTTTTTCCCTTATTTTGGATGTTTGGTTTTTTTCTTTTGTTTTTTTTTGTTTCGCTTGTTTTTTTTGTTTGTGTGCCTATTTATATAATTGTTTTTAATTATCATTTCATTATTATTTTTATCTTCTTTTTTACTCCCCAACTCCTTTTGCCTCTCTTTACTTTTTTCTTGTTTTATTCCCTCTTCCTTTATTTCCAATTTTATCTCTTCTACCTTCCTCTTTTTATCTTCTTTCTTCTTTCATTTTCCCCCCCTCTTTTCTCTTTTTAAATACCCACAAGTGAGACAAAAACAAAACAAAAAAACAAACCTGGAACTGTGAAAAAAAACAGAGTTGGCCCCAAAAAGAGAGTATCCCAGCTAATGAGACAGTGGAAGCTATTAACAACAGTATATCCAAAAACAATCCACCACTGAATCTCACAAGTATTCCACCACAGAAGGTCACACCACAAACCCAGGGAGACAGAAGAGATCAATTTAAGAAGTTGAGGCTAACAACAAGAGTCTCACAAACAAAGGGAAGACAAAGAAACAATCCCAAAATGAAAGGAAAGGAGGAAGCTGCAGAAAGAATGATAAATGAAACTGATGCAACTCAACTATCAGATATTGAGTTCAAAGCAATGTTTGTCAGGAAGCTCCATGAGCTCTCAATGAGCTACCAGAAACTACAGGGAAGTTATGATGAACTCATCGCAAACTATATCAACATGAAAAAAGAAATAGAAACTATCAACAAGAGCCAAGAGGAAATAAAGAACACAATTCCTGAACTGAAGAAAACAGCAGAAGGAATGAAAAGCAGAATTGATGAAGCAGAAGATCAGATCAGCAAATTGGAAGAGAAAATACAAAAAAAAAAAAAAAAACACCCAGAAAGAATGAGAAAAGGAAAAGAGGCTCAGAAAGAATGAAGAGGGATTAAGAGAAATGCAAGACAACATGAAACATAATTATATCCATATAACAGGGATACCAGAAGGAGAAAAAAAGAGCAAGGGATAGAAAACCTATTTAGAAAAGTAATGATGGAAAACTTCCCTAATTTGTTGAGAGAAAAAGCCACACAAATCCAGGAAACACAGAGAGTCCCAATCAAGAGGAACCCAAATAGGCCCACTTCAAGACACATCATAATTAAAATGGCAAAATTCCAAGACAAAGAGAGAATCATAAAGGCACCAAGGAAAAAAAAAGGAAGTAACAAGGAAGCCCCGATAAGGTTAGCAGCTGACTTCTCAATGGAAACGCTCCAAGCCAGAAGAGAATGGCAAGAAATATTCCAAGCAATGAGAACCAAAGGCCTGCGACCAAGACTATTTTATCCAGCAAGGCTTTCAATCAGATAGAAGGCCAAATAAGGTGCTTCCCAGACAAAAGAAGTCTAAAGGAAGATGCATCTACCAAACCAATTCTGCAAGAGATACTAAAGGGACTGCTTTAAGGGAAGAAAGGAAAAAACAGAGAGAGAAAGAGAGAGAGCGCAACACAGGTACAAAAATGGCAATGAATAAATACCTTTCAATAATAATCTTAAATGTAAATGGCTTAAATGCTCCAATCAAAAGACACAGAATAGCTGAATGGATAAGAAAGCATGGCCCACACATATGCTGCCTACAAGAAACCCACCTCAGGACAAAAGACCTACACAGACTCAAAATGAAGGGCTGGAAACAAATTTTCCAAGCAAATGGACAGGAAAAAAATAGCTGGGGTAGCAATACTCATATCAGACAAACTAGACTTCAAAAGAAGAGCCATAAAGGGACACCCAGAAGGTTATTTCATAATACTCAAGGGAAGAATCCACCAAGAAGATATAAACATTGTAAGTATATACGCACCCAAAGTAGGAGCACCTAAATACATCAGGAAAATCTTAGAGGACTTCAAGAAAGATATTGACAGCAACACAATTATAGTAGGCGATTTTAACGCCCCACTGTCAAAAATAGACAGATCTTCCAAACAAAATATTAACAAAGATATTGTGGCATTGAACAACACTCTACAGGAAATAGACTTAACAGTTATATATAGAGAGCCCTTCATCCCAAAGAAACTAAATACACTTTCTTTTCAAATGCACATGGAACATTTTCAAAGATAGACCACATGATAGGACACAAAACAAGCCTCAACAAATTCAAGAAAATTGAAATCATACCAAGCATTTCCTCTGACCACAAGAAAATGAAACTAGAAACCAACCCCAAGGGGAAAAACCCAAAACCCTCAAAATCATGGAGATTGAATAGCATCCTATGAAACAATGAATGGGTCGAGAATGAAATTAGGGAGAAAATCAAATAGTTTCTGGAAACAAGTGACAATGAACTCAAGTTGACCCAAAACTTATGGGACACAGCAAAGACAGTCTTCAGAGGGAAGTTTATAGCGATACAGGCCTGCCTAAAAAAGATAGAAACATCGCAAACAAACAACCTACCCTACCCCTACAAGAACTATAGGATCAATAACAAAGACAGCCCAGAGCAAGTAGAAGGAAGGAAATAACCAAGATCAGAGCAGAATTAAATGGCATAGAGACTAAAAGCACAATTCTAAGGATCAATGAATCCAGGAGTTGGTTCTTTGAAAAGATCGACAAGTCTTTAAGCAGGCTCATCAAGAAAAAAAGAGAGAAGACCCAAATAAACACAATCAGAAATGAAAGAGGAGATATTACAACTGACACTGAAGAAATACAAAGGATTGTAAGAAATTACTATGAAGAACTGTATGCGAAGAAATTTGAAAACCTAGGTGAAATGGACAAGTTTCTAGACAAATATAATCTTCCAAAACTCAATGAAGAAGAAACAGAAAGCTTGAACAGACCAATAACAGCTGATGAAATTGAAGCAGTAATCAAAACACTCCTGATGCACAAAAGCCCTGGACCAGATGGTTTCACAGGAGAATTCTACAAAGCATTTAAGGAAGACCAAACCCCTATTCTTCACAGACTATTTGAAAAAATCCAAAAAGATGGAAGATTCCCAAATTCTTTTTATGAAGCCAGCATCATCCTAATCCCAAAACCAGATAAAGACACAAAAAAGAAGGAGAACTTCAGGCCAATGTCACTTATGAACATAGATGCTAAAATCCTCAACAAAATATTGGCAAACCACATCCAACAACACATTAAAAAGATCATACACCATGACCTAGTGGGATTCATCTCAGGGATGCAAGGATGCTTCAACATTCGCAAATCAGTAAATGTAATTCATCACATAAACAAAAGCAAAGACAAAAATCACATGATCATAAGAATAGATGCAGAAAAAGCATTTGATAATGTACAACACCCATTTATAATAAAAACACTCAGCGAAGTGGGAATAGAGGGAGCATTCCTCAACATAATAAAGGCCATATATGAGAAACCTACAGCCAGCATCATTCGCAATGGGCAAAAACTAAAATCTTTTCCACTAAAATCAGGAACAAGACATGGTTGTCTACTTTCAGCACTTCTATTCAATATAGTATTGGAAGTCTTAGCCACAGAGATTAGACAAGGAAAGGAAATAGAAGGCATCCAACTCCGAAAGGAGGAAACAAAACTATCATTGTTTGCAGATGACACGCTGGTGTACGTAGAAAATCCTATAGTCTCGGCCAAAAACCTGCTTGACCTAATAAATGAATTTAGCCAAAGAGCCAGATACAAAGTCAATATCCAGAAATCAAAGGCATTTTTGTATACCAACAATGAAACAACAGAAGCAGAAATCAAGAAAAAAATCCCATTCAATATAGCAAAAATAGAAATAAAATACATAGAAATAAACCTAACTAAGGAGGTAAAAGACCTGTATGCAGAAAACTACACAACACTGAAGAAAGAAATCAAGGAAGACACAAACAAATGGAAGCATATACCACGTTCATGGATCGGGAGAATTAATATCATCAAAATGTCCATACTTCCCAAAGCAATTTACAAATTCAATGCAATATCTATCAAAGAACCAATGACATATTTCACAGACATAGAACAAACACTTCAAAAATTTATATGGAACAATAAATGACCTAGAATAGTTGCAGCAATCTTGAGAAGGAAGAGCAAAGTAGGAGGGATCACAATACCTGATACCAAAATGTATTACAAGGTCACTGTAATCAAAACAGCCTGGTATTGGCATAAAAACAGGCACCTGGACCAGTGGAATAGAACAAAAAGCCGAAAAATAAGCCCAAGTCTCTATGGTCTGTTAATATTCAACAAAAGGGGCAACAAAATAAAATGGAGTAAAAATAGCCTTTTCAGCAAGTGGTGTTGGGAGAACTGGACAGCTACATGTAAAAAAACGAAACTTGAGCACCAACTTACACTATACAAAAAAATAAATTCAAGGTGGATAAAAGATTTATACATAAGCCGTGACACCATTAAAGTCCAAGTGGAGAACATAGGCAGGAAAATCTCAGATATTTCCCACAGCAACATTTTAACTGATATGTCCCCTAAAGCAAGGGACATAAAGGAAAGAATAAACAAATGGGATCTCATAAAACTAAAAAGCTTCTTCACAGCTAAAGAATACAGTATTAAAATAAAAAGAGAACCGACTGTGTGGGAAAACATATTTTTCAATGATACCTTAGACAAGGGCTTAATCTCCAAAATATACAAAGAACTTACATGACGCCACTCTAAGAAGACAAGCAACCCAATTAGAAAATGGGCAAAGGACTAGGGCAGATACTTCTCCAAGCAGGACATACAGAGGATCCAGAGACACATGAAAAGATGCTCGATATCTCTAGCTATCAGAGAGATACAAATTAAAACCACAATGAGATACCACTTCTCACCAGTCATAATGGCCCTCATAAACAAAGCAACAAACAGCAAGTGTTGGAGAGGTTGTGGAAAAAGGGGACCCTAGTGCACTGTTGGTGGGAGTGTAAACTGGTACAACCACTATGGAAACCTGTATGTAATTTTTTAAGAAACCTAAAAAATAGATCTACCTTTTCACCCAGCAAGTCCACTGCTTGGATTATATCCTAAGAACCCTGAAACACCAATCCAAAAAAAAAACCTATGCACCCCTATGTTTGTAGCATCACAATTTACAATAGCCAAGTGTTGGAAGCAACCTAGATTCCCATCACTAAATGAACACATCAGAAAACTGTGGTACATTTACACAACGGAATTCTATGCAGCAGAAAGAAAGCAGTAGCTCCTACCCTTTGCAACAGCATGGATGGGACTGGAGAGCATCATGCTAAGTGAAATAAGCCAGGTAGTGAAAGACAAATACCATAAGATCTCACCTTTAATAGGAACCTAATCAACAAAACAAACAAGCATTATATAACCAAAGACATTGAAATTGAGCACAGGCTGACAGTCACCCCAGGGGAGAGGGGAGGGAATTTCAGGGGAAAAGGGGAATGGTTTACAGGAACAAGTTTAAAAGACACATGGGGACTTCCAGCCAAGATGGAGGCGTAGGCTGACACACTGTGCCTCCTCTCACAACCAAAATTAAGGACAACAAATATTTAGAAACAAGAAAACAACCAGAACTGATAGAAAACGGAACTGTACGGAAGTCCAACAACCATTCATCCAGACCGGTAAGAGGGGCGGAGTCGCGGCAGGAGAAAGTGGAGGTGCGAACCCAGGAACGCAAACAGCAGCAGCTGGCAGTTCCCAGGTGCACAGGCGGTGGCTGGTGGTCCCCGGGCCCACAGGCAGCAGCTGGCGGACCCCGGGCACAGGGGGGCAACTGTGCAGACCCAGTGAGGCCGCACAAGGCGGCTGGCTGACTGACCAGATGGTCTCACATTCGAGCGTTCAGACGGTCCAGGCGGAGGGGAAGTGGCGGAGGGGACTGAGTCCAGGAGAGAGCGGAGCAGGCGCCATTGCTCCCTCTCAGACCCCGCCCCCACATACAGCGTCACAACCCAGCGACTGGGCTGCCCCGCACTGGGGAGCGCCAGAGGCTCCACTCTTCACTACGTAACAGCATGCGTGCGTGTGCAGATAATCCAGGTGAAGGGGAAGCAGCGGAAAGGGCCAAAGTCCGGGAGAGAGCGGAGCAGGCGCCATTGCTCCTTCTCAGACCCTGCCCCCACCTATAGCATCACAACCCAGCGACTGGGCTGCCCCGCCCTGAGGAACACCTAAGGCTCCACCCCCCTTACTACATAATAGCCGCGACCAGACTAAAACCAAAACAACAACAACAACAAAAAAAAAACCACCAAAAATGGCTCAAACCGGAAAACAAATAAAAGCTCCAGAGCCAATTCCTCTAAGCAGTGAAGAGATAGCCAACCTGTCAGATGGACAGTTCAAAGCACTGGTCATCAAAATTCTCACAGAATTGGTTGATTTTGCTCACAAACTAGATGACAAAAATGCAGGCTACAATACGTGAAATGAAGGAAGATGCATGGGGAACTGATAGAGATGGAAGGAAAACTGGGACTCAAATCAATGGAGTGGACCAGAAGGAAGAAACTAACAACCAAACAGAAGACGAGGAAGAAACAAGAATTCAAAAAAATGAGGAGAGGCTTAGGAACCTCCGGGACATCGTTAAACATCCCAATATCCGAATTATAGGGGTCCCAGAAGGGGAAGAAGAACAGCAACGAGTGGAAAACTTATTTGAACAAATAATAAAGGAGGACTTCCCCAATCTGGAAAAGAAAATAGACTACCAGGACGTCCAGGAAGCTCAGAGAGTCCCAAAGAAGTTGGACCCAAGGAGGAACACACCAAGGCACATTGTAATTACATTAGCCAAGATTAAAATGAAGGAGACAATTCTAGAAGCAGCAAGGGATAAGGGGACAGTCACCTACAAGGGAGTTCCCATCAGACTGTCAGCTGATTTCTCAAAAGAGACCTTCCAGGCAAGAAGGGGCTGGAAAGAAATATTTGAAATCTTGAAAAGCAGGGACCTACATCCAAAATTGCTCTATCCAGCAAAGCTGTCATTTAGAATGGAAGGGAAGATAAAGTGCTTCTCAGATAAGGTCAAGTTCAAGGAGTTCATCATCACCAAGCCCTTATTCTATGAAATGTTAAAGGGACTTATCTAAGAAAAAGAAGATAAAACTATGACAGTGAAAAGACAACAAACTCATAGCTATCAAGAACCACACCTAAAACAAAAGCAAACTAAGCAAACAGCTAGAACAGGAACAGAACCACAGAAATGGAGATCATATGGAGGGTTAGCAACAGGGGCGTGGGAGGAGGAGAGAGGGGGAAAAGGTACAGAGAATGAGTAGCATAGATAATGGGAAAAAAATAGGGGGAGGGCAAGAATAGTATGGGAAATGTAGAAGCTAGAAAACTTATGACCCATGGACATGAACTAAAGGGGGGAATGTGGGTGGGAGAGGGTGGGTAGGGTGGAGGGGAATGATGGGGGAGAAATGGGACAACTGTAATAGCATAATCAATAAAATATATTAAAAATAAAATAAAAAAATAAAAAAAATAAAAACAAAAAAATAAAAGACACATGGGCAAAAACTAGGTGGGGTGGAAATGGGAGGAAGGTGTGGAGGGCTGGGGTGGAGGGCTGGGGTGGTGGGCTGGTGTGGGAGTAAAAGACAGAAAACTGTACAAGATCAACAATTGAAACAAAATTAAAAAAATAGCTTTACTCTCTATTTAGCATAACAATGATTATGGAATAAGTGATACTTTTAATTTATAAAATAATAGGACTGGATAAGTATATCTTTAAGATACTACAAGTGTCAAATATGCAGATTTCTAAACAGTAAACAATTATTATTTCCATAATTCTTTGCATTGTGTGTACACAAATTTTATATTTTCTATTTTTCAGATTTCTATTTGAATTCATTTTACCTTAGAATACCCAAGTGCTCTTCTATCTTCTCTGTAGTTTTCATTTTTTTAATTGAACCTTAAGAATATTTTGCCAAGTGAAATTATTCAGTCACAAAAAGCTAAGAACCATATGATTTCACTCATATTTGGGATATGGACACAGCAATGTGATGGTTGCCAGAGGGAAGGGAGTTGGGGTGGGGGATGGAGGAGGCCTGATATATGGTAATGAATGACGGTTCAACTTTAGGTGGTGCACACACCATGCAATATATACATCTAGTATCATAGAAATGTACACTTGAAACCTATATGCTCTTATGAACCAGTGTCACCGCAATTGTTGTGGACCATTCAGCCTGGTTTCAGAAGTTGTAACCCTCACCCCATGGTGGGCTGTGTAAGTGCCCAAGGGACCCACTTCATCTGGGTCTGTTCTGTCACGAGGATGTGAGCTACTAAGGAGACAAAGCTTATCTCCCTGGCAGGAGCACTGCTTCTGCCTCATCCATCTCTGGCCCCAATGCTTGGTTGGCAGTCAATGACGGGTAAGACTCCTCATGGGGGAGGCAACCTAAGCCAGACACAACCACTTGGGAGGCCTCATGGAAGGACTCAGGGGGCTGCAGCAAAGAGGATGTGATGGACCCTCGCCCCCCGGCTATTCTGACATAGCCTGAGTCCTCATTTCCATCTGGGAGATGTCTCCTGCTTCCTAATCAGCTTAAAGCCTGAAACTGTGGGGGTAAGTGGTGCAGCCCTGTATGGGCCAGGACAGCTCTCTGGGTGATCAGGCATAGGAAAGAATTCCTAAAGTCCTGTGAAACCTGCTTTGCTAAGAGTGCACTCATTTAAGTGATAAGGGTCCGAGGAGGAAATGAGTATGTCTCCCAAAGTTTGGCAACCCCCTTTCCTGACAAACACTGACTCAGATTAAGCCCTCAGATTTCTTTGACATGTTAAACTTGTATTCCCGTGTATTTGAGCCCAATAAAAGCCTAGTGAGGATGGGGCTCTGGGTCATTCTCCTCTGAGAGTTTGACCCCTTTCCTCCCCAAGCAGAAGATGTCTTGGTAGTTTTTATTTTCATCAGTGACAGAGGGATGGGGCTCTGCAGGCAAAGCTCCCCCACATCTGGCGCCCAGGACAGGGGCCCCCACACCCAATAAATATTACTTTAAAAAATAAATTTAAAAATAAAAAAATAAAGAAAAACAAAACAAAAAAAATAAAGTACTAGATCAATGCCCATTTTTAGTAACATGTAAAGACCTGTGGTTTAATCATTGTAATGAAATCATCATTGGGCACTGGAAAGGCTCAAACATTTGGAGTCAACTGTGCAGAGCTTGAGGCCTACCTCCACCACTTATCAGTCATATAAATAGCAAACTTCTCTGGGGCCGATTATCTTGGTTAGAAAAGTATTGTCAGGGATAATAATTGATAAAATATCCTCACAGAGTTGAGAAAAGATATATAGTCACCATTCATACAGATCTTTTGTGAACAACAGAATCTGCAAAGAAATACTAAAAGCCTACTCCAGATTGCAGATTTGGAATGATCTCTATGAGGCCAGTGGGCCTGGAGCATGGTATTACCCTTCTACCACATTCTGGGTCTTACTTTTCTGGCAGACACTTCCCAGGTTGCTTCTCCCTTATTACCTTTTTCTTTTGCTCTACAGTCTTATTGCTTAGCTCTTTTTGAAGATTTGGAAATTGGAAACTAGAAGACCTTAGATTTTTCTCCTTTTCTGGCCTCCCAGGCCTGGTTGGTGTGACAGCAGCAGATGAGCATTTGTGTTTTACCCATGGATTCCTAATACCTTCAGAAGAGCCCTAAACTGCTTTTCTCAGCCAAAACTTTGCGTCTGCATTTGGGGCAAAACCCAACTCCAAAAGATGCTGAGTTGATAAAATTTTTCCTCCTAAAACCCTGACCCCTGCCCAAGCCCAAGCTCCAGTAGTCCCAGAACTGTCTCTTTGAACATATATATTAATTTCTGAGATGGAACAAACAAGAAATAAATGAGATTGGCCCCCAAACTGGGAGAAATGTAAGCATATAAAAGAGAATGTGTATATTTAATTAATGTATAAGTAACTTGGGAAGAAATGAGGTTTTAAAAAATTATTTTAGCCCTGGCCAGTGTGTCTCAGTTGGTTGGAGCATTGTCCCATACCTGAAAGGTTGCAGGTTTGATTACAGGTCAGGTCACATGCCTAGGTTGTGGGTTTGATCCACAATCCGGGCACCTGGAATTCATGGATCTGGTGTGGGAGCCAACCAAGCAATGGTTTTCTCTTGTATTGATGTTTCTCTCTCTCTCCCTCCTCCCATCACTCTAAAAATAACAAAAAAGTCCTCAAGTGAAGACTAAAATTATTTTTGAAATATTTTCTTAAATTACAATATAAAATACATTACAAAAAGGAGACAACTGTACTTAAACAACAATACAAACTTTTTAAATTAAAAATAAAAAGAAATAAAAAAAGAAAATAGGCTTCATAGAGCCCCTGACATGTGTGTAGCTTTATCTTCATGTGACCCTGACTGGACTGAACTAATGAAAAGGCAAGCATACCCATCACATTAAATATAGTCTTTACAAAATTTTGGTTTTGCACTTTTTTTGGCATTTTTGTGTACTTTATTTAAATACTAATAAAAATTATTCTTGGGCCCTGGCTGGTGTGGCTCAGTGGATTGAATGCCAGCCTGTGAACCAAAGGCTCACTGATTTGATTCCCAGTCAAAGCACATGTCTGTGCTTTGTGGGTCAGGTCCCCAGGGGGTACGTGAAAGGCAACCACGCATTGATGCTTCTCTCCTTCTTTCTCCCTCTCTTCTCTCTAAAAATAAATAAATAAAATCTTTAAAAAATTATACTTAGAATTTGAAAAAATAAAAAGAATGGTAGACAAAACAGAAAGTAAAAATCAGCCAAAACTGTAGTACAAGTAATGGAAATTTATATTCCAATACTTCAAAAAATATTTATGACCACAGCGAGATACCACTTCACACCAGTCCAAATGGCCACCATTTAAAAATCATCATCATCATCAACAACAACAACAATAACAACAACAACAGCAAAAGTGGCGGCAAGAATGTAGGGAAAATGGAATCCTGCTGCACTGTTGCTGGGAATGCAGACTGGTGCAGCCACTTTGGAAAACAGTCTGGAATTTCCTCAGAAAATAAAAAATGGAACTGCCTTTTGACCCAGCAGTGCCACTGCTGGGAATGTACCCTAAAGATCCTGAAGCATCAATTCAAAAGAAGCTGTGCACCCCAATGTTCAGAGCAGCACTAATTACAATAGCCAAGTGCTGCAAACAGCCTAAATGCTCATCAGTAAATGAATGGATAAAAAACTGTGGTATATTTACACAATGGAATACTATGCAGTAGAAAGAAAGAAGGAGCTACTACCTTTCCTGACAGAATGGATGAAACTGGAGAGTATTATACTAAGTGAAATAAGCCAGGCAGCAAAAGGCAAATACAGTATGATCTCGCCTGTAAGTGGAACCTAATCAACAAAGCAAATGAATACAACAGAACAAGAGACATGAAAATAAGGAACAAACTGACAGTGACCAGAGTGGAGGGTAGAGAGGGATAATGGGAAAAGGAAGGAGAAGGGTCTAGTCAAGGACCATATATAAAGAACACATGGTAGGGAGAAGGAAGATGGCGGCGCAGTAGGAGTGAGCAGATTCCACTTCCTTCTACACATGGGAGAAAAACCTGGCTGATCTATGGAAGAATAGAGCAGACAAGGAACGGTAATACAGCATATTTGAGAATAGGAGATTGAAAATTGTAGCAGACATTGAAGAACGAGTCAGAAAGGAGAGTACTTCAGAACAATAGGAGCCCAGGGATTAGTGTGGAGACTAGGGTGGCTGAGGCCCTGGCCCAGCGCTTACCAGGCCTGCTCCAGAGCTCTAGGGAGGGAGCCGGGTAAACCGCTGAAATGGGCTGAGTGATCATGATCGCCGGGTGACTGCAGATGGCTGCACACATGAATGGAGATGGCTGCATGACAATAGGCACCCGCTCGTGACCACAGACAGCCATGGGATCATAGGCGTGTGAGGGATCATAGGCCTGTACCACCACTGGAGACAGCTGTGGGGCCATAGTTGCCTGTGCATGATGGCAGATGGCCACGGGACCATAGGCGCATATGCGATATGGCCGCGGGATCATAGGCCCCAGGCCACTGGAGATGGCTGTGAGTCCATAGTCACCTGTGAGAGACCTCAGATGGCCGCAGGAACATAGGCGCCTATGACAGTGCCACCACAGAAAGCTGCGCACTGAGACCTGAGCTGACAACCATAAACTCGAGAAAGTGCGTGCACTCCAGGAGACTCAGAACACACACACATGAGGCCCTGTGTGGAGAGACGCCCAGCTAGCTCTGGGTTCAGTTGACCAAAGATGACTGAATGCTGAATACAGAGAAAAGTGATACCGTCACCCCATGGCCATTGCAGCCACCAAGACTAGAAAAACCAGCTCGGCAAGTTTGAAAATAGCAAGAGATTTTTTTGTTTGGTGTTTTTTGTTTGTTTTGTTTTATTAATTTTGTTTGTTTTGTTTTGTGTGTTTGCCTGTTTATATACTTTTCAATTATTATTTCTTTATTATTTTTATCTTCTCTTTTCCCCTCAATTCATTTTGCCCCCCTTTACTTCTTTCTTGTTTTATTCCCTCTTCCTTTCTTTCTAAATTTATCTTGGATTCCTTCCTCTTTTTTTTCCCTTTTTTCATATCCCCCCTTTCCTCTATTTATTTTTTATTTTTTAAATACTTGTCTCTTTTTAAGACTTTTATTTATTTATCTTTAGAGGGAAAAGGTAGGAGAGAGGGAGAGGGAGAGAAATATCAATGTATGGTTGCCTCTCATGTGTCCCCTGCTGGGAACTGGCCTGCAATCCAGGCATTTGCCCTGACTGGAAATTGAACCGCGATCCTTTGGTTCACAGGCCAGCGCTCAATCCACTGAGCTACACCAGCCAGGGCCCTTTCCTCTATTTAAATACACATGAATGAGACAAAACAAACAAACAAACAAAAAAACTGGAACGGTGAAAAAAAAACAGAGTTGGTCCCAAAAAGAGGGTATCCCAACAGCTGAGACAGTGGAAGCTGTGAACAACAGGAAACCCCAATGAGATTGTACCACTGAATCTCACAGGTATTCCACCACAGAAGTTCACACCATAAACCGAGGGAGCTGGAACAGATCAATTTAAGAAGCTGAGGCTAACAAGAAGAGTTTCACAAACACTGGGAAGAAAAAGAAACAATCCCCAAATACAAGGAAAGGAGGAATTCCTAGAAAGTATGCTAAATGAAACAGAGGCAACTCAACTATCAGATACTGAGTTCAAAGCAATAGTTGTCAGGAAGCTCCATGAGCTCTCAATTAGCTACCAGAAACTACAGAGAAGTTATGATAAACCCACCGCAAACTATATCAACATGAAAAAGAAAATAGAAACTTTCAACAAGGGCCAAGAGGAAATGAAGAATACAATTTCTGAACTGAAGAACACAGTAGAAGGAATGAAAAGCAGAATTGATGAAGCAGAAGATCAGATCAGCAAATTGGAAGAGAAAATACAAAAAAAAAAAAAAAAAAAAACACCCAGAAAGAGTGAGAAAAGGAAAAGAGGCTCAGAAAGAATGAAGAGGGATTAAGAGAAATGCAAGACAACATGAAACATAATTATATCCATATAACAGGGATACCAGAAGGAGAAAAAAAGAGCAAGGGATAGAAAACCTATTTAGAAAAGTAATGATGGAAAACTTCCCTAATTTGTTGAGAGAAAAAGCCACACAAATCCAGGAAACACAGAGAGTCCCAATCAAGAGGAACCCAAATAGGCCCACTTCAAGACACATCATAATTAAAATGGCAAAATTCCAAGACAAAGAGAGAATCATAAAGGCACCAAGGAAAAAAAAAGGAAGTAACAAGGAAGCCCCGATAAGGTTAGCAGCTGACTTCTCAATGGAAACGCTCCAAGCCAGAAGAGAATGGCAAGAAATATTCCAAGCAATGAGAACCAAAGGCCTGCGACCAAGACTATTTTATCCAGCAAGGCTTTCAATCAGATAGAAGGCCAAATAAGGTGCTTCCCAGACAAAAGAAGTCTAAAGGAAGATGCATCTACCAAACCAATTCTGCAAGAGATACTAAAGGGACTGCTTTAAGGGAAGAAAGGAAAAAACAGAGAGAGAAAGAGAGAGAGCGCAACACAGGTACAAAAATGGCAATGAATAAATACCTTTCAATAATAATCTTAAATGTAAATGGCTTAAATGCTCCAATCAAAAGACATAGAATAGCTGAATGGATAAGAAAGCATGGCCCACACATATGCTGCCTACAAGAAACCCACCTCAGGACAAAAGACCTACACAGACTCAAAATGAAGGGCTGGAAACAAATTTTCCAAGCAAATGGACAGGAAAAAAATAGCTGGGGTAGCAATACTCATATCAGACAAACTAGACTTCAAAAGAAGAGCCATAAAGGGACACCCAGAAGGTTATTTCATAATACTCAAGGGAAGAATCCACCAAGAAGATATAAACATTGTAAGTATATACGCACCCAAAGTAGAAGCACCTAAATACATCAGGAAAATCTTAGAGGACTTCAAGAAAGATATTGACAGCAACACAATTATAGTAGGCGATTTTAACGCCCCACTGTCAAAAATAGACAGATCTTCCAAACAAAATATTAACAAAGATATTGTGGCATTGAACAACACTCTACAGGAAATAGACTTAACAGTTATATATAGAGAGCCCTTCATCCCAAAGAAACTAAATACACTTTCTTTTCAAATGCACATGGAACATTTTCAAAGATAGACCACATGATAGGACACAAAACAAGCCTCAATAAATTCAAGAAAATTGAAATCATACCAAGCATTTCCTCTGACCACAAGAAACTGAAACTAGAAACCAACCCCAAGGGGAAAAACCCAAAACCCTCAAAATCATGGAGATTGAATAGCATCCTATGAAACAATGAATGGGTCGAGAATGAAATTAGGGAGAAAATCAAATAGTTTCTGGAAACAAATGACAATGAACTCAAGTTGACCCAAAACTTATGGGACACAGCGAACACAGTCCTCAGAGGAAAGTTCATAGTGATACAGGCCTACCTAAAAAGGATAGAAACATTTCAAACAAACAACCTAACCCTATGCCTACAAGAACTTGAGGATCAACAACAAAGACAGCCCAGAGCAAGTAGAAGGAAGGAAATAACCAAGATCAGAGCAGAATTAAAGGACATAGAGACTAAAAGCACAATTCTAAGGATCAATGAATCCAGGAGTTGGTTCTTTGAAAAGATCGACAAGTCTTTAAGCAGGCTCATCAAGAAAAAAAGAGAGAAGACCCAAATAAACACAATCAGAAATGAAAGAGGAGATATTACAACTGACACTGAAGAAATACAAAGGATTGTAAGAAATTACTATGAAGAACTGTATGCGAAGAAATTTGAAAACCTAGGTGAAATGGACAAGTTTCTAGACAAATATAATCTTCCAAAACTCAATGAAGAAGAAACAGAAAGCTTGAACAGACCAATAACAGCTGATGAAATTGAAGCAGTAATCAAAACACTCCTGATGCACAAAAGCCCTGGACCAGATGGTTTCACAGGAGAATTCTACAAAGCATTTAAGGAAGAGCTAACTCCTATTCTTCACAAACTATTCGAAAAATCCATAATGATGGAAGACACCCAAGCTTTTTTTATGAAGCCAGCATCATCCTAATCCCAAAACCAGATAAAGATACAACAAAGAGGGAGAACTTCAGACCAATATCGCTGAT
The DNA here is from genome assembly GCA_039655065.1 of Glossophaga mutica. NCBI lineage: Eukaryota > Metazoa > Chordata > Mammalia > Chiroptera > Phyllostomidae > Glossophaga > Glossophaga mutica. Next base: position 25,740,109 of record CM077316.1, read on the forward strand.
GAACATAGTTGCTAAAATCCTCAACAAAATATTGGTAAACCACATCCAACAATACATTAAAAAGATCATACACCATGACCAAGTGGGGTTCATCCCAGGGATGCAAGGATGGTTCAACATTCACAAATCAGTAAATGTAATTCATCACATAAGCAAAAGCAAAGACAAAAATCACATGATCATAAGAATAGATGCAGAAAAAGCATTTAATAATGTACAACACCCATTTATGATAAAAACACTCAGTGAAGTGGGAATAGAGGGAGCATTCCTCAACATAATAAAGGCCATATATGAGAGACCTAAAGCCAACATCATACTCAATGGGCAAAAACTAAAATCTTTTCCACTAAAATCAGGTACAAGATACGGTTGTCCACTTTCACCACTTCTATTCAGTATAGTATTGGATGTCTTACCCACAGTGATTAGACAAGAAAAGGAAATAAAAGAAAAATAAAATACCTAGCAATAAACCTAACAAAAGAGGTAAAAGAGCTGTATGCAGAAAACTACATAACACTGAGGAAAGAAATCAAGAAGACACAAACAAATGGAAACTTACACCATATTCATGGATCAGTAGAATTAACATCAGCAAAATTTCCATATTACCCAAAACAATTTAAAGATTCAATGCAATACCTATGAAAGCACCAATGGCATATTTCACAGACATAGAACAAACACTTCGAAAATATATGTGGAACCATAAACTACCCTGAATAGCTGCTGCAATTTTGAGAAAGAAGAGCAAAGTAGGAGGGATCACAATACCTGATACCAAACTGTATTGCACGCCAATGTAATCAAAACAGCATGCTACTGGCATAGAAACAGGCACATGGACTAAGGGAAGAGAACAGAGAGCCCAGAAATAGACCCAAGTCTCTATGGTCAATTAATATTTGAGAATGGGGGCAGCAACATGAAATAGTGTAAAAATGGCCTCTTCAACAAATGGTGTTTGAAGAAGTGGACAACTATGTTGAAAAAAAAAAAAAAAAGAAACTCAAAAACAAACTTACACCATACACAAAAATAAATTCAAGGTGTGTAAAAGATTTTAATATAAGCTGTGACACCATTAAAGTCCTAGAGTAGAATATAGGCAGGAAAATCTCAGATATTTCACGCAGCAACATTTTTACTGATATGTCCCCTAATGCAAGGGACATAAAGAAAAGAACAAACAAATGGGGTCTCTCAAAATAAAACAAAAACAAAAACAAAAAGCCCTCCGCATAGGTAAAGAAAACAGTATTAAATAAAAAGACAATCAACAGCATGGGAAAACATGTTTGCCAATGATACCTCAGACAAGGGATTAATCTCCAAAATATACAAAGAACTCACACGACTCCACTGTAAGAAAACAAGCAGCCCAATTAAAAAATGTGCGAAGTACTTGAACAGAAACTTCTGCAACGAAGACATAAAGGGGATCTAGAGACACATGAAAAGATGCTTAGTATCGCTAGTTATCAGACAGATGCAAATTAAAACCACAATGAGATACCACTTAACACCAGTCAGAATGGCCATCATAAACAAAGCAACAAACAAGTGTTGGAGAGGTTGTGGAGAAAAGGGGACCCTAGTGCACTGTTGGTGGGATTGCAGAGTGGTACAACCAACTGTGGAAAGCAGTATGGAATTTGCTAAGAAAACTAAAAATGGATCTACCTTTTGACCCAGCAATTCCACTGCTAGGACTATATGCTAATAACCCTAAAACACCAATCCAAAAGAACCTATGCACCCCTATGTTCATAGCAGCACAATTTACAATAACCAAGTGCTGGAATCAACCTTGGTTCCCATCAGTAATTGAATGGATCAAAAAACTATGGTATATTTACACAATAGTATTCTATGCAGCAGAAAGAAAGAAGGAGCTCCTACTCTTTGTGACAGCATGGATGGAACTGGTAAGCATTTTACTAAGTGAAATAAGCCAGGTGGTAAAATACAAATACCATATTATCTCACTTTTAAGAGGAACCAAAACAACAAAACAAAGAAATATGCAAAATATAACCTAAGACTCTGAAATAGAGAAAAGGCTGACCAGAGGGAGAGGAAAAGGAATTTCAGGGGAAAAGAGGAAAGGTTTACAGGAACAAGTATAAAGGACACATGGACAAAAACTGGGGAGGGTGGAAATGGGAGGGAAGTGGGGAGGGCTGGAGGCATTGGCTGGGATAGGAGTAAAAGGCAGAAAAATGTACTTGAACAACAATTAAAGTAAAAAAAGTGATAAAAATAAATCAATAAAAGTCAATAAATACAATCTTTTAAAAAGGAAAAAGAAAAATGAATAAAATAAAGAACTGCCTGAAGACTAGCTGAACAGAACTTCTATACAGAAGAAGCTGCATCAAAACTGGTAAAAAAGGCTGGAGGTTCAAAATAGGCAGGTCCCACACCTATGTGTGGCTGTTTAAAATTGAGAGAGATATATTGGCTGCAGATGCACCCCTGAAATGTGGGATACCAGTCCCAAATAAGGCTCCCCAGCCCAGGGTTTCCATGTCATAAGAAGTTCCTATACCTTCTCACTCTGAGAAAAAAAAAAAAAAGATTGTGGGTAAGTGAGCTGGAGGGATTCTAGGGTACCAGGCATTCCTCTTAAAGGTCCCACAGAGATTTACTTGGATTCACTTGCTCTGAGTTTCATTAGAAGTTCAAAGGCATCAGGAAACCTGGCTGGATGCTTAGTGGGTCAGAGTGCAATCCTATACACCAAAAGGTTTCAGACTTAATCCCCTGTCAGTAAACATTTCTAGGGGTGTGTGCTCGATCCCCAGTTACACACATGGGGGAGGCAACCAACTGATGTTTCTCATGCTGATGTTCTTTTCTCTCTCAAATCAATATGCATGTAATTTGGTAAAGATTTTTAAAATAAGAACCAGAAAAGATGGAGGAAAAACTAGCTACAAGCAAGAGCTGGAGGGGCATTTTTTTCCTAGACAGAAGTGCTGACAGTAATCATTCTCTTTCCTAAAACTTCTCCCTAAAGGTGCAGGTAGGTGCCATATCTGAGTTTCCAGCAACCTGACTAACATTGTGCATACTACCCTGGTGATTCCCTGACACCTAGCTACACCCAACTTTCAGGCTCACACAAACTAATTCCAGAAGCTTTGTTAATACAAATTACCTATCTTGGCTCTACTGCATATTTTTCTAAAATCTTACAAAAACTTACAAACATCCCCAAAAGCAGCATCTAGCTTTGGTGTGTCCTGTGTTGTTTGTTTGTTTGTTTTTTCCCAATCAACTCAAAATATTTGTATTTTCAGTTTAACAAATACATAGCACTAGTGGCAGCAGGGTTCAATATTTAGCTTAGGCCCTGGCTGGTGTAGCTCAATGAATTGAGTGTGGGCTCTTAATCAAATGGTTGCTGGTTCAATTTCCAGTCAGGGCACATGCCTGGGTATGGGGCCAGGTTCCCAGTGAGGGCCATGTGCGAGGCAACCACACCTTGATTTTTCTCTCCCTCTCTTTCTCCCTCCCTTTCCTTCCATCTAAAAATAAGTAAATAAAATCTTTTAAACATATATGTAGCTTAGCCTGTCCCAGGAACCTCCAAAGTAAGGACAAAAGAAAACCATCACTGTACCACTCATACCAGGTGGCCCAGTCAGGGTACAGGAAGCAGCTGACCTTGGCTTTCATGTCCTGAGTCCCCAGAACTAACACATCAGTGATCAGTTTCAGACCACACTATAGCACAACCCAATGAACTCCACAAATTAAACACATAAAAGGGAAGACTCAGCAGACACAAGACCCCCACTAAAACAAAGCCTGCTACAATGGGGCAGCCACCACACAACGGCTTCCCCATGGCAGTCATTGACAGCTCTTAGAACAATGAGCCCTCAAAATACCAATAAAGACTCAACTACAATAGGAAACCACATGCAGTCCATACCAAACAAACAAACAAACAAACAAACACCAAACAGACAAAAAAAGCATATCTGGAACACCTGGTTCAGGTGACCAGGGAGACTGTGCCACTAGGCCCCACAGGCCACCTACTACATAAGACTACTCTACCAAGACAGGGATATGTAGCAGTTTAACAAATACATAGAAACAAACACAGAGGGGCAGCCAAAAATGGGAGACAAAGAAACAGACCCAAAATGAAATAATAGGGAAATTTCTTTAAAAAGAACTAAATTAAATGGAGGTAAGCAAATTACCTGATACAGAGTTTAAAACAATGGTTATAAGGATGATCAAGGAACTCAGTGAGACTTTTAACAACAAAAAATTAACATAGAAACTTTAAAAATAAACAGAAACAAAATATAATAAACATAAATATTCACTATAAGGAATCAAAAGTATATTAAATAATGCAGAGAGTTAAATCAGTGATTTGAAAAATAAGGTAACAAAAATATATCAAAATATCTAAAAGAAAATAGTATCCAGAAAAATGAGAATAGTTTACTGGGCCTTTGGAAAAACATCAAGCATAACAATGAGCATTTTAGTGATAGCAGATGGAGACAGAAAATGTACTTAATCTAAAGAAAAAATAGACATACAAGCCCTGGAAGTGCGAAGAGTACCGACTAAGAGAAACTCAAAAAGGCCCATACAAAGACACATTATAATTCAAATACCAAAGATTAAAGACAAAGAGATATCTTAAAACAGCAAAAAAAAAAAAAAAAAAAAAAAAAAAAGCAGTTAGTTGCCTAGCAGGAAGTTCTCATAAGATGGTCAGCTAATTTATCAACAGAATCTTTTCAGGCCAGAACTTACTGGCAACTTACTGGCACAAAATATTCAAAGCGATGAAGAACCTACACTCAATATTACTCTGTAGAGCAAATCTATTATTTAGAATCAAAGAATAGATAAAGAGCTTCCCAGACAAGAAAAAGCTTAAGATTTCATCACAATCAGACCAGCATTATGCAAAATGTCAAAAGGAATTTTTAAGATGAAGTAGAAGAAAAAAGTTAAAAATATGAATAATAAGATACCAACAACTACATATCCATCAACAATAACTTTAAATATATTAAATGTTGCAATCAAAACTAGGAGACCAATTTGATAATAAAACAAGACCAGTACATATTCTGACTGCAAGAGACTCATTTCAGACCAAAAGACACAGACAAACTGAAAGTAAAGGGATAAAAAATATTTCATAAAAACAAAAATGAAAAAAAGCTGAAATAGCAATTCCTCTACCACAAAAAAAAACAAAACAGATTTTAATCCAAAGGCTATGACAAAAGCCAAAATACCCCAACAATATCACTTCTGGTTATTTACCCAAAGGAACCCAAAACACCAAATCAAAAATATATATATATATGTACCTGTATGTTTATTGTAGCATTATTTACAGTAGGAATATGGAAGCAACCTGAACATACATCAATAGATAAATTAATAAAGAAATGGTGCATACATAAAATAACTCATCTATTAAAATGAATGAATCTTGTCATCTATAACAACATAGTGGACCTAGAGATTATTATGTTGAATAAAATGTGTCAGACAGATAAAAACAAATGCCATATGATTTTACTTATATGTAGAAATGAAAAAATAAATTAAATAAACAAAACAGAAACAAACTCATAAATACAAATAACAAACTGATGGTTTCCAGATGGGAGGGCAGTTGAGGGAAGGGGTAAAAAAGGTGAAGAAATTAAGAAGTACAAATTTGTAGTTACCAAAAAAAAAAAAAAAAAGGTCATGAGCATGTAAAACATGTAATAAAGAATACAACCAACAATAATGTAATAACTATATATTCTGTGATTTGGGTACAAGATTTATTAAAGTAATCCCATTGTAAGTTATGTAATCACTGTCTAATCACTATACTGTATATCCAAAACTAATAAAATATTGTATGCCAACTGTACTTTAAAAATTAAAAATTAGACTTCCACCAAAGATGGAAGTGTAGGTAGACACACTGTGACTCCTCAACCTAAAGAACAACAACAACAAATTTGAAAACAAAAACCAACCAGAACTTACAGAAGATTGAACTGTATGGAAGTCCAACAACCAAGGAGTTAAATAAGAAACATTCATCCAGACCAGGAGGATGGGCGGAGATGGACGGCTGGGGCAGAGAGGACTTGCAGCAAGGCAGTGGCTGGTGACCAGGTGAGGCAGCAGCTGGCAGAACAGGCAGTCCCACATTCGCATGCAGATAAACTGGGAGGAACAAGTAGGGAGCGAGATAGACTGCATAAACCAGGGATCCAGTGTGGGAAAATAAAACCTCAAAACTTCTGACTGAAAAAATCTGTGGGGGTTGAGGCAGCAGTGGAAGAACCTCCCAGCCTCACAGGAGAGTTCACTGGAGAGCCCCACAGGGTCCTGGAGTGTACACAAAACCACCCACCTAGGAATCAGTACCAGAAGGGCCCAATTTGATTATGGGTAGCCAGGGAAGTGACTAAAAATCGGCAGAGAGCAGAACAACTGGAACTGTTCTCTCTTGGACCCCTCCCTCACATATGCATCACAACACAGATACATGGGTTGCCAAGTGGGTTAAGCCTGGTGAACACTTAAGGCTCCAGCCTTATACATAACAGGCTTACGTAGACACACACACACACACACACACACACACACACACACAAATGGCCCAAATGAAAGAACAGTTCAAAGCTCCAGAAAAACTACAACTAAGCAATGAAGAGATAGCTAACCTATCAGATACATAGTTCAAAACACTGGTTATCACGATGCTCCAGGAACTCGCTGGGTACTTCAGCAGCATTAAAAAGACCCAGCATTAAAAGACCCAACAAAGAACATTGCATTATGTGAAATAAAGGAAAATCTATAGGATACCAACAGTGATGGCAAGGAAACCAGGACTCAAATCAATGGTTTGGAGCAGAAGGAAGAAGGAAACATTCAACCAGAACAGAATGAAGAAACAGGAATTTAGAAAAATGAGGAGAGACATAGGAACCTCCAGGACACCTTTAAACATTCCAACATCCCAATCATAGGAGTGCCAGGAGGAGAAGAGAAAGAAAAAGAAACTGAAAACTTATTTGAAAAGATAATGAAGGAGAACTTCTCTAATCTGGAAAAGGAAATAGACTATCAGGAAATCTAGGAAGCTCAGAGAGTCCCCAAAAAGTTGGACCCAAGGAGAAGCCCACCAAGGCACATCATAATTACATTACCCAAGATTAAAGATAAGGAGAAAATCTTAAAAGCAGCAAGAGAAAAGAAGAGAGTTATCAACAAAGGAGTTCCCATTACACTGTCAGCTGATTTCTCAAAGGAATCCTTGGAGGCAAGAAGGAGCTGGAAAGCAGTATTCCAAGTCATGAAAGGCAAGCACCTACATCCAAGATCACTCCAGCAAAGCTATCATTAAGAACAGAAGGGCATATGGTATTTGTCTTTCATTGCATGGCTAATTTCGCTTAGCATGATGCTCTCAAGTTCCATTCATGCTGTTGCAAAGGGTAGAAGCTCCTTCTTTCTGCTGCATAGAATTCCATTGTGTAAATGTACCACAAAACAAACAAACAAGCATAATATAACCAAAGACATGGAAATTGAGAGCAGGCTGAAAGTCACCAGAGGGGAGAGGGGAGGGAATTTCAGGGGAAAAGGGGAAGGGTTTACAGGAACAAGTATAAAGGACACATGGACAAAAACTATGGGGGGTGGAAATGGGAGGGAGGTGGGGAGGGATGGGGTGGTGGGTTGGGGTGGGAGTAAAAGTCAGAAAACTGTACAAGATCAACAATTAAAATAAAAATTAAAAAAAAGAAAAGAACAGAAGGGCAGATAAAGTGCTTCCCAGATAAGGTCAAGTTAAAGGAGTTCATTATCACCCAACCCTTATTATAGGAAATGTTAAAGGGACTTATATAAGAAAAGATAAAAAACATGAACAGTAAAATGACAACAATCCTACAGCTATTAACAAGTGAACCTAAAAACAAAAGCAAACTAAGCAAACAACTAGAACAGGAATAGAAACACAGAAATGGAGAGCACATGGAGGGTTAGCAACGGGGGAGTGGGAGGAGGAAAGAGGGGGAAAAGGTACAGAGAATAAGTAGCATAGACTGCAGAGAGAAAATAGACAGGGGGAGGTCAAGAATAGTGTGGGAAATGTAGAAGCTAAAGAACTTATGGCACATGGACATGAACTACAGGGGGGATACAGGTGGGAGGGAGTGTGCAAGGTAGAAGGGGGCAAATGGAATAACTGTAGTAGAATAATCAATAAAATATATTTAAAAATATAAAAATTATTAAAAATAAAAACTAGCAAAATTATTCTTTAAACGTAAAGAAAAATAAAGTCTTTTCTAGAGAAGAAAAAAGAAAGAAAGAAAATTTACAGCTCAAAACCTGCATTACAGGAAATATTGAAGGGAGCTCTTCTACCTAAAACAAAAAGACATAAGTACACAAAGGTTTTTTTTTTTTTGCTTTGTTTAGAAATTACTTTATTGTTGTTCAATTACAGTTGCCTGAATTTTCTCCCCACCCCAGCCAAACCCACCTCCTTCCCTTGCTTCCACCCTCCCCTTTGGTTTTGTCCTTGTGTCTCTTATAGTAGTTCCTGAATTTTGCGTAAGGTGACAGATGTAAACAAGTAATTGCAATTTATTTTCACAATAATTTCTTTAAATTTTAATTTTCAATTATATATACATATCGTTGATTTTGTACGGGGCTTTGCATTCTACCAAATACTTTCATGTACATTATATTATCATAGCCAAAACTCCTGAATCTCTTTTCTCAAAGTTAGATTATAACTTCCAGCCATGATAGAGGAATAGGTAGAAACATTTTGCCTCCTTGCACAACCAAAAGAAGGACAACAAAAAAATTAAAAACAGAACATAAACAGAACTGTCAGAAAATCAAACTGTGTGGAAGTACAGCAACCGAGAAGTTAAAGAAGAGATATTCATCCAGACTAGTAGGAGGGGTGGAGATGGGCAGCTCAGGTGGAGAGGACTTGTGAGAAGACAGTACCTGGAGGACTAGGGTATGGGAGGCAGCAGCTGATGGAGTGGGCAGTCCTACATTTGCATATGGATAAACTGTGAGGGACAACTGGGAAGTGAGACAGACCATGTAACCCAGGGTACCAGCTCAGGGAAATAAAGCCTCAAAACCTCTGTCTAAAAAAAAGTGTGGGTCTTCAGGTGGTAGGAGAAACTCCCAGTACCACAGGAGAGTTCTTTGGAGAGACCCACAGGGTCCTAGAATGTACACAAGACCACCCCTCCCCCAAAATTATCACCAGAAGGGCCCAATTTGCTTGTGGGTAGTGGAGGAAGTGACTGAAAGCTGGGGGAGATGTGACTAAGTGGCACTGTTCCCTCAACGACCACTCCCCCACATACAGTGCAACAACACAGCTACGTGGGTTGCCCTGACCCTGGCGAATTCCTAAAGCTCAGCCGCTTACTATATAACATATGTGTTGTGACAAAAAAAAAAAAAAAAAGGTATGTCTCACATGAAAGAACATATCAAAGCTCCAGAAAAATACAACTAAATAATGAAAAAATAGCCAACGTATCAGATGAAGATTTCAAAACACTGGTAATCAGGATGCTCACAGAAATGGTTGAGTATGGTAGAAAAATAGAGGAAAAAGTGAAGGCTATGCAGACTAAAATAAAGAAAAATGTACAGGGAATCAACAGTGAAGAAAAGGAAACCGGTACACAAATCAATGATTTTGGAGCAGAAGGAAGAAATGAACATTCATCCATAACAGAAAGAAAAAAAAAAACAAGAATTAAGAGGAGAAGAAGAGAAACTTCCGGCCAAGATGGAGGCATAGGTGGACACACTGTGCCTCCTCTCACAACCAAAATTAAGAACAACAAATATTTAGAAACAAGAAAACAATCAGAGCTGATAGAAAATTGAACTGTGAGGAAGTCCAACAACCATTCATCCAGACCAGTAAGAGGGGTGGAGTCGCGGCAGGAAGAAGTAGAGGTGTGGACCTGGGCATGCAGGCAGCAGTGGCTGGCAGTTCCCAGGCGTGCAGGTGGCGGCTAGCAGACCCCGGACACGGGGTGGCAACTGTGCAGACTCAGTGAGGCTGTGCAAGGTGGCTGGCTGACCAGGTGGTCCCACATTCGTGCACGCGGATAATCCAGGCCAAGGGGAAGTGGCGGAAGGGACTGGAATACAGGAGAGAGCAGAGCAAGCGCCATTGTTCCCTCTCGGGCCCTGCTCCCACATACAGCGTCACAACTCAGTGACTGGGCTGCCCCGCACTGGGGAACATGTAAGGCTCCACCCCTCTCTATGTAACAGACGTGACCAGACCAAACAAAAACAAAAACAAAAACAACACCAAAAATGGCTCAAACCGGAGAATAAATGAAAGCCCCAGAGCCAATTTTTGTGAGCAATGAAGAGATAGCCAACCTATCAGATGCACAGTTCAAAACCCTGGTGATTAGGATGCTCACAGATTGGTTGATTTTGCTCACAAATTAGATGAAAAAATGCAGGCTACAATATGTGAAATGAAGGAAAATGCATGGGGAACCAATAGAGATGGGAGGAAAACTGGGACTCAAATCAATGGAGTGGACTAGAGGGAAGAAACAAACAACCAAACAGAAAACAAGGAAGAAACGAGAATTCAAAAAAAATGAGGAGAGGCTTAGGAACCTCCGGGACATCTTTAAACTGCCAAACATCTGAATTATAGGGGTACCAGAAGGGGAAGAAGAAGAGCAACAAGTGGAAAACTTATTGGAACAAATAATAAAGGAGAACTTCCCCAATCTGGAAAAGAAAATAGACTTCCAGGAAGTCCAGGAAGCTCAGAGAGTCCTAAAGAAGTTGGACCCAAGGAGGAACACACCAAGGCACATTGTAATTACATTAGCCAAGATTAAAATGAAGGAGACAATTCTAGAAGCAGCAAGGGATCGGGGGACAATTACCTACAAGGGAGTTTCTATCAGACTGTCAGCTGATTTCTCAAAAGAGACCTTACAGGCAAGAAGGGGCTGGAAGGAAGTATTTGAAGTCTTAAAAGGCAAGGACCTACATCCAAAATTGCTCTATCCAGCAAAGCTGTCATTTAGAATGGAAGGGAAGATAAAGTGCTTCTCAGATAAGGTCAAGTTCAAGGAGTTCATCATCACCAAGCCCTTATTCTATGAAATGTTAAAGGGACTTATCTAAGAAAAAGAAGATAAAAAATATGAACAGTGAAAAGACAGCAAACTCCCAGCTATTAACAACCACACCTAAAACAAAAGCAAACAATTAGAACAGGAACAGAACCATGAAATAGAGATCACATGGAGGGTTAGCAACAGGGGCGTGGGAGGAGGAGAGAGGAGGAAAAGGTACAGAGAATAAGTAGCATAGACGATGGGTAGAAAACAGACAGGGGGAGGGCAAGAATAGTGTGGGAAATGTAGAAGCTAAAGAACTTATGACACATGGACATGAACTAAAGGGGGGGGAATGTGGGTGGAAGGGGGTGTGCATGGTGGAGGGGAATGATGGGGGAGAAATGGGACAACTGTAATAGCATAATCAATAAAATATATTTTAAAAAAGAGGAGAGGAAGATGGTGGCAAGATAGGTGGAAGCAGAGCCCCCTTCCCCATGTGCCCAGCTGGAACACTTAGCAGATCTCCTGAGGAACAGAGGGAACAGCCAACAGAATCGCAGCTTATCTGAAATTTTAAGGAGAAAACGGTAGAGGACATTGAAAAACAGATGGTAAAGAGATCGCGTTGGGACAGTAAAGTCCCTGGGACCTATGTGAGGACCAAGGCTGCTGGAGCTCCAGCCCCAGTGCCTGCAGTTGTGGTTAGCAGTGGCCAAAGGATCTTTGGAGGAGAGTCAGATCAGCAGTTGCTTCCCTTACTGAAGCAGGGAAGACAGCGTGTCACCAGGAGAGACCTGGATGCTTGAAATTGCTGGGGGGGCGGGGAATGAAGTGGGAGACTCACAAAGGCAGCGTTTACCCACTGAGACTGAAGTTGCCACCTAGGTCATTACCATGGAAATTGGGGAGCTGGGTAAGACATGGAGAAGGGAGAAGAGTTGGGCCATATTGGACCCTGAAACAGATAGTCTGTGTTCTGGGAAGAAAGTTGAGCTGTGTGAAAAGCCAGACTCTTGTTAAGAATGGGGAGTTTAAACAAGAGGATTTTACTTAAAAAAAAAAAAAAGAAAAAGATAAGGCTCTCAGCTGCTGTTTAAGGAACTCTCCCACAGATGCTGGCTGACCTGGTGATGGGCTCTAAAAGGGGCTGGCTTGCAGAAGAAGGAGGTGGTGTGCTGCAAGGACCATTCAGAGGAGGGCAGCAGGGCTCATGGAATCAGCAACCCCCAGAGCAACTTAATTTAGTGGAGGAGATAAATTTCCCTGAAGAGACCTTGAGAGTGCACAAGACTCAGGCCAGCGAAGAGAAAGAAAGTGATGTGTGAGTTGCCCCTAATCATGCACTTCACAGGCAACCCAACTGGTGGATTAAAGGCACAGAATGGTGCAGAAGGACAATGGGAGCCCAGCAGCACACAGAGGACCTGGACTGCAGCTGGATTCCTGTGAATATTATGGCCCAGACTTGGCTGACCACCATATTCGCAAAACCAAAGGAAGTGAGAAAAGTGAAGCCAAGCACCCCTCTGCCTGTGTTATCCAGAAACATCGATAAACTCACTTAATTAGGTGGGAGCTGTGAACACCATTATACCTACTGGAGGAGAGAACCCATGAACAAATGAACCACTAAAAGGTGAAAACTCAAGTACAACAAGAGAGTCCACACAAACAGAAGAAAGGGCAAACCTAGAGCATCCAGACAAGGAAATCAAAGAGACCACACCACTGAACCCCATAGAATTCCTACCATAGAGGTTCACCCTACAAAGACAGCTAGGAAAGAGAAACATCAGGAAGTGCAGAAACAAACCGAGTCACCTAAAATGGGAAGACAAAAAAAGATCCTGCAATCCAAAAGAATGGAAGACTCCCCACTAACAGAGCTAAATGAAATGGAGGTAGGCAAACTATCGAATATAGAATTCAAAATAATGGTTATAAGGATGCTCAAGGAACTCCCAGAGAACTACAAGGAAGTGAGTGAGAACTACAACAGTATGAAAACAGAAATAGAAACTATAAATGAAATCCATGAAGTGAAAAATAAAATTTTTGAAATAAAAAAACACATTAGAAGGAATTACAATCAGGCCAGATAGAGCAGAGGACCAAATTAGTGAGCTGGAACACAAGGTGGAAACAACCACATAGAATGGCTGCATGAAAAAAGACTCAAAAAATATGAAGATAACTTAAGGGAACTCCAAGATAACATGAAATGCAACAACATACAAATCATATAAATACCAGAAGGAGGAGAAAGGGAACAAGGGATAGAAACCCTGTTTGAAAAAATAATGATGAAAAACTTCCTGAATCCGGAAAGGGAAAAAAACATGCAAGGTTAGGTCGCACAGATGGTCCCAATCAAAATGAATCTAAAGACGCCTACTCCAAGACATATCACAATTAAAATGCCAAGTTTTAAAGGCAAAGAGAGAATCTTAAATGAACCAAGGAAAAAAACAAGAAGAAACACAAAAGGGGCTCCGATAAGTCTAGCAGTTGATTTCTAGTTAGAAGCACTCCAAACCAGGAGAGAATGGCAAGAAATATTGCAAGTAATGAAAAACAAATACCTGCAACCAATACTATTCTATCCAGCGAGGCTCTCAATTAAAATGGAAGGCAAAAGAAGGAGTTTCGCAGACAAAACTAGGCTGAAAGAATACACCTCCACCAAACCAGGACTACAAGATATGCTAAAGGGACTACTATCTGAAGACAAAGGAAAAATGTGAGAGAAAGGAACACAGGTACAAAAGGAGAAAAATGAATAAGTACCTATCAATAAAAACCTTTAATGTTAATGGATTAAATGCTCCAATCAAAAGACGTAGGGTAGCTGAATGGATAAGAAATCATACACTCACATATGTTGCCTATAAGAGACTCACTTCAGAAAAAGATCTACACAGACCAAAAGTGAAGGATTGTACTAAAATATTCCAAGAAAATAGGAAAAAAAGTGGTAGTAGCAATATTTACGTTAGGCAAAATACACTTTAAAACAATAACCATATGTAAAGACACTAAAGGACTCATCATAACACTCAAGGGAATAATCCATCAAGAATACATAAAGATTGTAAATATACATGTACCCAAAGTAGGAGCACCCAAACACATAAGGAAAATCTTGGAGGACTTTTGACCAAGAATGTTATGTATACCAGTACACTTATACTAGGGGATTTTAATACCCCATTGTCAAAAATGGATATATCTTCCCTAGAAAATATCAAAGATGCTCTGACACTGAATGATACACTAGATCAAATGGGCTTAACAGATGTATATAGAACCTTTCATCTCCCAAAAACAAAGTGCACATTCCTTTCAAATGCACATGGAACATTTTCAAAGATAGACGACATGATAGGATACAAAACAAACCTCAACAAAATCAAGAAAATTGAAATCATATCAAGCATTTTCTCTGACCACAAGGGACTGAAACTAGAAACTAACCTCAAGGAAAAAAATTCAAAAACACTCAAATTTATGAAGATGGACTAGCCTACTATGAAACAATAAATGGGTCAATGATGAGATCAAGGTAGAAATCAAGAAGTTTCTGGAAATAAAATAACTCACAGCAGTCCAAAACTTCTGGGACACAGCAAAGGCAGTCCTGAGAGGGAATTTATAGCAATACAGGCCTACCTAAAAAAGATAGAAACATTTGAAATAAACAACCTAACCCTACATGAACAAAAACTGAAGGAACAACAACAAAAAAGACCCAGAGTAACTAGGAGGAAAGATATAACCAAGATCAGTGCAGAATTAAACAATATAGAGACTAAAACAACAATCCAAAGGATCAAAAAAAAAAAAATCCAGGAGACAGTTCTTTTCAAAGATAAACAAAATTCAGAGGAACTTAAGCTGACTCATCAAGGACAAAACAGAGAGGACCCAAATAAACAAAATGAAAAATGAAAGAGGAGAGATTACCACCGATAACACAGAGACACAAAGGATTGCAAGAAATTACTATGAAAACTATATGCCAAGAAACTTGAAAACCTGGATGATATGGACAAATTTCTAGAAAAATACAATCTCCCAAAATTGAATGAAGAAAAAGCAGAAAGCCTGAACAGCCCAATAATAGCTGTTGAAATCAATGCATTAATCAAAAACCTCGTGGCAAACAAATGTCCTGCACTGGATGATTTAACAGGCACATTTTACAAAACTTTTAAGAAACAGCTAACTCCTGTCCTTCTCAGATTATTCCAAAAAATTCAAGAAGTAAGGAAGAGACCCAAACTCTTTTTATAAAGCCAGCATCACCATGATTCCAAAACCAGATAAACATACAGCAAAGAAAGAAAACTATTGGCCAATATCACTGATGACCATAGACACTAAAATCCTCAACAAAAATATTGCCAAGTTGCCTTCAGCAATACCTTAAAAATATCATATTCCATGATCAAGTGGGATTCATCCCAGGGTTAGAGGATGGCACAGCATTCACAAATCAATAAATGTAATACATCCCATAAACAAAAGCAAGGACAAAAATCACATGGTCATATGAATAGATGCAGAAAAATCCTTTGATAAGGTAAAGCACCCATTTAGAATAAAAACACTCAGCAAAGTGGGAGTAGAGGGAGCATTCTTAAACATAATAATGGCCAAATGAAAGATCTTTACCCAACATTATAATCGATGGGCGAAAACTAAAAGCTTTCCCACTAAGATAAGGAACACAACAAAGATGTCCTCTTTTACCACTTCTACTCAATATACTATTAGAAATCTTAGCCAGAGTGATCAGAGAAGAAAGAGAAATAAAACGCTTGTCAATTGGAAAGGAGGAAGTAAAGCTGTCACTGTTTCCAGATGTTATGATAGTGTATACAGAAAATATTGTAGACTCCACCCAAAAGCTACTTGATAGTAGTGAATAAAGTGAATTTGGCAAAACAAGAAGGTACAAAATCAATATTCAAAAATCAAAGGATTTTTATAAATCAACAAGAAAAGAACAGAATCAGAAATCAAGAAAAAAAGATCCCATTTGACATAGCAAAAAGAAAAGAAAAAATACCTAGGTATAAATGTTACCAAAGAGGTGAAAAACCTGTACTCACAAAACTAAAGAACACTGAAGAAAGAAATTAAGAAAGACATAAATAAAGGGAAGCATATACTGTGTTCATGGATTGGAAGTATCAACATAATCCAAATGTCCATATATACAAAGAAATTTATAAATTCAATGCAATCCCTGTTAAAAAACCAATGTCATGTTTTACAGATATAGAACAAACATTTCAAAAATTTACATAGAGCCGTAAATGACCCCAAATACCCACAGCAATTTTTGAGAGAAAAGAACAAAGTAGGAGGGATCACAATACCTGATATAAAACAACATTACAGGGCCACTGTAATCAAAACATTATGGTGCAGTCATAAGAACAGACACAGTTAATGGAACAGAATAGAGAGCCCAGAAATAAACCTATGTGTCTGAGGTTAATTAATATTTGAAAAAAGAAGTAGGAGCATATAATGGAGCAAAAATATCCTCTTCAAAAAATGGTATTGAGAAATCTGGACAATAAATCTGCAAATAAAATGAAACTTGAGCACCAACTTACACCATACACAAAAATAAATTCAAGGTGAATAAAAGATTTAAATATTTTGTTTTAAAGTTGTGACAAAATAAAAATCCTAGAAAAAATAAGCAGGAAAATCTCAGATATTCCACACAGCCACATATTCACCGATATGTCCCCTACAGCAAGGGATATAAAGGAAAGACTAAAAAAATGGGATCTCATCAAAATAAAAAGTTTCTCCACAGCTAAAGAAAACAGCATCAAAATAAAAAGAGAACCAACTATATGGAAAACATATTTGATAACGATACCTCAGACGAGGGTTTGATGTCCAAAATATATGAAGAACTCACATGACTCCACTCTAAGAAGATGAGCAACCCAATTAAAAAATGGGCAAAAGACTTGAACAGGCACTTCCCCAAGGAGAACATACAGAGAGTCCACAGACATATGAAAAGATGCTCAGTATCGCTAGCTATCACAGAAATGCAAATTAAAAGCAAAATTAGATAACACTCCACGCTGGTCAGAATGGCCATCATCAACAAATCAACAAACAATAAGTGTTGGAGAGGTTGTGGAGAAAAGGGAGCCCTAGTGCACTGTTGGTGGGAATGCAGACTGGTGTGGGCACTATGGTAAACAGTAAAAAATTTCCTAAGAAAACTGAAAATGGAAATGTCTTTTGACCCCACAATTCCACTGCCGGGATCATATAGTAAAAACCCTGAAACACCAATCCAAAAGAACCTATGCACCCCAATGTTCATAGCAACACAATTACTAAGCCAAATGCTGGAACCAACATATGTGCCCATCAGTAAATGAAAGTTTCAAAAAACTGTGGTACCTCAACACAATGGAATACAACACAGCAGAAGGAAAGAAGGAACTCCTATTATTTGTGACAGCATGGTTGGAACTGGAGAGCATTATGCTAAGTGAAAAAAGCCAGCTAGTGAAAGACAAATACTACATAATCTCACCTTTAAGTGGAACCTAATCAACAAAACAAGGGAGCAAGCAAAATATAATCAGAGACATTGAAATTAAGAACAAACTTACCGTAAGGAGAGGGAAGATGGGAGAGGATAATGGGGGTGAAGTGTGAAGAGTATACAGAAACAACTATAAAGGACACATGGACAAAAAGAAAGGTGGGTGTAAACAGGAGGGAGGAGAGGATCACTAGGGTATTGAGGAGGGGTGGGGGGAAGGCAGAAAACTGTACTTTAACAGTAAATTCAAATGTTTAGTAAAAAAGAAATAAATCCATATATATATATAACATAATTATATACTATAATTAGCTTCTAACATACCATATTCTCTCACAATAATTCTTAGAGCTTATAATATTAGATAATAACCAGAAATTTTCATATGATTAACTCAACATATGTTTTCTGTTAATAAAACATAATTTGGGCGTAGAACAAAAAATGGAAAAAAAAAAAAAACAGGACACACAAACCAATGGGAAAGAATAGAGAGCCCTGAAATATATCCAAGTCTTTATGGTCAATTAACGTTAAACAAAGAGGGCAGAAGCATAAAGTTGAGTAAAAATACCTCTTCAACAAATGGTGTTGGAAGAGCTGGACAGCAACATGCAAAAAAATGAAATTCCGACCACCAACTGACAACATACTAAAAAACAAAGTCAAGATAGATGAAAAACTTAAATATGTGACATGATACCATAAATATCCTAGGGGAGACCATAGGGAGGGAAGTCTCAGATATTCCCATCAGTAATATTTTCACAGATATGTCCTCTACAGCAAGAAACATAAAGGAAAGAATAAACAAATTTGATCTTATTAAAATAAAAAGCTTCTGCACAGCTAAAAATAAAAGAGACAAGAAAAGAAAAAAGCAAAGCAAAGAAAAAAACAGCATGAAAATTAAAACAGAACCAAACCTGTTTGCAAATTATACCTCAGACAAGGGTCGAAAACATATTTGCAAATTATACCTCAGACAAGGGTCGGATCTACAAAATATGTAAAGAATTCCCGTGACTCCCCTCCAAGTAGACCAAAAATCCAGTTAAAAAAAAAATGGGCAAAGATCTTGAAGACACACTTCTCCAAGGAGGACATACACAGGGCACAGAACTTATGAAAAGATGCTCAACATAATTTGTCATCAGACAGATGCAAATTAAAACCACAAGGAAATACCACTTCACACCAGTGAGAACAGCCGTTATCAACAAATCAACAAACAAATGTTGGAGATATTGTGTAGAAATGGGAACCCTAGTGCACTGTTGGTGGGAATGCAAACTGGTGCAGCCACTGTGGAAAACAGTATGGAATTTCCTCAGAAAACTAAAAATGGAACTGCCCTTTGACTTGGCAATTCCACTGCTGTGCTTAAACCCTAAGAACCCTGAAACACCAATCCAAAAGAACCTATGTACCCTGATGTTCATAGCAGCAAAATTCCTGATAGTCAAGTCCAAGAGGCAACTGAAATGTCCATCAGTAAAGGAGTGCATCAAAAATCTGTGGTACATTTACATAATGAAATACTACATAGCAGAAAGAAAGAGCTGCTTCATGACAGCATGGATGGATCTGGAGAGCATTATGCTAAGTGAAACCAGCCAAGTCGTGAAAGAGAAATACTATGTGAGCTCACCTATAAGTGGATCCTAATCAACAAAACAAACATGCAAACAAAATACAACCAGAGACATCAATGTAAAGAACAATCTCACAGTGATCTGAGAGGAGGAGGGAGAGGGCTTGCAGGTGATAAATTGGGGGTGGGTGCACATCAAGGGATATGTATGAAAGTCACATGGATAAAAACAAAAGGGGTGGGTCTGAGGGTTGGAGGTGAGGATGGGTGGGGAGGGGAGCATGGTGCTGTGAACATGGAGACAATTACACATGAACAACAATAAAAAAAATACAGACAAGAATTTAAAAAACGAGGAGAAGCTTAGGAACCTCTGGGACAGCTATGAACATTCCAATATGTGAATCAATTGGATGCCGGAAGGAGAAGAGAAAGAAAAAGAAACTGAAAACTTATTTGAAAAGATAATTAAGGAGAACTTCTCTAATCAGGAAAAGGAAATAGACTTCCAGGAAGTCCAGGAATCTCAGAGAGTCCCAAAGAAGTTGGATCCAAAGAAGCACACACCAAGGCACACCATAATTACATTACACAAGATTAAAGGTAAGGAGAAAATCTTAAAAAACAGCAAGAGAAAAAAAAGACACTTATCTACAAAAGAGTGCCCATAAGACTGTCAGCTGATTTCTCAAAAGAAACCTTGCAGGGAAGAAGGGGCTGGAGAGAAGTATGCAAAATCATGAAAGGTAAGGACCTACATATAAAATTACTCTATTCAGCAAAGCTATCATTTAGAATGGAAGGGCAGATAAAGGGCTTCCCAGATAAGGCCAAGTTAAAGGAGCTCATCATCACCAAGCCCTTATCATATGAAATATTAAAGAGACTTATCTAAGAAAAAGATGATCAAAAATATGAACAGTAAAATGACAACAAACTAATCTACAACTGAAACAAACAAAAAAAAAATCCAAACTAAGCAAATGAGAACAGGAACAGAATCACAGAAATGGAGATGATATAAAGGAGGTTTATCAGTGACAGGGTAAAATGGGAGAAAAGTTACAAGGTATAAGTAGCATAAATTGTCGATACAAAATAGACAACCAGAGGTTAAGAATAGTATAGGAAATAGAGAAGCTAAAGAACACATATGTATGACACATACACATGAACTAAGGGAAAGGAATGCTGTTGGGAGGGGATATGCACAGAGAAGGGAATAAAGGGGAGAAAATAATGGGACAACTGTAATAGCATAGTCAATATAATATATTTTTAAAAACTGAAAAGATATATGATGTGCTCTCAAATTTTAAGGGAGAGTTATACTAAATGAAAAATATAGAAAAGTGAGGCAGGCAAAAAAACCCTAGATTTTGATGACAAACAGAATAGAAATGATCCAGATTTGTTTTTTTAATATTTTTTATGTTTATCCCCTAGAATTTTCCATTTGTGTTTTTCTTTTCCTTTCGTATGTGTATACTTTCATTGTTGTTCAAGTACAGTTGTCTTTGTTCTCCCACACTAACTTTCCCCCCACTCCAGCCATTCCAATTTTGACCTTTAATTATACCCCCATTTGACTTTGTCCATGTCCCTTTATGCAGTTACTCTTAATTTGATTTTAACTATTTTATTTTAATTGCTGTTGAATTAAAGTTTTCTGTCTTTTACTCCCATCCCAGCCAGTCCCTCCAGCCCTCCCATTTCCATCCACCCCCTGATTTTTTTCCATGTCTCCTTATTACTTGTTCTTGTGAAACCTTCCACTTTCCTGCTGAAATTCCCTCCCCTCTCCCCTCTGGTCACTGTCAGCCCATTTTCTACTTCAGTGTCTTTGGTTATATTTAGCATGTTTATTTGTTTTGCTGTTTAGGTTCTGTTAAAGGTGAGATCATGAGGTATTTATCTTTCACCATCTGGAGTATTTTGCTTAGCATAATGCTCTTCAGTTCCACCCATGCTGCTGCAAAGGGTAGGAGTTCATTCTTTCTTTCTGCTGCAGAGAATTTCCTTGTGTAAATGTACCATAGTTTTCCCATCCTTTCATTTACTGATGGGCACCTAGGTTTCTTCCAGCATTGTCTATGGTAAATTGTGCAATAAACATTGGGTTGCATACATTCTTTTGGACTGGTGTTTCAGGGTTCTTACAATATAATCCTAGCAGTGGGATTTCTGGGTCAAAAGGCAGATCCATTTTTAGTTTTCTGAGAAAATTCCATACTGTTTTCCATAATGGTTCTACCAATCTGCAATTCCAACAACAGTGTGATAGGCTCCTCTTTTCTCCACAACCTCTTCAACACCTGTTGTTTGTTACTTTATGGTGGCCAACCTGACCCATGTGAAGTGGTATCTCAATGTGCTTTTAATTTGCGGCTCTGAAACCTAGCGATACTGACAGCATATTTTCATGTGACTCTGGATCCCCTGTATGTCTTCCCTGGAGAAATGTCTGTTCAAGTCCTTTGCCCATTTTCTAATTGGGTTACTTGTCTTCCTAGAGTGGAGTCACGTAAGTTCTTTATATATTTTGGAGATTAAACCCTTGTCTGAAGTGTAAATGGCAAATATGTATTCCTGTATGGTTGGTTCTCTTTTATTTTTAATACTGTTTTCTTTACCTATGCAGAAACTTTTTATTTTGATGAGATCCCATTTGTTTATTCTTTCCTTAATGTTTCTTGCTCTAGGGGAAATATCAGTGAAAGTGTTGCTGTGCAAAATATCTGAGATTTTCCTGCCAGCCTTCTCCTCTAGGACTTTAATGGTGTCACGGCTAATATTGAAACCTTTTATCCACCTTGAATTTATTTTTGTGTGTGGTGTAAGTTGGCGCTCAAGTTTCATTTTTTTCCAATGTAGCTGTCCAATTCTCCAAACACCAGTAGTTAGCGAAATAAGCCAGGCAGTGAAAGACAAATACCATATGATCTCACCTTTAATAGAAACTTAATCAACAAAACAAACAAACAGGCATAATATAACCCAAAACACTGAAATTGGGAACAGGCTGACAGTCACCAGAGGGGAGAGGGAAGGGAATTTCAAGGGAAAAGGGGAAGGGTTTACAGGAACAAGTATAAAGAACTCATGGACAAAAACTATGGGGAGTGGAAATGGGAAGGAGGTGGGGAGGGCTAGGGTGGTGGGCTGGGGTGGGAGTAAAAGTCAGAAAACTGTACAAGATCAACAATTAAAATAAATAATTTAAAAAAAGAGGCTATTTTTACTCCATTTTATGTTGCTGCCTTCTTTGTCAAATATTAATTGTCCATGGAGACTTGGGTTTATTTCTGTGCTCTCTGTACTCTTCCCTTGGTCCATGTGCCTGTTTTTATGCCAGTACCAGGCTGTTTTGATTACAGTGGCCTTGTAGTACAGTTTGATATCAGGTATTGTGATCCCTCCTACTTTGCTCTTCTTTCTCAAAATTACAGCAGCTATTTGGGGTCATTTATGGTTCCATATAAATTTTTGAAGTGTTTGTTCTATGTCTGTGAAATATGCCATTAGTACTTTCATAGGTATTGCATTGAATTGATACATTGCTTTGGGTAGTATGGACATTTTGATGATGTTAATTCTTCCGATCCATGAACACGGTATATGTTTCCATTTGTTGGTGTCTTCCTTAATTTTCTTATTCACCGTTGTGTAATTTTCTGAATACAGGTCTTTTACCTCCTTGGTTAGGTTTATTCCCAGGTATTTTATTTTTCTTTTTGCTATATCGAATGGGATTTTTTTCTTGATTTCTGCTTCTACTGTTTCATTGTTGGTATACAAAAAAATGCCTTTGATTTCTGGATATTGACTTTGTATGTGGCTGTTTGGCCAAATTTATTTATTAGGTCAAGCAGTTTTTTGGCTCAGTCTATAGGATTTTCTATGTAAACTATCATGTCATCTACAAACAATAAGTTTTTTTTTCCTCCATTCTAATTTGGATGCCTTCTATTTCCTTTTCTTGTCTGATCACTGTGGCTAAAACTTCCACTAATATGCTGAATGGAAGTGTTGAAAGAGGACAACCTTGTCTTGTTCCTGATCTTAATGGAGGAGATTTTAGTTTTTGTCCATTGAATATGATGTTGGTTTTAGGTCTCTCATATATGGCCTTTATTATGTTGAGGAATCTTCCCTCTATTCCTACTTTGCTGAGCATTTTCATTGTAAATGGGTGCTGTACCTTATCAAATGCTTTTCCCACATCTATTGATATGATCATGGGATTTTTATCTTTGCTTTTGTTTATGTGATGTATTACATTTACTGATTTGCGAATATAGAAACATCCTTGCATCCCTAGGATGAACTCCCCTTGGTCATGGTGTATGATCTTTTAATGTACTGTTGGATGCAGTTTGCCAATATTTTGTTGAGGATTTTAGTGTCTATGTTCACCAGTGATATTGGCCTGAAGTATACTTTCTTTGTTGTTTCTTTATCTGGTTTTGGCAATAGGATGATGCTGGCTTCATAAAAACTTGGGGGTATTCCATCATTTTGGATTTTTTGGAATAGTCTGAGAAAAATAGGGGTTACCTCTTCCTTAAATGCTTTTTAGAATTCTGTAAAACCATCTGGTCAAGGCTTTTGTGTGTCAGGAGGGTTTTTTTTTGTTTGTTTGTTATTATTGCTTCAATATCTGCTGTTATTAGTCTGTTCAGGCTTTCTGCTTCTTCTTCATTGAGTTTTGGATGATTATATTTTTCTAGAAATTTGTGCATTTCATCTAGGTTTTCAAATTTCTTGGCATACAGTTCTTCATAGTAAATTCTTACAATCCTTTGTATTTCTGTGGTATCACTTGTAATCTCTCTCATTTCTGATTGTGTTTATTTGGGTGTTCCCTCCTTTTTCCTTAATTAGTCTGATTAAAGGGTTGTCAATTTTGTTTATCTTTTGAAAGAAACAGCTTCCGGATTCATTGATGTTTACAACTGTGCTTTTAGTCTTTATGTTATTTAATTCTGCTCTGATCTTGGTTATTTCCTTCCTTCTACTTGTTCAGAGCTGTCTTTGTTGTTGTTCCTTGAATTCTTGTAGGCGTAGGGTAAGGTTGTTTGTTTGAAATGTTTCCATCTTTTTTCGGTAGGCCTGTGTTGCTATGAAGTTCCTTTTCAGAACTGCCTTTGCTGTGTCCCATAAGTTTTGGGTTATTGTGTGTTCATTTTCGTTTCCAGAAACTTTTTCATTTCTTCCCTAATGTCATTCTTGACCCATTCATTGTTTAATAGCACCCTATTCAATCTCCATGATTGTTAGTGTTTTGGATTTTTTTCCCTTGGGGATGGTTTGTAGTTTCAATCCCTTGTGGTTGGACAAAATGCTTTATAGGACTTCAGTTTTCTTGTATTTGTTGAGGCTTGTTTCCTGTCCTGCATGTGGTTCATCTTTGAAAATGTTCATTGTGCATTTGAAAAGAATGTGTATTAAGCTTCTTTGGTATGAAGGGCGCTCTCTCTCTCTCTCTCCATATATATATTATATATATATATAATCAGTTAAGTCCATTTCATCATCTAGGGCATTGTACAATGCCACAATATCTTTGTTGATGTTTTGTTTGCAAGATCTGTCCATTTTTGATAGTGGAGCGTCACCATCCCCTATTATAATTGTGTTGCTATCAATATCTTTCCTGAAGTCCTCTAAGATTCTCTTTATGTATTTGGATGCCCCTATTTTGGGTGCATATATATTTCCAATGTTTATGTCCTCTTGGTGGATTCTTACCTTGAGTAGTATGAAGTGACCTTCTGGGTCTCTCTTTATGGCCCCTTTTATGAAGTCTATTTTATCTGATATGATTATTGCCACCCCAGCTTTTTTTCCTGTACGTTTGCTTGGAAAATTTGTTTCCAGCCCTCACTTTCTCTCTTTGTAGGTCTTTTGTCCTGAGGTGGGTCTCTTGCATTCAGCATATGTGTGGATCATGCTTTCTTATCCATTCAGATATTCTATGTCTTTTGATTGGAGAATTTAATCCATTTACATTTAAGGTTATTATTGATAGGTACTTATTCATTGCCATTTTTGTACCTGTGTTCTTCTCTGTCTCTCTCTCTTTTCCTTCCTTTCCTTGAAGCAGCTCCTTTAGCATCTCTTGCAGACTTGGTTTGGTGTAGGTATATTCTTTTAGACTTCTTTTCCATGGGAAGCTCCTTATTTGGCCTTCTATCTTGATTGAGAGCTCTCCTGGGTAAAATAGCCTTAGTTGCAGACCTCTGCTTCTGATTACTTGGAATACTTCTTGCCATTCTCTTCTGGCATGGAACATTTCTATTGAGAAGTCAACTGTGATACTTATTGGGGCTCCCTTGTATGTTACTTTCTGTTTCTCCTCTTCTGCCTTTAAGATTCTCTCTTTGTCTTGGAATTTTGCCATTTTAATTATGATGTATATTGAAGTGGGCCTCTTTGGGTTCCTCTTGATTGGGACTCTCTGTGTTTCCTGGGTTTGTGTGACTTTTCTCTCATCAAATTAAGGAAGTTTTCCATCATTACTTTTTCAAACAGGTTTTCTATCCCTTGCTCTTCTTCTTCCCCTTCTGGTATCCCTATCATATGGATATTATTACCTTTCATATTGTCTTGCATTTTTCTTAATCCCTCTTTATTCTTTCTGAGCCTCTTTTCATCTTCTTGCTCTTTCTTGGTGTTTTTTTCTGCTTTGTCCTCCAGCTCACTGATCAAATCTTTTGCTTCATCAATCCTGCTTTGGGTTCCTTCTACTGTGTTCTTCAGCTCAGAAATTGTATTCTTCATTTCCTCTTAGCCCTTGTTGATAGTTTCTATTTCCTTTTTCATGTTGGTATTGTTTGCAGTGAGTTCATTGTAGTTTCCCTGCAGTTTTTGGTAATTCACCATGAGCTCATTGAAGTTCCTGATAACCATTGCTTTAAACTCACTGTCTGATAGTTGAGTTGCCTCTATTTTATTTAACATTCTTTCTGAGGCTTCCTCCCTTCTTTTCATTTGGGGATTTTTTGTTTGTCTTCCCATTGTTTTTGACACTCCTGTTGTTAGTCTCAGCTTCTTAAATTGATCTTTTCCCTGCTCCCTGGGTTTATGATGTGAACTTCTGTAGTAGAATACCTGTGAGTTTCAGTGGCCCAGTCTCCTTGATTTCCCAAGCTCACTGGTCTTGGGCTGTCATTTAAATTGGCTGTGTGTTTGTCTTTAGGTTTTGATTGCTGTTGTGTCTTTCTTTGGTCGATCCTTCCTGCCAGCTGATTAACTGAGTGTGACTCTGTCCACCACCTCTTGTATTTTGTTGTTCTGGTGAGGGCGGGTTTTGTTGTAGGTGGTTCTTCAATGTGTACAAGGTTTTGTGGATTCTCCCTTGCTGTTGTTCAGTTGTTTGTTCTGGGTAATTTCTCCACTATTTAGTTGTATTTCCAGATAGGTCCTGGATTGAATTTAGTCTGGCTTCCACTCCCTCATTCACCTTCTTCTGTTCTTCTCTGTTGGTGGTTCCTTTGTTGGTGGGTTTCCTCTTCCAGCAGGTATCCTGGTGTTCACAGCTTCCACCTACTCTTTTTGTGATCAGTTGGAGGGGGAAGGCAAAATGGTTTAAGACAGCAAGAGAGTATTCCATGATATTTACAGTAGCAGCTGGCAGAGAAGAGACAGGACATGCTTTGGCTATGTACAGTGTTAACCGTGATATTCCACCCAACTAGCTACATTTTTGATAGGATGGAGAGAAGATAAGACTCTTGTTGGGGAGGTAAGGGTTGTGAGTTGGATCTAGAAGGCAGTGAGGTTGTGGGAGGTAAGATTCTGAGGTAAAGTTAGAGTAAAGGATAGTAAACAGGTGTAGTGTGTGAGAGAATAGAGTTAACCACTATAGTAATAGAGTTCAGGAAACCACAAAGTGGGCTAAGATGTGGGGGTGGCAGGTGTTGTGTAGTATTTAAAATTGTGTGGAACTGCTATTATTTACAATAATATTAGAGCAACAATGATATGACAAAATCTATGTGATCTGGGTAACAATAACAGGGAGTATGAGGACCTTGAGTAGTGTGCTAATGGACAAAAAGGGAAGTGAAGGACAGTAAATTAGCAATATACTGTGAAAGAGAGTAGGGGAATATTGTCAAATGATATAATATAACCAGCCAAGCAAAGAAGACTAAACAGAAAGAAGAGGAATACTAAAATACTATTAAAATAAAAGATGTAAAAATAATTAGAAATAATAATAATAATAATAATAATAATAATAATAATAATAACTGGCAAGATCTCTGTAATAGCAAAGTGAAATTTGTCTCAATGTCTTAGCTTTTGGGGTGCCCCCACTTTGGGTCCAAATATGGCCTTTTCACAGTTCCAGATTTTTTGGTCTCACTAGTGGGTATTAAAAAAAAAAAAGCAGAAAAAGGAAGGAAGAAGAGATAAAATTGCAAAGAAATGAAGAAGGAATAAAACAACAATGAAGAAGAGAGAGGAAAAAGGAACTGAGAGATAAAAAAAATAAAAATTTAAAAATAAAAAATGACTTAAAAAAAAGAGGAATGATGGTGACACGGTTGGAAGGAGCAGATTCAATTTCCCCCTACACATGGGAGAAAAACCTGGCTGATCCAAAGAAGAACACAGCAGACAAGGAACAGTAACACAGCATATTTGAGAATAAGAGATCGAAAATTGTAGTGGACATTGAAAAACCAGCGGTAAGGAGAGTACTTCAGAACAATAGGAGCCCAGGGATCAGTGCAGAGAGCAGGGTGGCTGAGGTCCTGGCCTGGCCCTCCACCAAGCCTGCCCCAGGGCTCTGGGGAGAGAGTTGGGTCAGCCACTGAAACGGGCTGAGAGATCCTAAGGGGCCCAGTGATAGTGGTTGCCCCGCGCCAGGTCACTGCATGACTTTGAACTGAATTTTTGTGGTCACTGGGCAACTGGAGATCATAGTCACCCTGACTGCAGACGGAGGCGTGTGTGAAGTGAGACTGCTGCATAAAAATAGGCACCCACACGGGAACGCACATGGTCGTGGGATCATGGGCACGCATGAAAGCATAGGCGCTGGTCACTTGAGACAGCTGTGGGACCATAGTCGCCAGTGAATGGGCGGGCACGAGAACGCAGACAGCTCAGGGCCATAGGCGCAGGAGCGAGATGGCTGTGGGATCATAGGCCGCTACCTACCACAGAAAGAGGCGCAGGGGCCAATGCAGGCGATGGGAGAACCGAGCACACACCCATACACTCGGGGTAGTGCGCGCACACCCGGAGGCTCAGAACACACACTAGAAGCTCTGTGGGGAGAGGCGCCTACTAACTCTGGGGACCGCAGCACAATGATGACTGAGTACTGAACACAGAGAAAAGCAATATGATCACCCCTCGGCCATTGCAGCCTGGAAGACCAGAAAAACCGGCTGGGCAAGTTTGAAAACAACTAGAGATTGTTTTTGTTTGTTTGTTTTTTATTATTTTTGTTTTGTTTGTTTTTTTCCTTTTTTGTTTGTTTGGTTTTTTGTTGTTTTTTTTGTTTTCCTTGTTTGTTTTTATTTTTTTTTTTTGCTTGCATGCCTGTCTATTTATATGTGTTTTTAATTATTCTTTCTTTATTATTTTTATCTTCTTTTTTACTCCCCAACTCCTTTTGCTTCTATTTACTTCTGTCTTGTTTTTTCCCTCTTCCTTTATTTCCAATTTTTTCGCTTCTACCTTCCTCTTTTTTGCTTCTTTCTTCTTTTTTCATTTTTCCCTCTCTTCCATTTTTAAATACCCATGAGTGAGACAAAAAAACAAACAAAAAAGCAAACAAACCTGGAACTGTGAAAAAAAAACAGAGTTGGTCCCAAAAAGAGGGTATCCCAGCTGATGTGACAGTGGGAGCTGTGAACAACAGGATATACGAAGGAGATTCCATCACTGAATCTCACAGGTATTCTACCACAGAAGGTTATACCATAAAACCAGAAAGACAGAACAGATCAATTTAAGAAGTTGAGGCTAACAACAAGAGTCTCACAAACAATGGGAAGGCAAAGAAACAATGACCGAATGAAAGGAAAGGAGGAAGCCCCAGGAAGAATGCTAAATGAAATGGAGGCAACTCAACTATCAGATATTGAGTTCAAAGCAATGGTTGTCAGGAAGCTCCATGAGCTCTCAATGAGCTACCAGAAACTACAGGGAAATTATGATGAGCTCACTGCAAACTATATCAAAATGAAAAGGAAATAGAAGCTATCAACAAGGGTCAAGAGGAAATGAAGAATACAATTTCTGAACTGAAAAACACAGTAGAAGGAATGAAAAGCAGAATCGAGGAGGCAGAAAATCGAATCAGCGAGTTGGAGGACAAAATAGAAAAAAACACCCAGAATGAGCAACATAAGGAAAAGAGGCTCAGAAAGAATGAAGAGGGTTTAAGAGAAATGCAAGACAACATGAAACGGAATAATATCCATATGATAGGGATACCAGAAGGGGAAGAAGAAGAGCAAGGGATAGAAAACCTGTTTGAAAAAGTAATGATGGAAAACTTCCCTAATTTGATGAGAGAAAAAGCCACACAAACCCAGGAAACACAGAGAGTCCCAATCAAGAGGAACCCAAAGAGGCCCACGTCAAGACACATCATAATTAAAATGGCAAAATTCCAAGATAAAGAGAGAATCCTAAAGGCAGCAAGAGAGAAACAGAAAGTAACATACAAGGGAGCCCCCATAAGGTTAGCAGCTGGCTTCTCAATGGAAATGCTCCAAGTCAGAAGAGAATGGCAAGAAATATTCCAAGCAATGAGAACCAAAGGCCTGCGACCAAGACTAATTTATCCAGCAAGGCTTCCAATCAAGATAGAAGGCCAAATAAGAAATTTTCCAGACAAAAGAAGTTGAAAAGAATACACCTTTACCAAATAAATGCTGCAAGAGATACTAAAGGGACTGCTTTAAGGGAAGAAAAGAAAAGACAAAGAAAGAAAGAGAGAGAGGAACACAGGTATGAATATGGAAATGAATAAATACCTATCAATAATAACCTTAAATGTAAATGGATTAAATGCTCCAATCAAAAGACATAGAATAGCTGAATGGATAAGAAAGCATGACCCACACATATGCTGCCTACAAGAGACCCACCTCAGAACAAAAGACCTACACAGACTCAAAGTGAAAGGCTGGAAACAAATTTTCCAAACAAACGGACAGGAAAAAAAGGCCGGGGTAGCAATACTCATATCAGAAAAAATAGACTTCAAAAGAAGGGCCATAAAGAGAGACACAGAAGGTCACTTCGTAATACTCAAGGGAAGAATCCACCAAGAAGACATAAACATTGTAAATATATATGCACCCAATGTAGGAGCACCTAAATACATCAAGAAAATCTTAGAGGACTTCAAGAAAGATATTGACAGCAACATAATTATAGTAGGGGATTTTAACACCCCACTGTCAAAAATGGACAGATCTTCCAAACAAAATATCAACAAAGATAGTGTGGCATTGAACAATACTCTAGATGAATTGGACTTAGCTAATATATATAGATCCCTTCATTCCAAAGAAACTAAATACACATTTTTTTCAAATGCACATGGAACATTTTCAAAGATAGACCACATGATAAAACACGAAACAAGCCTCAACAAATTCAAGAAAATTGAAATAATACCAAGCATTTTCTCTGACCACAAGCGACTGAAACTACAAACCGACTTGACAGGGAAAATCCCAAAACCCTCAAAATCATGGAGATTGAATAGCATGCTATTAAACAATGAATGGGTCAAGAATGAAATTAGGGAGGAAATCAAAAAGTTTCTGGGAACAAATGATAATGAACTCAGATGGACTCAAAACCTATGGGACACAGTAAGGCAGTCCTCAGAGGGAAGTTTGTATCGATACAGACCAACCTAAAAAAGATAGAAACTTCTCAAACAAACAATCTAACCCTACGCCTACAAGAACTCGAGGATCAACAACAAAGACAGCCCAGAGCAAGTAGAAGGAGGGAAATAACCAAGATCAGAGCAGAATTAAATGACATAGAGACTAAAAGCACAATCCTAAAAATGAATGACTTCAGGAGCTGGTTCTTTGAAAAGATCAACAAAATTGACAAGCCTTTAAGGAGGCTCATCAAGAAAAAAAGAGAGAGGACTTAAATAAACACAATCAGAAATGAAAGGGGAGAGATTACAATGGACACCACAGAAATACAAAGGATTGTAAGAAATTACTACGAAGAACTGTATGCGAAGAAATTTGAAAACCTAGGTGAAATGAACAAGTTTCTGGAAAAATATAATCTTCCAAAACTCAATGAAAAAGAAACAGAAAGCCTGAACAGACCAATAAACAGCTGATGAAATTGAAGCAGTAATAAAAAAACTCCTGACATAGAAAAGCCCTGGACCAGATGGTTTCACAGGAGAATTCTACAAAGCATTTAAGGAAGAACTAACCCTTACTTATCACATACTATTTGAAAAAATCCAAAAGGATGGAGGACTGCCAAACTCTTTTTATGAAGCCAGTATCATCCCAATCCCAAAACCAGATAAAGACACAACAAAGAAGGAGAACTTCAGGCCAATATCGCTGATGAACATAGATGCTAAAATCCTCAACAAAATATTGGCAAACCACATCCAACAATACATTAAAAAGATCATACACCATGACGTAGTGGAATTCATCTCAGGGATGCAAGGATGCTTCAACATTTGCAAGTCAGTAAGTGTAATTCATCACATAAACAAAAGCAAAGACAAAAATCACATGATCATATCAATAGATGCGGAAAAAGCATTTGATAAGGTACAACACCCATTTATGATAAAAACACTCAGCAAAGTGGGAATAGAGGGAGCATTCCTCAACATAATAAAGGCCATATATGAGAAACCTACAGCCAGCATCATTCGCAATGGGCAAAAACTAAAATCTTTTCCACTAAAATCAGTAACAAGACAAGGTTGTCCACTTTCACCACTTCTATTCAATATAGTATTGGAAGTGTTAGCCACACCAATTAGACAAGAAAAGGAAATAAAAGGCATCTAACTCTGAAAGGGGGAAAGAAAACTATCATTGTTTGCAGATGACATGATAGTATACATAGAACAACCTATAGACTCGACCGAAAAACTGCTTGACCTAATAAATGAATTTGACCAAACAGCTGGATATAAAGTCAATATCCAGAAATCAAAGGCATTTTTGTATACCAACAATGAAACAACAGAAGCAGAAATCACTAAAAAAATCCCATTTGATATAGCAAAAAGAAAAATAAAATACCTAGAAATAAACCTAACCAAGGAGGTAAAAGACCTGTATGCAGAAAATCACACAATACTGAAGAAAGAAATCAAGGTAGACACAAACCAATGGAAACACATACTGTGTTCATGGATTGGAAGAATTAACATCATCAAAATGTCCATACTACCTAAAGCAATGTATTGATTCAATAAAATACCTATGAAAATACCAATGGCATATTTCACAGACATAGAACAAACACTTCAAAATCTACATGGAAACATAAAGGACCCCGAATAGCTGCAGCAATTTTGAGAAAGAAGAGCAAAGTAGGAGGGATCACAATACCTGATACCAAACTGTATCAGGCCACTGTACAAGGCCACTGTAATCAAAGAAGCCTGGTACTGGCATAAAAAACAGGCACCTGGGCCAGTGGAATAGAACAGAGAGCCCAGAAATAAACCAAAGACTCTACAGTCAATTAATATTCGTCAAAGGGGACAGCAACATAAAATGGAGCAAAAATAGCCTCTTCAACAAGTGGTGTTGGGAGAGCTGGACAGCTACATGCAAGAAAATGAAACTCGAGCACTAACTTACACCATACACAAAAATTAATTCAAGGTGGATAAAAGATTTAAACATAAGCTGTGACACCATTGAAGTCCTAGAGGAGAATATAGGCAGGAAAATCTCAGAAATTTCACACAGCTACATTTTTACTGATATGTCCCCTAAAGCAAGGGACATAAAGGAAAGAATAAACAAATGGGATCTCATCAAAATAAAAAGCTCCTGCATGGCCAAGAAAAGCAGTATTAAAATAAAAAGAGAACCGACTGTGTGGGAAAACATATTTACCAATGATACCTTAGACAAGGGTTTAATCTGCAAAATATACAAGGAACTTACACGACTCCACTCTAAGAAGACAAGCAAGGACTTGGGCAGACACTTCTCCAAGGACATAGAGAGGATCCAGAGACATATGAAAAGATGCTCAGTATCGCTAGCTATCAGAGAGATGCAAATTAAAAGCACAATGAGATACTACTTCACACCAGTCAGAATGGCCATCAGAAACAAAGCAACAAATAGCAAGTGTTGGATAGGTTGTGGAGAAAAGGGGACCCTAGTGCACTGTTGGTGGGAGTGCAGACTGGTTCAATCACTATGAAAAACAGTATGGAATTTTCTAAGAAAAGTAGAAATCGATCTACCTTTTGACCCAGCAATTCCACCTCCGGGATTAAATCCTAAGAACACTGAAACACTGATCGTAAAGAACCTATGCACCCCTCTGTTTATAGCAGCACAATTTACAATAGCCACGTGTTGGAAGCAACCTAGATGCCCATCAGTAAATGAATGGATCAAAAAACTGTGGTACATTTACACAATGGAATTCTATGCAGCAGAAAGAAAGAAGGAGCTCCTACCCTTTGGAACAGCATGGATGGAACTGGAGAGCATCATGCTAAGCGAAATAAGCCAGGCAGTGAAAGACAAATACCATATGATCTCACCTTTAACAGGAACCTAATCAACAAAACAAATAAACAAGCATAATATAACCAAAGACATTGAAATTGCGAACAGGCTGACAGTCACTAGAAGGGAAAGGGGAGGGAATTTCAGTGGAAAAGGGGAAGGGTTTACAGGAACAAGTATAAAGGACACATGGACAAAAATTATGGGGGGCGGAAATGGGAGGGAGGTGGGGAGGGCTGGGGTGGTGGGCTGGCGTGGGAGTAAAAGTCAGAAAACTGTACAAGATCAACAATTAAAATAAAAATTAAAAATAAGTTAAAAAATGATTTTAAAAAAAGTGCGTCTTGGTGGTTTCAAACTGGCCAAGCTGGTTTTTTCTTGTCTGGCTGGATGCAGCAGGCTTGGGGGCTTTTCTCCCTTTGTGATCTGTACACAGTGAGCCTGGCAGCACTCTCTCTAGGCCTAGCCTGGCACCTCTTCATGTGGCCTTGATTTTTGGGATCCAAGCCTTCCTCAGAGGGCACTATCCCTGGGGTTACCACTGTGGGCTGGGGCTTTCCACAGAACACACTCTCCATGAGTTGCTGGCGCTCATGCTTAGCCACTCTGCCTCCGTCCCCATGGGTTCTGGCAAGCACCCTTCCCAGTGCTATGGAGGCACACAAGGCTTCTAGCGCCACCTTGTAAGCAATGCCCTGATCGGTGGGGAGGAGGCTTGAGTGGCCACTGAAGGAGAATTCCCCAAACAGTGTCTGTTTTTTCACTTTTTCTTTTTTAGAAATTCTTCCTACTCAAGCCTGCCTCTTTGTACAGCCCAATTCTCCACAGCCCAATTCTCCAGCCAGACGCAGGACTATCAGGGTCAGGGCCCATCACAGCATGACTCTCAACTCTCCCCAACCAGTGTCTACAGACTCTGTGGGTGCTCACGGCCCCTTTGTTTTTGCCAC
This sequence comes from Glossophaga mutica, assembly GCA_039655065.1. Taxonomy (NCBI): domain Eukaryota; kingdom Metazoa; phylum Chordata; class Mammalia; order Chiroptera; family Phyllostomidae; genus Glossophaga; species Glossophaga mutica. The sequence continues at coordinate 25,775,163 of CM077316.1, forward strand.
TTAGCCCTTATTCCCCTCTCTGTGACTTCAGGCAACCAGGTCTCTCCCAGTGCTGCTCAAACCTTGTTTGGCCAGGGAGGGAGAGGTTGACCTGGCTCTCTCCCAAGAACCCTGTGGCAGATCCAGAGAGTGCCAAGCCTAGGTCTACAGCCCTCCTGGTCCCTGTGCTGGTCCCTGGGACCTTATTGTCCTGAAGCACTCTCCTTACCATCTGGTTTTTCAATGCCCACTACAATTTTTGTTCTCCTATGTTCATATATTCTAGCTACTCTTGTCTGTTTCCTCTATTCCTCTATAGATTGGCTAGGTTTTTCTCCCATGTGTAGGGGGAAGTGGAATGTGATCTCTCTTACCTTGCTGTCATCTTCCTCCAACCTTGTTAATTTGTCTTCATTTCAGTGTCTCTGGCTGTATTTCCTTGCTCATTCGTTGTTTTGTTTTTGTTTTGATTAGGTTACATTTATAGGTGAGATCATATGGTATTTGTCTTTCACCATCTGGCTTATTTCATTTAGTATAATGCTCTCCATAAAAACCCATGCTGTTGAGATGAGTAGGAGCTCTTTCTTTCTTTCTGTTGCATAGTATTCCATTGCATAAATGTATCATAGTATTTTGAGTCACATGCTTACTGATGTGTTAGCCACTTAGGTTGCTTCCAACATTTTGCCATTGTAAATTGTGCTGTTCTGAATATTGGATGCATAGATTCTTTTGAGTTGGTGTTTTAGGATTCTTAGGGTATAATCCCAGCATTGGAATAGCCAGGACTAAAAATAGTTTCGTTTTTAGTCTTCTGAGGAAATTCCACACTGTTTTCCACAATGGCTGGAACAGTCTCCATCCCCACCAGCAGTTCACCAGGATTCCCCTTTCCCCACATTTTTTTCAGTATCTCATTGCTATTTTAATTTGCATTTTTCTCACAGCTAGTGATGATGAGAATCCTTTCATATGTCTCTGGGCCCTTTGTATGTTCTACTAAGAGAACTGTCTGTTCAAGTCCTTTGCCCATTTTTTAATTGGGTTGCTTGTCTTCCTGGAGTGGAGTCATATGAGTTCTATATATTTTGGAAATCAAACCCTTGTCTAAGGTATCATTTGCAAAAGTATTTTTTCTATATGGTTGGTCCCCTTTTAACTTTGCTGATATAGAAACTTTTTAATTTGAGGAAGTCCCATTTGTTTATTTTATCCTTTATGTCCCTCTCTATAGGGGACATATCAGTGAAAATATTTCTGCATGGAATATCTGAAATATTTCTGCCTATGTTCCTAGGACTTATGTGGGGTCACAACTTATGTTTAAGTCTTTTATACATCTTGAGTTCATTGTTGTATATGGTGGAAGTTAGCGGTAGAGTTTCTTTTTCTTTTTCTTTTTCTTTTTTTTGTTTGCCTGTAGCTTTCCAGATCTCCCAAGATCATTTATTGAACACACTATTTTTACTCCATTTTATACTTCTGCCTCTTTTCTCAAATATTAATTAACCATAGATACTTAGGTTTACTTCTGGGCTCTCTATTAGGTTCCATTGATCTATATGTCTGTTCTTATGCCAGTACTAGACTATTTTGATTACAGTGGCATTGTAGCATAGTTTGCATCAGGTATTGTTATCCTTCCTTTTTCCTCAATATTTCCTAAGTTATTTGGGTTTCTTTGGTTTCATATATATATTTTTAAAATACTTGTGTTGCATTTGTGAAATATGTCATTGGTATTTAAATAGGAATAGCATTGAATCTATACATTGCTTTGGGTAGTATGGATATTTTGATGATGTTGATTCTTCAAATTCATGAACACAGTATATGCTCCCATTTATTTGTGCTTCCTTAATTTCTTTCTTCAGTGTTGTGTAGTTTTCTGAGTACAGCTGTTTCACCTCCTTGGTTAGGTTTATTCCTAGGTACATTATTTTTCTTGTTGCTATCACAAATGGGACATTTTCCTGATTTCTGTTTCTGATATTTCATTGTTGGTATACAAAAAAATGCCTTCAATTTCTGAATATTGACTCTGTATCCCACTGTTTTGCTCAATTCACTTATTAGGTCAGTAATTTTTTGATGGAGAATATGGAAATTTCTATGCACACTCTCATGTTATTTGCAAATAATAACAGTTTTACTTCCTCCTTTCAAATTTGGATGCCTTTTATTTCCCTATCTTGTATGACTGCTGTGGCTAGAACTTCCAATACTATGTTGAATAGAAGTGGTGAAAGCTGACATACTTGTCTTGTTCCTGTTCTTAGTGGGAAAGGTTTTAGTTTCTGCCATTTGAGTGTGATGTTGGCTGTAAGTTTCTCATAGGTGGCCTTTATTATGTTGATGTATGCTCCCTCTACTCTGACTTTCCTGAGTGTTTTTATCCTAAATCGCTGCAGTACCTTATCAAATACTTTTTCAGAATCTGTTGATATGATCATGTGCTTTTTGTTTATGTGATATATTATGCTTGTTGAATTGTGAATATTGTCCCATCCCTGCGTCCCTGGGTTGAATCCCATTTGGTTATGGAGTATGATCTTTTTAATGTATTGCTGAATGTTATTTGCCAATATTTTGTTGAGGATTTTAACATCTATATTCATCAGCAATATTGACCTGTAGTTTTCTTTCTTTGTTGTGTCTTTATCTGGTTTTTGGACTGGATGTTGCTGGCTTCATGAAAAGAGTTTTGGATCTTCCTTCATCTTCATTTATTTTGATAAAGTCTGAGAAGGATAGGAGTTAGCTCTTCCATAAATGTTTTGTAAAATTCTTCTGTGAAATCATCTGGTCCAGGGCTTTTGTGTGCTGGGAGTATTTTGATTACTGCTTTGGTTTTCCCAGCTGTACTCATTCTGCTCATACTTTCTGCTTCTCCTTCATTCAGTTTAGGAAGATTATATTTTTCTAGATATTTGTCCAACTCACCCAAGTTTTCAAATTTCTTGACATATTTATGTGTAGTAATTTCTTACACTGCCTAGTATTTCTGTGGTATCATATGGGTCCTCTCCCTTTTTTCTTGATGAGTCTGCTTAAGGGCTTGTTGATTTTGTTTATCTCTTCAAGGAACCAGCTCTTGTATTTTTTGATACTTAGAATTTTTCTTTTGGTCTCTCTGTCACTTAATTCTGCTCTGACCTTGGTTATTTCCTTCCTTCTACTCACTCTGGGCTTTGTTTGTTTTTGTTCTTTCTGTTTTTGTACATGTAGGGCTAGATTGTTTATTTGATGTTTCCATCTTTTTTAGGTAGGCCAGTATTGCTATGAACTTCCCTCTCAGAACTGCCTTCATTGTGTCTATAAGTTTTCAGTTGTTATGAGTTCATTTTCATTTCTTTCCAGAAACTCTTTGATTTCTTCCTGAATCTCATTCTTAACTCATTCATTGTTTAATAGCATGCTATTCAATCTCCATGAGTTTGAATGTTTATGAGTTTTTTCCTTGAGGTTTGTTCCTAGTTTCAGTTCCTTGTGGTGGAGAAACTGCTTTATATGATTTCAATTTTGTTAAATTTGTTGAGGTTTATTTTGTGTCCTATCATGTGGTCTATCTTTGAAAATGTTCCGTGTGCATTTGAAAAGAATCTGTGTTTTACTTCTTTTGGATGAAAGGTTCTCTATGTATCAGTTTAATCCATTTGATCTGGGGCATTGTTCAATGTCCCAATATCCTTGTTGATATTTTGTTTGGAAGATCTATCAGTTTTTGACTGTGAGGTGTTAAAATCCCTTAGTATAAGTGTGTTGCTGTGTATTTTTTTCTTGAAGTCCTCCAAGATTTTCCTTATATATTTTGGTGCTCCTATGTTGGGTGCATATATATTTATAATGTTTATGTCTTACTGAAGGATTCTTACCTTGAATATATTGAAGTGTCCTTCTGTGTCTCTTTTTATGATTTGTTATGAGTATTGCTACCCTGGCCTTTTTTTTTTTTTTCTGTCCATTTGCTTGGAATATTTTTTTCTAACCCTTCACTTTCCGTCCTTGTATGTTTTTTTTTTTTTTTTTTTTCCTGAGATGGGTCTCTTGTAGGCAGCATATATGTGGGTCATGTTTCCTCATCCATTCTGCTACCCAATGTCTTTTGATTGATGCATTTAATCCATTTACATTTCAGGTTATTATTGATAGGTACAGATTCATTGATATTTTACTCCTTCCATGCCTTGGTCCTTCTCTTTGTCTCTCTCTGTCTCTCTCTTTCTCTCTTTGTTTTTTATTTTTATTTTATTTTATTTTTTTAAAAGATTTTTATTTATTTATCTTTAGAGGGGAAGGGTAGGAGAGGGGTGAGGGAGAGAAATATCAATGTACGGTTGCCTCTTGTGTGTCCCATGCTGGGAACTGGCCTGCAACCCAGGCATGTGCCCTGACTGGGAATCGAACCGCGATCCTTTGCTTCGCAGGCCCGTGCTCAATCCACTGAGCTACACCAGCCAGGGCTTATTTTTATTTTTTAAGTAAGTATATTTTATTCATTATGCTATTAGTCTTCCCAATTTTCTCCCTTTATCTCCCCTCCTCCCTGTATGCGCCAATCCTCCAGCTTTCTCCAACCCCGCCCCCCCCCCGGCATTACTTCATATCCATGGGTTGTACATAAAAGTTCTTAGAATTCTGTTTTCTATACCATTTTTGAGCTCTCCTCTTCTATGCAATGCTTGCCAATTATGCTTCTTCTTCCCTGTACCTTTTCCCTACTTTTCCTTCCTTTCCCCTCCCCACTAAAAACCCTCCATGTGATGCCCATTTCTCTGATTCTGTTCCTGTTCTAGTTGCTTGCTTAATTTTTGTTGTTGCTGTTTTTCTTTCTTTTTAGGTTTATTTCTCAATAGCTGTGAGTTTGTTGTCATTTTACTGTTCATATTTTTGATCTTCCTTTTCTTAGATAATTTCCTTTAACATTTCATATAATAATGGCATGGTGATGATGAACTCCTTTAACTTGCCCTTATCTGGGAAGCACTTTATCTGCCCTTCCATTGTAAATGATAGCTTTGCTGGATTGAGTAATCTTGGATGTAGGTCCTTGCATTTATGATTTCACATACTTCTTTCCTGTAAGATTTTTTTAAGAATTTGCTATATCCTAAGAACCCTGAAACACCAATCCAAAAGAACCTATATACCCCTACGTTTATAGCAGCACAATTTACAATAGCCAAGTGTTGGAAGCAACCTAGATGCCCATCAGTAAATGAATGGATCAAAACACTGTGGTACATTTACACAATGGAATTCTATGCAGCAGAAAGAAAGAAGGAGCTCCTACCCTTTGCAACTGCATGGATGGAACTTGAGAGCATCATGTTAAGCGTAGTAAGCCAGGCAGTGAAAGACAAATACCATATGATCTCACCTTTAACAGGAAGCTAATCAGCAAAACAAACAAACAAGCATAATATAACCAAAGACACAGAAATTGAGAACAGGCTGAAAGTCACCAGAGGGGAGAGGGGAGGGAATTTCAAGGGAAAAGGGGAAGGAACAAGTATAAAGGACACATGGACAAAAACTATGGGGGGGTGGAAATGGGAGGGAGGAGGGGAGGGCTAGGGTGGTGGGTTCGGGTGAGAATAAAAGACAGAAAACTGTACAAGATCAACAATTAAAATAAAAATTAAAACAAAAACAAAAACAAAACAAAAAAAGAATTTGGCTGATAGCCTTATGGGCACTTCATTGTAGGCAACTCTTCCTTTCCTGTTGCTGCTTTTAAGGTTCTCTCCTTATCTTTAATCTTGGGTAACTTAATGATGTTGTGCTTTGTTGTGTTCCACTTTGGGTCCAACTTTCTGGGGACTCTCGGGGCTTCCCGCATACCCTGGATATCTATTTCCTTCACCAGATTGGGGAAGTTTTCCTTCATTATTTGTTCAAATACGTTTTCAATTTCTTGCTATTGTTGTTCTCCTTCTTACACACCTACAATTCGGATATTGGACTGTTTCAAGTTGTCCCAAAGGTTCAAAAGTCTCCCTTCATTTTTTTCAATTCTTCTGTCTTCATTTTGTTGTGGTTGGATGTTTATTTCTTCTTTTCGTTCCAAATCGTTGATTTGAGTTCTGGTTTCCTTCCTGTCACTATTGGTTTCCTGAATATTTTGCTTTATTTCATTTTGGTATCTTTCATTTTCAACCAAATTTAATCAGTCTGTGAGCATTTTGACTACCAGGGCTTTAAATTCTCCATCAGTTAGGTTGGCTACCTCCTCATCGCTTAGCTCTCTTTCTGAAGTTTTGCTCTGTTCTTTCATTTTGGCCCTATTTCTTTGTTTGGGGCACCTGTTAAGTTGTAAGGGGGCGGGGCCTTAGTTATTTACTGGGGCAGGCAACCATCCTTGCTGTGCTGTGGTGCTGCTTGTGGGGGAGGGGCCAGAGACAGAACAATGCAGCTCCCCTGCTCATCTGTAGCCCACTTTCCAATGAACTCTTGTGTGAGATTGGCAGTTTCTCCCACCTCAGCAACTGCCATAGTCCACATCAATCTCTGAGTCTCATTTTCCCCTTAAGTCAGCCTCTCCACAGCCTGCCACAGCCAGCCCTGCCCCCACATTCCACTACCTCAGTGTGATTTTTCTCTGTCCACTGCCTTACCAGTCTGGTTCTGTTTGACTGTTTCTTTAATTCTGTGGTTGTTGGAGTTCCATGAAGTTTGATTTTCTGGTACTTCTGGTTGTTTATTGATTTTAGATTGGCTGTTGCCATCCTCATTTTGGTTGTGCAAGAATGTGAAGAGTTTCTACCTATGCTTCCATCTTGTCCGGAGCTCTCAGTCTCTCTCTTTTTCTACCTTTTCTTAAGGCAGTACATTTAACATATCTTGCAGTGCTGGTTTGGTGGAGGTGTATTCTTTTAAGCCTTCGTTTGTCTGAGAAGCTCCTTATTTCATCTCCTACTTTAATTGAGAGTCTTGCTGTGTAGAGTAATCTTGGTGCAGGCCTTTGCTTTTAATTATTTGGAATATTGCTCGCCATTCCCTTCTGGCCTGGAGCATTTCCATTGAGAAGTCAGCTTCTAGCCTTATTGGGGCTCACTTATTTATTACTTCCTGTTTCTCCTGCTCTGCCTTTAAGATTCTCTCTTTGTCTTTGAATTTTGCCATATTAATCATGATATGTCTTGCAATGGGCCTCTTTGGGTTCCTCTTTATTGGGAACCTCTCTGCTTCCTGGATCTGAGTGACTTTTTCTCTCATCAAATTAGGGAATTTTTCTATCATTACTTTTTCAAACAGGTTTTCTATTCCTTGTTCTTCTTCTACTGGTGGTATCCTTGTTATATGGATATTATTATGTTTCTTGTCCAGAAGTTCGCTTAACCACTCTTCATTTTTTCTCAATCAGTTCTTCCTTTTCTTGCTTTTTCTAGGAGTATTTTTCTACCTTCTTCTCCAGCTCACTGATTGTATTCTGTGCTTCATCTAGCCTGTTTTTGATTCCTTCTACTGTGTTCTTTAATTCAGAAATTGTATTCTTCATTTTCTCTTGGCCCTTGTTGATTGTTCCTATGTCCTTTTTCATGCTGGCGTAACTTGCAACAAGTTCCTTGTAGCTTCCTTGTAGTCTTTGGTTATTCTCATTGAGCTCATTGCTCTTCCTTATAACCATTATTTTCATATCAATATTTGATAGTTAATTTTCATCTATTTCATTTAGCATTTTTTTCTGAGGATCCCTCCTTTCCTTTCATCTTGGGTTTGTTTCTTTGTCTTCCTGTTATTTGTGAAAGTTTTCCTGTTTGCCTCTGCTTCTTAAATTGATCTGTTTTGATTCTCTGAATTATGGTATGAACTTCTATGGTAGAAGAACTTGAGATTCAGTGATGCAGTCTTCTTTACCCGAACTTAATGATCTTGGGATACTCTTTATGCTGTTTATGTTGGCTCTCTGGATATAATTGGGTTTTGGTTGCTGTTTGGTCATTCTTTGTTGGCTCTTTTCCTCCAGCTTGTTGAATGAGGGTCACTCCACCCACCACATCCTGCATACTGTTGTTCAGGCGCTGTCAGAAGGAAACCATAAAGCCCAGGGAATGAACCCATGTTCAGAAAAATATTTTCCCCCAGCAATCCCACTATCAACTATGAAGGGTGTTGTGGACCCTTCAGCCTGGTTTCAGGAGCTGTAACCCTCACCCCATGGTGGGCTGTGTAAGAGCCTAGAGACCCACTACATCTGGGTCTGTTCTGTCAAGAGGATGTGACCTACTAAGGAGACAAATCTTATCTCCCTGGCAGGAGTGCTGCTTCTGCCTCATCCTTCTCTGGCCCCAACTCTTGGTCCGTAGTCAATGACGGGTAAGACTCCTCAAGGGAGGGGCAACCTGAGCCAGACACGACCACTTGGGAGGCCCTCATGGAAGGACTCAGGGGGCTGCAGCAAAAGGAATGTGATGGACCCTTGCCCCCCAGCTATTCTGACATAGCCCAAGTCCCCATTTCCATCTGGGAGATGTCTTCTGCTTCCTGAGCCTAATCGGCTTAAAGCCTGAAACTATGAGGGCGAGGGGTATAGCCCTGTGTCAGCCAGGATGGTTCCCCAGGTGATTGGGCATAAGAAAGAATTCCTAAAGTCCTGTGAAACCTGCTTTGCTAAGAGTGCACTCATTTAAATGATAAGGGTCTTGGGAGAAAATGAGTATGTCTCCCAAAGTTTTTCAACCCCCTTTCCTGACAGACACTGACTCAGCTTAAGCCCTCAGATTTCTTTGAAATGTTAAACCTGTATTCCTGTGTATTTGAACCCAATAAAAGCCTGGCGAGGAAGGGGTTCTGGGTCATTCTCCTCTGAGAGTTTGACCACCTTTCCTCCCCAAGCAGATCATGTTTTGGTAGTTTTATTTTCATTCGTGATGGAGGGATGGGGCTCTGTGGGTGGAGCCCCCCACACACAACAGCAAATGAACCAATATTAATAAGTGTGTATAAAGATTAAAATTATGATGATAATGGACAGAAATAAACTATAGTATAAAATCTAGTTACTTGATTTGCACAAACTTGCTCAACAAGAAATAAATGTTAAAAAGCTATGCAGGATAGAAAATATCAGTAATCCTGGATAAGACCGCAGTGGATTTTGTCTTGGTAGCCTTTACTATTTACTACTATTTTTTCTTTCTGAATCCGCCTCTGTTGATGTAAGATGTTGACCCCATCTGACCTTATGCAGCCTGTTCCAAGACTGCCAGGGATTTACCATCTGTGGCTGTCTCCTTCAGTTGTTAATCTAGTCAGTCTCCACTCAGCAGTCAGGCCAAAGCCCCATAGGGCAGGGCAGAATCCCTCCTGGTGTTGGGGCTAATGTTTCTCCTCAGGTTGCTGATGCTCATAGGGAAGTGGTCTGCCTAAGCAGGATGGTTGCTGCCATTTAGGGGATAAGTCAGTACAAGGATCCCAGTGGCTACTCTCTCAGTTTGCTCCCAATAAGCTTCTGTCCACAGTCTCTCCTCAAGCTTTTCTAGCCTGCTCTGACCTCATCTTTGCCAGAGGCCAGGGTAAATGGCTGCAAATGAAAATTTGTGTGTTGGCACCTTAAATGTCTCTTTGTGTTTCCAGCCATCCATCTCTGGCAGATAGCAGTCCTGCCACTTTTGCCACCAATTGTTATCTGTGTACATTTTGTGCTCTCATGCTTCACACTGGGGATCCCAACTTAGGGTTAGGAGCCCACATTTCTCAGGGGTATCCAACCAGTTGCTTAATTGCCCCCCTGGTGTTGCCACCTGTCAGCACCCAGCCAGCCCTCTAGAATTTCTACTGCACTCCTTACCAGTCAGTTAGTGGTGAAGATGATGGTTCTCTCTGTCCAAGGATATAAGGCTTCTATCTCACTATTGTTCAGTTGTTTGTTCTGGGTTATTTCTCCACAATTTAGTTGTAATTCTGGATTTGTCGTGGGAGGAGGTTAGAGTGGCTTCCATTTACAACTCTGCCATCTTGCCTCTCTCAGTTTCATTTTAAAATAAAGGTCACAGAAACTGACTGCTTCCCATTTATCTGCCTTGCACTTCGGAGAAAAACTTTGGCCGAGACTTTCACCCAAAGTTACAGTCTTATACCATCTGCAATGATCCATTATTCAGCAACACAAATCCTTATTCCAGGACTTCCTAGAAATAAGCCATCCTAGCACTTTGGGACATTATGATACAACCAAAATGTTAGTCATAAATGCATCTTTGGATTGATTTATCACTAAAAGGGCAATATATAGACAAAAAGGAGCCACATACTAAACCTGACAAGCTCAGGAAAGGACTGTGCAGCAGCCTTACCAACTCAAAAACCTAAAATAATCACATAAGATCGTGTAAAATGAAAACATTTATTTTATTTTATTGTTGTTCTAGTAAACTTGTCCACATTTCCCCCCACCCCAGCCACCCCCACCACCCTCCCCTGATTCCACCCCTCCTTGGCTTTGTTCATGTGTCCTTTATATTTGTTCCTGAAAACCCATCCCCCCTTTCCCCTCATTATCTCCTTTCAGCTACTATCTGCTTACTATCTGATTGTTCTTAATTTCAATGTCTCTGATTATATTTTGCTCACTTTTTTTAAAATTAGGTTCCACTTAAAGGTGAGATCACATGGTATTTGTCTTTCACCACCTGGCTTATTTCACTTAGCATAATGCTCTCCAGTTCCACCCATGCTGTCACAAAGGGTAGGAGCTTCTTTCTTTCTGCTGCATAGTATTCCATCATGTAAATGTACCATTTTTTAAATCTATTTATTTAATGATAGTCACTTAGGTTGCTTCCAACACTTGGCTATTGTAAATTGTGCTGCTATGAATATTGAGGTACGTAGGTTGTTTTGGATTGGTGTTTCGGGATTCTTAGGGTATAATCCGAGCAATGGAATCCCTGGATAAAAAGGAACTTCCATTTTTAGTTTTTTGAGAAAATTTCATAATGTTTTCCATAAGGGCTGCACCAGTCTCCATTACTACCAGCAATGCACTAGGATTCCATTTTCTCTACAACATCACCAGCATTTCTTGTTAGTTCATTTGTTAGTGATCGCCATTCTGACTGGTGTGAAGTGGCATCTCATTGTGGTTTTAATTTTCATCACTCTAATGGCTAGTGATATTCGACATCCTTTCATATGCCTATGGGCCCTCTCTATGTCCTCCTTGGAGAAGTATCTGTTCAGGTCCTTTGCCCATTTTTTAATTGGGTTGTTTATTGTCCTGGTCTTGAGTTGGATAAGTTCTTTACATATTTTGGAGATAAAACCTTTATCCAAGTTATGATTGGCAAATATGTTTTGCCATACAGTTGGTTCCCTTTTCATTTTAATGATGATATTTTTAGCTGTGCAGAAGCTTGTTAATTTGATGTACTCCCATTTGTTTATTCTTTCTTTCATATTCTTTGCCCTAGGAGATATATAGATGAAAATATTGGTGCTTCAGATATCTGAAAATTTACTGCCTATGTTTTCCTCTAGGACTTTTATGGTGTTATGACATATTTACGTCTTTTATCTATCTTGAGTTTATTCTGGTGTGTTGTGTAAGTTGGAGTCTAGTTTCATTTTTTGGCCTGTACCTGTCCAGATCCCCAAAACCAATTATTAAAGAGGATGTTTTAACCACATTTTATGCTCTTTCCCCTTCTCAAATATTAATTGACCATAGAGACATGGGTTTATTTCTGTTCTCCCTATTTTATTCCACTGATCTATGAGTCTGTTCTCATGTTGGTACTAGACTGTTTTGATTACAGTCACCTTGTGGTATAGTTTGATATCAGGTATTGTGGTCCCTCCAACTTTGTTCTTCTTTCTCAAGATTTCAGGAGATATTTGGGGTCGTTTTTGGTTTCATATAAATTTTTGAAATATGTGTTTTAAATTTGTGAAGTATGCCATTGGTACTTTAATAGAGATTGCATTGAATCTATAAATCACTTTGGGTAGTATGGACATTTTAATGATATTAAATCTTCTAATCCATGAACACAATATATGGTTCCACTTATTTGTGTCTTCCTTAATATTTTTCTTCAGTGTTCTGTACTTTTCCGATGACAGTTCTTTTATTTCCTTGGCTAATGGTATTCCTACACCATAGTTTGCTCTGTATAATGCGCTCCCCAGTATAATGTGCACCCATTTTTGAGCACATTGCACAGGATCATTATACTCATTTAATTAATGGTATGTAATCATTTTACCTGTGTATAATGTGCATCCTAGTTTTTCCTTCAAATATTTGGGCAAAAATGTGTGCATTATACATGGTACAATATGGTACTTTATTTTTCTTGTTGCAATACTAAATGATATTTTTTCTAGTGCTGTTTCTGATATTTCATTGTTGATGTATGAAAATGCTTTCAATTTTTAAATAGTGACTTTATATGTCATTGTTTTGCCATATTCACTTATTAGGTCAAGTATTTTTTTGTGGAGCTCATAGGGTTTTCTATGTACAGTGTCATATCATCTGCTAATAATGAGAATTTTACTTCCTCCTTTCCAGTTTGGATGCCTTTTAAAGTGTTTTGATGTGTATAATGTGCACCCATGTTTTTGGCTCAAACCTTCAGGGAAAAAATCTTTCATTATAATTTTTAATTTTTAAAAGATTTTTTATTTTATTTTCCTTACAGAGGGGAAGGGAGAAAGAGAGGCAAAGAAATAATGTGTGGTTGCCTCTCACATGCCCCCCACTGGGGATCTGGCCCACAACCCACGCATGTGCCCTAGACTAGGAATCAAACCAGCGACTCTTTGATTCGCAGGCTGGCATCAAACCACTGAACCACACCAGTCAGGGCTTAATTCATATTTTATTTACTTATACGTAGATAATTGTTTTTTGTATTATAAAATAATTTTATCATTTTTGAACTTGGTGCAACACAAGAAATTTTATGTAACAAATAATTACAAAAACAAGAACAAACATAAGGCACAAAAAATTTTATGTACTAGTAACAAATTAAAATATTTATGCATCATAGAAAGCCAAAAATGCTTTGTCCCTATCAGTATCAGAAGTTATTGCTTTTAACAGTTACACTCTTAATGCATAAGCATAAATAAAAGAATTAAAAACGTTTATATAAATAAGGATTTAATACTACCCATGTATAACGTACATTCTTGTTTTTTCCCTCAAAATTTGGGCAAAATAGTGTTCATAATACATGGCAAAATATTGCATTTTGTTTTCTTGTCTGGTCATTGTGGCTAGAATTTCCAATACTGTGTTGAATAAAAGTGGTGAAATGGGGTGCCCTTGTCTTGTTCCTTATTTTAGGAGGAAAGATTTTAGTTTTTGTCCATTAAGTATATTGTTGCCTGTAGATTTCTCCTATACAGCCTTTATTATGTTGAAATATGCTCCCTCTACTCCCACTTTGCTGTGTGTTTTTATCATAAATGGGTGCTGGATTTTATTTTTATTTTATTTTTTTATATTACTGATATTTCTAATTGTTGATATTGTACAGTTTTCTGTCTTTTACCCCGCCCCAGCCCACCACCCCAGCCCTCCCCACCTTCCTCCCATTTCCACCCCCCATAGTTTTTGTCCATGAGTCCTTAATACTTGTTGCTCTAAACCGTTCCCCTTTTCCCCTGAAATTCCTTCCCCTCCCACTCTGGACACTGTCAGACTGTTCTCAAATTCAGTGTCTTTGTTTATATTATGCTTGTTTTGTTGATTAGCTTCCTGTTAAAGGTGAGATCATATGGTATTTGTCTTTCACTGCCTGGTTTATTTCGCTTAGCATGATACTCTCCAATTCCTTCCAGAATGCTTTTTCAACATCTGTTGTGATCATGTGATTTTTGTGTTTCATTTTATTCAGTGTATTACCTTTATTTATTTGCATATATTATGTCACCATTGCAGCCCTGGGATGAATCCTGCCTGATCATGTTTTTGCCTGTTTTGTCACTCACCAATTGACTATATTAGTATGGGTATATTTCTAGGTTCTCTATCTAGTTCTATTTATTCATGTGTCCATTTTTAATACACTAGCTTGTTATTTTGATTACCACAGGCTTGTATTATAGTTTGACCACAGGTAGCATGATACCTTCAACTTTGTTCTTCTTTTCCCAAGATTGTTGTGGCTATTTGAGTTCTTTTGTGGTTTTGCATACATATTTTGATCTTTAGTTTTAATTTTTTTTTAAAAATGCATAACCCAATTTTAATCTGTTTTGGCCTCATGAACTCTATGATATCCACCCTGTTGACTCCCTCTGACTTTGTCCCACAGCAAAGGTCCACAGGCCACAGGCAGGTGAAGGCTGACCTTGGTGAACTGGGAGACTTTTGTTGAGTGGTCTCAAATCCAACACTAGTATTGAGATTGCAACTTTATTATTCTGATGAACACCATTCAATCTTATTCTAAGACTCACTGAGAACCTACCTTATGCAAATTGCATATCACCCATGACTCTTAGAGTGGCTGAGCCTAATGTTTAGCTAAGAGAAACAAATACTGAATGTCTTGTGCCATATGCTGACTTATCCCATGTCCAGCATTGGTGGCAACCAAGCTCTGTTTGCAACTTATCCATTCCATGCACACTCAAGTCCAGCAGAGGCAGTTACCAACTGTGAACTGCTTTGTAGCTTTTAATAAGTAGCACAGGATCAGACCTAGGAAGCATCTGTCATTGACATGCACTGTACTCCTTCCCAAAAGGTCCCCATACTAACATATCTGGGGCTGCTTTAGACCACAACAGAACACCACCAAACAAGCTCTGTAAGTGATACATGCAATGTCTCATAGGCACAAAATCTTTCCAGGGCAAATTACACTTAGGGAATAAGCCTCCACACAGCACTTTGTACATTGTAGTTGTGGCCAATTCTCATAGCCAGACTAAAAGTGAATCCCACCCACAGATCTGCCAAGAGCAACACAGACTAAACTACAGTTCAAAAACACACATAACATACACAAAGAATACTAGTAGAGAACTTGGCAAAGGTGATTAGGTAGATTGTGCCACTAGACCCCACAGGATACATACTACATGAGGTGACACTACCAAGACTGGGAGACATAGCAGATCTCCCTAATACACACAGGCAAACACAGAGAGACAGACGAAATGGGGAGACAAAGAAACATTCTCCAAATGAAAGAATAGGAGAACTCTCCAGAGAATAAGCTAAATGCAACGAAAGCAGGCAACCTAATATAGAGAGAGTTTAAAAAATCATTATAAATATATTAATAAAAAGTGAAAAACTTAACAGAATTAAAACATAAAGAAAGCATTTAAAAAGTCAGAACTTAGGAATATAATAACTGAAATGAAGAACTAGAAGGGATCAGCAGCAGACTAGATAAAGCAGAGGATAGCATCAGTGATTTGGAAGAAAAGGTAGCAAAAAAGGAAAGAAATAAAGGAAGAAAAATGACAGCAGCATAATAAAAAAAGTCAAAGTAAAAAATGTCTAAACCTGTAAGAATTTTTAATAGGTTTATTTGAGCCATACTGATGACAATTGCGGGAAAGCAAAACTTCAATGGATTGAGAAAATGGCACGTTTACACCTTATTTAAAACATTACAATCTAAAGATGAGTCATAAAGGAGTTACATAATATCCATTGATGGAAAATTAGGGGACTTGCAGTCAGCGTAGGCAGACATGGCTCACCTCTTCACATAATGACATCAAAATTACAACTAAAATATAGAACCATCACAAATTCAGTTGAGTGGAAGTCTGACAACTACATAATCTAGTTGAATAGAAGTCAGACAACTATGGTATTAAGAAAACACATAAACAACAATAAAATAATTTAAAAACAATAAAAGGGAAAATTAAAAAAATATATATATATATATTTCAATTAAAAAAAGAGAAAACACATCCAGTCAGACAGGTAGGAGGGGCACAGATATGGAACAGGCTAGTCCTACACCCATGTGTGGTAGATAAAAATTTGGGAGGGATATGTTGGGAGCAAGGAATCTCAGGCTCACACCAGTCCACCTAGCCCAGGGTTCCAGTGAGAGGAAGGTAAGTTACCAAAACTTCTGGCTGCAAACACCAGCAGGAATTGAATTGGTGGAAGAAACTTCTAGAGCTTCAATCAATTCCTCTTAAATAACCCACACGTGGACTCACTCATGCTGACCTCCAGTGCTGGGGTAGTAGCTTGAAAGGAACCAATGGTATACAGGAAGAAACTGAAGTGTCTGTAATCAGGTGAGAAGAGGCCATTGTCCCTTTTCTAAACCCCACCTACACACAGGGCCCACAAGCTCTTCTATATATGAGACTTCATCAACCTGGCCAATACTGTTTGACCCACCTTGGAGATTCCCAGAGAATCTGCCCCACCCACTTCCAGGCCCACCCAAAATACTTTTCCATAGAAATGGCTGGTTTTGGCTCATGCTTCAAAACTTCCTAAATCCTATCAAACAAGAAAGAGTGGTCTTCAGTGAGCCCTAGTGGCAACCAGATTAGAGTGACAACTTGGCTACACCAGGGATTCTCCATGCCCAGCACAAATAGCCATCTCAGATTGCTTTATAGCTCAGGCAGGGTGCCCCAGGAAAAACATAGGTGGGGACTGATTTTGACCTTCACCACCTGGGAAACTCCAGGTCCAATGCATCCAGTGTACAGCTACAGACCATATCAGACCACCACCATCCTTCCCATGCACAGCTGATCCTCCATGGAGGGCAGTAGTTTGTGGTCAGTGGTCACAGTCGGTTCTTGAAATTGACTGGCTTATGTAAATCCCTCCCAGTGATCTATCAACAAACAAATATCAACTACAAGAAGAGCGTGTACCCAGCCCACTAAAAGAGCACACCTGGGTATCCAGCTTGGGTGACAGGGGAGACTGTGCCGCTGGACCCTACATAGCACCCACTATATTAGGTCACGCTACTAAGAAAAGGAGTCAAAGTAGCTCTACCTAACATGCAAACAAACACAGGGAGCCTGCCAAAATGAGCAAAGAAACATTGCCTAAATGAAAGAACAGATTGAAACTCCAGGAAAAGAGCTAAATGAAATGGAGATAAGCAATCAATCAGATGCAGGGTGAAAAACACTGTTTATAAGAATGCTCAAGGAACTTAGTGAGGACTTCAGCGACATAAAAATTTTCCAACCAGAAAGAAAGTTTTCACTATTTTAAATAAAGAACAATTTACAGGGAAATAACAGTAGAGTGGAGGAAGCCAAGAATCAACTCATGATTTGGAACATAAGGAAACAAAAAGCAACCACACAGAAGAACAAGAAAAAAGAGCCTCCCAGAATGAGGGTAGCATAAGAATCATCTGGGACAACTTTAAGAGGTCCAAAATTTACCACATAGGGTTGCCAGAAGAAGAGAAAGAGCAAGAAATTGGAAATCTATCTGAAAAAATAGTGAAAAAAACTTCCCTAGTTTGGTGAAGGAAATAGACATGGAAGTCCAGGAAGTAGAGTACCAATTATGAAGGATGCAAAGAAGCCCACTCCAAGATACATCATTATTAAAAGGCCAAAGTTTAAAGATAAAGAGACTCTTAAAAGTGTAAGAAAAGAAGTTAATTACTGTAAGGTTGCCAGATGGGAGGGAGGAGGGGGAGAATGGCTGAAGAGGTGAAGGGATTAAGAAGTACAAAAAGGTAGTTACAAAATAGCCATGGGGATATAAAGTACAGTACAGGAATGGAGTAGTCAAAGAACTTACATGCATGGTACATGGACATGAACAATGTTGAAGGATTGCCTGAAGGTGCAGTGGGTACAGGGAAGAGGGTGGCAAGAAGAGAAAACTCAAGACAACTACAACAGCATAATCAGTGAAATATAATGGAAAATATATTAATATATGCACCCATATGTTTGTTATGTCACTATTTACAACAGCTAACATATAGAAGCGAGCCAGTGACTATTAAAAGTTGACTAGATATAAAAGTAGCAGTAGATACACTCGATGGAATATTAGTAGGCCATAAAAATGAAATCTTCTTAATTGCAACAGCACTGATGGACCTAGAGCATATTGATCAATGAAATAAGTTAGAAAAAGACAAATACCATATGATCTTACTTATATGATGAATCTGAAGCACAAAATATAAACAGATTTGTAAATATAGAGACAGGCAGATCTTGTTAAAGAGGAAAGGGTGAGAGGGACTGTGTAAAAAAGCTGAAGGGATTAAAAAGTACAAATAGGTGTTTACAAAATAGTCACAAAGATGTAAATACAGCATGGGGAATATTGTTAATAATATTTTAATAACTACACATGGTACAAAGTGGTCACTTTATATATCGAGAGAATCACTTTATAAATTATATGATTGTCTATGCACTATGCTAATAATAATTCAAAATATTTAATATAAACTTAATTTAAAAATAAAATTAAGTATATATTTTTAATGATTTGGTTGTGTGTACAGCACCTGTGCTTGAAAGAAGACAAATTTTGCTTGAAGCCAGACTGTACATTTTCTCTTTGTGTGTCTTAGCCACCCAAAAGATTAACCAGAATGTCATTTTAGCTTAAAAATCTTTGTTTTTTAATTGTTCAATTACAGTTGTCCCCATTTTTCCCCATTACTCTCCCCTGCTCTGCCCACCTCCCACCTTCCACATTCAATCCTCCCTGCTGTTCTCTTTGTCCATGGGTCCTTTATACATGTTCCTTGACTTGATCCTTCCTCTTATTTCTCCCATTATGCACTCTCCCACTGCCTTCCCTCTGGTTACTGCCAGTTTGTTTTTTTATTTCCTCATCTCTAGTTCTATTTTACTCACTTGTTTCTTTCTTTTTTTTTTAACTTATAGGTGATATTATATGGTATTTGTCATTCACCACCTGGTTTATTTCACTTAGCATAATATTCTTCAGTTCTATCCATGCTGTCATGGAGGGTAAGAGTCCCTTCTTTCTTTCTGCTGTGTAGGATTTCATTGTGTAAATGTACCAAATTTTTCTGATCCACTCATTTTCTGATATGCACTTAGGCTGTTTCCAGCCCTTGGCTCTTGTAATAATGCTGCTATAAACATTGGGGTTCATGGGTTCTTTTAAATTATGTTTCAGGATTCTTAGATCATATTCCCAGCAGCGGAATTGCCAGGTGACCAGAATATCCTGAGAGTTGTTTAAAGTAAGACAGCAATAAGAATTCAGGCTGTTGCCTTTGACAAAGCCACTGGCAACACATGACCTGGTTAGGGATGAGCTTCAGGGAGTCATCAGTTTGGGGCTGGTGTAGCTCACCAAGGTAATGTCATGTGGGGAAAGAACTCTACACAGAAAAGGTGCCTGTCATTTTTGAGAGCAAATGGCTTCCTCCTTAAAGCCACACAACTTGTGTGTGTGTGTGTGGGGGGGGAGGTCCTGTGTGTCTCCACCTACCTTCAGTTTTCACCAGAATTCCTTCAGAATTTTTCAGAAAAGACTGCAATGCAGACCCATGTTAGTTACCATTCATAGAGTGTGTAAATATGTGCAGGCTGGTCAGGGTGGTGTCATTGATTTGTCAGTATGAAGTCAGTATAGCTAACCAGGCTTCTGCCAAGTCTGTGGAGTGCTTAACCCAGTATAGATGGCATGTTGAGACATGCAAAAGAAAGATTCAAAAAAGGAGCAATAGAGGCTGTCTTCCCAGCTCCAATCTAAACTGATACTACTCAGTCTCTCCCTGTATGACTTGGGCAACATACAAACTTGCATCTTTCTGCCAGAGCACAGGATGTGTACCTATTAGCTAGAGTCTGTGTACTGGCCCTTTAAGAGAATATCTGGGTTTCCAGTAGCCTTCCATCTCCCCAGGGAAGATAAAATATCTGTTATTTTTCATAGCCAGATGTTATGTGGGCTCCTTTTTCTGACACGTGTTCAGAGTTGGAAGGCCTGGCATGGATCTGAGACTATTCACTCCTCATGGAGGACCTATGTAGCTGAAGTATTCCTCTGTATTTTCCACTGTCCCACATGAGTACAAGGCTAGCCAGTTTTGCACCTCTGTCCTTCCTATCAGTTTCAATGTTGTTTTCTATTTATGTTGTCAGTTATGGAATACAACAGATGGTTAGATCAGTTGATTATTTTGTAATTTTGATATTGTCATAGAAAGACTTGAGTGCTCCATCCATCTACTCTGCCATTTTGGAGCTTCTTTTAAAAATAATACTTAAATAATCAAAATAAATTATATCATAAAGATTTAAGGGGGAAACATTCAAAGTAATTATAACTGCTGCAATTTGGTAATAAAGGCACAACATAAAAAGTGACAATTTGTGACAATGAAAACATAAAAATGAGGTGGAAATACATTTTTCATCCCTAGCAAAAGAACACACATTCTTCTCAAGTGCACATGTAATAAACTCAAGGACAGATCATATGTTGGTACACAAAACTTGTTTCAATAAACTAAAAAAAATGAAATCATGCCAAATACATTTTCCAACCAAAACAATAGAAACTGGAAATAAACTACAAGAAGAAAGTGAAAAATCACAAATATGTGGAGATTAAAGAACATGCTACTGAACAACTTTCAGGTCAAAAAGAAATTTTTTTAAAAAATCAACAAAAGAAACAAACAAGCATAATATAACCAAAGACACTGAAGTTTAGAAAAGGCTGACAGTCACCAGAGGGGAGGGAATTTCAGGGGAAAAGGGGAAGCGTTTAGAGCAACAAGTATAAAGGACACATGGACAAAAACTATGGGGGGGTGGAAATGGGAGGGAGGCGGGGAGGGCTGGAATGGTGGGCTGGGATGGGAGTAAAAGTCAGAAAACTGTACAAGAACAACAATTAAAATAATTTTTTAAAGTTACTCCTGAGAAAAAGTACACAGAGAGGATGACAGCAGCATGGTGGTATGATAGGTCCTTCTGGTCTCTCCCCTTGAAGTTACAAATTGTTGGACAGCTAAAATGTAACAAAGAATTCCCTGCTCAAGACATAAATATGTCTGAGAGATTTGTACCCTGAAAGATGAAAAAGTGGGCTAATCAAAGCAAATAGAGGAGGAAGAAATAGAGAGGAATGGAAATGAGTGTCAATAACACAGCCTGGAACTTACTGAAGGACTCAGAAACAGAAGAGAAATTGGAATACAAAATGCACGTTCTCCAGCCTAAAGGAACAGAGGTTGAATCAACATTCCTGTTTAAGTGGTCAGCACATACTGCTGCTGACTCCAGTGATGGGGCAGAAACAAAAAAATAGGTGCAGCTGCTATAGTCTAGCAGTCACCATTATGAGGCAGAAAACAAAGCCACAGCATCCAGCTACCTCCACTCACCTTCCCAGAGCTCAAAGTGGGCTCCAGCAAAAGCTATAGTAATGATTGTCAGGCTATATACATAATGCCCACTCTGAGAACCAGAAACATTCCTCCCTGAGCAATAGGTGCACACTGTGGCTAATCTCAGTGAAAAGAGTGGAAATACAGAAATATGGCAGCTAAGATATGACAGCTGCCATCACTGGAAAACAAAGCTACAAACACACAAGCCTGCCACTCCCAGTTACTCCACCCCCAACCATTGCAGTGGAGCCAAACAAAGGCACCTGGGACACCTCAGATAGTGCAGCCAGCTGACAGCATTCAGTTGCAGAAGGGAACACAGAGATTTCACAGGCTCCAAACCCATCACTCACATTACCCCAATGATGTGGTGTCCTGACACCTAAGTGACCAGGTCACAGAGGAAAAACCCAGGCTCCACAGATTTATGATGTTTGAGCAGTGCGTAGTATGAGAAAATAAGTGTGCACTTCAGTGCTTCATAGTGGGATATAAAAGACCTTTACCTACCAACCTACTAAATAGAGAAGTGCTAAACACTCTCTTCTAAAAAAAGGATATATCATTCTGAGAAGATGAATATGGCTGCAATGCCGGTGGGATCTGAGCCCACTAGCTCATGCACTCAACTGGGACACCTAAATGATATTCCTAAAAACAGAGTGAACAGCCAACAAAATCCCAGCTGATGTGAAGTTTGGAAGCCAAGATGTGCAGAGGCCACTTAAAAGTGGGCAGTAAGGAGACTTTGTAGGCCAACAGGAAGTTTCCAGGTCTTGTGCTGAAAACAGGCTGCCTCAGGAGCATTAGAGGAGAGCTGACTCAGTGATAGCACCCTAGAGGCTCCCTCCCATCCCAGAGTAAGGAAGTCCCAGACTCACGCCAGGACAGAGTAAAGTCACTGGGGGATAAAAAGGCAGTAAGTGACACACTGCTGGCAATACATACTGGCTGGGGCAGTGGTCACTGTCTGGAAGAGAACCAGAGAAACTGAGGAGCTGGGTGACACTTCTAGCTGGGAGAAAAGATGGGCCACAGCTGGTTGTGACCCAGATAGACTCTAGATTGTTTCGAGAGTTGGGCTGTTTAGAAAGCCACACTTTTGTTAGGTGCAGCAGGCAGCACCCAAGGGGACTTTTCTCAAAAGGGGAAATTAGCTTTTGTTTATGTGATGTATTACGTTTACTGACTTGCGAATGTTGAACCATCCTTGCATCACTGGGATGAATTCCATTTGGTCATGGTGTATGATCTTTTTAATGTATTGTAGGATGTGGTTTGCCAACATTTTGTTTAGAATTTTAGCATCTATGTTCATCAGTGATATTGGCCTGAAGTTTGGTTTCTTTGTTGTGTCTTTATCTGGTATTAGAATTAGGATGATGCTGGTTTCATAAAAAGAATTTTGGAGTGTTCCATCATTTTGGATTTTTTGGAATAGTCTGTGAAGAATAGGGGTTAGCGCTTCCTTAAATGCTTTGTAGATGTCTCCTGTAAAACCATCCAGTCCAGGACTTTTGTGTTGGGAGTTTTTTGATTACTGCTTCAATTTCATCTGCTGTTTTTTGGTCTGTTCAGGCTTTCTACTTCCTCATCTGAGTTTTGGGACATTATATTTTTCTAGAAACTTGTCCATTTCACATAGGTTTTCAAATTTCTTCACATACAGTTCTTCAATAGATGCAGAAAAAGCATTTGATAAGGTACAACCCCCGTTTATGATAAAAACACTCAGCAAAGTGGGAATAGAGGAAGCATTCTTCAACATAATAAAGGTCATATATGAGAGACCTACAGCCAACATTATACTCAACAAGCAAAAGCTAAAATCTTTTCCACTAAGAGTAGGAACAAGGAAAGGTTGTCAAATTTCACCATTTCTATTCAATATAATATTGCAAGTTTTAGCCACAGTGATTAGACAAGAAAAGGAAATAAAAGGCATCCAACCTGGAAAGGAGAAAACAAAACTATCATTGTTTGCAGATGACATGATAGTGTACATAGAAAATCCTATAGACTCGGCCGAAAAGCTGCTCGACCTAATAAATGTATTTGGCCAAACAGCCAGGTACAAAGTCAATATCCAGAAATCAAAGGCATTTTTGTATACCAAGAATGAAACAGCAGAAGCAGAAATAAAAAAAAAATCCCATTCGATATAGCAAAAAGAAAAATAAAATACCTAGGAATAAACCTAACCAAGGAGATAAAAAACCTGTATGCAGAAAACTACACAACACTGAAGAAAGAAATCAAGGAAGACACTAACAAATGGAATCATATACCATGGATCAGAAGAATTAATATCATCAAAATGTCCATACTACCCAAAGCAATTTACAAATTCTATGCAATACCTATTAAAGTACCAATGGTACATTTCACAGACATAGAACAAACACTTCAAAAATTTATATAGAACCAAAAACAACCCCAAATAGCTGCAGCAATTTTGAGAAAGAAGAGCAAAGTAGGAAGGATCACAATACCTGATACCAAACTATTACAAGGCCACTGTAATCAAAACAGCCTGGCACTGGCATAAAAACAGGCACATGGACCAGTGGAACAGAACAGAGAGCACTATGGTCAATTAATATTTGACAAAGCGGGCAGCAACATCAAGTGGAGTAAAAATAGCCTCTTCAAAAAGTCGTGTTGGGAGAACTGGACAGCTACGTGCAAAAAAAAAAAAAAAAAAAAAAAAGAAAGAAAGAAACTCAAGCACTAACTTACATCGTATGCAAAAAACAAATTCAAGGTGGATAAAAGATTTAAATATAAGCCGTGACACCATTAAAGTCCTAGAGAAGAACGTAGGCAGAAAAATTGCAGATATTTCACCCAGCAACATTTTTACTGATATGTCCCCTAAAGCAAGGGGCATAAAGGAAAGAATAAACAAATGGGATCTCATCAAAATAAAAAGCTTCTGCATGGCCAAGGAAAACAGTATTAAAATAAAAAGAGAACCGACTGTGTGGGAAAACATATTTGCCACTGGAATGTCTGGCATGCCTATATTCATGGGTGGGCAAGACACACATCGTACAGGATGTGTGTCCCCCTGTATGTCTCTGCATGGCACATGTGGTGGCCCTTCCTCCCCAGCATGGCATCCAGCAGGGATCCCCTAGCCTTTCTTAAATACTAGAACAAAGAAAGCTGGAAAAAGCCAGCAAAAAAGCCAGAAAATTATATAACATAGCATAATTCTGTGCATGTGAGTCCACTTCATGTTATAGGAACATCTTATCAGACCCAGTCTTAAGGCTATGAGAACTCTACTTATCAGGCCTCTTCAAGGCCGTGGGAACACTGCTTCCCTTAGCTACTCAGACACCTGAGTGAGGACCACAGACTGTCTCTACTTACCCTACACACCTTTATTAAAGTTCATTCAACTGTCATTGCTATTAATCCTGCTGTGGGCTTTTTGCAATTTTGCTCCTGTTGATACAGTATATTTTCAATTTTACTTCAAATTTTATAGTATAGTCTTCCCTCTTCTCACCTCATTGTTCCTACTGCGTTTTGTGTTTTACTTACATTGTAAATTTTGTTCTGTCCCTTTCTTTCCCTCTGTTGTATCCCAAATCTTATCAATTTTCCTCCCTCTTACTACACAACAACTTCCCCTCTTTTAGTCATCTCATTTCCCTTTGTCATATCATATAATATCTGTAATCCCTCTCACATTTATCGATCTTAGTTCTAATAGGGTTAAGACTACTGATGTGGTAGGGGGAATCTTTATGCTGGCATAACTCTGTTGGTCTGGTAATACTGTTTTGTTAACCAACATCTATACAACAGCATGCAAGACAAGGTGGGAGTTGTGTATACCAGTAAACCTGCTGGAGGGGAGAACCCACCAACAAAGGAGCCACCAACATATAAAGCCTAAGTACTAGAGAGCCCACACAAATGGAAGAAAGGGCAACCCTAGAACATTCAGACAAGGAGATCAAAGAGACCGCAACACTGAGTCCCACAGAACTCCTAACCCCACAAAGACAGCTGGCAAAGCAGAGCATTGGGAATTACCAAAACAAAAGGGGGTCACCTAAAATGGAGACAAAAAGAAAGAACCCATAATTTAGAGGAATGGAAGATTTCACAGTAAAAGAGCTAATGAAATGGAGGCAAGAAAACTATAAAATATAGAATTCAAAAGAATGATTATAATGATGCTCAAGCAACTCACTGACAGCTACAAGGAACTGAGTGTGAAGTACAACAGCATGTGAAAGAAAAAAGAAACTATAAACAACAACCTGGAATAAATAAAGAACACAATATCTGAAATAAAAAAAATAGACTAGAATTAAATATAAGGAGACTGGATGAAGCAGAGGACCGAATTAGTGAGCTAGATGATAAGGTAGAATGAAATACCAAGGTAGAGCAGCAGCACAAAAAAAGACTAAAAAATATGAAGATAGCTTAGGGGATCTGCAGGAAAACATGAAAACACAACAACATTTAAATCATAGGAATACTAGAAGAAAAGGAGCAAGGTAGAAAAGCACTCTTTGAAAAAATAATGACAGAAAACTTCTCAAATCTGGAGAGAGGAAAAACCATGGAAGTGAAAGAAGCAAAGAGGGTCCTAGTGAAGATGAACTCAAAGAAGCCTACTCCAAGATGCATCATAATTAAAATGCCAAATTTTAATGATAAAGAGAATCTTAAAGGCAGCAAGGGAGAAACAAAAAATAATATACAGGTGAGCTCTGATAAGGCTAGCAGCTGATTTCTTGACAGAAACACTACAAGCCAGAAGTGAATGGCAAGGAATATTCCTAGTAATGAACAACAAAGGTCTGCAGTCAAGACCATTCTATCCAGCACAGCTGTCATTTAAAATAGAAGGTGAAAGAAGGAGTGTCCCAGAAAAAGATGGCTAAAAGAATACACCTCCACCAAACCAGCATTGCAAAATATGCTAAAGAGACTCCTTTAAGAAGATGAGGAAAAAGAGTGAGAGAGAGGATCACAGGTACAAAGAGGGAAATGACAATGAATAAATCCCTATCAATAATAACCTTAAATGTTACTGGATTAAATGTTCCAATCAAAAGTCATAGGGTAGCTGAATGGATAAAAAAACAAGACCCACATATATGCTGCCTATAACAACCTCAGAATAAAAAAACCTACAGAGACTGAAAGTGAAGAGTAGGAAAACATACTCCAAATAAATTGACAGGAAAAAAAGCCAGGGTAGCAATACTTCTATCAGACAAAATGGACTTCAAAACAAAGGCCATAAAAGGAGACCAGAAGGACAGTTCAGAATTTTCAAGTGAAAAATCCATCAAGAAGATATAAGCATTGTAAATATATATTTAACATAGGAGTACCCAAATATATAAAGAAAATCCTGGAGGACTTCAAGAAAGAGAGGGCAACACACTTATAATAGGTAATTTTAACACCCCGTTGTCAAAAATGAATAGAACTTACAAAAAAATATATTTCAAATACACATGGAATATTTTCAAAGATAGACCACATGATAGGACACAAAATATGCCTCAACAAATTCAACAAAATTGAAATTATATCAAGCATTTTCTCAGACTAAAAGTGCCTGAAATTGAAAACTAGCCTCATGGAAAAAAATGAAAAACTTTCAAATTCATGGATATTGAATAGCATGCTATTAAACAATAAATGTGTTAATAATGAGATCAAGGAAGAAATCAAAAAGATTCTGGAAACAAATGAAAATGAGCACACAACAGTTCAAAATATAAGACACAGTGAAGGCAGTCCTGACAAGGAAGTCCATAGCAATACAGGCCTACATGAGATAGAAACATTTTAAATAAACAACCTAACTTTACATCTACAAGTACAGCAGGAACAACAACAATCAAAGCTCAGAGCTAATAGAAGAAAGGAAAAAGAAATTGATCAGAATTAAATGACATAGAGACTAAAGGAACAATTAAAAGATCAACAAATCCAGAAGCTGAGATAGAAACATTTTAAATAAACAACCTAACTTTACATCTACAAGTACAGCAGGAACAACAACAATCAAAGCTCAGAGCTAATAGAAGAAAGGAAAAAGAAATTGATCAGAATTAAATGACATAGAGACTAAAGGAACAATTAAAAGATCAACAAATCCAGAAGCTGGTTCTTTGATAAGATGAACAAAACTGACAAGCCTTTAACAAGACTTACGAAAAAAAAAGAGGACACAAATAAAATAAATCAGAAAGAAAAGAGGAGAGATTACAACTGACACCACAGAAATACAAAGGATTGTAAGAAATTACTGTAAACAACTATATGTCAAAAAATTTGAAAATAGATGAAATGGACAAATTTCTAGAAAAAACATAATCTCCCAAAACTGTCTCAAGAAGCAGATAGCCTAAACAGACTGTTAACAGCTGGTGAAATTAAAGTAGTAATCAACAAACATCCTACTCAAAAAACCCTTGGACCAGATGGTTTCATAGGAACATTTTACAAAACACTTGAGGAAGAACTAACCACTTTTATCTTTCTCAAAGTATTCAAAAAATTCCAAAGAGGGAAAACTCTCAACTTTTCTTATGAGCCAGCATCAACTTAATACCAAAAGCAGATCAAGACACAACAAAGAAAGAAAACTATAGTCCCATATCACTCATGGGAATAGATTCTAAAATCCTCAACAAAATATTGGCAAACTGTACCAGCAATACATTAAAAAGATCATACATCATGATCAAGTGGGATTCATCCCCCTGGATAAATTCATGCAGGGGATGAATCCCACCAGAAATGGTGCAATATTTGCAAATCAGTAAATATACATATAAACAAAAGAAATGACAAAAAGCACATGGTCATATCAATATATACAGAAACAGTTTTTGATAAGGTATAGCACCCACGTATGATAAAAAAAAAAAAGTCACTCAGCAAAATAGGAGTAGTCAGAGCATAACTTAAAATAATAAAGGCCATATGTGAGAAACCTACAGCTAATATCATACTCGATGGGCAAAAACTAAAATCTTTACCCCTAAGATCAGGCACAATAAAAAGGCATCTGCTTTTGCCACCTCTATTCAACATAGTATTGGAAGTTCTAGCCATAGTGATGAGACAAGAAAAAGAAATAAAAAGTATCCAAATTGGAAAGGAGGAAGGAAAACTGTCATTGTTTGTAGATGACATGATAGTGTACATAGAAAACCCTATAGACCTCACCAAACTATTCAACCTAATAAGTGACTTTGGCAAAGCAGAGTGTTTAAGGTCAATATTTAGAAATCAAAGACACACACACACAAACACACACACACCAAAAAAAAAAAAAAAAGCAAAATATAACCAAAGACACTGAAATTGAGAACAGGCTAACAGTCACCAAAGGGGAGAGGGGAGGGAATTTCAGGGGAAAAGGGGGGGAGGGTATGCAGGAACAAGTATAAAGGACACATGGACAAAAACAAAAAGGGGGGTGGAAATGGGGGGAGGTGAGGAGGGCTGGGGAGTGGGCTGGGATACAGATAAAAGGCAGAAAACTGTACCTGAACAATTAAAATAAAAAAATAAAAAATAAATAAATTAAAGACATGTTTGTACACCAACAATGAAATATCAGAGATAGAAATCAGGAAAAAAAAATCCACTTGCTATAGCAATGAGAAAAAACAAGTACTTAGGAATAAACCTAACCAAGGAGGTAATAGACCACTACTCAGAAAACTACACAACACTAAAGAAAGAAATTAAGGAAGACACAAATTTATGGAATAATATACTCAATTCGTGGACTGTAAGAATTAACATCATCAAAATGTCCATACTACCCATAACAGTTTACAGATTCAATACAATCCCTTTTAAATTACCAGTGATGTAATCTACAGATATAGAGCAAACATTTCAAAAGTTTATATGGAAGTATGAATGGCCCTGAATGACCTCAGTAATTTTGAAAAGAAAAACAAAATAGAAAGGATCACACTTGATATCAAACTTTATTACAAGGTCACTATAATCAGACAGATGGGAACTGGCATAAGAACAGATACACAGATCTATGGAACAGTATAGAGAGCCCAGAAGTAAACCCATGTCTCTGTGGTCAACCATCATTTGACAAAGAGGGCAGGAGTCTAACATGGAGTAAAAATAGACCCTTCTAAAAATTGTGTTGGAAGATCAGACCAGCACATGCAAAAACATGAAACGACCACAAAATTACACCATACATGAAAATACACTCAAGATGAATAAAAGACTTAGATATAAGTGGCAAAACCATAATAGTCATAGCAGAGAATGCAGGGAGGAAAATTTCAGATATTTCCTGCAGCAATATTTTCACTGATATGTCCTTTAGATCAAGAGACCTAAAGAAATTAATAAACAAATGGGACTTTATCAAATTAAAAACTTCTGCATGGCTAAAGAAAACATCAGCAGGAAGATAGTGGTAAGATAGGTAGCAGCAGAATCTACTTCCCCCTGCACATGGGTGGAACACCTAGCCGATGTTCTGAGGAACAGAGTGAACAGCCAATTGTGTCTCATCATATATGATGGTTGGAGGCTGAAACTATAGAGGACATTGAAAGATCAGATGGTAAGGAGATTGCTTTGGGACAGTAAGGTCCCTGGAACCAGTGCAGGGACCAGGGTGCATTCAGCCCTAGGACCAGCACCTTCTGGGCCTGCCACAGGATTCTTGAGAGAGATCCAGGTCAAAGGTTCCCTCCCCTGACAAACAGGGAAGTTTTAGCAGTACCAAGATGGCTCTGGATGCTTGAAGTCACTGGGTGAATAAGGACAAAGTGGCAAACACATAGGGGTAGTGTGCACCCATTCAGACTGTGGACAACAGCTGAGAAGAGTAAGACCATGATGAACCCTGATCTGGATAGTCTCTGGTCTGGTTGAAGAGTTGGGCTGTGTGAAAGGCCAGGGGCTTGTTTGGA
Organism: Glossophaga mutica; assembly: GCA_039655065.1. Lineage (NCBI taxonomy): Eukaryota > Metazoa > Chordata > Mammalia > Chiroptera > Phyllostomidae > Glossophaga > Glossophaga mutica. The sequence continues at coordinate 25,805,431 of CM077316.1, forward strand.
ATGGCAGTATTGAACAGGAGGAATTTTTTCAAAAAGAATAAAAGAGGAGCTCGGTGGCTGTTTAGGGAATCCTCTGGCAGCAGCCCCCCCTCACCGCCTCCCCTGGCTGCACCTCCACAGCCTCATCTGTAGCCCCTCTTCTGCTGCTAGGACCACCATTGCACCCTTACCCTAAACCCAGCAACAGTTGCAGAGGATGCCCAACTTAGCTGAAACCTCAGTGGTGCATCACAGACCCAGGCCCCCCACCCCCTGCAGCTGCAACTGTAGCAGTGCACACCAGGACACCTAAAACTACCACCCCAGGGCTGCTATTCCACTGCAGCTGCAGAGGCTGAGCATTCAGGTCCTCAGCCATGGGGTCTGCGTGTGCCTCACCCCGCTGCACAGAGGCACCAAAAGTAATGATGGAAAACTTCCCTAATTTGATGAGAGAAAAAGTCACACAAATCCAGGAAACACAGAGAGTCCCAATCAAGAGGAACCCAAAAATACACACTTCAATACACATCATAATTAAAATGGCAAAATTCCAAGACACAGAAAGAATCTTCAAGGTAGCAAGGGAGAAACAGGAAGTAACATACAAGGGAGCCCCAATAAGGTTAGAAGCTGACTGCTCAACTGAAATGCTCTAAGTCAGAAGAGAATGGCAAGAAATATTCCAAGTATTGAGAACCAAAGGCCTGCAACCAAGACTACTTTACCCAGCAAGGCTTTCAATCAAGATAGAAGGCCAAATAAGGAGTTTCCCAGACAAAAGAAGTCTAAAAGAATACACTGACAGCAAACCAGCTCTTTAAGAGATTCTAAAGGGACTGCTTTAAGGAAAGGAAAGGAAAGAAAAGAGAGAGAGAAAGAGAGAAACACTAGAACAAAAATGGCAATGAAAAAGTACCTGTCAATAATAACCTTAAATGTAAATGGATTAAATTCTCCAATCAAAAGACATAGAATAGCTGAATGGATCAGAGAGCATGACCCACACATATGCTGAATGCAAGGGACCAACCTCAGGGCAAAAGACCTACACAGACTGAAAGTGAAGGGCTGTAAACAAATTTTCCAAGCAAATGGACAGGAAAAAAAAAAAGCCAGGGTAGCAATACTTACACCAGACAACATAGATTTTTGACAAAAGGGCCATAAAGAGAGACCCAGAAGGTTGCTTCATAACACTGAAGGAAAGAATATAAGAAGACATAAACATTGCAAATATATATGCACCCAACATAGGAGCACCCAAATACATAAAGAAAATCTTAGAGGACTTCAGGAAAGATATTGACAGCAACACAATTATAATAGGGGATTGTGACACTCCACTATCAAAATGGACAGATCTTCCAAGTGAAATATCAACAAAGATATTTTGGCATTGAACAATGCCCTAGATGTAATGGGTTTAACTAAGATATATAGAGCCCTTTCATCCTAAAGAAGCTAAATACACATTCTTTTCAAATGCACATAGAACATTTTCAAAGATAGACCACATGATACAACACAAAACAAACCTCAACAAATTCAAGAAAATCAAAATCATATCAAGCATATTCTCCAACCACTGAAGTGACTGAAACTAGAAACCAACACCAAGGAGAAAAACCAAAAACACTCAAAATCATGGAGATTGAATAGCAAGCTATTAAACAATGAATTGGTCAAGAATGAAATTATGGAAGAAATCAAAAAGTTTCTGGAAAGAACTAAAAAGGAACTCAGAACAACCCAAAACTTATGGGGCACAGCACAGACAGTCCTGAGAGGGAAGTTCATAGCAATTCAGGCATAACTAAACAAGATGGAAACATTTCAAACAAACATCCTAACCCTACTCCTACAAGAAATCTAGGAACAACAACAAAGACAGGCCAGAGCAAGTAGAATGAAGGAAATAACCAAGATCAGAGCAGAATTCAATGATGTAGAGGCTAAAAGCATAATTCTAAGGATCAATAAATCCAGGAGCTGGTTCTTTGAAAAGATCAACAAAATCGACAAGTCTTTAAGCAGACTCATCAAGAAAAAAAGAGAGAGGACCCAAATAAGCACAATCAGAAATGAAAGAGGAGAGATTACAACCAACACCACAGAAATACAAAGAGTTGTAAGAAATTTCTACAAAGAACTATATGGCAGGACTTTGGAAACCTAGGTGAAATGGACAAATTTCTAGAAAAATATAATCATCCAAAACCGAATGAAGAAGAGGCAGAAAGCCTGAACAGACCAATAACAGCAGATGAAATTGAAGCAGTAATCAAAAAACTCCTGATACATAAAAGCCCTGACCAGGTGGTTTTACAGGAGAATTCTAAAGAGCATTTAAGGAAGAGGTAGCCCCTGTCCTTCGCAGACTATTCGAAAAAATCCAAAATGATGGAAGACTCCCAAACTGTTTTTATGAAGCCAACATCATCATAATCCTAAAGCCAGATAAAGACACAATAAAGCAAACTTCAATCCAATATCACTGATGAACATAGACATTAAAATCCTCAACAAAGTATTGGCAAACCACATCCAACAATACATTTAAAAAATCATACACCATGACCAAGTGGAATTCATCTCAGGGATGAAAGAATGGTACAATATTCACAAATCAATAAATGTAATACATCACATAAACAAAAGCAAAGACAAAAATCACATGATCATATCAATAGATGTGGAAAAAGCAATTGATAATGTACAGCACCCATTTATGATGAAAACACTCAGCAAGTGGGAACAGAGGGAGAATTCCTCAACTTATAAAAGCCATATATGAGAGACCTACAGCCAACATCATACTCAACGAGCAAAAACTAAAATCTTTTCCACTAAGATCAGAAACAAGACAAGGTTGTCCACTTTAACCACTTTTATTCAACACAGTATTGGAAGTTTTAGCCACAGTGATCGGACAAGAAAAGGAAATAAAAGGCCTCCAATCAGAAAGGAGGAAACAAAACTGTCATTGTTTGCAGATGACATGATAGTGTACATAGAAAATCCTATAGACTCAGCCAAAAAACTGCTTGACCTAATGAATGAATTTGGCAAAACAGTGGGATACAAAGTCGAGGCTTGGGGTCCCAACTTAAGGTTTAGAACCCATTCTTCTCAGGGGAATCCAACCTGCTGCTTTATTATCCCCTGCCACTGCCACCTGTGGGTGCCTGCCAGTCCTCTCAATTTTCCACCTCATTTCTTACCAGACAGGTTGTGCCAAATCTGGTTCTTCTGTCTGTTCAAGGTTGTAAGGCTTCTCTCCCGCTATTGTTTAGTTGTTTGTTATGGGTAATTTCTTCACAATTTAATTGTTTTTCCAAATTGGTCCTGGGAGGAGTGTAGTGTGGCTTCCACTCACTCCTCTGCCATCTTGCCAAACCTCTTAACCTTTTTATCTACTCTTTTAATCCTCCTGCCATTTGACAACCATTAATTTATTCTCTGAATCAGTGAGTTTGTTTCTATTTTGTTTTTCCTTCATTTTGTTTACTAGATGGCACGTGTAATTGAAATAATATGGCATTTGCCTTGCTCTGACTTATTTCAGTTAGCATATTACCCTCTAGATCCATCCATGTTGTTTCAAATAGCAAGATTTCATTTTTGTGGCTGAGTAATATTTCACTTATATATGTATCATATCTTTATCCATTCATCATCTTTTGATGGATACTTAAGTTCCTTCCATATCTTGGCTATTGTAAATAATGCTACAATGAACATGGATAAGGATGCATATAGCTTTTCAATTTAGTGTTTTGGATTTCTTTGTATAAATACCCAGAATGGAATTTCTGGGTCATAGTGAAATTCTTAAAACACTAATCAGATTATGCTGTTCCTTGGCCTTAAACCCTTCAATGGTTTCCAGTCACCAGGATAAAATCAAATCCTTAGTAGGACAAACAAGTCCTTCGATGTCTAGCTAATTATGCCTTCAAACTTATATCCAATCTAGCCCTGCATCACTGTCTACACCCAGTAATTAGAAGGTCTAACAGTTATTGAGCCAGGTCTAACAGCTATTATACGCCAGGTACTTAAAAGCACTTCACATGTATTGATGTTTTATCCTCATGAAGACCTTGTAAAACAGATATTATATTCAAACATTATAGTTGAGAAAAATAATTCACAGAGTGGTTTCATATCTTTCCAAAGGCCACAAATCTTGCAGAGCTGCGAGCCATGCCCAGGCAGTCGACTTCTAGAGCAGAAATATTGAGCTATTTGTGATTCCTACACATAAGTTGTTTTCAGGCTTCCATGATTTGACTTTCTATCTTAAATACCATTCCATTTTTTCTTCCCCTGGATAGCAACTGAGATGTGATTTAGTGCTTATTTTTTCAAAGTATTTTTCCTAAATTACGTTATAGTTTTTACATTTTTAAGAGTGTATTGCTGTGGAACTTGGTGAACATTTTTATGACAGCTGCTTATATGTATTTCTCTCCTCTTGTGTTTAAAGCAACTTGAGGACAAGCCATACCATACTTATCTTTATTTAATTTTAAAGAAAAGTTTGACCTACTTCCAGTTGCCACTCCTTTCTTTCCTTCCCTTTGCAGCATTACTTCTCTAACCATTGTCTGCATTCACAGATCAAAAGCAGTACCCAGTTGAGCCCAGCACAAATAGCCAACTTATGGATTCATGGGCAAAATAAATCTTTGATTTTTAAAAAAATAATTTTTCTTACATTCTTTCTTATTTATTTACATTTTTAGATTTTATTTATTTTTACAGAGAAGTGGAAGGAAAAATAGAGGAAGAGAAACACAAATGTGTGAGAGATACATCTATCAGTTGCCTCTCAGACACCCTTAACTGGAGGCCTGGCCTGCGACCCAGACATTTGTCTTGACCAGGTATCAAACCTGTGGCCTTTGGGTTTGTAGGCTGGCACTCAATCCATTGAGCCACACTAGCCAGGGCCTTATAGTCTTTCTTGAACTCACATTAGCAAGGCCTCAACCTCCATCACTCTATCAAGAAGGATTATGTCAAGGTCATTCATGGCTTCTTTATGCCAGTTCTCATCTTGATCTATCATCTCATCTTGGCTTTTGACACAGTTGGTCACTCATTCTTCCTAGGAATCCTTTCTTCCCATGACTTATAGAAAACCACACCCCCTTGTGTTTCTCTTGACTTCCCTTCAAAGTCTCATCTCTTTGACCTCTAAACACTGGAGTGTATCCAGTTTCAATCTTTGGAACTTTTCCCTTATCTACTACACTCATGTCTTAGGTGACCTCATCCAGTCTCACAGCTTTAAATCCCATCTATATGCTAATATCTCACAAATTTATATCTCTTGTTCACAACATTCTACAATGAATTCTAGGATCTATTATCCAACTATTTACCAGCTATCTTCACTTGGGTGCCTAATAAACACCTCAAACTTAAAATGTCCAAAACAAAAATTTTGGTATTTCCACATATCCTCCACCCTCACCTGCCAAGACCTGATCCTTCTAGATTCTTTTCTCTCTCAGTAAATGACAGTGCCTTATTCTCCCAGCCACTCAAGCCATATCCTGCAAGTCATTCTTGACTCTTTCCTTTCTCTTACACCTAATATATAATCTTTCAATAAATCATATCCATTCTACCTTCAAAATACCTCCAGAATCAAACCCCTTATCATCACTCTCACAGCTCTCACCTTGGTCCAAGTCACTCTTTTTTTTTTTTAAAGATTTTTATTTATTTATCTTTAGAGGGGAAGGGTAGGAGAGGGGGCAAGGGAGAGAAATATCAATGTACGGTTGCCTCTTGTGTGTCCCACCCATGTTGGGAACTGGCCTGCAACCCAGGCATGTGCCCTGACTGGGAATCGAACCGCGATCCTTTGCTTCGCAGGCTCGTGCTCAATCCACTGAGCTACACCAGCCAGGCCAAGTCACTCTTACATGATTGTTGAGGAGTCTCCTCCTGATCTTTTTATTTCTACCTATTTCCCATGGTGGTCAAAAATTCCCATTAAAGTATATCAGGCCATTTCTGCTAAAACCTTTCATCAGTGGCACATCTTATTGATGTCAAAAGCTCAGAGTCTGCAATGTTTACTAAGACCCCTGTTTGCCTTTCTGACCTCTGATATTTTTATCTTCCACTGTTCTCCTCACCCTCTCTGCTCAGGTTACACTTTTCTCTTTGATGTTCCTTAAACACACCAGAAATGTTCCAATCTCACAGCCTTTGTTCTTTCCCTGCCCTCTTAGAATGCCTTCTTCAGATTCCTGAATGTTTAACTTCCTCATCTCCTTCAAATTTTTATTAATATCACCTTTCTGTGAATCTTTTTCCAGCAAACAAATTCCCTCTCTTAACATTTCTTGTCATTCTGTTTTATCTTCTGAGTATTTATTGTTATCTAATATTTTATATACTATATAAAATATTACTTATTTATAATATTTTCTATTTCCCCTCCATGAAAGCAGAAATTGTTTTGTCTGCTTTTATCACTGCTGTTTCTCCAATTCCTAGTACAATACCTAGCACATAGTAGGCACTCAATAAATATTGGTTGAATGAATGAATAAATATCTGTAACCCTAGCACATAGATACTCAGTAAACATTTATCAAACTGAACAAATCCTCTAAAGTCCACTGTATAGTGATGTTTCAGCAAGTGGCTGCAAATTTTCAAAGGATCAGATGTCACTTCATTCATATGTAAATACAGAAACAGAACCCCAAGCCAAAGATAAATTACTTTTGTGTTCTCCTATATATCAGAGAGGAGAACAGACATTGACTACAATTTAGATCACTAACAAACAGAAAAAAAGAACTAGAAAATCAACTACTCAATGAGAAAAGTTCTGTAAAATGTTTTATTCAGAAGGAGAGAACCAGTTTCTTACATGGGAGGAAATTTCTGGTTTCTTGTGTTTCCCTCCAAAGTTATGGCTTTCCAATGCTGCCAGAAGCCATGAAGAGAGCACTGCCTTTTAGAGTGGGACTTTAAATTTTGAAAAATAATTTTTAATAGACAAATGTTACATCTCCTCACAGACCATTTTAGCAGGAAAGTGTTACTTAAATTCAACTTGGCTGCCAAGTCTGCTCAGGCTGGATACTATTGTAGGTGGCTCTCTGTCCTACTAGCTTATGCCCATAGACCCAGCCTGGCTTCCAGCTCCATCTCCCTTCCAGAACCCTTGCATGCAGTCTTAACTTCTCTTTTGCTTCTCATCAGCCATTCAAATTTCACAAATATTTATTGAATGCCTGTTTTACATCCTGCACTGTTCTGGGTTCTGGGAAATGGTATAAAGGTAGAATGAATGTTTCATCATTCCATTCATTAGAATTGGAAAAGATATATTATAGCATCCCTGAAGGACCATATTGTTCATTAACTCACATTTATAGAGTACAGACACTGTGTGAACATCAGGAGATATATATTAAACAGTTTGAATAATAAGAAAAATATTTAGATGCAAAGCAATAAAAGAGTCATTTTGCTTTAGTGGCAATAACATGTCATTGGGATTCTGAAAACCTAGGTTCCAGGTTCCTCACTACTGCTTTTATGCCATAGATAAGTTTCCTTGCTTTCCTCATCCATAAAGTAGAAGTAACATTAACTGCCCTGCCTACTTCACAGACTTGTCATTGGTAAGAATGAACAGGTCATTATTTAAGTTGCTATTGCTTCTAGTTATATGATGCTATTACTAGACACAATCATTGATGCAGGTAGAGAGAGATCAGTGTAAGGTCTCCAGGAAGGTTTCTTGAAGGAGGTAGCGCTTGGAGCCTGGAATGTTGTAATCTACTCCTAATTTTTCCTGTGTGTATAGTTACTTGACAGACACAGCCAATGAACTCCCTGTACCATAAATCTGCTATTTAATATCCTCATTATAATACAGATCACTCCCCTAATACTAGCCATTGCTTTTTTAAAAGTGAAGGCAATTTTTCCAAGAAAATATACCAACAGTATGAGGAAGAAGTACAAGCACACGTTGACCATGTTCCCTGTACTAAACAATGGTGTGAGATGAGGTCAGGTTTAACCAGAGCTTAGAAACAGCTCATGGGGCTCCTTGTGGCCCAAGGAAGAGGACACAGTGGGCTCAGAGGTAGAACTTTGTTTTATTAGCACCAGAAACTGCTGCAGTCACAGCTACACTGAGAGACAGGACAGCTGTGGACATGAGCAATCTAGGGAGGGGCTAGCTACAGAAGGCTTCCTATATGTGGTCACTGTGAATTCTGAAATTCACAGACAAGTCTCCAAACCCTAGCCCTCTGTAAACATAAATAAAGGCTCCAGACTACCAAGCCTATCAGGATAAGGTGAGGATCTGCGACATGTGGCTGGGCTTCAAGTGGCCTGGGAGCTGCTGGCTTTCTCCTGCAGGAAGAGCTAGTCTCTGGTCCCTCCCACCCCCACTCACACAGACCATATCATTTTTCAAGACTGGTCATGGAAGGTTTTGGACTGTGGCTTCAGGGCTTCTGGGCAATCACCAGCTTTTCAGGTTTGGCCTGCAGGAAGCTCTCAATGAGGAAGCTGTTGTCTTCTTTACTGTTTGGTGGGGGAGGCTAGATGAGCTTGATGCCACATGTCAGCAAGGACAAGGTCTTGGACAGTATGGATATTATCAACTTCCCATCCTCATTCACAATGTCAAAAGTGAGAGTCTTTTGGACTTTCTTGATGGGGCTCCACCACAGCAGTCTCTTCTTCTGCTTCTCAAGACTACTTCATCTTTGATGATCTTTGATGATTTTCTCAATGTTAGGTTTGGAGCACAGTAAATTCTTAAAGTCCTCCTGCAAGTGAAGTGTGTGGGGCAGGGGCTTTAGGTCTCTATAGTGTTCTTGAATGGGGTTGGTGTGTGGGGAATGTTGTCCATAAAATACTGCTAACCTGGGGTTTCTGGTGCAGAGGTATCTTATCATCATGCAGGGATATTATGACCATTAACTTCTGGCTCACGTGGGGCTGGATGTCACTGAAAGCCTCTCCAGCTCTAGTGAGTCCTAGGAGAGTAAAAAGGGCAGGGTCTTTATGGGTGTACTCTTAGGTGTAAGGCTGTTTCAGGGGCCCAGGAAGGAAAGGCTAGTTCTGTAATCTGTGATGGGGCATGGGGTGAAATGTCTCTTTTTCTGCCACTTAAGCTTGCAGGGCATCAGGACAATGCTCAAGGCTTCCAATTTAGTACTTGGAAAAATGGGGTCAGTTTGCCCCTGCTGTTCCAGCTCAGATCAAAGGTAGTATGGCCATCTTGGTGGTATTCAGTCATGCTGGGCCCCTGGGGCAGCAGGCTAGTGGAGCAGCAGTGCTTGCTGCTGCTGTAATGGCTGTGGCTTTACTGGGCTGCTGTTGATGCTGATCTCTGCGCACAGATTCTCAAGGAAGTCAAAGTTCCTCAGGTGACACCAAGCACTGGAGTCCAACTTGATCACATCCAGGCCTTCTGAGAGGCTGGACCCCACAGCTGAGATCAGGTTTGCAGCCTCCACCACCCAATATAGGGTAGGTTTGTTTCTGGCAAGGAACCCTCCTTGGTCTTCATACTTGGGGATGTCATCTAAAGGCTATGGTTTGTGCACTCTGTCCAGCTGTGTAGAGACAGCTTCATGCTCTTTAGCAGGGTCAACTGCTGTGGCTTCCTCCTCAGTGTTTTCTTCTTCTTTAGTGGAAGGAAGTACCAGGGCCAGGTGGTTACAAGAATTCCATGGTTTTCTAGGGGTGGGCACTCTTGTGGCTGTAGTTGTTCTCTAGCTCCAACAGCAAGGACATAGGAGACTTGCAGTCATTGGATTCATTGAGGAAACCTTCCATGTTTACCTTCCTTTTTTGTTTAAATATTGTATGTTCCATTTATTCTTCTTTCATTTTATTGTTGGTCAAGGACAATGTTTCCATTTCACCCCTCCACATCCCACCTTCCCCACCTCTGGTCCTCAAAACCACCCCCTTTGGCTTTGTCCATGTGTCCTTCATACATGTTCTTTGATGGCTCCCTATCCTTTCTGGCTACTGTCAGATTGTTCTTTATTTTAATGTCACTGGTTGTATTTTGCTTTCTTGTTTGTTTTGTTTATTAGATTTCACTTGAAGGTGAGATCATATAATATTTCTCTTTCAACACCTGCCTTGTTTCACTTAGCATAAAATTCTCCATTTCCATCCATGCTGTCACAAAGGGTAGGAGCTCCATCTTTCTTTCTACTGCATAGTATTCCGTCATGTAAGAGTACCACAATTTTTGGTCCACTCCTTTATTGGTTGGAATTTTGGTTGTCTCCAGCATCTGGCTATTGTAAATTGTGCTGCTATGAACATTGGGATGCATAACTTTTTTTGAACTGGTGTTTCAGGATTCTTAGGGTATAATCCCAGCAGTGGAATTGCTGGGTCAGAAGGCAGTTCTATTTTTAGTTTTCTGAGAAAATTCCATACTGTTTTCCACAGTGGCTGCACCAGTCTGCATTCCCAACAAAAGTGCACTAGGGTTCCCTTTTCTCTGTATCCTCTGCAGTATTTGTTGTTTGTTGATTTGTTTACGATGGCCATTCTCACCAGGGTGAAGTAGTATCTCATTGTGGTTTTATTTTGCATCTCTCTGATGGCCACTGATGCTGAGCATCTTTTCATATGTCTCTGGGCTCTCTGTATGTCCTCTTTGGAAAAGTGTCTGTTCAAGTCTTTTGCCCATTTCTTCAGTGAGTTTTTTGTCTTCCTAGAATGGAGTTTTATGAATTCTTTATATATTTTGGAGATCAAACCTTTGTCCAAGGTACCACTGGCAAATATGTTTTCCCATATAGTTGATTCTCTTTTCACTTTAATGCTGTTTACTTTAGCCATGCAGAAGCTTCTTATTTTTATGAGTTCCAATTTGTTCATTTTTTCCTTTATGTCTCTTCCTCTAGGGGCCATATCAGTGAAAATATTGTTACATGGAATATCTGAGGTTTTCCTGCCTATGTTCTCCCCTAGGCCTTTTATGGTGTCACGATTTATATTTAAGTCTTTTACCCACCTTGAATTTATTTGATATTAGAATTCTACTGATTCCTTACAGTATTGCCCTTCCTCCATATTGACATCTTGGCCATCTGAGCCCAGTGTTCACCCAGAACACGGTGGCCTCACAGATAATATAGTCTTCTTCTTTGGTCCAGCATGACTTTTTCACATCTGGCTTGCAGTGATTGTGCATGGTACTATTTCCCCAGTACACCCTAAAGGTGCTTGGCAGCCAGCATCTTCTGTTTCACACCATACTTCTTAACCAGTTCAATGACCTTCTAATTTTTCCCTTTGGCTCGCAACTCCTTGACAAGATCTGGATTCAAGACCCTCTGCCACCAGTGCTGACATTGCTGGTCAGTGCATTCAGGAAAGTCCCTGGGAAGGAACTTCCAATCCTGCTTTTCAAACTGCCTCACAGGAGTCCTCAGCTGCTCATCCTCATTATGGGTCCATTTAACCTGTCACTTGCTGTCCTTGTGCTCCACATATCTGAATCTATGTCCTCATAGTGTGGCTTATCTAGCTCCTAACTGTACATTCCTTGAGACATACCCCCTGGCCTGGGCCACACAGTGCTTGCCTGCCTGCAAGCCCAAGTCTGGCCATGAATCTGACTGGGATCATGATGTAAGCTACTCCAGTGACTCTGAAATTTGGTACTACACTGGGAGTTTTTAGAGTGCCCAGAGTTCCTGCTGGTACTCACTGGAACCCGATTCTAGCCTTTAAATAACTCATTACCTTCAAGATAAAATACAAACAACTTTAATGACATTTCTGGTCCTGGCTGATCCTTTCCAATATCAGCTCCTACCCTCCTTACATCTTGCATTCTAGCTATGCTTATTTATTCACTTAAAATGGTGCTTTGTTATTGTTTTCTCATCTGCTCTTCCAGTCTTCAAACTTCTTATAGACTTGGAAAATGCCTTCCATCTCTGCATCACCGGTGCACACAGAAGTCTTTCAAAAATTGCTAAATAAAATTTAAGCAATGAAACAGAGCAGAATTGGTGAAGAAAATGAAAATGTCATTCCAGGCAGTGTAGTCAGCAGAAATAAATGCATGGAAGTTGAAATAGGGTGATTGGAGGGGAGGCAATGAGCAGGCCCTGTGTATAGAGCCCCAGTTGTAAGGAATGACTAAGACATGGAAACTAAAGGCCTGGGAGAACCACACATGGAAGCTTTGAATTCTGGACCTGATGCAATGTGAGTCTGAACTGGGGGACTGGACTCTGTGCAGAGACAAGGTCTGGAGAAATGATTTACTTCATACTGGGTGAGTCAGTCCAGTGGTGATGAGAACAGATCAGACATAAACTAAATGAATGGATGTAATTAAGTTTCTAAATTAGTTGATTTTGAGTTAATTAAAACAGATTTCCTTGAACAAGCCTTCTTAGACTCAAAGCAGCAGAAACTATTTCCTGCTAGCATTGAAGAAACAAACATTCATATTGTGAATGGCCTATGGAGAGGGTTGTATTTTAGTCATTGAAGACTTGAGTCCTGTAACCGTAAGATACTGAACAGACAACCTATTCATAATCTGCATGCCACAGACCTACTGATGTCCCACTCTGCCTCCCCTTTTCCGATAGATCACAGGCTCTAACCACTGGACTAGTTATTGCCTACCTCCCCCCATTACCATATTGCCACTTCCATGATTTTCTTTCTGCCTACACTAGTATCCTACAGGGCTGTGCGCAAATAAATGTGTGCTTCTTAGAACTAAAATAAAAAGGGAATCAACTATATGGGAAAACCTATTTGCCAATGATACTGCACACAAAGGTTTGATCTCCAAAATATATGAAGAACTCACACAACTCCACTCCAAGAAGACAAACAACCCAATTAAAAAATGGGCAAACGATCTGAACAGGCAATTATCCAAGAGAGACAAATGGAAGGCCGAGAGACATATGAAAAGATGCTCAGCATCACTAGTCATCAGAAAGATGCAAATTAAACCACAATGAGCTACCACTTCACACTGGTGATAATGGCCATCATAAACAAATCAACAAACAAATATTGGAGAGGGTGTAGAGAAAAGGGAACCCTAGTACATTGTTGGTGGGAATGCAGACTGGTGCAGCCACTGTGGAAAACAGTATGGAATTTTCTCAGAAAACTAAAAATAGAACTGACTTTTGTCCCAGCAATTCTGCTGCTGGGATTTTATCCTAAGAACCCTTAAACACCAATTCAAAACAACCTATGCACCTCAATGTTCATAGAAGCATAATTTACATTCTGGAAGCAATAGCCACATACTGGAAGCAACCTAAGTGCCCATTAGTAAATGATTGGATCAAAAACTGTAGTACTTTTACATGATGTAATACTATGCAGCAGAAAGAAAGATGGAGCTCCTACCCTTTGTGACAACATGGATGGAACTGGAGAGCTTTATGCTAAGTGAAAAAAGCCAGGTTGTGAAGGACAAATAGCATATGATCTCACCTTTAAGTGGAACCTAATCAACAACAACAACGACAAAAAAAAAAAAACCAAACAAACAATGGAGCAAACTATATCCAGAGACATTGAAATTAAGAACAATCTGGGACTTCCGGCCAAGATGGAGGCATAGGTGGACACGCTGTGCCTCCTCTCACAACCCAAATTAAGGACAACAAATATTTAGAAACAAGAAAACACCCAGAACTGATAGAAAATTGAACTGTATGGAAGTCCAACAACCATTCATCCAGACCAGTAAGAGAGGTGGAGTCGCAGCAGGAAAAAGTGGAGGTGCAGAACCAGGAAATGCAGGCAGCAGTGGCTGGTGGACTCCAGGCGTGGGGTGGCAACTGTGCAGACCCAGTGAGGACGCACAAGGTGGCTGGCTGACCAGGTGGTCCCACATTCACGTGCACAGATAATCCAGGTGAAGGGGAAGTGGCAGAGGGGACTGGAATCCAGAAGAGAGCGGAGCAAGCACCATTGTTCCCTCTCAGACCCCGCCCCCACATACAGTGTCACAACTCAGTGACTGGGTTGCCCTGAACTGAGGAACACCTAAGGCTCCACCCCTCACTACATAACAGCTGCGACCAGACCAAAAACAAAACAAACAAACAAACAAAACAAAACACCAAAAATGGCTCAAACTGGAGAACAAATCAAATCCTCAGAGCCAATTCCTCTAAGCCATGAAGAAATAGCCAACCTATTAGATGCACAGTTCAAAGCCCTGGTGATCAGGATGCTAACAGAATTGCTTGATTTTGCTCACAAATTAGATGAAAAAATGCAGGCTACAATACGTGAAATGAAGGAAGACACATGGGGAACCAATAGAGATGGAAGGAAAACTGGGACTCAGATCAATGGAGTGGGCCAGAAGGAAGAAACTAACAACCAAACAGAAAACAAGGAAGAAACAAGAATTCAAAAAAATGAGGAGAGGCTTAGGAACCTCCAGGACATCTTTAAACATCCCAACGTCCAAATTATAGGGGTACCAGAAGAGGAAGAGGAAGAGCAACAAGTGGAAAACTTATTTGAACAAATAATAAAGGAGAACTTCCCCAATTTGGCAAAGGAAATAGACTTCCAGGAAGTCCAGGAAGCTCAGAGAGTCCCAAAGAAGTCAGACCCAAGGAGGAACTCACTAAGGCACATCATAATTACATGAGCCAAGATTCAAATGAAGGAGAGAATTCCAGAAGCAGCAAGGGATAAGGGGACAGTCACCTACAAAGGAGTTCCCATCAGACTGTCAGCTGATTTCTCAAAAGAGACCTTACAGGCAAGAAGGGGCTGGAAAGAAGTATTTGAAGTCTTGAAAGGCAGGGACCTACTTCCAAAATTGCTCTATCCAGCAAAGCTGTCATTTAGAATGGAAGGGAAGATAAAGTGCTTCTCAGATAAGATCAAGTTCATCATCACCAAGCCCTTATTCTATGAAATGTTAAAGGGACTTATCTAAGAAAAAGAAGATAAAAAAATATGACAGTGAAAAGACAGCAAACTCACAGTTATTAACAACCACACCTAAAACAAAAGCAAACAACTAGAACAGGAACAGAACCATAAAAATGGAGATCTTATGGATGGTTAGCAACAGGGGAGTGGGAGGAGGAGCAGGGGGAAAGGTACAGAAAATAAGTAGCATAGATGGTGAGTAGAAAATAGACAGGGGGAGGGCAAGAATAGTGTGGGAAATGTAGAAGCTAAAGAACTTATGACACATGGACATGAACTAAAAGGGGAGAATGTGGGTGGAGGGGGTGTGTAGGGTGGAGGGGAAGTGCAGGGTGGAGGGGAATGATGGGGAAGAAATGGGACAACTGTAATAGCATAATCAATAAAATATATTAAAAAAAGAACAATCTGACATTAACCAGAGGGGAGGTGGTGGTGATAATGGGGTGGAAGCGGAGAACGGTTTTCAGGAACAACTATAAAGGACACATGGACAATACCAGGAGAGGGTGGAAGCATGGGAGGGAGGTGGGGATGGCTGGAGTGGGGTGAGGGTTGGGGGGTAAATGCACACAACTACTTGAACAATGAAATAATTAAAAATGAAAATAAATGTGTTCTGCTTAAAACTGCTAAATTTACAGTATTTTGTTGTACATCAATATATACATAATGCAGAAAAGGGGAGAAATTACCTATGAGCTTTGTTTCTAATCATAACCTCTTTGTCAGGGACACTGCTAATCCAAGATGTCTTGAACCAGCAAAGTACCATCAAAGATATGTGTCTAGTGTCAGGTACTTAGGGCCTGTTCATATAGAAGACTGCATAAAGCAGAACAGCCACAGCTCCCCCATTAGTTTGAAACATCTCCCGCCACCTTTGAATCCTTTCTGCCCACCCTTATACCTTCCCTCCAATGCCTTTTATTTCCCTAGTATTAAGACACTTTAGCATGTTAAGGTTTTCAAGGTACTGCTCTAAAAAGAACAGGCATTGGAAACAACTGAAGTGTCCCTCTATAGGAGATTTGTTAAATAAAACTATGCAGCTATTAAATTAAAAAGGGGAATAATTTGTATAGCTATGGAGAAAATCTCCTATATATAATAATGGAAAAATCAAAGGGTAAATCAATGAATATCTTATCTTTTATACAAGAAAGGAGGTATATGAACACATGTATTTGAATAGGCTTGTAAAAAAACTGGAAAGGTACAGCAAAAGCTCATAATCCAGTTCCCTATAAAGAGTGAAATGTGGGAAGGAGTAAGGTGAATGAAGATAGTGGGAATCAGACTTCTTGATGTATTCCTTCTTATATCACTTTTTGAACCTTTGAATCCATTCAAAATACATTATTTAACATTACTGAAATATTTTGTGGGGAAATGTTTTATCCTAAAGAACAAAAGACACTGAAGAACTATGATTCAGCAATAAAAATAAGCAGTCCAAGAATCACAGAGAAAGTACCCAGAGGCCAGATTTAATATTGTAACCAGGGAGAAGATATCCCTGCATGATAGGTTTTATTTGCCAGGTAAAATGGGCCTATATAACCAGGTACTTCTAAGAGGTCTTGAATGCAAGAGCAATGAGATAGAGGTGTTAGGATGTGTTGTGGGGCTGGTGGGGTACCAGAGTATTCAGTTTAGGGTATGCTGTTTTCTTCAGGATTTAATGGCTAACTAGTCTTAATATGGAAGGTGTTATGTACTAAATTGTGTTCCCCCAAATTTATAAGTTCAAATTCTAACCTCAGTACCACAGAATGTGACTGAATTTGGAAGCAGTATCCTAAAATGATAATTAAGTTAAAATGAGGTCAAGTGGGCTCTAATCCAATCTAACTGGTTTTCTTATAAAAAGAGGAAATTAGGACATAAAAGGAAGACCATGTGAAGGCACGGAGGAAAAATAGCCATTTACAAGTGAAAGACAGAGGCCTCAAAGTAAACTAATTTTGCTGACATATTGATCTTGGACTTCCAGCCTCCAGAGCTCTGAAAAAACAAATTCCTGTTGTTCAAGCCACCCAATCGGTCTCTTGTATTTGTTATGACAGCCCTAGGAAACTAATACAGAAAGGGATTAGAGGGCAAGAACAGCTTTGCTAAGGAAGTGTTGAGCACAGGAAAGAAGCACAACAAGGGTAATTTGGGGTACAACAATGAAGAAGGCATGCTTTGGGGAGAAAAGGAGAAGAACACTGAAGAGAGGGAAGTAGGCACTGTGTGTAGAGAAGGCTAGAAAAAGGAATCAAGTGTCCTTTTTCTCTCTTAAAATTCAATTTTTCCCTTCCCCGGGGACATACTCCCAATGTCCCTCTGTTCTGAGAGAACAAGTTTAGCTCTCAGAATGGGACCATGCAGAATTGTCCCCATACCTGCCCATCATCTGAGGGCCTGTGCCCACAGATCTCTGTATTTATTATTATTTTTAATTGATTCCAGAGAAAGAGAAACACCGACATGTTGTTTCACCCACCACGCATTCATTGGTTGATTCCTGTATGCTCCTTGACCAGGATGGAATCCATAATCCTAGTACATCAGAATGATGCATCAACAAGATGCACCAACCAACTGAGCAACCAGGCCAGGGCATGCTCACAGATCTTGATTGGATGATCATTGGAAGAAAAATTTCCATCTTATTCCAGAAACTTTTCTGGCTACCAAGGCTCCCTAGTGCAACAGGGAGCAAGGGTGTACCTTCCATCTGGAGAGGGAGCTGTAGTCTGGTAACTGTGCAACCAGGGGTTTACTACAGCTTCAGAAAGCTGGTCTCCTCCTGCCTCCTCCACTCTGTGTCTTCCATGTAGCAGCAGCTGGGCTGGTGTCCGCCCTTTACCCCAGGCATCTTTGGCTCCAGTTTATTTCCAGGTAATGAAATGGAGTTGGGGGAATGTTTGGGAAGAAGCTGCTCCACTGATGGTGCCCCTGGAGATGCTGAAGTTCTAAAAATATATCTTATGGAGGCTCGATCCTGCAAACCCATTTCCTTTCCTCATCTCCCTCTCAGGCTGCCTTTGGGTCATGCCTACTAACCATCTCCTTTGCCAAACTTCCCCCCTATAGTCCCAGACTATACTCCACCTTCCCAGGAGTGATTTACAAGGGGCCTAGGCCAAGGCTGGTGTTTAGTGGTATGGAAGGGTAAGGAAAACCTGGCAGCCTCAGGTCTAATCCTTCTGGCATTTGCCAGCTGTGTGTCTTCTAGCAAGTCACTCAACAACTCCTTCAAATGTAAGCTGGGGTTGTGTCTGGGAACTTTGCTGTTCTTTCTGAAATCAGGGAAGTTAAGGGACATAGGACTTAGATCATGAGAAACACAGAAAGAAAACAAGATTTTGTACTGTGTAGACAAAAACAGGGGCCACATAGTAAACTTGACAAACTCAGGGGAGGCCTACATTGTGGCCTTATAAACTCAGGGACTAAAAGTAACCTCATAGGAGGTCTGAAATTAAAACTTTCTAATTCAAAGTGAGTCATGGTAGTCTTGTCCTAGTTTAGTATTTTCCCTGATGAAGGTCAGTATTTACTGTAACCGAGCTTGTCTATTGTTTTTCCGAATCTACAATAACATATCTTTGGAATGTCAGAGAAACCCCAACCCCCCCACTGACTCCATCAGAGCACTACAAGTGCAGAGACCACAAATCCCCTCATTGTTATTTTTATCATGTTAATTGACTGTTAACTATCCTATAACCATCTATGTAAAAGAAGTATGTTTCTATTCATTTTACTTTTTATCCAATCCCAGAGATTTCCAAGCTTTGCTTTCTTAGCCTCCTTAATCAATCAACGATGAATTTCATGTAACCTCCTTGTGCCTCCTTTGATTTTAATGTATAAAATAAGGTATAAAACTGCCATTCTCTAGAGTAAACGTGTCTGACCCATGGCCTGCAGGCCACATGCAGCCCAGGATGGCTATGAAAGCAGTCCAACACAAAATTGTAAATTTACTTAAAACATTACTTAATTTTATTACTAAGTTTTATACTGTTTTATGACTTAGATATGTGCATGTTCTATATTAATGATCACAAACTTTGGACCTGCTTGATGATTTTAAAAGATTATCAAAAAAGCCACTTCACAGAAAGAAGGAACTCCTACCCTTCACAACAGAGTGAATGAAACTGGAGAGCATTATGCTAAGTGATTTAAGCCAGGTGATGAGAGACAAACACCATATAATCTCACATATAAGGGGAACATAATCAACAAAACAAACAAGTGAGCAAAATAGAAAACCAGAGACATGGAAGTAAAGAACAAACTGACAGTGATCATAGGGGATGGGGGAGTGGGGGGAATGGGAGAAAGAAAGGGAAGGGTCAAGTTAAGGAACATGTATAAAGGAACCATGGACACAGACAATGGGGGTATAGGAAAGGATTTATTGTGGGAGGTGGGGTTTGGGTAACACAGGGGAGAGAAATGTGGGGAACAACCATAATTGAATAATAATTTTAAAAATTTAAAAAGGCCACTGCATACTTGTGGTTATTATGTGAGGACTTTTTTTTTTTTTTTTTTTTGCTTAAGTGTGGTGGCAGATATCACAAAAAAAAAAAAAAAAAAAGATCCATGAAGCTTTTTTTTGCTCATCAGTTTTCACTAGTATTTGTGATGAGGGGCTCAAATGTTGGAAAAATTTTAGTTTCAGGTAATAGCTAATAAGCTTAGTAATCAATGTATGTAAAAAGCTATTGTTTCAGGAACTGAAGGTATAACTCACCTTGACTCCAGGAGACCATAAGCAGTTCCACCTCTGTGCTTGAAAAGGTCTCAAGCAATCAAGAAGGTGTCTGAGCCATTGTACTCCAGAGTGAGATGACTACCACCTAGGACACAGCTAAAAACCACCACCCAGTGTGAGAAAGCTGCAGTATTTTTTAATCCAATTAACTTTTCCTTGAATTCCAAACTCCTTACCTACATTTTGTTCTTCTTATAAAAAGGTCCATTTAAAAATGGAATTTAAGACACAGTATTCTCAGATCACCATCCATCTGAATAAAGTGCCCATAAAGATTCAATCCCTGTCTCTGCTTATTGGGTCTGGTAGGTGACAGGTAGCATGAACACAGGCTTTTCCAGTTTCATATTTTGGTGACTCCACACCCAGACAGACTTTAGGACTCTCTGGTAAGTCTGGGTATTTGGTGGGGAGTCCTACTAGCTACCTGGAATTAGGGGCCTCAGGGTGCACATTTGGAGACTCCCTACCAACTGCCAAGTGATTTCATTTGGGACCTCTACTCCTGTGACTCTCAGCACTTCCTGTAATTTTCACTTTTGATTGAATCACTTTGCTTCCTGGTTTAGGTTGCAATCCCAGGTCACAGCTTTGGTCATCAGTAATTAAGGTGCCATCTTGTTTATAAGGCTCTGTCTGGTAAAAAGGCACTTTTGGTTTTTGGGTTTTTTTTTTTTTTAGTTTTTATTTTTATTGTTGATCTTGTACAGTTTTCTGTCTTTTATTCTCACCCCAGCCCACCACCCCATCCCTCTCCACCTACCTCCCATTTCCACCCCCCCATAGTTTTTGTCCATGTGTCCTTTATACTTGTTCCTGTAAACCCTTCCCCTTTTCCCCTGAAATTCCCTCCCCTCTCCCCTCTGGTGACTTCCAGCCTGTTCTCAATTTCCATGTCTTTGGTTATATTATGCTTGTTTGTTTGTTTTGTTGATTAGCTTCCTGTTAAAGGTACTGTCTCTTTTTCAGGGCTTTGTCTGGTAGAATGGGAGGGGAAGCCTCTGTTCCAGTAAACAGCCCTTTGAGGCAAGTTTTGGCTGACTGGTCAACCTATGCTGATAAATCTATGACTAAAAAGAAAGTGGTTTTATTGTAATATTGTTTGGCTTACATATTGTATAATCTAGCCTCAGGAGAACTCTGGCCACTGAATGGGTCTTTAAATTATTGTATTATACTGTACCTAGAGTTGTTTTGTCAAATATCAGGAACGTGGGACAAAATGCCTTACCTAGGAACTTTCATGAGTTTACATAATCAGGATGCAGGATTAAAAGGAAATAAATTAATGGTCCAGAGAAAAGGGAATTTGCTGTGAAAGATAGCAGAAGTTCAAAGAAAAGAGACCAAGAAGATCTAGATATTATGGCTACTACAAGCATGATCAGGGTTCTCATGGCTCCTCCATCACTGGGGGATTTTCCTTCTTACTTGTCTGAGGGAACCAGGAAAATGAGCATGAACTGGTCTCACTATCTGGAACCCATCAGGGAACCAAATTCAGTGGAGGAAAAGCCCCTACCAGGACAGGTCAATGCCCTTTGAGAAAACTTCCAATGGAAGTAGGGCCAGAGGGCCAGTCCACTTGATATTATTGGTCACATGCTCTCTTTTCTACTTCAGATCTGTTAAACTGGAAATACTCTGAAAGGACCAGAGTATACCTCTTTAGAATGGACAAAGGATTGCACCCAGGCTTTTGAGACCCTGAAGGCACACCTGGCTTCTGCACTGGATGTGGGACTTCCAAACCAACTAAAGCCTTTTCAATTATACATTCATGAAAGACAGGGCATTGCCCCAGGTGTACTCATTCAAATGCTTAGTGAGATTTTGCAACCCATCACATACTTGTCAAGATAAACTAGATCACACTGTCCGGAGGTGGCCAGCCTGTTTGAGAGATGTGAGAGACACCTGTTAGCTCTTACAGAAAGTTGAAGATTTTCTTTGGGACAGAGAAAAAGTGTTGCACCCTACCAAGTGTTGAGCCTGCTGGAGCAAAATGGAAATTTGTGACTCACTGCTGGAAGAATGGGCAGATAGAAGTCATTCTTCTCAATAATCCCAACATCTCCCTCAAAACTGTGAGTTAAATCCTGCCTCTCTTCTCCCAAATTCTGATTTGGCTGCACAAATACATGACTGTGCTGGGATAATTATGAAGTTTATTCTAGCAGAATTGATTTACAGGACCATCCTCTAGAAGAGGCAGACTGGACTCTATATGCAGATAGAAGCAGTTATGTGGGCAAAAGAAACAGAAAGACTGGGTATGCAGTTGTGACTCTTGAAGTAATAATAGACCTTGCCACTGGAAACCTTTGCTCAAAAGCTGAACTGACTGCATGGATAAGGACACTGGAATTGTTGCAGGAAAAGGGAGTGAATGTGTACATTGACTCAAGGTAAGCTTTCCTAATTTTGCGATCACATGGTTCCATCTGGAAGAAAAAATAACTTAATCTCCAATAAAAAGGAAATTAAACATGCATCAGAAATTTTAAAATTATTAGAGGCTGTACAGGTACATTTAAAGGCAGCAGTTACACAGTGTCTGGGATATCAGAAAAAGGACACTGAAGTGGCTAAGGGAAACTATGTAGCTGATCCAATAGTGAAAGAGGCTGCTAAAAGAACATTTATAATGCCTTTGGTACCTGTTTTAGACTTGTCACAATTTGACCCTGAATATTTGATTTTAGAGAATACTGAGAGCTGGAGTTTTGATGAAGGAGTTGATAGTAAATGGAGAAAGAGTAAGAAAAGAGGTATAGTTTTTCCTAAACATTTAGTAGAACCAGTCATGAAGCATTTGCATGAGAACACTCACTATGTAAGGGACTCATTAACTGCACATATTAAAATGCTATTCACAAGTCCTGGAGTTTCTAAAGCCATACAAAAAGTAATTGCTAGATATGTTGTGTGCCAGAAAAACAATGCTATGACAGATCCCCATCAAAAAAGAAGAGAAACAATACCAAGGGCAGTGTCTACTTAAAGATTGGCAAACAGACTTTACCCAGATGTGAAAGGTCCAAAGATGGAAATATTTGCTAGTCTTTGTTGACACCTTTTCAGGATGAACACAAGTCTACCCATTACAATGGAGAAATCCTCAGAGGTAATAAAAGCCTTACTGAAGGAAATAATCCCTTGCTTTGGGCTTCCTGGCAGCATACAGAGCAATAATGGACCTGCTTTGTTTCAGAAATCACACAGGAAAAATGACAGTGAGGTAGTGGAAGCAGAGCCCACTTCCCCCTGTGCTCACCTGGAACACTTAGCCAATATTCTGAGGAACAGAATGAATAGCTAACAAAGTCCCAGCTTACATAAAGCTTGAAGGTCAAAATTGTAGAGGACATTGAAAAACAGATGGTAAGGAGAGTTCGTTGGGACAGTAAAGTTCCTGGTACCTGCACAGCAACGAAGGATGCTGTGGCCCCAGCCCAGCACCTGCTGCAGGATCCTTGGAGGAGAGCCAGAGCAGCAGCTCCTTCCCCTACCAAAGTAGAGAGGACACCACAGCAGCAGGAGAGACCTGGATGCTTGAAGTTGTTGGGAGGAATAAAGATGAAGTGGGAGATGCACAGAAGTGGTATTCATCCACTGGGAATGTGGACATTGGCTAGGTCATTACCAGAGAAATTGGGTTGCTGAGTGACATCCCGAGAAAGGAGATGAGTTTGGGCTGTGTCAGACCCAGACCTGGATAGTCTCTGGCCTGGTTAGAAAGTTGGGCTGTGTGAAAAGCCAGGCACTTCTTAAGGATGGTGGGCCTAAACAAGAGGATTTTACTCAAAAAAGGCCTCTCAGACACTGTTTAAGGAACTCTGGCACAGTGGCTGGCTCCTGTCACAGCTGCAGCAGGAAGAGGAAGGAGAAGGTGCACCACATGGACTGCTCAGAGGAGGGCAGCAGGGTTCAGGGAGTTAGCAGTCCCCAGAGAGACTTAATTTAGTTGGGAGCTAAACAGCCCTGAAGAAACTTTGAGAGTACACAGCACTCAAGTCAGCAAAAAGGGAGAAGGTGGTGCATGAGTTGCCTCAAATTAGTGCACAAAATGGGTGGCACAACCGGTGGATTAAAAGCACCAGCCTGGTACAGATGGACAGTGGGGTCCCTGCAGTGCATGGTGCACATGGGCTAGAGGCTGGGCACCTGAATATTACAGCACAGGCGTAGCCACTACCTTCATAAAACCATAGCAAGGGAGAAAATCAAAGCCCAGTCCCCTCTGCCTGCAGCATCCAAAAAGACCAGGAAAACTGGTTTTGCTGGATTAAAGTCAGCAGAAGGCTTTTTTCTCCTCCCCCTCCTGTTTTTTTTCTTTTTTCTTTTTCTTTTCTTTTTTTTCCCAAGTGAGACAATAAATCCTGGAGCTGTGAAAGGTCCAGAGACAGATCCAAAGAGGGAGAACAAGGCTAACCCCAAAAAATGAGGGCATGAGACAAATTTCACTTTGTTATCCTACAGAACTTGCATATTATTATTTATTTGTATTATTATTATATTTTTTATTTTTACTTCTTTCATTTTATTAGTATATCTTTATTTCTCTTCTTTCTGTTTAGTTTTCTTCATTCTATTTGTTTGATTAATTGAATTATTTGACTGGTTTTCCTTATTCTCTCTTTCATATTGTATTTTAATTCTTTTTCTTTCACTTCACTCATGTTCCAATAACACTACTCTTGGTCATATACTTCCTATTTCTGTTAATTGGGTAATATATTTCTCGTCATATGATTATTGTTCCAATACTATTGTAAATAATTTTTGTTCCATATAATTGTAAATACTACACAGCACCCCTCCCTGATCTTAGCCCATTTCTCTATCTTCCTCAGCTGTATTACTGTTGTGGTTAACTCTATTTTCTCACACACTATGCCTACTTTCTATACTTTACTCACACTATATCTCCCCATCAGACCTTGCATAAGTGCTCTGTTTTCCAGATTCAGCTCACAATCCTTCTCCCCTCTAACAAGTGTATTATCTCTATTTCACCTTTTATAAAAGCTGTCTTGTTGGTGGAGAAAAACCACCAACAAAGGAACCACCAACAGGTAGAAACCTAAGTTCAACAAGAAAAGTCACCTAAACAGAAGAAAGGGCAACCCTAGATCATCCAGACAAGGAGATCAAAGAGGCCACAACATTGAATCCCATAGAATTCCAGCCATAGATGTTCACCCTACAAAGACAGCTAGCAAAGTAGAACACCAAGAAGAGCAGAAACAAACAAAAAGAGTCACATAATTTGGGGAGACAAAAAAAAAAAAAAAAAGAACCTGCAATCAAAAGGAATGGAAGACTCGCTACTAAAAGAGCTAAATAAAATGGATGTAAGCAAACTATCAGCTATTAAATTCAAAATAATGGTTACAAGGATGCTCAAGGAACTCAAATACAACTACAAGGAACTGAGTGAGAATTACAACAGCATGAAAAAGAAAATAGAAACTGTAAAGAAAAACCAGGAAGAAGTGAAAAATACCATTTCTGAAATTTAAAAAACAAACAAACAAACAAACAAACACCAGAAGGAATTACAAGCAGGCTGGATGAAGCAGAGGACCAAATAAGTGAACTGTAATACAAGGTGGAAAGACACACCCACATAGAACAACTGCATGAGAAAAGAAACTTGGAAAATATGAAGATAGCTTAAGGGAACTCCAAGATACCATGAAACACAACAATATTTGAACAATAGAACTACCAGAAGGAGAAGAAAAGGAAAAAGGAATAGAAACCTTGTTTGAAAAAATGACAGAAAACTTTCCTAACCTGGAGAGGGAAAAAACCAAGCAAGTTGAGGAAGAAGAGAGGGTACCAATCAAGATGAACCCAAATAGGCCTCCTCCAAGACAGATAATAATTAAAATGCCAAGTTTCAAAGACAAAGAGAGCATCTTAAGAGCAGTAAGGGAGAAACCAGAAGTAACATACAAAGGAACTCCAATAAGACTAACAACATTTCTAAACAGAAACACTCCAATCAACAAGATAATGGCAAGAAATATTCCAAATGATGAAACACAAAGTCTGGCAAACAAGACTACTCTACCTAGCAAAGCTTTAAATTAAAATGGGAGGCAACGAGCTCTGGCCAAGATAGATGAAAAGGTAGAAACCCTTCGCTTCCTCACACAACCAAAAGGAGGATAACAACCAATCTAAAGTCAATAAACAATCAGAAGTGTCAGAAAATCAGACTGCATGGAACTCTGACAACCAAGGAATTAAAGAAACAATCAAACAGGAAAAAAAAAAAAACGGACAGGTGGCAGATGGAGAAAACCTGAGGCAAGGTGGCAAGCTACACAGGTGGAGCTGACTTAAGGGGAAAATGAGACTCAGAGATTGATGTGGACTATGGCAGTTGTTGCAGTGGGAGGAACTCCCAGTCTTACATGAGAGTTCACTGGAAAGTGGGCTAGAGATGAGCAGGGGAGCTGCGTTGTTCTGTCTCTGGCTCCTCCCCCACAAGCAGCACCACAGCACAGCAAGGATGGTTGCCCTGCCCCAGTAAATAACTAAGGCCCCACCCCCTTACAACTTAACAGGTGCCCCAAACAAAGAAATAGGGCCAAAACGAAAGAACAGAGCAAAACTTCAGAAAGAGAGCTAAGCGATGAGGAGGTAGCCAACCTATCTGATGGAGAATTTAAAGCCCTGGTAGTCAAAATGCTCACAGACTGGTTGATTTTGGTTGAAAATGAAAGAACAAATGAAAGATACCAAAATGAAATAAAGCAAAATATTCAAGGAACCAATAGTGACAGGAAGGAAACCAGAACTCAGATCAACTATTTGGAACAAAAAGAAGAAATAAACATCTAACCACAGCGGAATGAAGACAGAAGAATTGAAAAAAAAATGAAGAGAGACTTTTGAACCTCTGGGACAACTTGAAACTTTCCAATATCCAAATTATAGGTGTGTCAGAAGGAGAACAACAACAGCGAGAAATTGAAAACTTATTTGAACAAATAATGAAGGAAAACTTCCCCAATCTGGTGAAGGAAATAGATGTCCAGGGTATCTGGGAAGCCCCAAGAGTCCCAAAAAAGTTGGACCCAAAGTGGAACACAACAAAGCACAACATCATTAAGTTGTCCAAGTTTAAAGACAAAGAGAGAATCTTAAAAGCAGCAAGGGGAAAGGAAAGAGTTACCTACAAAAGAGTGCCCATAAGGCTATCAGCTGATTTTTCAAATGAAACCTTATAGGCAAGAAGGGGCAGGAAGGAAATATTTGAAGTCATGAAATGCAAAGACCTAGACCCAAGAATACTCTATCCACCAAAGCTATCATTTAGAATGGAAGGAAGATAAAGTGCTTCCTAGATAAGGACAAGTTAAAGGAGTTCATCATCACCATGCCATTATTCTATGAAATGTTAAAGGGACTTATCTAAGAAAAATAAGATAAAAAATATGAACAGTAAAATGGCAACAAACTCACAACTGATCAACAAATGAAACTAAAAGAAAAGAAAGAAAGAAAAACAATAAAAGCAAAAATTAAGCAAACAACTAGAACAGGAACAGAATCAGAGAAATGGACATTCCATAGAGGGATTTCAGTGGAAATGAGAAGGGAGGAATAGGGGAGAAAAGGTACAGGGAAGAAGGAGTATAATTGGTAGGCATAAAATAGAGGGGGAGAGTTTAAGAATGGTATAGGAAACAGAGAAGTCAAAAGAACTTACATGTATAACACAAGGACATGAACTAAGGCGGGGGGAGATGCTGGAGGGTTGGGTAAATACCCAAGGGAGGGAGGATAAAGGGGGAAATTGGGAGGGTAAAGGGAAAAATTGGGAAAACTGTAATAGCATAAAAATAAAATATACTTTAAAAATAATAATAATAAAATAAAATAAAGTTATAGGAGAAATAAGGATTTTTCCAGACAAAAGATGACTTAAAGATTACACCTCCATCAAACAAGCATTACAGGATATGCTAAAGGTACTGCTGTTATAACAGGAAGGAAAAGAGTGAGCGAGAGAGGAATACAGGTACAAAGAGGAAAAAAATAATAACTATTTATCAATAATAACCTTAAATGTTAATGGATTAAATGCTTCAACCAAAAGACATAGGGTAGCTGAATGGATAAGAAAACATGGCATGCTCATGTGCTGCTTAAAAGAGACCCACCTCAGAACAAAAGACCTACACAGACTGAAAGTGAAGGGTTGGAAAAAACATTCTAAGAAAATGGACAGGAAAAAAAGCTGGGGTAGCAATCCTCATATCAGACAAAATAGGCTTCAAAATAAGGGTCATAGAAAGAGACCCAGAAGGACACTTCCTAAGACTCAAGGGAAGAATCAAACAAGAATATATAAACAGTTTAAACATATATGCACTGGACATAGGAGCACCCAAATATGTAAGGAAAATCTTGGAGGATTTCAAGAAAGATGTTAACAGCAACACAATTATAGTAGGGGATTTTAACAACCCACTGTCAAAACTGGATAGATCTTCACACAAAATATCAACAAAAATATTGCAGCAATCAGTAATGTCCTAGATCAAGTGTACCTAACCAATATAAATATAGAAACTTTCATCCCAAAGAAGCAAAATACTCACTTTTTTCAAATGTACATTGAACATTTTCAAAGATATACCACATAATAGGACACAAAACATGCCCCAACAAATTCAAGAAAATTGAAATCATATCAAACATTTTCTCTGATCACAAGGACTAAAACTAGAAACCAACATCAGGAAAAAACTCAAAAACACTCAAATTCATGGAGATTGTATAGCATGATATTAAACAACGAAAGAGTTAGAAAAAAAGATCAAAGAAGAAATCTAAAACATTCTGGAAACAAATGAAAATGAACACACAATGGGACAAAACTTATGGGGCAGAGTGAAGCCAGTCCTCAGAGAGAAGGTCATAACAACACAGGCCTACTGAAAAAAGATAGAAACATTTCAAATAAACAACCTAACCTTACATCTACAAGAACTGGAGGAACAACAAACAAAGCCCAGATCAAGGTAAAAAGAAGAAAATCACCAAGATCAGAGCAGAATTAACTGACATTGTCTAAAAGAACAATTCTAATGATCAATAAATCAAGGAGCTGGTTCTTAAAAAAAAAATAAACAAAATTGACAAGTCTTTAAGCAGATTTATCAAGAAGAAAAGGAAAAGGAGCCAAATAAACAAAATAAAAAATGAAAGAAGAGAGATTGCAACCAATAATACAGAAATACAAAAATTGTAAGAAATTACTAGAAAAAAGCTCTATGCCAATCAATTTGAAAACCAGGGTGAAATGGATAAATTTCTACAAACATATAACCTCCCAAAACTGGATGAAAGAAAAGCAGAAAGCCTGAACAGCCCTATAAAAGCTTGTGAAATTGAAGCCATAATAATAATAAAAAACCTCCCAGCACACAAAAGCCTTGGACTGGATGATTTAACAAAAGATTTTTACAAAACATTTAAGGAAGAGCTAACCACTATCCTTCTCAGAATATTCAAAAAAATCCAAGGAGAGGGAAGATTCCCAAACTCTTTTAAGAAGCCAGCATCATTATAATTCCAACACCAGATAAAGATACAACAAAGAAAGAAAGCTATAGGCCAATATCAACCATGAACATAGATGGTAAAATCCTCAAAGAATTGGAAAATCATATCCAGCAATATATTAAAAATATCATACACCATTAGCAAGTGGGATATATTCCAGGATACAAGGACTGTACAATATTCACAAATCAATAAACATCACACATTACATAAACAAAAAGAAAGACAAAAATCACATGATCATATCTACAGATTAGGAAAAAACATTTGATAAGGTATAGCCCCCATTTATGTTAAAAACACTTAGCAAAGTGGGAGTAAAGGGAACATTCCTCAACATGATAAAGGCCATATACAAGAAACCTACAGCCAGCATCACACTCAACGGGCAAAAGTTCAAAGCTTTCTCACTAAGATCAGGAACAGGACAAAGATGTCCAATTTCACCCCTTCTATTCAACATAGTATTGGAAGTCCTAGCCACAGTGATCAGACGATAAATAAAAGGCATCCAAATTGGAAAGGAGGAAGTAAAACTGTCACTGTTTGTAGATAATTTGATAGTGTACCTAAAAAACCCAATAGACTCCATCCAAAAACTCCTCCACCTAATAAGCAAATTTGGCAAAACAGCAGGATTCAAAGTCAATATTCAGAAATCAAAGTCATTTTTATACATCAGCAATGAAAGATCAGAATCATAAATCAAGAAAAAAATCCCATTTGCTATAGCAACAAGAAAAATAATGTACCTAGGAACAAACCTTACCAAGAAGGTGTACTCACAAAAGTAAACAACACTGAAGAAACAAATTAAGGAAGACACAAATAAATGGAAGCATATACTGTGTTCATGAATTGGAAGAATCAACATCATTAAAATGTCCATACTACTCAAAGCAATTTATAGATTTGATGCAATCCCTATTAAAATACCAATGGTATACTTAAGATATAAAATACCAATGATATATTCCATTTTAAATCATAAATTGCCCCATATAACCACAAAAATTTTGAGAAAGAAGTACAAAGTAGTGGGACTTCCGGCCAAGATGGAGGCGTAGGTGGACACACTGTGCCTCCACTCACAATCAAAATTAATGACAACAAATATTTAGAAACAAGAAAACAACCAGAGCTAATAGAAAATTGAACCGTACGGAAATCCAACAACCATTCATCCAGACCGGTAAGAGGGGCGGAGTCGTGGCAAGAAAAAGTAGACGTGCAGACCCGGGAAATGCAGGCAGCAGTGGCTGGCGGTTCCCAAGTGTGCACGCCGCTGGCAGGCCCGCAGGTGGCGGTTGTCAGAGTCCGGGCACGGGGTGGCAACTGTACAGACCCCGTGAGGCCGAGCAAGGCAGCTGGCTGACCAGGTGGTCCCACATTCGCACAAGCAGATAATCCAGGCGAAGGGGAAGCGGTGGAAGGAATGAGAATCCAAGACAGAGTGGAGCAGGAGCCATTGTTCCCTCTTGGACCCCGCCCCCACATACAATGTCACAACTCAGCGACTGGGCTGCCCCGCACTGGGGAACACCTAGGGCTCTACCTCTCTTTATGTAACAGCCGAGACCAGACCAAAACAAAAACAAAACAACAACAACAACAACAAAAAACACCAAAAATGGCTCAAACCAGAGAACAAATCAGAGCGCCAGAGCCAATTCCTCTAAGCAACGCAGAGATACCCAACCTATCAGATGCACAGTTCAAAGCCCTGGTGATCAGGATGCTCACAGAATTGGCTGATTTTGCTCACAAATTAGATAAAAAAATGCAGGCTACAATATGGGAAATGAAGGAAGACGCATGAGGAACCAATAGAGATGGAAGGAAAACTGGGACTCAAATCAATGGAGTGGACCAGAAGGAAGAAACAAACAACCAAACAGAAAACAAGGAAGAAACAAGAATTCAAAAAAATGAGGAGAGGCTTAGGAACCTCCAGGACATCATTAAACGTCCCAACATCCAAATTATAGGGGTCCCAGAAGAGGAAGAGGAAGAGCAACAAGTGGGAAACTTATTTGAACAAATAATAAAGGAGAACTTCCCCAATCTGGAAAAGGAAATAGACTTCCAGGAAGTCCAAGAAGCTCAGAGAACCCCAAAGAAGTTGGACCCAAGGAAGAACACACCAAGGCACATTGTAATTACATTAACCAAGATTCAAATGAAGGAAAGAATTCCAGAAGCAGCAAGGGATAAGGGGACAGTCACCTACAAAGGAGTTCCCATCAGATTGTTAGCTGATTTCTCAAAAGAGACCTTACAGGCAAGAAGGGGCTGGAAAGAAATATTTGAAGTCTTGAAATGCAGGGACCTACATCCAAAATTGCTCTATCCAGCAAAGCTGTCATTTAGAATGGAAGGGAATATAAAGTGCTTCTCAGATAAGATCAAGTTCAAGGAGTTCATCATCACCAAATCCTTATTCTATGAAATGTTAAAGGGACTTATCTAAGAAAAAGAAGATAAAAATATGACAGTGAAAAGACAGCAAACTTACAGCTATTAACAACCACACCTGAAACAAAAGCAAACAACTAGATCAGGAACAGAACCACAGAAATGGAGATCACATGGAGGGTTAGCAACAGGGGAGTGGGAGGAGGAGAGGGGGGAAAAGGTACAGAGAATAAGTAGCATAGATGGTGGGTAGAAAATAGATAGGGAGAGGGCAAGAATAGTGTGGGAAATGTAGAAGCTAAAGAACTTATGACACATGGACATGAACTAAAGGGGGGAAATGAAGGTGGGAGGGGGTGTGCAGGGTGGAGGGGAATGATGAGAGAGAAATGGGACAACTGTAATAGCATGATGAATAAAATATATTAAATTAAAAAAGAACAAAGTAGGAGGGATCACAATACCTAATATCAAAATACATTAAAAGTTCCCCGTAATCAAAACAGTATCACACTGTAATAAGAACAGACACAGAGACCATTGGAACAGAATAAAGAGCCCAGAAATAAATCCAAGCCTTTATAGTTAGTTAATATTTTACAAAGGCATAAAATGGAATAAAAATGTCTCTTCAGCAAATGGTGTTGGGAGATGTGGACAGCTACATGTATAAAATGAAAGTCAATCATCAATTTATACCATACACAAAAATAAATTTAAGGTGGATAAAAGACTTAAGTATAAGTCATGATATCATAAACATTTTAGAGGAGAAGATAGGCAGGGAAATCTCAGATATTCCACTCACCAATATTTTCACTGATATGTCTACTAGACCAAGAGGCAGATATAAAAGAATAAAAATATAGTATCTCATCAAAATAAAAAGCTTCTGTAAGGCTAAAGAAAACAGCATTAAAATGAAAAGAGAATCAACCATATGAGACAACATACTTGCCAATGATACATTGGACAAGGGTTTGATCTCCAAAATATATAAAGACCTCACTTCACTCCAGGAAGACAAACAACCCAAATAAAACACTAGGCAAAAGACTTCAACAGACACTTGTCCAAGGAGGACATACAGAGAACCCAGAGACATATCAAAAGATGTCCATAATCACTAGCCACCAGAGAGATGCAAAATAAAACCACAATGAGTTACTATTTCATGCCAGTGAAAATAGCCATCATAAACAAAACAAACAATAAGTATTGGAGATTACGTGGTGAAAAGGAAACTGTTTGTGGGAATGCAGAGTGGTGCAGCCACTGTGGAAAGCAGTGTGGAATTTTCTCAGAAAACTAAAAATTGAACTGCCTTTTGACCCAGCAATTCCACTGCTGGGGTTACACCCTAAGAAACCTGAAACACTAGAAGAAACTTTAGGGAGAAGGAAGATGGTGGAATGATAGGAGGAGGCAGATTCCACTTCCCCCTCACCTAGGAGAAACACCTAGCCAATCTACAGAGGAACAGAGCAGACAGCCAACAATACCACAGCATACATGAAAATAGGAGATCAAAATCTGTAGCATATATTGGAAAACCAGACGTGGCTGACTAGCTACCAGAGGCAGCCGAATGCCCACAGGCCGCCCTGGGACCAGGAGGGAGGCAGCAGAGTGACCTGAGGATGCCCTGCAACCAGAGGCAGCCAAGCACCTGGAGGTGGCCCTGGGATGGAATGTGGCCCTGCAACTGAAGGAGGGGGATTTGTGGAAGACCCTTAGCTCACACCCGTGATCCTACGGTGAGTGCCCACAACTCAGGAAACTTGAAGAGCCCACACCCATAAACATGGGCAGGAGCATGTGCCCTATAGGAGACTTGGAGCTCACAACAATAAATGCAGGGAATGCTCGATCTGTAGGTGATCACATCTCAAACCCATAAACTCAGGAAAGCTCACCCTCTGCAGAAGGCTCAGAAACCATGCCCAAGGTCCTTCATGGAGAGTGCACCCCTAGCCCTTGGGCGAGTGCGTGGCTGGAACTAAGGAGAGTAGCCCAAATCTGACTGATTATGGAACAGGGAGAAAAGCGAAAGCAGTCGCCCCTCAGCCTGTAGCAGCCAGCAAGACCAGAAAAACCAGTCTGGCCGGTTTGAAAAAAACAAGAGGTTTTTGGTTGTTGTTATTTCTTTATTTGTTTTGTTTTGTTTTGTTTTTGGGTTTTTGTTTTGTTTTGTTTTAATTATATATTTTTATTTTTATTATCTTTATAATTTTGATCCCTCAATTCCTTTTGCTTCTCCTTACTTCTTCCTTGTTTTATTCCTCCTGCCTTTCTTACCGATTTTATCTCTTCTTTCTTCCTATTTTTTCTTCTTTTCTTCATTTATTCCCTCTTTTCTCTTTCTAAATACCCATGAGTGAGACAAAAAAACCTGGAACTGTGAAAAAACAAGAGTTGGACCAAAAGAAGGGGCATCGAAACAACTGAGACAGTGGAAACTGTGAACACCAGGAAACCCAAAGGAGATTGTACCACTGAATCTCACAGGTATTCTACCACAAAAGTTCACACCATAAACCCAGGGAGCCAGAACAGATCAATTTAAGAAGCTGAGGCTAACAAGTAGAGTCTCAGAAAGAATGGGAAGACAAAGAAAAAAATCCCCAAATAAAAGGAAAGGAAGAAGCCAGAGAAAGAATGCTAAATGAAACAAAGTCAACTCAAATATCAGATATTGAGTTCAAAGCAATGGTTGTAAGGAAGGTCCAGGAGCTCTCAATGAGCTACCAGAAACTACAGGGAAACTATGATGAACTCACTGAAAACTATATCAACATGAAAAAGGAAATAGGAACTATCAACAAGGGCCAAGAGGAAATGAAGAATACAACTTCTGAACTGAAGAACACAGTAGAAGGAATGAAAAGCAGAATCAATGAAGCAGAAGATCGGATCAGCGATTTGAAGGACAAAATAGAAAAAAACACCCAGAATGAGCAACATAAAAAAAAAAAAAAAGAGGCTCAGAAAGAATGAGGAGGGATTAAGAGAAATGCAAGACAACATGAATCGGAATAATATCCGTATAATACGGACACCAGAAGGAGAAGAAGAAGAGCGAGGGATAGAAAACCTGTTTGAAAAAGTAATGATGGAAAACTCTTCTAATTTGATGAGAGAAAAAGTCAAACAAATCCAGGAAACTCAGAGCATCCCAATCAAGAGGAACACAAAGAGGCACACTTCAAGACACTTCATAATTAAAATGGCAAACTTCCAAGACAAAGAGAGGATCTTAAAGGCAGCAAGGGAAAAAAAGGAAGTAACATACAAGGGAACCCCGATAAGGTTAGCAGCTGACTTCTCAGTGGAAACGCTCCAAGCCAGAAGAGAATGGCAAGAAATGTTCCAAGCAATGAGAACCAAAGTCCTGCAAGCAAGACTATTTTATCCAGCAAGGCTTTCAATCAAGATAGAAGGCCAAATAAGGAATTTTCCAGACAAAAGAAGTCTAAAAGAATACAACTCTATCAAACCAATTCTGCAAAACATACTAAAGGACTGCTTTAAGGGAAGAAAGGAAAATACAGAGAGAAAAAGAGAGAGAGGAACAGTGGCATGAAAATGGCAATGAATCAGTACCTATCAATAATAACCTTAAATGTAAATGGATAAAATGCTCCAATCAAAAGACATAGAATAGCTAAATGGATGAAAAAAGCATGACCTACACATATGCCGCATACAAGACACCCACCTCAGGATAAAAGACATACACAGATTCAAAGTGAAGGGCTGGAAACAAATTTTCCAGCAAATGTACAGGAAAAATAAGCTGGGGTAGCAATACTCATGTCAGACAAAATGGACTTCAAAAGAAGAGCCATAAAGAGAGAACCAGAAGGTCACTTCATAATACTCAAGTTTAGAATCCACCAAGAAGACATAAACATTGTAAATATATATGCACCCAACATAGGAGCACCTAAATACATCAAGAAAATCTTAGAGGACTTCCAGAAAGATATTGACAGCAACACAATTACAGTAGGAGATTTCAACACCCCACTGTCAAAAGTGGACAGATCTTCCAAACAAAATATAAAAATAGTTATTGTGGCATTGAACAACACTCTAGAGGAAATGGACTTAACTGATATATAGAGAGCCCTTCATTCTAAAGAAACAAAATACACATTGTTTTCAAATGCACAAGAAATATTTTCAAAGATAGACCACATGATAGGACACAAAACAAGCCTCAACAAATTCAAGAAAATTGAAATCATACCAAGCATTTTCTCAGTCCACAAGAGACTGAAACTAGAAACCAACCCCAAGGAGAAAAACCCAAAACCCTCAATCATGGAGATTGAATAGCATGTTATTAAACAACGAATGGGTGAAGAATGAAATAAGGAAGGAAATAAAAAAGTTCTGGAAACAAACGAAAATGAAATTGCGGGGGACCCTGTCCTAGGTGCCAGATGTGGGGGGGGGGGCTCCGCCCACAGAGCTCCATCCCTCCGTCACGGATGAAAATAAAAACTACCAAGACATCTTCTGCTTGGGGAGGAAAGGGGTCAAACTCTCAGAGGAGAATGACCCAGAGCCCCATCCTCACTAGGCTTTTATTGGGCTCAAATACACAGGAATACAGGTATGTCAGGCGACAAGGATCAAACAGTGGTTAACATTTCAAAGCAATCTGAGGGCTTAATCTGAGCCAGTGTTTGTCAGGAAAGGGGGTTGCCAGACTTTGGGAGACATGCTCATTTCCTCCTGGGACACTTATTATTTAAATGAGTGCACTCTTAGCAAAGCAGGTTTCACAGGGCTTTAGGAATTCTTTCCTATGCCTGATCACCCAGAGAGCTGTCCTGGCCCATACAGGGCTGCACCGCTCACCCCCACAGTTTCAGGCTTTAAGCTGATTAGGAAGCAGGAGACATCTCCCAGATGGAAATGAGGACTCGGGCTATGTCAGAATAGCCGGGGCGTGAGACTCCATCACATCCTCTTTGCTGCAACCCCCTGAGTCCTTCCATGAGGCCTCCCAAGTGGTTGCGTCTGGCTTAGGTTGCCCCTCCCATGAGGAGTCTTACCCGTCATTGACTGCCAACCAAGCAATTGAGCCAGAGAGGCAGAAGCAGCACTCCTGCCAGGGAGATAAACTTTGTCTCCTTAGTAGGTCACATCCTTGTGACAGAACAGACCCAGATGAAGTGGGTCCCTTGGGCTCTTACACAGCCCACCATGGGGTGAGGGTTACAACTCCTGAAACCAGGCCGAACGGTCCGCAACATGAAATCACAATGACCCAAAACTTATAGGACACAGTGAAGGCAGTCCACAGAAGGAAGCTCATAGCAATACATACCTACCTAAAAAAAGATAGAAACATTGCACGCAAACAACTTAACCTTATGCCTATAAGAACTCAAGTAACAACAACAAAGACAGCCCAGATCAAGTATAAGGAAGGAAATAACCAAGATCAGAGCAGAATTAAGTGAAATAGAGACTAAAAACACAATTCTAAGGATCACTGAATCCAGGAGCTGGTTCTCTGAAAATATAAACAAAATCAACAATCCTTTAAGCAGTCTCATCAAGAAAAAAAGAGAGAGGACTGAAATAAACACAATCAGAAATGAAAGAGGAAGGATTACAACTGGCAACACAGAAACACAAAGGATTGAAAGAAATTACTATGATGAACTGTATGCCAGAAATTTGAAAACCTAGGTGAAATGGACAAGTTTTTAGAAAAATATAATCTCCCAAAACTCAATGAAGAAGAAGGAGAAAGCCTGAACAGACCAATAACAGCTGATAAAATTGAATCAGTAATCAAAAAACTCCTGACACAAAAATCCCTGGACCAGATGGTTTCACAGGAGAATTCTACAAAGCATTTAAGGAAGAGCTAACTCCTATCCTTCACAAACTATTAGAAAAAATCCAAAATGATGGAAGACTCCCAAACTCTTTTTATGAAGCCAGCATTATCCTAATCCCAAAACCAGATGAAGATACAACAAAGAAAGAAAATTTCAGGCCAATGTCGCTGATGAACATAGACGCTAAAAACCTCAACAAAATATTGCCAAACAGCATCCAACAATATATTAAAAATATATACCATGACCAAGTGAGATTCATCCCAGGGACGCAAGAATGGTTCTACATTTAAAAATCTGTAAATGTTATACATCACATAAACAAAAGCAAAGACAAAAGTCACATGATCATATCAATAGATGCAGAAAAGGCATTTGATAAGGTACAACACCCATTTATAATTTAAAAAAAAACTCAGCAAAGTGGGAATATAGGAAACATTCCTCAACAGAATAAAGGCCATATATGAGAGACCTACAGCCAACATCATACTCAATGGGCAAAAACTGAAATCTTTCCCACTAAGATCAGGAACAAGACAAGGCTGTCCACTTTCACCACTTCTATTCAGTATAGTATTGGAAGTCTCAGCCACAGTGATTAGACCAGAAAAGAAAATAAAAGTCATCCAAATTGGAAGGGAGGAAACAAAACTATCATTGTTTGCAGATGACATGATAGTGTATGTAGAAAATCCTATAGACTCGGCCAAAAAGCTGCTTGACCTAATAAATGAATTTGGCCAAACAGCCACATACAAGGTCTATATCCAGAAATCAAAAGCATTTTTGTATACCAACAATGAAATAGCAGAAGCAGAAATCAAGAAAAAAATCCCATTCAACATAGCAAAAAGAAAAATAAAGTACCTAGGAATAAACCTAACCAAGGATTGTAGAAGACCTGTATGCAGAAAACTACACAACACTGAAGAAAGAAATCAAGGAAGACACAAACAAATGGAAACACATACTGTGTTCATGGATCGGAAGAATTAACATCATCAAAATGTCCATACTACCCAGAACAATTTACAGATTCAATGCAATACCTATTAAAGTAACAATGGCATATTTCACAAACATAGAACAAGCATTTCAAAAATTTATATGGAACCATAAATGACCCCGAATAGCTGCTGTAATTTTGAGAAAGAAGAGCAAAGTAGGAGGGATCACAATAGCTGATACCAAACTGTATTACAAGGCCACTGTAATCAAAATAGCCTGGTACTGGCATAAAAACAGGCACATGGACCAATGGAATAGAACAGAAAGCCCAGAAATAAACCCAAGTCTCTACAGTCAATTAATATTCAACAAAGGGGGCAGCAACATAAAATGGAGTAAAAATAGCTTCTTCAACAAGTGGTGTTGGGAGAACTGGACAGCTACGTGCAAAAAAATGAAACTTGAGCACCAACTTACACCATACACAAAAATAAATTCAAGGTGGATGAAAGATTTAAATATTAGCCATGACACCATTAAAGTCCTAGAGGAGAACATAGGCAGGAAAATCTCAGATATTCATGCAGCAACATTTTTACTGATATGTCCCCTAAAGCAAGGGACATAAAGGAAAGAATAAACAAATGGGATCTCATCAAAATAAAAAGCTTCTGCAAGGCTAAAGAAAACAGTATTAAAATAAAAAGAGAACTGACTGTATAGGAAAGCATATTTGCCAATGATACCTCAGACAAGGGATTAATCTCCAAAATATATAAACTCACACAACTCTAAGAAGACAAGCAACCCAATTAAAAAATGGGCAAAGTACTTGAATAGACACTACTCCAAGGAGGACATACAGAGGATCCAGAGACACATGAAAAGATGCTCAATATCACTTACTAACAGAGAGATGCACATTAAAACAACAATGAGATACTACTTCACACCAGTCAGAATGGCCATCATGAACAAATCAACAAACAGCAAGTGTTGGAGAGGTTGTGGAGAATAGGGGACCCTAGTGCACTGTTGGTGGAAGTGTAGACTGGTACAACCACTATGGAAAACAGTATGGAATTTTCTAAGAATACCAAAAATAGAGCTGCTTTTTGACCCAGTAATTCCACTGCTTAGATTATACTCTAAGAACTATGAAACACCAATCCAAAAGAACCTATGTACCCCTATGTTCATAGCAGAACAATTTACAATAGCCAAGTTTTGGAAGCAACCTAGGTGCCTGTCAGTAAATGAATAGATCAAAATCTATTGTACATTTACACAATGGAATTTTATGCAGCAGAAATAAAGAAGCAGCTCCTACACTTTGCAACATCATGGATGGAACTGGAGAGCATCATGCTAAGCGAAGTAAGCAAGGCAGTGAAAGACAAATACCATATGATTTCACCTTTAACAGGAACCTAATCAACAAAACAAACAAACAAGCAAAATATAACCGAAGACACTGAAATTGAGAACAGACTGACAGTTACCAGAGGGGAGAGGGGAAGGAATTTCAGGGGAAAAGGGGAAGGGTTTAGAGCAACAAGTATAAAGGACATGTGGACAAAAACTAGGGGGGGTGTGGAAATGGGAGGGAGGTGGGGTGGGCTGGGGTGGTGGGCTAAGATGGGAATAAAAGATAGAAAACTGTACAAGAACAATTAAAATAAAAAATTAAAAAAAAACAGTACAAGAACACCAATTAAAATAAAAATTAAAAAAAGAGAAAATAATAAAAAAAGAAACCTGAAACACTAATTCAAAAGATCCTATGCACCCCAT
Organism: Glossophaga mutica; assembly: GCA_039655065.1. Classification (NCBI taxonomy): domain Eukaryota; kingdom Metazoa; phylum Chordata; class Mammalia; order Chiroptera; family Phyllostomidae; genus Glossophaga; species Glossophaga mutica. Next base: position 25,845,790 of record CM077316.1, read on the forward strand.
TGTTCATATCTGCACAGTTTATAATAGCCAAGTGCCCATCAGTAAGTAAGTGGATCAAAAAACAATGGTACAGTTACACAATGGAATACTATGCAGCAGAAATGAAGACAGAGCTCATACCCTTTGCAACATCATAGATGGGCCTGGAGATTATTATGCTAAGTGAAATAGGGTAGACGGTTAAAGACAAATACCATATGATGTCACCTGTAAGTTGAACCTTATCAATAAAACAAACAAGTGTGCAAAACATAACCAAAGACCTTGAAATTAAGAATAAGCTTACAACAATCAAAAAGGAGGTTGGAGGGGATAATGGGGGAAAAAGGTGGTCAGGTTTTCAGGAATATCTACAGAGGACACATGGACAAACCAAAGGAGGATAGGATCAAGGATGCTGATTGGGGATGGCTAGGGTGGGGGAAGTGGTGCAGGGAAAAATGGAGAAAACTGTATTTTAATAAGTATTAAAAAAGAAATCACACAGAAGGTTAGTAAACTTTTAGGAATGAAGTGGAGACTCCACCCAGCCTGTAGACTTTAGGCCTCTGGGAAGGTTGAGAAAATTAATCACACTTTGAAGAAAAATATAGCCAAGGTGTGCTAACAAACTCATCTCCATTTGTTACAGAACAGACCTGGGGAGGGGAGTGAATGATATACTAGTACCAAAAGGAACCCCCCCTTTTTCTCCATGGGTTCCTCCCCACCTACTAGGTTCACTTTGCCTGCCATTGGAGAAAAGATGTCTCTCAGTGCCAGAGATTGGTGAAAAGGAGAGGAATTATTTATTTAAAAGTTATACAGACTTAAAATAATGACTTAATGTTTTTACTAAAATACTAAAGTGTAAGGAACCACATTGCATGGTGTGGAAATGCAGCTCAGCACTCACGTGGAAAACCAGTGAGGAGTGAGTGGCACACAGGACCATGCCCACAGAGAGGTTTTCCCATGGGGAATCAGGCCTACATTGCACCTAGACTGCTATGAGACTTGTTCTTGCTAAAACTCCCTCACCCTGAATTGAGGCAGCAATGGCTTACTGCAACTTCCTAAAATATGAGATAAACCTCTCAGGTATGGAGTGTGACCAGTTCGATCACTTTTCCCCTTGGTCTGCAACATCCTTCTCTTTGAAGTAATTAGCAACATTCTTTACTTTGTTATCTGTAAAAGATAATCCCCTGCAGTGAATCTGTGCATAGTAAATGAGGACTACCCTCCGTGTAATATACCCAAAGAAGCAATAGAAGCCTGTCCAGGCAGGGACTGAGTGCTCTCTCTCTCTCTCTCGCTCGCTCGCTCTCCCCCCCCCCCCTCAGTGGCCATGCCATCCCTTTTACTCCACAGGACTTCTGTTGTCTGTGTATATTTGTTCACGAGCATCCACAACATACATGGATCCTGCCAGTTAGGATCCGCCACACTAAAGTTCTTTAGAACACCCACAAACACACAGTCCTTCCTTCTCCCCTTTGCCCAGTCTGGGGTACTGTATCTCAGGAAAAAAAGTAGCAGTCCATGGTTCAGGCAGTCCCTTGGTTCCAACGCCACCTGCTGTGATGCCACCACGATCTCTGGTGTATCCAGAGCTATGTGGCATCTTCTCATGGCCCACCAGCAAGAGTCCTCTATCCTCTTTTCTTCCAGGCAAAGTCTCTCCTGCTGCCTAAGCCATGTGGCAAAAGTGAGCTCCCCGAAGCCTCTTGGTCCTAACTCCCGCCCAAGGCATGTGTTCCCAACCTCTGTCAGAGCCACATTGTCCCATGCCAGAGGTTAGCTGCAAAGCTGTTGCTGTACAAAACAGCTCTCAATGGTCCTGCTCCATGTGTCCCATCCCCCAGCTCAGACTGGTAAGAGTGAGGACATCATATATTTTTCTCTAATATTTCCTGAACACCCTGAGTTCTGGACCCCATTACAAACCCCTATTTGAGGCCCCACCCTTGGATGCACCCTGTTACACATTGGGAACAAAGTTTACCTATTGCCTTGCTCAGCATAAGGGTGGTTCTTCAAAGCAGGATTCATTGAGTATTTAAGAAATTATGTATGGGCAACAACTTCAGGCTACGATTGGGAAGGGAGATGTGTATATAGATCTAAAAGTGAAGGTAAAGAAAATGTACAACATTTAAATCAGACCTTAGCTGTAATTAATGACCTTGCTTTTATTAGAGACCTCTCCCCCACAGGTTTGCTATTATGGTTTGAGATAAGGTGCTTCTCAAGCCTTGGAAGACAGGATCCCCAGAAAGCCAACGAGAAGAAAAAACGGAATGGACATTGGGACATGCTCCTCACCACCCAAAACATGGTGAAATTGGCAGGAATAAAAACTTGAATTCATCACACCAGAATAAGGAAAGCACTGGAGGAACAAGGGACCACCAAACCTCAAGAAAACCTGAAGCCATTTTTGAAAACAATGACTTACATTCTTTTCACTACTTTTTGTTCAACCCTATGTTATAAAGAACTTGTTCCTTTCAAATGAGATAACATTTTGATACATTTAGCAAAAAAATGTTCTGAATATCTCTGAATTTTGTCTGTAGGAGGAACTTATGTTGAACAAACTTTCATTATACATCTTAAAGGTGATTGTACTCCCATGGAAATCCTTTTAAAATCCTTTTAAATTATACTTTGTTTTAGCACATCATATTGATATGCTAAAATAAAGTATAGAAAATAACCTACCCTAATATTTATAATTGGGGACTCGTGGTAACTCTAAAGGACAGGGAAGTATTTTCTTTAAAAGTCACTAATGTAGCGCCAGCTGGAGATTGTGCAAATTTTGTCAAGTGTACTAAAAATTGTTTGTGTTTTATCATAGTGTGTCATTGCATACAATGTTCCCTCTTATGAGGATCTGCAATTAAATGTATTTCTAAGCCCCCAACCAGATGGTCTAATGCTAAGATATGTGCTCAATAACAAAAATAAGACTTCCTTATGAAACTGATCCCATAGAAACAAGATAGTTTAAATTAACAGTGGGGAAATAATGGGGGGCTTAAATGTTGGAAAAATTTTAGTTTTGGGTAATAGCTAGTAAGTTTAGTAATCAATGTATATAAAAGGTATTGTTTCAGGAACTGAGAATATAACCCACCTTGACCCCAGGAGTCTGTAAGAAGTTCCACCTTTGTGCTTCAGGAGGTCTCAAGCAATCAAGATGGTGTCTGAGCCATTGTACTCCAGAGTGAGATGATCACCACCTAAGACACAGCTAAAGACTACCACCTGGGGCACAATTAAAGACCACCACCCAGGACAAGAATGATGCAGTTTTTTAAATTCAATTAACTTAAGCCTGAATTCCACATCCCTTACCTACGCTTTGCTCTTCTTATTAAAATGTCCATTTTTAAATGGAATTTAATATGGTCTGTTAGAGTACAAACTCACCATCTTCTCAGATCACTGGCCATCTGATAAAGTGCCCATAAAGATTCAATCCCTGTCTCTGCTTATTGGGTCTGATATGTTACAGGAAGCATGAATACTGGCTTTTATGCTTTCATTTATGTATTTAATGTATGGCCCAAGACAACTCTTCTTCTTCTGGTGTAGCCCAGAGATGCCAAAGTGTTGGACACCCTGCTCTAGAGCATTTCCTCAACCTGTTGAGTTTTTCCTTCCTGGCAATTGTTGTCAGTTTGGCTCAAATAAGCTCTACAAATTTTCTACAGGTTTGAACATTTCTTACATTGACATTTACTTGGCATGGTCAGCAGTATCCCAAAGAAGACCATCTTGCAGACCTGGATTCATGCTATGTACAAGCAGGGACCCATTGTGCCCTACTGGGTCTTTATTTTGCATTGGGTAAACTTGGCAGAGTTTCCGTTGGAATTCTTGACCTCTCTGTTTTAAGTTGAGGCACTGACTTTATTTGAGCTGTGTTTTTAAGTACTCAAGGTGGAAATGAAAGTTAAGAGTTGAGAGAACCCAGGTAGGACAGCAAGAAAAAAAAATAGATGACTGTTTTTTAACTTTGACTTTCAATTGGAATTGCTTTCTGAGACTCTGAACAAAAACCTTTTACTGTACAAATAAGAGGCTGAACTAATTCAGCTCAAAGATATGGGGTACTTTCTCCTTCTGGCTTGACTCTTGAGTATTCTTAGGTGACTAAGAATCTATGTGGAGTTGTCAGGGGTTATCCCCCATAACGTGCAGGAGTCTCAAAGGGAATTCCAACTCAAATGTAAGTAAATAATTGACTCATCCAGGGACATGCACATAAAGGTTGATTATTTAGCTCCCTGAGTCCTCATGGCTATGTTAGACAGCTATAGAGAGAAACTGAGATACATGTAGGGTTGAATGCAACTGAGAAAGCGACAACACTTTGGAGCTTAACCCATACACAGCACACTTTAACCATCAAACAATAGTCCTAGAAATTTGTTCAGACTCCAAAGATATCCAAAGAAAATTAAAATTCATGTGGGAAATCATGCATCCAAGGCCAAAAACTCCCAGATCCCAGACCACATTAATATTCTTCCAGTTATACAATAAATAAATTGACTTGCAATTACTTACAGAAATGTGAAGATTTGGACTTCCAGCCAAGAGGAGGCATAGGTAGAAATACTGTGTCTCCTCACACAATGAAAAAAAGGACAACAACAAATTAAAAAAAAAATGAGAACTTACAGAAAAATCAAACTGTATGGAATTCCAACAACCAAGGAGTTAAAGAAGAAACATTCATCAAGACCAGTAGGAGGAGTGGAGATGCACGGTTGGGACAGAGAGGATGCACAGCAAGGCAGAAGCCACCAGATTGGATAAAGTGGTGGCTGACAGAATACACAGCCCTTTATTTGCATATAGATAAACTGGGAGGAACAACTGAGGAGTGAGAAAATCCACCCAAACCAGGGTTCCAGTGAGCAGATATAAAGCTTCAAAACCACTGACTAAAAACAACCTGTAGTGGTTGAGGCAGTGAGAGAAATACCCAGACTCACAGGAGAGTTTGTTGGAGAAACCCATAGTGTCCTACAATTTACCCAAACCCACCCACCCAAGAAACAGCACCAGAAGGGCCCAATTTGCTTGTGGGTAGCAAGAAAAGTGACTGAAATCTGACAGAGAGCTAAACAAGTGGCACTGAAGCCCTCCCCCACATACACACCCCAATGCAGCAAGTGTGTTGCCCTGCCCTGGCAAATGCCTAAGGCTTTGCCCCTTACTATGTAACAGGTGCACTGAGACAAAAAAAAAAAAATCACCCAAATGAAAGAACAGATTAAAGCTCCAGAAAAAAATACAACCAAGCAATACAGAGATAGCCAACGTATCAAATGCACAGTTCAAAACACTGATAATCAGAATGCTCACAGAATTTGGTTGAGTATGGTTTCAAAATACAGGAAAAAGTGAAGGTGATGAAAAGTGAAATAAAGTGTACAGGGTACCAACAGTGAAGGGAAGGAAATTGGGACTCAAATCAATGGTTTGGAGCAGAAGGAAGAAATAAACATTCAACTGGAACAGAATGAAGAGAAAAGTTTTCAAAAAAAAAAATGAGGAGAGGCTTAGGAACCTCCAGGACAACTTTAAACATCCCAACATCCGAATCATAGGGGTGCCAAAAGAAGAGGAAGAGCAAGAAATTGAGAACTTATTTGAAAACATAATGAAGGGGAACTTCCCCAATCTGGCAAAGGAAATAGACTTCCAGGAAGTCCAGGAAGCTCAGAGAGTCCCAAAGAAGTTGGACCCAAGGAAGCACACAGCAAGGCACATTATAATTACATTGCCTTGGATTAAAGATAAGGAGAGAATCTTAAAAGCAGCAAGAGAAAATGAGACTGTTACCTCTAAAAGAGTTCCCATAAGACTATCAGCTGATTTCTCAAAAGAAACCTTACAGGCAAGAAGGAGCTGGAGGGAAGTGTTCCAAATCATAAAAAGTAAGGACCTACATCCAAGATTACTCCATCCAACAAAGCTATTATTTAGAATGGAAGGGCAGAAAAAGTGCTTCCCAAATAAGGTCAAGTTAAAGGAGTTCCTCATCATCAAGCCCTTATTATATGTAATGTTAAAGGGACTTATCAAAGAAAAAGAAGAATATCAAAAAATGTGAACAGTAAAGTGACAACAAACTCAACAACTCTGAACAACCAAACCTAAAAACAAAAACAAAAACAAAAAATGAACAAGGCAAATAACTGGAACAGGAATAGAATCACAGAAATGGAGATCACATGGTGGGTTATCAGCAGGGAATGGGAATGGGTAATGAGGGGAAAGGTACAGGGAATAAGTAAACTAAATGGTAGGTAGAAAATAGGGGAAGGTTAAGTATAGTATAGGAAATGTAGAAGCCAAAGAACTTATATGTACACTCCATGGACATGAACTAAGTGAGTAGGAGGAGAGTGAATGCATGTGGGAGGAGGTGTGCAGGGTGTAGGGGAATAAAGGGGGGGATGGGACAACTGTAAGCATGATCAATAAAATATATTTTTAAACATTAAAAAAAATGGGAAAAATTAATTTTAAAAGATATCAACTTGCCCTGGCTGGTGTGGCTCAGTGGATTGAGTGCCAGCCTGCAAACAAAAGTATTGCCAGTTGTAATCCCAGTCAGGGCACATGATTTTGTTGGAGGTCGGGTCCTGAGCAGGGGCATGCGAGATGCCACCATGCATTAATGTTTCTCTCTCCCTCTCCCTTTCTTCCTTTCTCTAAAAATAAGTAAAAAATATTTTCCAAAAATGATATCAACTTAAGATGGCCAAAATGGTCTTTTCTGAATTTAAATTGTTTACATACACAACTAGAAAATGCTGGCTCTATGTTTAAACTGAATGAATGGCAAGTTCATCTTCATTGGAGATTAGAAGCTTCTAGGAGGAGCATAGACAGATTCTGTTTTTTTACAAGAAAACCAGAACTTTTAGAGCTTGTTTTTGAATGAGAAAAGCTTCTAACTCTGTTCAATGAAAGAACCCCACTTGCTCCTCTTCTTCAACTACCCTACTTTACCATTTACTTTGTTGTCTAGACTTACGCTCCTTTCCTCCTTCCTTTTCTTTTTTTTTACTTGTTTTTTTTTCGAACTCACGTTTTTTAATTGTTGATATTGTACAGTTTTCTGTCTTTTACCCCGCCCCCAGCCCACCACCCCAGCCCTCCCCACCTCCCTCCCATTTCCACACCCCCCTTAGTTTTTGTCCATGACCCCTATATACTTGTTGCTCTAAACCGTTCCCCTTTTCCCCTGAAATTCCCTCCCCTCCCCCTCTGGTCACTGTCAGACTGTTCTCAATTTCAGTGTCTTTGTTTATATTATACTTGTTTGTTTTGTTGATTAGGTTCCTGTTAAAGGTGAGATCATATGGTATTTGTCTTTCACTGCCTGGCTTATTTCGCTTAGCATGATGCTCTCCAATTCCATCCATGCTGTTGAAAAGGGTAGGAGCTCCTTCTTTCTTTCTGCTGCATAGAATTCCATTGTGTAAATGTACCATAGTTTTTTGATCCATTCATTAACTGATGGGCACCTAGGTTTCTTCCAACACTTGGCTATTGTAAATTGTGCTGCTATGAACATTGGGGTGCATAGGTTCTTTTGGATTGGTGTTTCAGGGTTCTTAGGATATAATCCAAGTAGTGGAATTGCTGGGTCAAAAGGTATGTCCATTTTTAGTTTTTTTAGAAAATTCCATACTGTTTTTCATAGTGGTTGTACCAATCTGCAATCCCACCAACACTGCACTAGGGTCCCCTTTTCTCCACATCCTCTCCAACACTTGTTTGTTGCTTTGTTTATGAAGGCCATTCTGACTGGTGTCAAGTGGTATCTCATTGTGGTTTTAATTTCCATCTCTCTGAAAGCTAGAGATATCGAGCATCTTTTCATGTGTCTCTGGATCCTCTGTATGTCCTCCTTGGAGAAGTGTCTGTTCAAATCCTTTGCCCATTTTTTAATTGGGTTGCTTGTCTTCTTAGAGTAGAGTCTTGTAAGTTCTTTATATATTTTGGAGATTAATCCCTTGTCTGAGGTATCATTGTCAAATAGGTTTCCCTATACAGTTGGTTCTCTTTTTATTTTAATACTGTTTTCTTTAGCTGTGCAGAAGCTTTCTATTTTGATGAGATCCCATTTGTTTATTCTTTCCTTTATGTCCCTTGCTCTAGGGGACATATCAGTGAAAATATTGCTGCGTGAAATATCTGAGAGTTTCCTGCCTATGTTATCCTCTAGAATTTTAATGGTGTAATGGCTTATATATAAATCTTTTATCCACCTTGAATTTATTTTTGTGTATGGTGTAAGTTGGTGCTCGAGTTTCATTTTTTTGCATGCAGCTGTCCAGTTCTCCCAGCACAACTTGTTGAAGAGGCTATTTTTGCTCCATTTTATGTTGCTGCCCCCTTTGTCGAATATTAATTGACTGTAGAGACTTGGGTTTATTTCTGGGCTCTCTGTTCTATTCCACTGGTCCATGTGTCTGTTCTTGTGCCAGTACCAGGCTGTTTTGATTACAGTGGCTTTGTAATATAGTTTGGTATCAGATATTGTGATCCCTCCTACTTTGCTCTTCTTTCTCAAAATTGCTGCCACTATCCGGGGTCGTTTATGATTCCATATAAATTTTTGAAGTGTTTGTTCTATGTCTGTGAAATATGCCATTGGAACTTTAATAGGTATTGCATTGAATCTGTAAATTGCTTTGGGTAGTATGGACATTTTGATGATATTAATTCTTCCGATCCATGAACATGGTATATGTTTCCATTTGTTTGTGTCTTCCTTGATTTCTTTCTTCAGTGTTGTGTAGTTTTCTGCATACAGGTCTTTTACCTCCTTGGTTAGGTTTATTCCTAGGTATTTTATTTTTCTTTTTGCTATATCGAATGGGATTTTTTTCTTGATTTCTGCTTCTGGCATTTCACTGTTGGTATACAAAAATGCCTTTAATTTTTGGATATTGACTTTGTATCCGGCTGTTTGGCCAAATTCATTTATTATGTCGAGCAGCTTTTTGGCCGAGTCTATAGGATTTTCTATGTACACTATCATGTCATCTGCAAACAATGATAGTTTTGTTTCCTCCTTTCCAATTTGGATGCCTTTTATTTCCTTTTCTTCTCTAATTGCTGTGACTAAGACTTCCAATACTATATTGAATAGAAGTGGTGAAAGTGGACAGCCTTCTCTTCTTCCTGATCTTAGTGGGAAAGATTTCAGTTTTTGCCCATTGAGTATGATGTTGGCTGTAGGTCTCTCATATATGGCCTTTATTCTGTTGAGGAATGCTCCCTCTATTCCCACTTTGCTGAGTGTTTTTATCATAAATGGGTGCTGTACTTTATCAAAAGCTTTTTCTGCATCTATTGATATGATCATGTGATTTTTGTCTTTGCTTTTGTTTATGTGATGTATTACATTTACTGATTTGCGAATGTTGAACCATCCTTGCATCCCTGGGATGAATCCCACTTGGTCATGGTGTATGATCTTTTTAATGTATTGTTGGATGCGGTTTGCCAATATTTTGTTGAGGATTTTAGCGTCTATGTTCATCAGTGATATTGGCCTGAAGTTTTCTTTCTTTGTTGTGTCTTTATCTGGTTTTGGGATTAGGATGATGCTGGCTTCATAAAAAGAGTTTGGGAGTCTTCCATCATTTTGGATTTTTTGGAATAGTCTGTGAAGGATAGGAGTTAGCTCTTCCTCAAATGTTTTGTAGAATTCTCCTGTGAATCCATCTGTTCCAGGGCTTTTGTGTGCCGGGACTTTTTGATTACTGCTTCAATTTCATCAGCTGTTATTGGTCTGTTCAGGCTTTCTGTTTCTTTTTCTTTGAGTTTTGGGAGATTATATTTTTCTAGAAACTTGTCCATTTCACCTAGGTTTTCAAATTTCTTGGCATACAGTTCTTCGTAGTAATTTCTTACAATCCTTTGTATTTCTGTGGTGTCAGTCGTAATCTCTCCTCTTTCATTTCTGATTGTGTTTATTTGAGTCCTCTCTCTGTTTTTCTTGATGAGCCTGCTTAAAGGCTTGTCAATTTTGTTTATCTTTTCAAAGAACCAGCTCCTGGATTCATTGATCCTTAGGATTGTGCTTTTAGTCTCTATGTCATTTAATTCTGCTCTGATCTTGGTTATTTCCTTCCTTCTACTTGCCCTGGGCTGTCTTTGTTGTTGTTCCTCGAGTTCTTGTAAGCGTAGGGTTAAGTCGTTTGTTAGAAATGTTTCTGTCTTCTTTAGGTAGGCCTGTATTGCTATAAACTTCCCTCTGAGGACTGCCTTAATTGTGTCCCATAAGTTTTGGGTTGTTGTGAGTTCATTTTCATTTGTTTCCAGAAACTTTTTGATTCCCTCCCTAATTTTATTCTTGACTCATTCATTGTTTAATAGCATGCTATTCAATCTCCATGATTTTGATGGTTTGGGGATTTTCCCCATCAAGTCGGTTTCTAGTTTCAGTCCTTTGTGGTCGGAGAAAATGCTTGGTATGATTTCAATTTTCTTGAATTTGTTGAGGCTTGTTTTGTGTCCTATCATGTGGTCTATCTTTGAAAATGTTCCATGTGCATTTGAAAAAAATGTGTATTTAGTTTCTTTGGGATGAAGGGCTCTATATATATCAACTAAGTCCAATTCGTCTAGAGTAGTGTTCAATGCCACAATATCTTTGTTATTTTGTTTGGAAGATCTGTACATTTTTGACAGTGGGGTGTTAAAATCCCCTACTAAAATTGTGTTGCTGTCATTATCTTTCTTGAAGTCCTCTAAGATTTTCTTGATGTATTTAGGTGCTCCTATGTTGGGTGCATATATATTTACAATGTTTATGTCTTCTTAGTGGATTCTTCCCTTGAGTATTATGAAGTGACCTTCTGGGTCTCTCTTTATAGCTCTTCTTTTGAAGTCTATTTTATCTGATATGAGTATTGCTACCCCGGCCTTTTTTTCCTGTCCGTTTGTTTGGAAAATTTGTTTCCAGCCTTTCACTTTGAGTCTGTGTAGGTCTTTTGTTCTGAGGTGGGTCTCTTGTAGGCAGCATATGTGTGGGTCATGCTTTCTTATCCAGTCAGCTATTCTATGTCTTTTGATTGGAGCATTTAATCCATTTACATCTAAGGTTACTATTGATAGGTACTGATTCATTGCCATTTTCGTACCTGTGCTCTTCTCTCTCTCTTTTCCTTTCTTTCCTTAAAGCAGTCCCTTTAGTATCTCTTGCAGTACTGGTTTGGTAGAGGTGTATTCTTTTAGACTTCTTTTGTCTGGGAAGCTCCTTATTTGTCCTTCTATCTTGATTGAAAGCCTTGCTGGATAAAGTAGTCTTGGTTGTAGGCCTTTGGTTCTCATTACTTGGAATATTTCTTGCCATTGTCTTCTGGCTTGAAGCGTTTCCATTGAGAAGTCAGCTGCTAACCTTATCAGGGCTCCCTTGTATGTTACTTCCTTTTTCTTCCTTGCTGCCTTTAAGATTCTCTCTTTGTCTTGGAAGTTTGCCATTTTAATGATGATGTGTCTTGAAGTGGGCCTGTTTGGGTTCTTCTTGATTAGTACTCTCTGTGTTTCCTGGATTTGTGTGACTTTTTCTCTCATCAAATTAGGGAAGTTTTCCATCATTACTTTTTCAAATAGGTTTTCTATCCCTTGCTCTTCTTCTTCTCCTTCTGGTATTTCTATTATACGGATATTATTTCGTTTCATGTTGTCTTGCATTTCTCTTAACACCTCTTCATTCTTTCTGAGCCTCTTTTCCTTTTCTTGCTCTTTCTGGCTGCTTTTTTTTACTTTGTCCTCCAACTCACTGATTCGATCCTCTGTTTCATCGATTCTGCTTTTCATTCCTTCTACTGTGTTCTTCAGCTCAGAAATTGTATTCTTCATTTCCTCTTGGCCTTTTTTGATAGTTTCTATTTCCTTTTTCATGTTGATATAGTTTGCAGTGAGTTCATCGTAGCTTCCCTGTAGTTTCTGGTAGCTCATTGAGAGCTCATGGAGCTTCCTGACATCCATTTCTTTGAACTCCTTATCTGATAGTTGAGTTGCCTCTGTTTCATTTAGGCTTCTTTCTGCAGATTTCTCCTTTTCTTTCATTTGGGGATTGTTTCTTTGTCTTCTCATTGTTTGTGAGACTCTTCTTGTAAACCTCAGCTTCTTAAATTGATCTCTTCTGGCTACCTGGGTTTATGGTGTGAATTTCTGTGGTGGAATACCTGTGAGATTCAGTGGTGTAGTCTCCTTCAGGTATCTTGGTGTTCACAGCTTCCACTGTCTCAGCTGTTGGAATACCCGTTTTTCTGGTCCAACTCTGGTTTTTTTCACAGTTCTAGGATTTTTTTGCCTCACTCGTGGGTATTTAAAAAGAGAAAAGAATAAAGTGAAAAAAGAAGAGAAAAAAAAGAGGAAGGAAGGAGAGATAGAATTGGAAAGAAAGGAAGAAGGAATAAAGCCAGAAAGAAGTAAAGAGAAGCAAAAGGAATTGAGGGATAAAAAAGGTAGCAGTAATAAAAAAAAAAGAAAGAAATATGTAATCAAAACAAAACAAAAAGAATTCCACAAAAACGAAAAACAAACCAAAACAAACAAACAAAAAACCCCAACTAAACAGACAAAAAACAACTATCAAAAAAAAAACCCACAAACAAAACACCCAAAAACCAAAAAAAAAAAAGAAATCTCTTGCTATTTTCAAACAGGCCAAACTGGATTTTCTGGACTTGCTGGCTGTAGCAGGCTGCGAGGCGACTCGTACCGCTTTTCTCCCGTTTCCTCACTCAGTCAGCTTTCGGCTACTGTCCTCAGTGCCAGCCACACACTGTCCCCAGGGCTAATGGCGCACTCTCCATGCAGGGCCTTGGGTGTGATTTCTGAGCCTCCTGCAGAGGGCGCGATTTCCCGAGTTTACGGGTTTCAGCTGGAATCTCTTACAGATCCATCCCTCCCTGAGCCTATTGCTGTGAGCTCCGGGTCTCCTACAGGGCGCAAGCGTGCACCCGAGAATAGGGGCGTGGGCTCCGCGAGTTTCTGGAGTTGTGCGCACTCACCCCAGGATCACACATGTGAGCTCCGGGTCTTCCACAGAGTCCCCTTCTCTAGTTGCAGGGTTGCCTCTGGCCCCAGGGCCGCTTCCGACCCCATTGCAGAGCCGCCTCAGGTCACAAAGCCACCTCCGGTCTCCGGGCCGCCTCCAGTCGGTTGCAGAGCCTCCTCCGTCCCAGTCTCAGGGCCGCTTCCAGTCGCTCGGCTGCCACGTCTAGTTTTCCAACGTCTGCTACAGATTTTGATCTCCTATTTTCATAAATACTGTGGTATTGTTGGCTGTCTGCTCTGTTCCTTTGTAGATCAGTTAGGTTTTTCTCCCATGCGCAGGAGGAAGGGCAATCTGCGTCCTCCTACCATGCCGCCATCTTGAACCCCCTCCCTTTTCTTTTTTTTCTTCCCACCTCTTCCACCACAGTTCCTTATTGACTTTAGAGACACTGAGAATGGGGAAAAAAACCTGAGAGACTACCAAAAAAATGAATAACCTCACAAACTCTGTAGCTGTCTTTTGAGAAAAGCCAATTTCAGGCAAAGGGGAAGAAACATTTGTATATATTTTTTGGACTAAAGCAGAATTAAGAAATCTACCTAAAGACTTCCCCTACTTTCTTTGGTACTCTGATGTGTCCAGAAAGGAATTTAGCTATTAGAACATATGTTCATGGCTGAAAGGATAAAGCCAGGAGGCACCATTTGCTATTGTGGCATCATTTGCCAAGCATGCCTATTGTCTTGTTAAACATGACTATCATTTTACTCTTCTGAACTCATGTCTCCAGAACTGAAAATTATTGGAAAGCAAATACAGAATGTTACTAACCACTCCCTACAGCCATAATCAAAAGATAAAATTGGAAAAACTGCAACCTTCTGTTACAATGACCCAACAGCCCAGGGGCCTCACAAACAGCAGTCCCCACCTGTTTATAGTCCAATTATAATTTAATAAAAGCCCAAAGTCCCTACCCCTCAATGCTGGTGTATCTCTGTACACCATGCCTCTCTCTTGGAGAGTAAATAAAAACTTCACTTTCTGCACTTTCTTCTCTTTATAAAGTTTTTCACAGCCGATATCACCAACTACCTTAACATTTTGGTAGCCTGTATGGGACAGTCTCTATTTCTCCCTCTCCTCCAGCCTAGTGAGACTTGTGACTAAAGGAGCAGTGGGCTGCAGAAGCTCAACCTGGGCTAACCCTTTAACCCTGTCTCCTTGAGGTTTGGAGAGAGGATTCAAGTCTTTCTTCATCTCTCTGGACTCTGCAGATAGGCTGCTCCTCACCCAACTTTATGGCCAGTGATCAGTAAGTCTCTCTGAATTTGGGGGCAAAAACATTCACTTTGTTGAAAGTGATAGCCTATCCCTTCATCCAGTTGTCATAAACCTCGGTGTTAGGTCTCTCACTTTCCCAGGGTTTCATCTGGGAGTTATGCCTCCAACTGGCTCCCTTCTGGGTTCAGTCTGCTCTTGGGGCCAGGGGTGCCTGGTTCTGAGGCAAATATTCATGTTTTTTCTCCTTCAGGCTCAAGGATGCTCAGCTCTGGCTGTAGATCTCTAGTATGTTTGAGTTGGGGACACACTTCTCAAACTACCCCCCACCCAGGTTGTTCTCATCCCTGAGATATCCTTCCCTTTTCTTTTTCATAGTTCTCACCATGGCCAATACTCTATCAACCCCATGCAAGGACTCCCCATTAGCATGTCTACTTAAGAACTTGAAGGCTCTGGAATTTACCAACCTCAAGCCCAAGCACTTTATTCTCTCTTGCAACATGACCTCGCTTCAGGGCAAACTAGGTGAACACGAGGTCTAGTCGATAGACAGATCTCTTAACTATAATGCTATCCTCCAACTCAATCTTTACTATTGCCATCACAAGCCCCTCATTAGGTTTAGTTCTCAAGAGGAAGAGACAAGATTTTCACCTTCAATGAAAATTCCAGGCCTCTTTCTCCTAACTATGCATTTTTGTTCAAATTTGCCTAAATCATGAGTTTTTTTCCTCCTTCCTCTGACCACTTTATTTACATTTCTGCCATCCCCCATGTCTGTGCAGCTACAGAGAAATCGCTTTTTTTTTTTTTTTTGCAATTAACAAGCAGCAGGATGCCTACCTCCCCAATGTAGAGGGGGAAAAATGGGTGATTCTTAATCCCTTCACCTTACTCACTTAATCACCCTTTTCTATGACAACTGTCAACCCCACCCCACCCAGTAAGCATCTATACACATGGTAGAAATGACTATCCAGTCTGTTTTATTTTTTAAAGATTATATTTACTTATTTTTTAAAATATATTTTATTGATCATGCTATTACAGTTGTCCCATTTCCCCCTTCATTTTCCTTCACCCTGCACATCCTCTCCCACCCACATTCTCCCCTTTAGTTCATGTCCATGTGTCATAAGTTCTTTAGCTTCTACATTTTCCATACTACTCTTGCCCTGCCTGTGTCTGTTTTCTACCTACCGTCTATGCTATTTATTCTCTGTACCTCTTCTCCCTCTCTCCTCCTCCCACTCCCCTGTTGCTAACCCTCCATATGATCTCCATTTCTGTGGTTCTGTTCCTGTTCTAGCTGTTTGCTTAGTTTGCTTTTGGCTTAGGTGTGGTTGTTAATAACTGTGAGTTTGCTGTCATTTTACTGTTCATATTTTTTATCTTCTTTTTTCTTAGATAAGTCCCTTTAACATCTCATGTAATAAGTGCTTGGCGATGATGAACTCCTTTAACTTGACCTTATCTGAGAAGCACTTTATCTGCCCTTCCATTCTAAATGACAGCTTTGCTGGATAGAGCAATCTTGGATTTAGGTCCTTGCCTTTCGTGACTTGGAATACTTCTTTCCAGCCCCTTCTTTCTGGTAAGGTCTCTTTTCAGAAATCAGCTGACAGTCTGATGGGAACTTCTTTGTAGGTGACTGTCCCCTTATCCTTGCTGCTTCTAGAATTCTCTCCATTTTAATCTTGAGTAATGTAATTATGATGTGCCTTGGTGTGTTCCTCCTTGGGTCCAACTTCTTTGGGATTCTCTGAGCTTCCTGGACTTCCTGGAAGTTTATTTCCTTTTCCAGATTGGGGAAGTACTTCTTTATTATTTGTTCAAATAAGTTTTCCACTTGTTGCTCTTTCTCTTCCCCTTCTGGTACCCATATAATTCGGATGTTGGAACATTTAAAGATGTCCTGGAGGTACGTAAGACTCTCCTCATTTTTTTGAATTCTTGTTTCTTCATTCTTTTCTGATTGGTTGTTTATTTCTTCGTTCTGGTCCACTCCATTGATTTGAGTCCCAGTTTCATTCCTATCACTATTGGCTCCCTGTACATTTTCCTTTATTTCACTTAGCATAGCCTTTATTTTTCATCTAATTTGCGACCAAAATTAACCAGTTCTGTGAGCATCCTGATCACCAGTGGTTTGAGCTGCTCATCTGATAGGTTGGCTATCTCTTTGTCACTTAGATGTATTTGCTCTGGGGTTTTGATCTGTTCTTCCATTTGGACCATTTTTTTGGGGGGGGGGTCTGGTTGTGCTTGTTACATATGAGGGGTGGAGCCTTAGATATTCACTGGGGCAGGGTAACCCAGTGGCTGTGTCATGAAGCTGTATGTGGGGGAGGGGTCAGAGAAGGAGCAATGGCACTTGCTCTGCTCTCTCTCAGATTTCAGTCCCTTCCACCACTTCCCACAAGCAAATTGGGACCTTCTGGTGATGATTTCCAGGTGGGTGGACTTGTGTACATTCTAGGACCCTGTGTGTCTCTCCCACAAACTCTCCTGTGAGGCTGGAAGTCTCTCCCAGCCCCTCAACCCCCATAGGTGTTTTCAATCATTGTTTGAGGCTTTATTTCCCCATGCTGGGGCACTGAATTGTGCTGTCTGTCTTGCTCCCCAGTTTCACCTGGCTCATCTGCATGGGAATGTGTGACTGCCTGGTCAGCCAGCCACCTTCCGCACCTCAGTGGGGCTGCCCACTGCCACCCTGCGCCCAGGGTCTGCCAGTCACCATCTGCGTGCCTGGGTCCACTAGCCACCACTTTTTCCTGCTGTGACCCCTCTCCCCAAGCTGCTGACTCTGTCCCTCTTACTGGTCTGGATGAATGTGTCTATTTTTACTCCTTGGTTGTCAGACCTCCGTGCAGTTCAATTTTTCTATAAGTTCTAGGTGTATTTTTTTTTTCTAAATTTTTGTTGTCCTCATTTAGGTTGTACGAGGAGGCACAGTGTGTCTACCTATGCCTCCATCTTGGCCAGAAGTCTCCTATCCAGTCTGTCTTAAATCACAAACTATTTCCTTCCAAATAGGAAATGTTATAGGGCAATATATATTTTTGCCAATCAAATCTGCCCCAATTCACCTGGTAGGGTGAGACTTTCTTGAAATCAATAATGTCAAAATATCTTTTTGCAAAATGGTGAAATGTATTTAGAGCTGAATAAACCAGATACTGGCCCTGGCTGCTGTAGCTCAGTAGATTGAGCACAAGACTGTGAACCAAAATGTTGATAGTTCAATTTCCAGTCAGGTTACGTGCCTGGCTTGTGGGCCAGGTCCCCAGTAGGGGTACATGAGAGTCAACCACACGTTGATATTTCTTCCCTCTCTTTCTCCTTCCCCTCTCTCTAAAGATAAATAAATAAAACATTAAAAAAAAAAACCAAAACAGATACTGGACCAAATGGGAAAATAATGATTTTAAAGAAACCTCCCAAGAGGAAACTAAACTTAAGACTGATTGCATGTGAGGCAGGAGACAGCATAGGAAGAGCTCTGAGTCTGCAATACTGTTACTGGGCAGCATTTAGCACCCTGGTTGCCAGGAAATGCCTTTTACCAATTAGGTAGAATAACTAGTAAATCGAGGCAGAGAGGAAGAAGGAGACATCTCACATGCTAACTCAGAAGTCGTGAGCCTGATCTGATAATATTGCCAGGTGTTCCAACATCACAAGAAACACTATGTTAGCAAAAAAGAAGGGAGGTCCTTGAAATTCTATGTAGCATTTCCACTATCTGGGAAAGAAAGTCTTGAAACTGTGCTTTCATCCCAAGGCCTGAATGTGGGAGAGGGTCCCTGGTACCCAAAGAAAGAGCCCATAACACACCTTTGGCTAATTGTCTACCTCTGGTCACTATCTCTTTTACAAGGGAGTCCCTGATGCTTACAGAAAGAACCCATACATAACTTTGGAAAGCACCCCAATTTTAATTAATTGCCTCCTGTCATGTATCTGTTTTACAACAAGATGAACAAATGAGTCCAGACCAAGATAAGGATTCAGGCTAACAGACCCCCACACATACCTAAGTTTAGGTAGTCACATTCCCCCCAGGAAAACTGGCACCTCATTTACCCATTAATCAATATGTAACTTTTTCCTCTCCTATCCCACTAACTATATAAGTCCTGAGAACAAAGGGCTCTCTCTCTCTCGGGGCCTCAGGGTGCTCTTGGCTCTCAGGCCACTGGGCCTCTGGCCACCCGGCCTCAGGCTGCCCAGGGGCTTGCCACCCTGGTATTCAGCCTCTCTTGCTTTTCTCATCCTGCCTTGCCCTGAAACTTTTCCTTTTTGCCTCCTACTCTACCCAGTCCTGTTCTCTTCCATGGGAACAGGTCACTAATAAACTGATTACATACTACTAGATTTGCTGATATGTAATTCTTTACATGAGTCAGCAAGAAGAACCAGGTCTCTCCTGTCAACACATGCTTACTAACCATCTTTCCTTCATTATTAACTTCCATGAGAGCCTCAGGGACAGCTGAACAGGATACCCACTCTACTTAGAATGGCCCAAACCAGCCCAAAGACCTACATGGAAGCCTCCAACTCTTGCCTTGCTACAAATCTTTCTCTCTGTAGATAGGAAACCAGTACACAGTGCCTGAACAGTCCCATATCAGGGTACATACAAATTGGGAGGAATTTCTTGAGTCCCTCAAAAAAGAGGCTGATCTTTTTGTAATATGGCCTGATCTCAATATAAAATGAGCAATGGGGAGGTTTCACCAGTCAATGGCACTGTTAATTTCAGTACTATCTTGCAACCAAACCAGTTTTTCTATTCCCATGGGAAATAGACAAAGGTTCCATGTATTTAGGCATTAGTGGCTCTGAGAGATGACCCTAGTTATATGCTTTCAGTAAACTAAAAAAATGTACACCGATGGAAAATACATTTCAAATATGGTAAATGGATTTATCCATTGCCAGGTTTCTTGACTTTTCAGGGGGCCAAAACAGCCCTGCTCAGCCTCTTCCTTGCTACTAAAAACATTGGAGCTGAGACATTATTTTCATCTTTGATAACAGATTTAAGATTTAGAAAAAGATTGAAAAAAAGATTTAGAAAAAGATAACAGATTTAAGAAAAAGATTTAAGGAAATCTTTTATTGAGTCTCAACAGGTCTCCTTGCTTGATATTCAGGGCCTTCCAACCCCTTTCTAGTCTTCTTAAAAGTTGTCAAAAGCAAATAAGAGAAATATTATGCTTTTTTTTACAAAAATTAGTAATTCAAATCATGTGTATGCTATTTATGTGTTCAGTCTTCATTTGTGTGACCTTCATGTGATATGTGTGTCTATGTATTACAGATGGTGTGTTTTCTGCCTCTGGATGGCATATAGGGTGTAATATTCTATCAGCCTAAAACTATTGAGTACTTATATAAATTAAGCAGGATCCTATATTCTAGAAAAAAATATTTGATATTAAAATCAGCTTTATGTTTAATGAATGTCTTTTCGGGTTATTGTAAAATAAGCGTTTTACAAAAAGTTTGCTGGGGGCCCTGTCCTGGGTGCCAGATGTGTTGGGGGGACTGTTCCCACAGAGCCCCATCCCTCCATCACAAATGAAAATAAAACTACCAAGACATGATCTGCTTGGGGAGGAAAGGTAGTCAAACTTTCAGAGGAGAATGACCCAAAGCCCCTTCCTCACCAGGCTTTTATTGGGTTCAAATACACAGGAATATAGGTTTAACATTTCAAAGAAATCTGAGGGCTTAATCTGAGTCAGTGTCTGTCAGGAAAGTGGATTGCAAAACTTTGGGAGACATACTCATTTCCTCCTCAGACCCTTATCATTTAAATGAAAGCACTCTTAACAAAGCAGGTTTCACAGGACTTTAGGAATTCTTTCTTATGCCTGATCACCCAGGGACCTGTCCTGGCCAGCACAGGGCTGCACCACTTGCCCTCACAGTTTCAGGCTTTAAGCCGATTAGGCTCAGGAAGCAGAAGACATCTCCCAGATGAAAATGGGGACTCCGGCTATGTTAGAATAGCCAGGGGGCGAGGGTCCATCACATCCTCTTTGCTGCAGCCCCCCGAGTCCTTCCATGAGGGCCTCCCAAGTGGTCATGTCTGGCTCAGGTTGCCCCTCCCGTGAGGAGTCTTACACGTCATTGACTAACCAACCAAGCATTGGAGCCAGAGATGGATGAAGCAGAAGCAGCGTTCCTGCCAGGGAGATAAGCTTTGTCTCCTTAGTAGATCATGTCCTCTTGCAGAACAGACCTAGATGAAGTGGGTCCCTTGGCTCTTACACAGCCCACCATGGGGTGAGGGTTACAACTCCTGAAACCAGGCTGAATGGTCCACAACAAAAGTTTATGTTATAATTTTTTGTATATTTGACAACCTTCCTAAAGTTTAAATTTTAAAAACTGAGAAATGACTTTCATTTATTCTAATGGGCCCCTGGAATACCTCAAGAATTTATTCTCTCTCTTTATGAAAGAAAAACGTTTTTAACTAATAGACCTGGGAAGTTTTGCCAAACAAAATAATAATAACTATTTTATAGTATACATATATTTTAATCATAATGGATTTTCTAGAAATTTCAACCTCCTCCAAGGAGCAACTTGCAAAGATTCACAATCAAGTTCAAACAGGAAGTTCTCAGGGACAACAGACATCCTGTCAGTGACACTAGACAAGCCAAAAGTGATGATTTCCTGTGGGGACATCAAGCAGTGGTACTGTGGATATTTGTAACCCACACACTTGGAATTTATGAATTGTTTCCAATGCACAATGTACATTTCCACTAGGTCATGCACAGCATTTTAAAACCTTCATATTGTTTGATCTTTATATATTAAGATTGTATGTTAAATCTGAAAATATGGGCTTTATTTTATTCTTTTAAGTCATTTCATAGTAATTAATATATACCAAAAAATTGTTACCTTAGAATGTCATATCTTACAGAAAAGCAAAATTCTTCATCAATTACATTATACTCAAATCTATAACCATATCATTTTAAATTTAGTCATTTATAAAAAGTCACTGCTTTACTCAAATGCATATGCAAATGTATTTTTGCAAAGTTAATAAAAAAGAACTCTGTCTTAATCTAAATTACAGGTAAAACATAAGAGATATATTTAAAGTAAACGATTTATAGAAGATTTACTTCACAAGGAATAAATGCATTCATGGAAATAGTAGCAAATAAGCAAGACCAACAAAACTGGTTGTATGGAAATGAAGGAACTAAAGATAACTGTTCAAAATATTGCTAATTTTATTTATTTTTTTAATATATTTTATTGATTATGCTATTACAGTTGTCCCATTTCTCCCCCATCATTCCCCTCCACCCTGCTCATCCTCTCCCACCCACATTCCCCCGCTTTAGTTCATGTCCATGTGTCATAAGTTCTTTAGCTTCTACATTTCCCACACTATGCTTGCCCTCCCCCTATTTTCTACCCACCGTCTATGCTACTTATTCTCTGTACCTTTTCCCCCTCTCTCCTCCTCCCACTCCCCTGTTGCTAACCCTCCATGTGATCTCCATTTCTGTGGTTCTGTTCCTGTTCTAGCTGTTGGCTTAGTTGCTTTTGTTTTGGGTATGGTTGTTAATAGCTGTGAGTTTGCTGTCTTTTCACTGTCATATTTTTATCTTCTTTTTCTTAGATAAGTCCCTTTAACATTTCATATAAAAAGGGCTTGGTGATGATGAACTCCTTGAACTTGACCTTATCTGAGAAGCACTTTATCTTCCCTTCCATTCTAAATGACAGCTTTGCTGGATAGAGAAATTTTGGATGTAGGTTCCTGCATTTCAAGACTTCAAATACTTCTTTCCAGCCCCTTCTTGCCTGGAAGGTCTCTTTTGAGAAATCAGCTGACAGTCTGATGGGAACTCCTTTGTAGGTGACTGTCCCCTTATCTCTTGCTGCTTCTGGAATTCTTTCCTTCATTTGAATCTTGGTTAATGTAATTACAATGTGCCTTGGTGTGTTCCTCCTTGGGTCCAACTTCTTTGGGGTTCTCTGAGCTTCTTGGACTTCCTGGAAGTCTATTTCCTTTTCCAGATTGGGGAAGTTCTCCTTTATTATTTGTTCAAATAAGTTTCCCACTTGTTGCTCTTCTTCTTCCCCTTCTGGGACCCCTATAATTCAGATGTTGGGACGTTTAACGATGTCCTGGAGGTTCCTAAGCCTCTCCTCACTTTTTTGAATTCTTGTTTCTTCCTTGTTTTCTGTTTGGTTGTTTGTTTCTTCCTTGTGGTCCATTCCATTGATTTCAGTCCCAGTTTTTCTCCCATCTCTATTGGTTCCCCATGCGTCTTCCTTCATTTCCCATATTGTAGCCTGCATTTTTTTATCTAATTTGTGAGCAAAATCAACCAATTCTGTGAGCATCCTGATCACCATGGCTTTGAACTGTGCATCTGATAGGTTGACTATCTCTTCATGGCTTAGAGGAATTGACTTTGCGGTTTTCATTTTTTTCTCCGGTTGAGCCATTTTTGGTGGTTTTTGTTTTGGTTTGGTTTGGTTTGGTTTTGGTCTGGTTGTGGCTGTTACGAAGTGAGGGGTGGAGCCTTATGTGTTCCCCAGTGCGGGGCAGCTGAGTCGCTGAGTTGTGAAGCTATTTGTTGGGGCCGGATCTGAGAGGGAACAATGGCGCCCACTCAGCTCTCTCCTGGATTCAAGTCCCTTCCGCCGCTTCCTCTCCACCTGGATTGTTTGTGCTCGGGAATGTGGAACCACCTGGCCAGCCAGCCACCTTGCGCAGCCTCACTGGGTCTGCACAGTTGCCACCCTGTGCCCAGTGTCTGCCAGCTGCCGCCTGTGCACCTGTGGGCCCAGAGTCCACCAGCTGCAGCCTGTGCACCTGGGAACTGCCAGCAGCTGCTGCCTGCATTCTGGGGTCCGCACGTCCACTTTTTCCTGCCTCAACTCTGCCCCTCTTACCGGTCTGGATGAATGGTTGTTGGACTTCTGTACAGTTCAATTTTCTGTAAGTTCTGATTTTTTTCTTGTTTCTACGTATTTGTTGTCCTTAATTTTGGTTGTGAGAGGAGGCACAGTGTGTCCACCTACCCCTCCATCTTGGCTGAAAGTTCCAAAATATTGCTATTTTTAAATCTTTTTGATTTTCCAGATATAAGAATAACAATTCTTATTTTTTCCCTAGAACAATTTGTAAGTTATACCCTTATAAGCAATATTGAAAAAAATTTGTTTTTCTTCTTACCTAATCCGTCCAGAATTTGACAATTTTAATGAGTATTATCTTCATTGCAATATGTTAATTCTCACAAAGCCAATAAGAATCTGTTCTCTTTATAATAGCACCAGTTTCTAAATGTGGTTTTAGTAACCCAGTTTTTGTCTGGAATGTCATTGAAAAATTCATGCTTGGACTCTCGGTGTCATCAGAAAACCTTAAAGAATTAAGATCAACTTTTGAAACCAATAAGAATCCGTTGGAGAAATTGTCTGACATCTTGGTTGGTCAAATGTTTCATGGTAGTCTTTCCAGGTGAGGAATTAAGTTTGCTTTCCTGAAAGATGGCAAGAAAGGAGCCTCAAGACATTTCAGAGACCTCAAGAACTTGAGGAATCACCCAGTCCTATAGTATTGCAGGTAAAGCCAGGTGACAACTGTGTGATTTGGCTTCTGGGCCCTGAAGGGCTGACTAAAGCTCAATCTGAAGGTTACTTGTAAAATTTCAATAAAGCATATTTGAAAGAGCTTATATAATCAATTATTATTTTCATCATGTTCATGCAAATAATCAGGCCAAATTGAAACTGAACTTATACATTCTGTTTAATAAAATGAGGGTGCTTTTAGGGACAGAAATTGTTTTTCATTGGATATCACAGTCCAAATGTCACCCAAATTGATTGAACCCTAGTATTTCTAGTGTTTTAAGCTAATGTTTCATTTTTTTCTTTTATCCATTGAAATAGAGTTATTCAGAACCACTGATGCAAGATCAGCCATACAGAATTTATATACTGCTCCACTTCTCCCTTTTTGGTATTTTAAGGGCAACATCTGGTCCTGGTTTTCCTGACTAATTCCCTTCCTAGGAAAACCCTATAGAAGGTTTTCTCTTTCTTCTTGTTAAGCCATGTCTCCTCAAATATATCATATCCTTCATTCAGTGGAACATTGTGTCCACAAAAAGCCCCTGGCCTCAGCTCTCACTTTTTGGTCTGTCCAATTCCACCCTCTTTCCTTTAACAACTCTACCTGGATCCACAGGCAGAGACAGATCTATACCACTAACCTGTCTGAAGTAGTTACAGAAGAAGAGAACTTCATCCCTACTCACCAAAACCAAAACCAAAACCAGGCAAGGTAATTAAGCATAAATCCATTTTAAAACCAAAGTGGGGGATGAAAAAATAAAGCCACCACCATTTGTTACTGTGGCAGCATTTGCTGAGCAGGCCTATGACCTTGTTAAATATAACTGCCACTTTACTGTTCTAAACTTCTCTTTCCAGGACTAGAAATTACTGGAAAGCAAGAGCAGAATGTGAGTAACTGCTCCCTACAGCCACAGGCAAAAGGTAAGATTGGCACTAACTGCAGCCTTTTGTTACAATGACCCAACAGCCCAGGGCCTCAAAACACCCCCCACTCATTTATAATACAATTATAATTCAATAAAATATCAAAGTCCCCCTCAATGGTTGTGTATCTGTCCCCACCAGGCCCCTCTCCTTTCCTGGAAAGTGATTAAAAACTTTACTCTCCACATTTTCTTTCACAACCCATGTTACCAACCACCTGAACACTGTGCTATTCCAATTAATGTACTTACTGGTTTCTGAGAGCAAGGAAACAGAATTACTAAATAGAGTTTGCTGAGAAACTCCTGTAGATGAGTGTGTTTTTGTTGTTAAAATCCAGGTCATCATAAGGTTTATAGAAAACTGAAATGGGACTTAAAAAAGGAAGTAAGTATGTGATTGCTTCAACTTAAGTTGCCTTCTCCTTAAGAACAAAGCTTCTGTGCAGATGGTGGGGATATTTAATCAATATTCCCTGTTTAAATGAGAATCTCCCCACTTCCACCTAGTGAATATTACAGGGAAATATGTGTTTTTGCTAATCAAATCTGCCTCAATTCACCTGATAGGGTGAGATTTTCTTGAAACCAAATAGCATCCACATATCCTTTTCTTAAGAAGGGCAAAATGTATTCAGAAATAAGAATATAAGATACTAAAGCAATTGGGAAAAGTAATTTTAAAGGAATCTTCACAAGAAGAAACTAATCTTGAGACTGATATATTCCAGTTTAACTTTGGGCCCTTTCCAGTACAGTTATTGACAAGATCAAGTCAACAATTCCTATTACAATAACTATTGAAAAATTATTGATAATTCTTTGCCTCTACCCAATATTTACCAATATCCTGTAAGGCCTAATGCAGCTGGAATTAAGCCCATATACAAGATTGCTTTTTTTAAAAAAAAAATATGAGCTTATAATTTTATGTACAAGCCCCTGTATTTCTCCTATCCTTTAAGTAAAGAAACCAAATGGAAAAGGATAGGGATTTGTACAGAATCTCATAATTATAAATAAAATAGTTATTCTCAAACATCCTGTGATTCCAAATCTTTAGCGCTATTACTGGCTTTTTCTGTGGACTGCCAATATTTTTCTTTTTCTTTCTTTAGCTATCTTTTTTAAATTTTTATTTTAATTGTTGTTCTTGTACAGTTTTCTGTCTTTTACTCCCATCCCAGCCCACCACCCCAGCCCTCCCCACCTCCCTCCCATTTTCACTCCCTAGTTTTTCTCCATGTGTCCTTTATACTTGTTCCTGTAAACCCTTCCCCTTTTCCCCTGAAATTCCCTCCCCTCTCCCCTCAATAATAGATTTATGCAGTGCCTTTTTCAGCATTTCTATATAAAAAATACCTTTTGACTTTTTTTAATAAAGGTTACGAGTTTACTTGAATATAATACCCAGGGATATACAGAGATTCTAGATATACAGATATTCAGAATATATACAGATATCTAGAATATACAGATATTCTAGATTACGAGATTTTAGAAAGATTACAAGTTTACTTGAATATCATATCCCAGGGATATACAGAGTTTCACCTATTATCTTAGATACTAAAAGCTAATTTGAATGGTGTTTAATTTTCTGGAGATTTTACTCTAATTCAATATGCAGATGCTCTAGGACATGTTATAGACTCCCAACAGAGAGCAAAGGACAAACTCTTACTCTGTTTACCCCAAGTAAAATACTTTGGTTATTTAATATCTAAGGATGGGCTAACAATTAACACTATAAGATTCAGAGGAATAATATTCTTTCCTCTTCTAAAAACAAACAAACAAAAAAAAAACAGCTAAGAAGATTACTGGGTGTGACTGAATACTGTCACAATTGTATTCTAAATTTTTTTAATAGCCCAGCCTCTAATATGTCTTATTAAAATCAAATTGAATTGATGTAATTTGGTGTAACCCAAAAGAGAAACAAGTTGTAATATGTATAAAGAATTGTTTAAAGCTCCTTCTCTGGTACACCTTAATTATAAACTTACTAATATTTTATAAATTAAAATAAATAAAATATTATTTAAGTTTTAACTCAAAAACCTAAAGATTATCATAGACCTATAGAGCATTATTGTCAACAATGTGACTCAGTAACTAAAGGGCTACTTCTCTGCATAAAAACCATCTTTGCCATAGACATATGTTATTAAAAAAAGAAAAGATAGTTATTGATTTATGTTATTCATACTATTGAATCTCCACTGAATTCTCATCACAATCAACACTTCTGACAGTAGACTGGTTCTGGCTTTTGGTGCTTAATATTACTTTAACTCAGTGTAACAGTTTTAAGCCACCAACTTTGCAGGATGAAGGCATCCACAATTGTTTTTATCTTACTGACTACCTTCTTGTTCCTAGGATTAGTTTATAAGAAACTCTTTAGATTTCCAGTCAAGATGGAAGCATAGGTAAAATGGCTTGCCTCCTAACACAATCACATCAAAATAACAAAAAAACATATAGAACAACCATCACTCAGAACTGTCAGAAATAGAGTTGAATGGAATTCTGGCAACTATGGATTTAAAGAAACTACATCCATCCAGATTGGTAGAAAGAGTAGTGATGTGGAACAGGCTGCTCCCACATCCATGTGTGGTGAATAAAAATTTAGGAAGGATTTCACACAAGACCCCCCAGTCCAGGGTTCCCATATTAAGAAGATAAGTCCCCACAATTTCTATCTGCAAAACCAGTGGGGATTGAGCTGGTAGAAGAAGCTGTTGTAGTCCCAAAGAGTTACCCTTTAAGAACCCACATACAGGCTTACTCAGACGCACTCCCTCTGGACTCCAGCACCAGGGTATCAGCTTGAAAGGAACTGGGGCATACAGGGAGAAACTAAAATGTCTGGAATCAAGTGTTTAGCAATCTCAGATTGCTAAATAGCTCAGATAGGGTGACTCCAGTAAAAACACATATGGGGCTCACCTTGGCCTATACTACCCAGGAAATTCCAGGGCCTGGACACCCAGTATACAGCTACAGACCATGTTGGACCACCACCATCATGCCCTGGCACAGCTGATTCTCCACAAAGGGCAGAGTTTGGTGGTCAGTGATCACAGCCATTCTTTGTAATGCACTGGCCAGGGTGAATCCCTTCCATTAATCTGCCAAGAGCAACCAAGGGGAAACTATAAGACAAGGGTATACTCAGCACATGCAAAGGGCACAACTTAAGTACCTAGCTTGCGTGATAAGGGATACTGTGCCACTGAACCTTACAGAACACCTACTATATTAGGCTACGATACAAAGAGAGAAATTTATAGCAGCTCTACCTAATACATAGAAACAAACAGAGAGAGGCTGCCAAAATGGAAAGACAAATAAACATAGCCCAAATGAAAGAACAGATCAAAATTCCAGAAAAGGAGCTAAACAATATAGAGATAAACAATCTATCAGATGCAGAGTTCAAGACACTGGTTATAAGGATGCTCAAGGAATGTAGGGAGGACCTCAACAGCAAGAAAAAGATTCAGTCATGCTTTCAGCCAAGATGGAGGCATAGGTAGATATGCTTTAATTCTACACACAACCAAAAGAAGGATAACAACCAATTAAAAAAAAATCAGAACTGTCAGAAAATTTAACTGTATGGAAGTCAGACAACCAAAGAGTTAAATAAACATTCATCCAGACTGGTAGGAGAGGTAGAGATGGGAAGCCAAGTCAGAGAGGGTGTGCAGCAAGGCAGCAGTTTGTAGATCAAGCAGTCTTACATTCACATGCAGATAAATTGAGAGGAAAAACTGGGGAGTGAGATAGCCCATGCACCCAGGGTTCCAGAGTGGGAATATAAGGCCTCAAAACCTTTAGCTATAAAAACCTGTGGGGGTTGTAGCGGCCAGAGAAACTGCCAGTCTCACAGGAGAGTCTGTTGGAGGTGCCCATGGGGTCCTAAAACGTACACAATCCCACCCACCAGGGAATCAGCATCAGAAAGGTACATTTCACTTGTTTGTACTGGGAGAAGTGACTGAAAGCTGAGTGAGAGCCAAGCGAGTGGCATTGTTCCTTGCCAACTTCTTCCCCATACACAACATCACAATCCAGCAGAGTGGGTTGCCCTGCCCTGGCAAATACCTAATACTCTGCCCCTTACAACATAACAGGTGTGCTGAGACAAATAAATATGGTCCAAATGAAAAAACAGATCAAAACTCCAGAAAAAGAACTAAATGATGAGAAGATAGACAATCTATGAGATGCAGAGTTCAAAACAATGATAATCAGGATGCTCAGATAAGTGATTGAGTATCGCAACAAAATAAAGGAAGAAGTGAAGGCTATACAAAGTGAAATAAATAAAAATGTACAGAGAACCAACAGTGAAGAGAAGGAAACTGGGACTCAAATCAACAATTTAGAAAAGAAGGAAGAAATAAACATCCAACTGGAACAGAATGAAGAAAAAGGAACATAAACGAATAAGGAGAGTCTTAGGAACCTCTGGGACAACTTTTAAAATTCCAACATTTGAATCATAGGGGTGCCAAAATAAGAAAAGAAAGAGCAAAAAATCAAAAACTTATTTGAAAAAAAAAAAAAAACGAAAAAAAAATTCCCCAATCTGGTGAAGTAAATAGACATACAAGTCCAGGAAGGTCAGAGAGTCCCAAACAAATTAGACCCAAAGAGGAACATGCCAAGACACATTGTAATTAAATTACCCAAGTCACACATCATAATTAAATTACCCAAGATTAAAGATAAGGAGAGAATCTTAAAAGGAGCAAAGAAAAAGAAAATTATCTACAAAGGAGTTCCCATAAGACTATCAACAGATTTCTCAAAAGAAATCCTATAGGCAAGAATGAGCTGGAAAGAAGCATTTGAATTCATGAAAGGCAAGGACCTACATCCAAGATTACTCTACCCAGCAAAGCTATAATTTACAATGTAAGGGCAAATAAAGTTCTTCTCAGCTGAGTTAAAGTTTAAGGAGTTAATCATCACCAAATCCTTATTATATAAGATGTTAAAGGGGTTTATCTGAAAAAAAAAAAGAAGGTCAAACTATGAGCAATAAAATGACAACAAACTCACAATATCAATAACCGGGCCTAACAAATCAAAAACAAAAACAAGCTAAGCAAAAAGCTAGAAGAGGAACAGAATAGCAGAAATGGAGGTCACATGGAGGGATATCAGTGGGGAGAGGGGAGAATGGGAGAAAAGTTATTGGAAATAAGGAATGTAATTAGTAGGTATAAAATAGACAGAAGGAAGTTAAGAATAACATAGGAAATGTGGAAGCCAAAAAACTTATATATATGACCCATGGATATGAACTAAGTTGCGGGTGGATGCTGAAAGGAAGGGGGTACAGGGTGGAGGGTAATAAAGGGGAGAAAAAGTGGGACAACTGTAGTAGCATAATCAATAAAAAAAGATATACTTAAAAAAGATTGTCAGAAACACAGGATACACTATTTGAAATACAGACCAATTTACAGGGAAAGAAGAGTAGAGTAATGAAGCTGAGTATCAGATCATTGCGATGAATCAGAAGGAAGCATGAAAACAACCAGTCAGATGACAAGAAGAAAAAACAATCCAAGAAAACAATGATACTATAAGCACCATCTTCAAGCATTCCAACATTTGCATCATAAAGGTGCCAGAAATAGAGGAGAATGAGCAATAAATTGGAAATCTGTTTATAAAAACAATGAAAGAAAATTTCCCTAATTTGGTGAAGAAAATAGACATGCAAGTTCAGGAAGCACAGAGAGTCCCAAACAAGATGGATGCAAAGAGGCCCACTGCAAGACAGATCATAATTAAAATGGCAAAGTTTGAGTATATCCTAAGAATCCAGAAACACCAATTCAAAAGAATTTATGCACCCTAATGTTCATAGCAGTGCAATTTCAATACCCAAGTGTTGCCAACTGCTTAAGTGCCCATTAATAAATGAGTGGATTAAAAAAACTGGTACATTTACACAATGGAATACTACACAACAGAATGAAAGAAGAAAATTCTTCCCTTGGTGACAGCATGGATGGAACTGTAGAGCATTATGATAAGTGAAAATAAACCAGGCAGTGAAAGAAAAATACCATATGATGTCACCTATGGGGCCTAATCAACAAAACCAATAAGCAAGCAATAAAGAACCAGAGACATGGAAATAAAGAATAAACTGACAGTAACCAGAGGGAAAGAGGGAGGGGGGAAATGAGGGAAGGAAGGGGAAGGGCTGTCAAGGAACATATATAATGGACCCATGGACAAAGACAAGGGGGGGAGTATTGAATGTGGACAAAGGGGGTTAGTAGGGTAGCAGAAGAGTAATGGGTGGGGGAATGGAACACCAATTTTTAAAAAGTTAAAAAAAAACTTGAGAAGAATGTCCATTTTTACCACTCTTATTCAAGATAGTACTAGAAGTTCTAGCCGCAGTAATCAGACAAAAAGAAGAAATAAAAATCATCCAAATTGGAAAGAAGGAAGTAAAACTATCATTATTTCCAGATGGCATACTAATGCACATAGAAAACTCTAAAGACTCCATGAAACCACTGTAGATCTAATAAATGAATTTGGCAAAATATCAGGATACAAAATTAACATTCAGAAATTGGTGGCATTTTTATACTCTAATAATGAACTATCAGAATGAAAAATTAAGAAAACAAACCATGCTATTGCAACAACAAAAATATATACCTACAAATAAATTTAACCAAGGATAAATACCTGTACTTTGAAAATCATAGAACATTGAAGAGAGAAACTAAAGAAGGTAGAAATAAATGGAAGCATATATTTTGTTCAGAGATTGAAAGAATTAACTTTATCATGTCTTCACACCACCCAAAGAAATGTACAGATTTCATGCAATTCCTATTAAAATACCAATAGCATATTTCATGGACCTAGAAGGAATATTCCAAAAGTTTATATATACTCAATAAAGATTTTGAATATTCTCAGCAACCTAGAGAAAGAAGAACAGAGTTGGAGGTATCACAATATTGTATATAAAAATATACTACAAGGCCTTGTAATCAAAACAGACTATTGCTGTCATAAGAACATATAGATCAATGTAATAGAACAGAGAGCCCAGAAATAACCCCATGTGTTTATGGTCAAGAACTATTTAACAAAAAAGGCAAGAGTATACAATGAAGTAAAGATAGTCTCTTCAATAAATGATGTTGGGACAATTCAACAGGTACATGCAAAAGAAAACAACTAGACTAGATCACCAACTTACTCATAAACAAGAACAAATTCAAAATGGATCACACACTCAGATGTAAGTCACAAAATTCTAAAAATC
Source organism: Glossophaga mutica (assembly GCA_039655065.1). Classification (NCBI taxonomy): domain Eukaryota; kingdom Metazoa; phylum Chordata; class Mammalia; order Chiroptera; family Phyllostomidae; genus Glossophaga; species Glossophaga mutica. The sequence continues at coordinate 25,878,017 of CM077316.1, forward strand.
CTAGAAGAAAACATAGGCACTAAAATTTCAGGCAAGGGAGACAAAGAAAAATAAATGGGACTATATCAAATTAAAAAAAACCTTTTACACAGCAAAAGTAACTATCAACAAAATTAAAAAAAGAACTCACTGAATGAGAAAACATATTTTCAAATGATACATCAACAAGAGGTTAATTTCCAAGATATGCAAAATCTTATACAGCTCAACACCAGGAAGACAATCCAATTTTTAAAAATGACCTGAATAGACACTTCTCCAGAGGACACACAGATGTCCAATATATATATATATATGAAAACGTGGTCAATATCACTAATAATAAGCAAAATGCAAGTTAAAACCACCATATCACCTTATACCTGCCAGAAATGGCTGGCATCAATAAATCAACAAACAGTATTGGCAAGGTGAAGAAATGGAATTCTCACGCACCGTTGGTGAGAATACAGACTGGTGCAGACACTGTGGATAATAGTATGGAGTTTTCTCAAAATGTTACAAATAGAATTGCCTTTTGACCCAGCGATTCCACTTCTGACAATATATCCCAAGAAACCCAAAACACCAATTCAAAACAATATATGTACTCATATGTTCACTTAGCATTATTTACAATAGCCAAGACCTGGAAACAGCCCAAGTGTCCCTCAGGAGATGAATAGATAAACAGCTGAGATACACTTACACAAGGGAAAACTACACAGTCATAAAAAGAAGGAAAAAAATTACCTTTTGTGACAGCATGGATGGAGCTAGTGATTCTTATGGTAAGTGAAATAAGCCAGTCAGAGAAAGACAAATACCATAGAATGTCACTTATATGTGGAGACTAATAAACAAAATAAACTGATGAGTAAAATAGAAATGAAAGAATGGATACATGGAACAGACTGATAGCTTTCAGAGGGGAGAGGTGTTGGGGAACAGGTTGAAAGAAGGTGAAGGGATTAGCCAAAAAAATCTATACGTAACACATAGACACACACAACAGTAATTGTAATAGGCAGAGGGAAAGGAGTTGGAGGCTAGGTAAAGCTGGGCAAAGAGGGGAGGGGAAATATTAATAGTAACAGACTTTGCTTGGGGCAATGCATGCATGATACAGTGTGAAGATGATGTTTTACTGCGGTTTACACTTAAAATCTGTATGGTTATATGAACAAATATTACCCCAACAAATTTAATTTAAAATGACGTTTTAATTAAAAGTGAGTTCTGGCAAGTAGTCACTTTCTAGGATGCTATCTTTCCTGACAAAGGTCATTCTTTACTTTAACTGAGCCTGTCCATTGTCTCTTTGCATCTACATAACATATCTTTGGAATGTCCAAGTACTTTCCTTTTTTTCTGAACCCCTTAGGACACAACCACTGCAGGAGCAGAGACCACAAACCCCCTCATTGTTATTGTTATCATGTTAATTGTTGACTGTTAAATATTTTATACACACTTAGGTGAAAGAATTGTCTATTCATTTTACTTTTTTAAAATTATATTTTATTATGCTATTATAGTTGTCTTGATTTTTCCCTTTGTTATCTTACTTTTCATACAAATCCAGAGATTTTGCTGCTTTGCTTTCTCACACCTCCCTAATCTATCAAAAATGAATTTTATATACCCCCCTCACAGTTCCTCCTTTTGTTACTGGGAGATGCAAGTTAGGGTGCTTCCCCTCCTCAGTTCTTCTCTTGTACACAAGAAGGAATTCATGTAAAAGAACGTATAGTGGAAATGAGGTAACAAGATTATTTATGAAATACAATTGAACACAAAACTGCAAATGGATGCCCAGTTAGTCCAAGTGCCCCACCCATTGGGGGTTTTAGGGGTTATATGCTTGTAGCCAGGCTTCAGGTTACCCATCCTCCTCCCTTCTTAGACCCTGGGATTAACAAACAGCTTCAAATTCTTCCTTTCCTAAATAGTGGAAACAATAGACTTCTCTCTTCCTGCACTTATTGTGGTTTCTCTTTTTACCTTCGGAATATCTGGCAATCTGATTTGACCAGGTTCAGGAATGCTGAATTAATGGGGGAGACATGTCTTTCTCCTCTTCTTGCCTTGGTTTGCTAATTATCCAGCCTAACATTTCCCCCTCAAGTGACACCATCCAAATGTTTTTGGGGTGCTGAATGTTAAAGATCAGTCTTCCATTCACTTCACGCTGCTTAAGGTCATAGAGCTAGTTCTGGAACAGCCTCACTTGTTTCCTCTCTGGGCAGATAAGGGTTAGAATTTTGTATAGAATATGTTAGCAGTCTGATCTAGGGAATTAAGAGGTATGCTTCAAAATTCTGATCAGACAACCATTTGCAGGTGAATTTTTGCTAGTCTGGAAGACACAAAATGGACAAAACTATTAAAAATGCAAGGTTCAGTTTCATCCATTCTGTTGCGAAGGGTAGGAGCTCCTTCTTTCTTTCTGCTACATTGAATTCCATTGTGTAAATATACCATAGTTTTTTGATCCATACATTTACTGATGAGCACCTAGGTTGCTTCCAACACTTGGCTATTGTAAATTGTGCTGCTATGAACATTGGGGTGCATAGGTTCTTTTGGATTGGGGCTTCAGGGTTCTTAGGATATAGTCCTAGCAGTGGAATTGCTGGGTCAAAAGGTAGATCCATTTTTACTTTTCTTAGAAAATTCCATACTGTTTTCCACAGTGGTTGTACCAGTCTGCAATCCCACCAACAGTGCACTAGGGTCCCCTTTTCTCCACAACCTCTCCAACACTTGCTGTTTGTTGTTTTGTTTATGATGGCCATTCTGACTGGTGTGAAGTGGTATCTCATTGTGGTTTTAATTTCCATCTCTATGATAGCTAGCGATATCGAGCATCTTTTCATGTGTCTCTAGATCCTCTGTATGTCCTCCTTGGAGAAGTGTCTGTTCAAGCCCTTTGCCCATTTTATCATTGGGTTGCTTGTCTTCTTAGAGTGGAGTCGTGTAAGTTCTTTGTAAATTTTGGAGATTAAACCCTTGTCTGAGGTATCATTGGTAAATATGTTTTCCCATACAGTTGGTTCTCTTTTTATTTTAATACTGTTTTCTTTAGCCGTTCAGAAGCTTTTTATTTTTATGAGATCCCACTTGTTTATTCTTTCCTTTATACTCCTTGCTCTAGGGGACATATCAGTAAAAATGTTGCTGCATGAAATATTTGAGATTTTCCTGCCTATGTTCTCCTCTAGGACTTTAATGGTGTCATGGCTAATATTTAATGGCTTTTATCCATCTTGAATTCATTTTTGTGTATAGCATAAGTTGGTGCTCAAGTTTCATTTTTTTTGCACATAACTGTCCAGTTCTCCCAACACCACTTGTTGAAGAGGCTATTTTTGCTCCATTTTATGTTGCTGCCCCCTTTGTCAAATATTAATTTACTATAGAGATTTACCAAAGTCCTCTAGGACTTTAATGGTGTCATGGCTAATATTTAAATCTTTCATCCACCTTGAATTTATTTTTGTGTATGGTGTAAGTTGGTGCTCAAGTTTCATTTTTTTGCACGTAGCTGTCCAGTTCTCCCAACACCACTTGTTGAAGAAGCTATTTTTGCTCCATTTTATGTTGCTGCCCCCTTTGTTGAATATTAATTTACTATAAAGATTTGGGTTTATTTCTGGGCTCTCTGTTCTATTCCACTGGTCCATGTGCCTGTTTTTATGCCAGTACCAGGCTATTTTGATTACAGTGGCCTTGTAATACAGTTTGGTATCAGCTATTGTGATCCCTCCTACTTTGCTCTTCTTTCTCAAAATTGCTGCAGCTATTCGAGGTTGTTTATGGTTCCATATCAATTTTTGAAGTGTTTGTTCTGTGTCTGTGAAGTATGCCATTGGTATTTTAATAGGTATTGCATTGAATCTATAAATTGCTTTGGGAAGTATGGACATTTTGATGATGTTAATTCTTCTGATCCATGGACACAGTATGTGTTTCCATTTGTTTGTGTCTTCCTTGATTTCTTTCTTCAGTGTTGTGTAGTTTTCTGCATACAGGTCTTCTACAATCTTTGGTTAGGTTTATTCCTAGGCATTTTATTTTTCTTTTTGCTATATAGAATGGGATTTTTTCTTGATTTCTGCTTCTGCTATTTCATTGTTGGTATACAAAAATGCCTTTGATTTCTGGATATTGACTTTGTATCTGGCTGTTTGGACAAATTCATTTATTAGGTTGAGCAGTTTTTTTGGCCAAGTCTATAGGATTTTCTATGTACACTATCATGTCATCTGCAAACAATGATAGCTTTGTTTCATCCTTTCCAATTTGGATGCCTTTTATTTGCTTTTCTTGTCTACTCACTATGGCTAAGACTTCCAATACTATATTGAATAGAAGTGGTGAAAGTGGACAACCTTGTCTTGTTCCTGATCTTCGTGGAAAAGATTTTAGTTTTTGCCCATTGAGTATGATGTTGGCTGTAGGTCTCTCATATATGGCCTTTATTATGTTGAGGAATGCTCCCTCTATTCCCACTTTACTGAGTGTTTTTATCATAAATGGGTGTCGTACCTTATCAAAAGCTTTTTCTGCATCTATTGATATGATCATGTGATTTTTGTCTTTGCTTTTGTTTATGTGATGAGTTACATTTACTGATTTGCAAATGTTGAACCATCCTTGCATCCCTGGGATGAGTCCCACTTGGTCATGGTGTATGATCTTTTTATTTCAATTAGAGCATTATGCTAAGTGAAATAAGCCAGGCAGTGAAAGACAAATACCATATGATCTCACCTTTAACAGGATCCTAATCAACAAAACAAACAAACAAACAATCGAAATATAATCAAAGACATTGAAATTGAGAACAGGCTGACAGACACCAGAGGGGAGAGGGGAGGGAACTTTCGGGGAAAAGGGGAAGGGTTTAGAGCAGCAAGTATAAAAGACACATGGACAAAAACTAGGGAGGGTGGAAATGGGAGGGAAGTGGGGAGGTCTAGGACAGTGGGTCGGGATGGGAGTAAAAGACAGAAAAGTGTATAAGAACAATTAAAATAAAGAAAAAAATTTAAAAAATGCAAGGTTCAAAAATTAATTAAAGAAGTAGGGAAGCCAGACGACCTAGAAAGGGCAATATCCAAGATTTTCATTACCAGATGCTGGACCAGGAATTCCATTTCTGCTTGGCCTGGGTCTTGAACTGCCTGGCCTTTTGCAGAAAGTAAAAAATGTGATTCTAAACTTGCCCTGTTTTGTTGACCCAAAAGTAGCATTTTTTTTCTAGGGGTTAATATAAGGCCTAAATATGTTACTTTTTATTTTAGTATCTGAGTCTTAGTCTCAGCTATTTTATATCCCCTTTCCACCAAAAAAAAAAAAAAAAAATAGTGTCTGTATTACATGTTAACATCCTAGTACCTCTGTGGGAGAATAGATAAGTAGGTTATCTGTATATTAGATCACCTAGCCATCCCTCTAAAGTAATTAGATTCCTTAAGTCCTCTGCCAATGTTTATCCAAATAAATGAGGGCTATCACTAAATCCTTGAGGGAGGACAGTCCAGGTTATTTGTTGCTTATGTCCCAGTAAATCTGTCCATTCAAAAGCAAATAGAAATTGACAACCTGGGTCCAAAAGAATCCAGAAGAAGGTGACTTTTAAATCTAGCACAGAGATGAATTGGATTTGGGAAGGAATTTGTTCCAGGATAGTATAATGGTTAGGTACCACTGGATGTAAGGGCATCACAGCCTAACTTTCCTTAGGTCTTGAACTAATTTATAAATTCCATTTTCTCCCCTAATAAAAAATTGGGAGTGTTACAGAGAGACTTATAAACTACTAATGATCCATGATTTAGAAACCAGTGACAATTTTCTGTAGCCCTTCCCTGACCTCTGAATTTATGGGATAATGCTTTCTATTAGAAGAATTTGTTGAATCCTTTAACTTGATCAAAACCAGTTAGCTCTATGAGCTCCTCCAGGAACTTCTGTTACCCAGACTTGGGAGTTGAGTTCTTGCTCCTTGTCTATATTGGTTTCAATTTGTCCTCTTTTAGTGAATAATACCATAATAAGGACAGGTTCCTCAGTGTCTATAGAGAAAATTGCTTGAATCCTAACTTTGCTTAAAATATCTTTGCCTAACAGTGAAGTAAGGCATTCTATCATAACTAAAAATTGGTGTACAAAAGTGATCATTCCCCAAAGACAATGTAAGGGTGGGGTAAAATATCTTGCCTGGATCATGCCATATAATCCTTATATAATAGTGTTACCAGAAGAGAGGAGTCCTGAATAAGAGGTTAAAACAGAGAAGACAGCTCTTGTACCTAAAAGAAAATTGGTAGGCCTTCTTGACATTTCATGTATTACCCTTGGTTCTGTCCCTTTTATAATGATGTTCCTAGTGCGAGTTGACTGGAGCATCAGGCCTTATCAGTTCAAGACCATGGCCCATGAGGGCTCCAACCTGGGGTCCCTTTAACCCTCATGGCAGTCCCTCTTCCAACTGCCAAGTTTCCAGCATAAAGGGAATGGTTTTCAGGGAAACCCTGTCCTGGGGTATTTCCACTTTCAGCATCAAGGTTTCCCACATTCATGACAATTACTAGAAGAAGTGCCCTTTGGTTTTCCCTTTTGTGGACCTTGAGTCCATTGCCCTTGCTGGGCAGCTATTAATTGAGCTTGCTTCTTCTCCTTGCATTTTTCTTTTTCTATGGCTATTCCTCCTCTTCTTTATCTCTATTGTAGAACACTGATGAAACTGTCCTTAGCATATCTTCTATAGAAATTCCCAGCCCCATTCTAATTTTTGTCATTTCTTTCTAATATTTTGGTCCAACTGAGTCATAAATTTATCTTTTATTATTATTATTATTCCTGCAAGACCCTTGAGATCTAAGTTATTATGTTTGATTAAAGCCTCCTGAAACCTTTCTAAAAAGGCTGTTGTGTTCTCCTAGGGCCTTTGATCAATGGTTGCCTGCTTATTATAATTGACTGGTGTATCATTTTGCATACGTACTTTATTGGCATAAGTTATTGTCTTTCCCTTAATGTTTTCACTCTCAGAAATTGTTAGGGCTTCTTGGAGGATTAAATTAATATTCTTTGAGGATAGATAAAAAATCAAAACTATTTTTTATTAATTTATAAATTTACTGAGAACATCCATGAAGCCACCTGATCTGTCTTCAATGCTTATTAAATCCTGTATGATGAATGGAGCCTGTACCCTTACTACACCATCTGGTCCTGGGGCTTCTTGTAGGGGAAAAAGCCAAGGGGGTACTGTCCTAGATGGTGGTCTACATTCTTTTCTAGGCCTAGTTATCCTGTGTCTTCCAGAGTCTAAGTACTCTGAATATGGAGGTCCTGGTTCTGAAGCTGGTGGGACTTCAGTCTCCTGGGATGTCACAGGTAGGGTCACAGATTCTCTCTCTATCTCCATAGGGTTTGGTTCCTTTTGATTCATAACTGCTAAGAGGTGAGGATCTACCTGACAACTTTTATATAACTCAGGGTTATTCCTTAATACCATTAAAGAATGTATACATAATATTTCTGTCCATTTCCTTATCTTCTACAAAATAAATCTAAAATTTATTGTATTATAAAATTTAGGATGCCATTCTTTATCTTCTACAAAATAAATCTAAAATTTATTGTATTATAAAATTTAGGATGCCATTCTTAGGCCACACCTTCCCATCTCCTAATTTATGTTGGGACCATACTGTATTACAAAAGAATATTAGTCTCCTTTTCTTCAAAGTTTATGGGTCAAATTTATCCCAGTTCTTAAGGATGCATCCCAGAGTAATATCTCTTGGTACTAAACCTCAATTTCCTATCTGAAAGAAAATAGAAGAGAACATGGAAGACAATGGGCACCCCCCACTTCATCTCCCATATTTGAATACCTTTTGGAGAGAGCATCCCTTCTGTGACTGTGGGCTTCCCAGAATTAATTAGTCTTATTGTGTAACACAAACCTGCCTGCCTGGAGAAGGTTTTCCTTCTCAGCCCAGGATTTATAAAATTAATTGATCTTACTGCGTAAGCCAAGCATGACTTGTCTTTTTTAAGCGGTCCCTGGTACATCTCTATTCTGGACAGGCAAACTTCTTTCTCCTTTGCTTTCGTCTTCTCTTGGGGGGATTTTAAAGGGAATCTCCATGTCCTCCAGGTGTACCTCTTTCTTATATAGGCAGTAGATTCCTAAATTATTAGCCCTGATTGGTTGCTAGATCCCTTGCTTGTACAGAAAGTAAAGAAGGGATATAGCTTCTAGTCATTGGAGCAAAGACACCCCTTGCATTTCTTTCACAATTTCTAAATTTTGGGGAAAATTTCCTATCCAATAGTTATCATCACTCAAATGCCCGAACACCTGGTCTGGGTGTTTGCCAATCTAATGAGTCCTGAGGGGTTAAACACAGTAGATGTTTCAATAGATGTGGTATTCCCTCTTTGGTCCACATCCATTAGAGCATTTCCCTTAGTTCCCCCAAATTTATATAAAGTCCCTGTGAGCAAAGTTAGCACTCCTACTTATTTTTTATCAGCTTTTAAAAATATATTTAACAAATTGTAAGTGCATACTGAAGTTTGGGATAAGGACCCTTATGAGGTATATAAAAAAGGTGCCCTGGTCCCACTTGTTCTATAATGGATGGGGGACCAGTTTCTGGGTTAATAGTGTGGAATGAAAAGCCTTAAACAACCCAAGGAAAAGCTGTAACACCTTTCCTTCTATTGGCCCATCAATGTCTTATTGGAATGTTTCTGTCCACAGATTATTACCACAGATGTCAATTAATAACCTCCAGCCACTACTTCTCCTGACAATTCTCATAAAGGCAGCCTAAGAGTGGAACCTCCTCTTGCCTTTTTGGATAGTATTTCTGATTTGAGGGATCCCCAATCAGTTCTCTCTCTTGTCACTTGACATATACAACATTTCCCCTCTTTGCAGCTCCTACCAAGGAAATTCAGATGCAAATGGAGTTGAAAGAGTCTCTTGGGGTGAAGAGATGCAGCCAACTTACAACAGGCTGATGATTTAAACTTATTTTTCCACTTGGGGGGGTTCCCAATAGCTATTACACCTTTTGTCATCCCCAACTCTTTTGTGTGTTTTGATATCTCCCTGGACTTTATAAGATAATGTAGCAGGGGGCAGGGCTTAGACTGTTGGGTGACCAACACTTACTTTGTGTCACTGGGAAAACCAAATTTACATTACAGTGATGGGGTTCCCCATGGGACCTTATACATCTTAGGGATTAAACCCCAGACACTTCCACAAAGCCCTGACTCATGAAGGGACACCCAAAAAGTCACACAGGAAGGAGAAAGTGCTTCTTCAATTTTCAGAGCCTGGGCAAACTGAAGCACAAATTTTAGTTTATATCTTTTTTTCTGACTCCAAACACAGGCCTAGCATGATTGAATACCCCCCACCCATGTGCTGTGCTATAACTTTCTGCAATAGGCAAAGAAAAAAAATCCCTGGAGATTACAAACTCACTGTATTCCAGGTGGCTAGAAACAAAGTGGGAGCAGTGTTATAAGTCACAGTACCAGGAAAAATGCTACTGGGGACATCTGAGTTAGAGGGCTTCTATTCTGTGGTTCTCAACTCACAAGAAAGAATTCAGGCAAGAGTCAGAAAGTATAGTGGAAATGAAGTAGCAAGTTTATTTATGAAATGTATTAAGCACAAAACTTCAAGCATCTAATGGGGTCCAGAACTTTGGGTGTTCCAAAATATAGTATAATAGGCCTAGAAAGGAAGGGACACATGGAGCAGGGCCATTGAGAAATATTTTACAGGCCAGCTTCATACCTGATATGCAAAATGGTTATTTTTTATATCAATAACATCAGACTAGTCTTCCAGCCAGAATGGAGTCAGAAGATATGCATAATTTTGACCCATGCTGTAACTAGGAGGCAACTCCCTCTGTACAGCACCAGTGTAAAAGCTTGCAGATGATTGGCTCCACACCATGTGGCCACACCTGTCTAGACTTACTATGGTAGCCCAGTAAAACTGGAAGAATATGGGAATGCTGGCAGGTGTAACTGATTGTGAGAGGAGTCGGAAATGGGGCTACAGAGGAAGATTGGCGAGGGGATTTAAACCCAGGTGCAGGAGTCATGTGGGCTTTTTGGGACCACCTGGTTTTGGTGAAAAGTTGGGATTGTGCAGCTTTAGGGTGCATCCTTTTTGCCACGTGGCATAGAAAACAAGAGACTTTGCCTAGAAGAAAAGGGGTGAAAGGATTCTTGGTGGTGGGCCATGAGAAGGTACCACATGATTTGGATTAACTGGAGATCATGGCGGTGACACACCTGATGGTGCCAGAACTGAGGGGCTGCCTGAACCTCGGACTTCTACTTCTTTTCCTGGACTGGGCAAAGGGGAGAAGGAAGGACTTTGAGTTTGTGGGTATTTTAAAAGACTTCAGTAGTTTTAATGAACACATTAAGTCATTACTCTAAGTCTGTATAACTTTTTAAATAAATAATCCCTTTCCTTTTCACCGATCTCTGGCACTGAGAGATGTCTTTCCCTAGCAAAGGGCAAGGGGAACCTAGTATGGGACGGGATACCCCCAGAGCACAAGGATAGGTCCGTTTGATAATAGTATATCATTTGCACTCCCTCCAGATCCGTTCTGTAACGAACTGAGGAAACAAGCATTATTCAATAGAGAAAACAAGTATTTGAGAGGGGTAAATGAGATAATTCACAGTAAAGCACTCGGAATAATGTGGACACATACTAAACTTAGAAAAAGTGCAGCTACCATTATTATTATTATTATTATTATTCAGCATTATCTTAATAAAATCCAATGTGGAAAACAGATGAATCAATTTTATGGGGCCTAAAGTTTACATAGTAATGTTGGAGCATGGATTCCCTTAAAAATGCAATATTAAAAATAAACTAGGATACAAAGCAAAAATTCATTTTAAAATGGAAAAAGGAATCATAGCAAGTTACAAATTTTAAAAAGTTAAGTCAAAATTATTTAAAAATCGCCGGGGACCCTGTCCTGGGCGCCAGATGTGGGGGGGCTCCGCCTGCAGAGCCCCATCCCTCCGTCACGGATGAAAGTAAAAACTACCAAGACATCTTGTGCTTGGGGAGGAAAGGGGTCAAACTCTCAGAGGAGAATGACCCAGAGCCCCATCCTCACTAGGCTTTTATTGGGTTCCAATACACCGGAATACAAGTTTAACATGTCAAAGAAATCTGAGGGCTTAATCCGAGCCAGTGTTTGTCAGGAAGGGGGGTTGCCAGACATTGGGAGACATGCTCATTTCCTCCTGGGACACTTGTCACCTCAGGAAGAGCACTCTTAGCAAAGCAGGTTTCACAGGACTTTAGGAATTCTTTCTTATGCCAATCACCCACGGAGCCATCCTGGCCAGGACAGGGCTGCACCGCTCACCCCCACAGTTTCAGGCTTTAAGGTAATTAGGAAGCAGGAGACATCTCCCAGATGGAAATGAGGACTCAGGCTATGTCAGAATAGTCGGGGGGCGAGGGTCCATCACATCCTCTTTGCTGCAACCCCCCGAGTCCTTCCATGAGGCCTTCCAAGTGGTCGCGTCTGGCTTAGGTTGCCCCTCCCATGAGGAGTCTTACCCGTCATTGACTGCCAACCAAGCTATGGGGCCAGAGATGGGTAAGGCAGAAGCAGTGCTCCTGCCAGGGAGATAAGCTTTGTCTCCTTAATAGGTCACATCCTTGTGACAGAACAGACCCAGATGAAGTGGGTCCCTTGGGCTCTTACACAGCCCACCATGGGGTGAGGGTTACAACTCCTGAAACCAGGCTGAATGGTCCGCAACAAAAAATCTTAAAAAATAGCATAAATTATTTTATTAATTGACATACCCATTCTTTTTTTTGTACATGTTTTGGCTGTATGCTCTTTTGTTATTGGTGGAAACCCAGTTCTTTTGGTATCACACACAAAAAAAGAATTTCCTGAGATCTGCATGGGAGGATGAGGCACTGTGGTTAATTTTATTAATGATGTATTAATGATGTGATTTTCCAATGTTCCATCTCCATTCATCTCATTATGGAAAAGATCCAATCTTGTGTTCAGTAGGGCTAGAATAAATGCCACTGCCCCAGTTTCTATTCTATATTAAAGTATAGTTCAGTCCGGAACAGAGGAGGAAGATGGCAGTGAGATAGGTGGGAGTGGAGTCCATTTCCCCCTGCGCATGGGTGAAACACTAGCCGATCTGAGGAACACAGTAAACAGCCAATAGTATCCAGCATATATGAAGATTGCAGACCAAAAATTGTAGAGGACATCGAAAACTCAGATGGTAGATCAACAATTAAAATTTAAAAAAATTTAAAAAAAGAAAAATCAGATGGTAAGGAGAGTGCTTCAGGACAATAAGGTCCCTGGGACCAGCACAGGGACCAGGGAGGCTGCACCCCCAGACTCATTGCCCACCAGATCTGCAGGATTCTTGGGAGAGAGGCAGGTCGACAGCTCTCTCCCCTGCCAGACAAGATTTGAGCAGCACCAGGAGGGACCTGGGTGCTTGAAGTAGCAGGAGGAAATAAGCACAAAGTGGCAAACACACAGGAGCAATGTGCACCCTGAAACTGTGGACACTGGCTGGGAACAGTTGGGCAGTGATGGATGCCCACCCAATCAGTCCCTGGTCTGGTTGGAGAGTTGGGCTATGTGAGAGGCCAGGTGCTTGTTTGGAGCAGGAGGCTTGAATAGGAGGAATTTTTTAAAAAGGAAAAGAGAAAACAGAGGCACTCAACAGCTGTTTGGGGAATTCTCTAGCAGCAGCCTCCCCCACCTCCTGCACCCCTACCCCTGCCAGGCCGTACACTCACACCCAAGCCCTGGGGATGGTTGGAACCAGATTCTGCATCCTGGTGCCTGCCTGTCTGTGCTCATGCCCACAGCCCAGGGGACTGCACACAACTGAACATGTGGCCTGGCGGCTGCCTGACTCACCACAGCAGGAAGGCAGAGTGCTCAGATCTGTAGCCCCAGGACAGAGTGTGCCTGATTCTGCAGCCCAGAGGCACCTACCACGCAGCCCCTGTGCCCAGGGCCCTGCAGGGCCTACTGACCCTCTAAGAGGAAGGCAAAGAAGTTCTTGCAGAGGAGAGCTATAGGGCTCAAGGAGTCAGCAACCCCCAGAAAGACAATTCGGTGGGGGAGCTGAACTACTCTGAAGGAGCACTGAAAGTCTCTAGCGTCTAGGACAGCAAAGAGAGAGAAGGTGGTATGTGAGTTGCTCCTAATTGGTGCACCTCAAGAACAGCACAACTGGTGGACTGAAAGTGTGGGCTGGGTGCAGAAGGGCACTGGGGGACCAGCAGTGAACTGAGGAAATGGGCTGGAGGCTGGGCAACTGCAAAGAGTGCGGCTCAGGAAGGGACAAAAGCAAAATGAATCCCTCCTCAGCCTGCTGCAGCCAGGAAGAACAATAGAACTGGTGTGGCCAGTTTAAAACCAGCAGAAGGCTCTTTTTTTAAAATTCCTTCTTCCTTCCTTCCTTTCCTTTTTTCTTCCTTCCTTTTTTTAAAAAATTCCCACAAGTGAAACAATAAGATCTGAAACTGTGAAAAGATCAGAGTTAGACAGAAAGAGGGGTCATCCCAACAAATGAGACAGACACAAATTTCATTTTGCTACTCCAGAGAACTCGCAAGTTATTGCATATTTATATTATTACTTTTTCATTATTTTTACATCTTTTACTTTATTAGTATTTTGTATTTCTCTTTTTTCTGTTTAGTCTTCTTCACTTGGTTTGTTAAATGGCATTGTTTGTTTTCCCTTGTTCTTTCTTTCATAATGTATTTTTAAATTTCTGTCTTTCACTTCAAATAGCACACTACTCTAGGTCTTGTACTTCCTATACATCTTATTCAGATTACATAGATTCTGTCATATGATTGTTGCTCCATTAATATTGTAAATAATTGCTGTTTCACACATTTGTAAATACCACACAGCACTCCTCCCAGATCTTAGCTTACTTCACTGATTCCTGAACATTATTACTGTGGTGGTTAACTCTATTCTCTCACATATTACACCTATTTTCTATCCTTTACTCTGATTTTACCTCATAATCTGACCTCTCACAAGCTCAATACTTTCTAGATCGAGCTCACAATCCTTCCCCCACAACAAGAGTCTTAACTTTTTAACAAATTATCAAAAAGGTGCCTAGTTGGGTGAAATATTATAGTTAACACTACACACATCCAAAAGATCTTCTACCTCTTCTCTACAGGTTAGTATTTTAAGTGCCATAGAATGCACTTCTGCTGTCTTTTTTAAAATATATTTTATTGATTATGCTATTACAGTTGTCCCATTTCTCCCCCATCATTCCCTTCCACCCTGCACACCCCCTCCCACCTACATTCTCCTCTTTAGTTCATGTCCATGTGTCATAAGTTCCTTAGCTTCTACATTTCCCACACTATTCTTGCCCTCCCCCTGTCTATTTTCTACCCACCATCTATGCTACTTATTCTCTGTACCTTTTCCTCCTCTCTCCTCCTCCCACTCCCCTGTTGGTAACCATGTGATCTCCATTTCTGTGGTTCCATTCCTGTTTTAGTTGTTTGCTTAGTTTGCTTTTGTTTTAGATGTGGTTCTTAATAGCTGTGAGTTTGCTGTCTTTTTACTGTCCTATTTTTTATCTTCTTTTTCTTAGCTAAGTCCCTTTAACATTTCATAGAATAAGGGTTTGGTGATGATGAAATCGTTCAGCTTGACCTTATCTGAGAAGCACTTTATCTTCCCTTCCATTCTAAATGATAACTTTGCTGGATAGAGCAATTTTGGACGTAGGTCCTTGACTTTCATGATGTGGAATAATTCTTTCCAGCCCCTTCTTGCCCGGAAGGTCTCTTTTGAGAAATCAGCTGACAGTCTGATGGGAACTCCTTTGTAGGTGACTGTCCCCTTATCCCTTGCTGCTTCTAGAATTCTCTCCATTTTAATCTTGGCTAATGTAATTATGATGTGCCTTGGTGTGTTTCTCCTTGGGTCCAACTTCTTTGGGACTCTCTGAGCTTCCTGGACTTCCTGGCAGTCTATTTCCTTTGCCAGGTTGGGGAAGTTCTCCTTTATTATTTGTTCAGATAAGTTTTCCACTTGTTGCTCTTCTTCTTCCCCTTCTGGTACCTTATAATTTGGATGTTGGGATGTTTAAAGATGTCCTGGAGGTTCCTAAGCCTGTCTTCATTTTTTTGAATTCTTGTTTCTTCCTTGTTTTCTGTTTGGTTGTTTGTTTCTTCCTTCTGGTCCACTCCACCGACCTGACACCCAGTCCCCCCCATCTCTATTGGTTCCCCATGCATCCTCCTTCATTTCATGTATTGTAGCCTTCATTTTTTCATCTAATTTGTGAGCAAAATCAACCAATTCTGTGAGCATCCTGATCACCAGGGCTTTGGACTGTGCATCTGACAGGTTGGCTATCTCTTCACTCCTTAGAGGAATTGGTTCTGGGGCTTTCATTTGTTCTCCAGTTTCAGATATTTTTGGTGTTTTACTTTGTTGTTGTTGTTGTCTGTTTGTTTGGTCCGGTCGCAGTTGTTACCTACTGAGGAGTGGAGCCTTAGGTGTTGCCCAGTGCGGGGCAGCCTGGTCACTGAGTTGTGATGCTGTATGTGGGGGCGAGGTCCAAGAGGGAACAATGTCTCTTGATCCACTCTCTCTTGGATTCCAGTCCCTTCCACCGCTTCCCCTTCACCTGGATTATCTGCACGCGAATGTGGGACCACGTGATCAGCCGGCCGCCCTGCAGGGCCTCACTGGGTCTGCACAGTTGCCACCCCATGCCTGGGGTCCACCAGCTGCCTCCTGTGCGCCTGGAGTCTGCTAGCCACTGTCTGCACACCTGGGAACTGCCAGTGGCTGCTGCCTGCATGCCCAGGTCTGCACCTCCACTTTTTCCTACTGCAACTCTGCCTCTCTTACCAGTCTGGATGAATGGTTGTTGGACTTCTGTACAGTTCAATTTTCTATCAGTTCTGGTTGTTTTCTTGTTTCTAAATCTTTGTTGTCCTTAATTTTGGTTGTGAGAGGAGGCACAGAGTGTCCACCTATGCCTCCATCTTGGCTGGATGTCCACTCCTGCTGTCTTATACCATTTTGCCTTCCACTTCCAACTCATCACAAAAAAAGAGTAGGAGGGAGCTGTGAACACCAGTATATCTGCTGGAAGAGGAAAATGACCAACAAAGGAACCACCAACAGATAGCAATGGAAGAAGATGAAAGAGGGAGTGGAAGCCACATTAACTTCCAACCAGGTCTCATCTGGAAATACAAGTAAATGGTGGAGAAATTATCCAGAACAAACAACTGAACAAGAGTGAGAAAGAGGACCTAAAAATCTCATACACACAGAAAAATCAGCTCAACACAACCTGTCCACACCTGCAAAACACAATACAAGACATGGTGGACTGACTGACCCTCAATTAAACAGCTGGAGGGAAGGACACACCAAAAGCAAGAAAAACAACATTAAAACCCAAAGACCTACAGAGAGAAAATATAAACAACAGCCCAAGAAAAGCAAGCTCAGGAGATCAAGGAGACTGTACCACTGAATCTCACAGGTCTTCTACTATAGAAGTTCACACCATAAACACAGGGAGTCAGAACAGATAAATTTAAGAAGCAGAGAACAACAAGAACAGTCTCACACACAAAAAATGGGAAGACAAAGAATCAATCCACAAATGAAAGGAAAGGAGGAAGCCCCAGAAAGAATGCTAAATGAAATGGAGGGACCTCAACTATCAGATATTGAGTTCAAGGCAATGGTTGTCAGGAAGCTCCATGAGTTCTCAATGAGCTACCAGAAACTACGAGGAAGGTACGATGAACTCACTGCAAACTATATCAACAAGAAAAAGGAAATAGAAACTATCAACGAGGGCCAAAAGGAAATAAAGGATACAATTTCTGAACTGAAGAACACAGTAGAAGGAATGAAAAGCAGAATCAATGAAGCAGAAGATAAGATCAGTGATTCAAAGGACAAAATAGAAAAAAACACCCAGAATGAGCCACATAAGGAAAAGAGGCTCAGAAAGAATGAGGAGGGATTAAGAGAAATGCAAGACAACATGAAACGGAATAATATCCGTGTAATAGGGAAACCAGAAGGAGAAGAAGAAGAGCAAGGGATAGAAAACCTATTTGAAAAAGTAATGATGGAAAACTTCCCTAATTTGATGAGAGAAAAAGTTACACAACTGCAGGAAACAGAGAGTCCCAAACAAGAGGAACACAAACAGGCACACTTCAAGACACATCATAATTAAAATGGGAAAATTCCAAGACAAAGAGAGGATCTTAAAGGCAGCCAGGGAGAAAAAGGAAGTAACATACAAGGGAGCCCTGATAAGTTTAGCAGCTGACTTCTCAATGGAAATGCTCCAAGCCAGAAGAGAATGGCAAGAAATATTCCAAGCAATGAGAACCAAAGGCTTGCAACAAGGACTACTTTACCCAGCAAGGCTTTCAATCAAGATAGAAGGCCAAATAAGGCGCTTTCCAGACAAAAGAAGTATAAAAGAATACACCTCTACCAAACCAGTTATGGAAGATACTAAAGGGACTGCTTTAAGGAATGGAAGGGGGAGAGAGAGAGAGAGAGAGAGAGAGAGAGAGAGAAAGCACAGGTAGAAAAATGGCAATGAATCAGTACCTATCAATAACTGTTGTGGACCATTCAGCCTGGTTTCAGAAGTTGTAACCCTCACCCAATGGTGGGCTGTGTAAGAGCCCAAGGGACCCACTTCATCTGGGTCTGTTCTGTCACAAGGACGTGAGCTACTAAGGAGACAAAGCTTATCTCCCTGGCAGGAGCACTGCTTCTGCCTCATCCATCTCTGTCCCCAATGCTTGGTTGGTTAGTCAATGACGGGTAAGACTCCTCATGGGAGGGGCAACCTAAGCCAGACACAACCACTTGGGAGGCCTCATGGAAGGACTCAGGGGGCTGCAGCAAAGAGGATGTGATGGACCCTCGCCCCCCGGCTATTCTGAAATAGCCCGAGTCCTCATTTCCATCTGGGAGATGTCTCCTGCTTCCTAATCGGAAAAAGCCTGAAACTGTGGGGGTGAGTGGTGCAGCCCTGTATGGGCCAGGACAGCTCCCTGGGTGATCGGGCATAAGAAAGAATTCCTAAAGTCCTGTGAAACCTGCTTTGCTAAGAGTGCACTCATTTAAGTGATAAGGGTCTGAGGAGGAAATGAGTATGTCTCCCAAAGTTTGGCAACCCCCTTTCCTGACAAACACTGGCTCAGATTTGGCCCTCAGATTTCTTTGAAATGATTTAACCTGTATTTTGGTGTATTGGAACCCAATAAAAGCCTAGTGAGGAAGGCGCTCTGGGTCATTCTCCTCTGAGAGTTTGACCCCTTTCCTCCCCAAGCAGATCTTGTCTTGGTAGTTTTTATTTTCATCCATGATGAACGGGGGGCTCTACAGGTGGAGCCCCCCGCATCTGGTGCCCGAACAGGGACCTGAAACCTGCTTGACCAGAGGCTACAAGCCATCGTCATCAGACAGCATGTCTAAGTGGTATGGAAATCAGCGCTTCATCCTCATAGGGATTCAGGGGCACCTTTCGGTAAGACCCCCAGTCGTGTTACAGATCAGAAGAAAGGTTACCGTGGCCACCTCTTGAGTGGTTTTCTTCTCATTTCTCTCCCCTGCACTCTCTTTCAGAATAAGAGTCTTGCTTTCTCCTCCCAAGCATTCACTGCATCTCGTGGGTATGGGTCAGTCATTTAAAAACCGTTAGGGTGACTGCCACTAGAAGACTCCCATGAAAGGCGTAAGTTGGTCATGGGACGGGTTAAAACGTTAGGTTACCCCCCAACTGCAAGAAAAACCAACGCAACGAGAAGGTACACTGTAAAAGCATTCACAGTCCCATTCCCTGCAGTGCAATCCTGGCTAGGTTTTTTTTTAGCTTGGGAGGAGAAAGCAAAGACTTCCCCTTTTAGCAGTAAGGTATTTATGAGCGTTTCAGCTTCTTGCTAAAACGCTGAAGAAAAGGGGCATTTCCTCCCTCTGGCTAGAGATCTCGGGCGTCCCTACATGAGTTGGGACCCTGGGATTTCCATCTCACATAAATCTTTTGGCTCAGTCAGGGAAGCACAATATAAAGGCTGGTCACCTAGCGCTCTGAGCCACCTCGCAGTCTTAGACTCATGGAATTTAACCTGAAACCCATAAGCAGGATCGGGTTCTCCTGGTTTCCAGGTAGCCCTTCCTGACAGTTTTACACCAACAGAACATCTCTGACCCACCACACTCTGTCACTAGTAAGAAATAGAATTTGAGGGTGCAGGTGGAGAGAGTGATCAAAAACCGCCGCCTCTTGCAGCAGAAGGAATTTGTAGAAAGGAATTCTTTTGTTCGGGGCTGGGGCAAGGAGCGGGGCTGGGCACACGTAGTACTCATTGCTCCATCCCTCTTCCCGCGGCGCGCTGCCAGAACCCCAGCGGCAGTGCAGTGCCGGGAGCTACAAGGGTGCGCACCCCCAGGGTGCTTGTTCTTGGCGAGTTGAGTAGCTAGATCTCTCCGCCGGGAAGTGCAGTTGGCGCCGCACCCTCCACGGCTGCAGTGGAGAGGTATAGTTGGCGCCGCGCCCTCCGCAGTCGTCCGTGGGCCTCCGCGGCGGCTGCTGGCTAGGGTCCATTCTCTATTCTTCGATCTGGCCTTTTAAGCGCCACGTTTGCCCGCCGGAAGGATTTTTTTTTTTTTTAAAGTGGGACTGCTCTGTTTGTTAAGGAATTTTTCTAAGAGCCATGGGCAACGGGCTTTCTAAAAATCAGAAGCAATACCTTAAAAAAATCCAGCAGCTTCTCAAAGCCTCGGACAGTCATATTAAAAAGCAGAACTTAGTTAACTTAATTCTTATTGTTAAAAAATATTGCCCATGGTTTCCCGATAAAGGGACTTTAGATTTAGAAATATGGGAAAAGGTAGGACGGGAATTGAAGTCACACCAGGAAAGTGGCGCCCCTATCGGGCATCAGAATCTTTTTACTTGGGGAATGGTGAGGACTGCTTTAACGCCCCTTCAGATATATTCGTGACTCAGATACTAAGATTGAGGGGGCAGGGAAAGATCCCTGTCAGATGAGGGAGAAGGGAGTCATTATGAAGGCGGAGGAATCTACCTTTATTACCTCTGGTCAGGAAAGCTCAAGTCCACTCCTTAGTAACAAAGAGATACTTCCCCCGCCTCCCATCCCTCTCTCCGCTCCTACTTGGGAGGAAAACTTAAGCCCTCAGGATCCCCTTGCCGATCTTTCTACTCCCACAGTTGCAGCAGTTCAAGCCCCTTTGCCAGTAACCAATGCCATGTATCAGTGTCTTCAAGATGAGATTAGGGATGGGGACTGGCAGTCCTTTACTGCCTTCCCTGTCATTACTTGGCAAGGCAGGCAAAATCTGGTAGAGACCTTATGGATTGTTCAAGGATCTAAAGAAAAGTATAAGAGACAATCGGCTCCAATCCCCTTATACAATAGGGTTATTAACAGCTGTGACAGAAGCATATCAAATGGCTCCCTGTGACTGGGTTGCCTTAGCCAGAACAACTTTAACCCCGGTCAGTACAGTGTCTGGCACTCTGAATATATGGTAAGATGCCGCCTTCAGGTGAATGAAAATGAAAGGACAGGAAATCCAGTCACTCAAGATATGCTTTTAGGGCTAGAGCCATATACTAGACTGGATCAGTAAGCTCGTATGAACCCTCAGACTTTTTTTTTTTTTTTTTAATATATTTTATTGATTATGCTATTACAGTTGTCCCATTTCTCCCCCATCATCCCCCTCCACCCCACCCACCCTCTCCCACCCACATTCCCCCCTTTAGTTCATGTCCATGGGTCATAAGTTTTCTAGCTTCTACATTTCCCATACTATTCTTGCCCTCCCCCTGTCTATTTTTTTCCCATTATCTATGCTACTCATTCTCTGTACCTTTTCCCCCTCTCTCCTCCTCCCATGCCCCTGTTGCTAACCCTCCATATGATCTTTTACCCGATGCTCTGCTGCGGCTTTTTGAGCCTTCAAGACTGTACCTGATACTAAGCCCCGCAGCACTGGGTCCTATACTAATGTTAGACAAGGGCCCAATGAGACATATCTAGATTTTATTGACAGATTACAAGAGGCAATTCAGAGACAAGTTGAAAATCAGGATATTGCTGACGGTCTCCTATTGCAGTTAGCTTTTGAGAATGCTAATAATGATTGCAAAACTGTTCTTCAACCCATTCGGTTAACTACTACCAATGTTGGTCAGTTTATAAAGGCCTGTCAAAATGTAGGAACGGAACAGCATAAAGCAGCATTGCTTGCCATGGCCTTGAGAGGTGAAATGACATGTTTCAATGGTGGCAAGGCTGGACACACTCGGAAGGAGTGTCATATTAAAAACAAAAGGCTTCCTATAAAGGATTGCCCTCTCTGCCGTAAAAGCAAACATTGGGCCAATCAGTGCAAGTCCACCTATGATAAGGATGGAAACTTACTGCCCCCATTACAGGGAAACGAGAAGTGGGGTGCGAGCTCCGGTGCCCCGAAACCAAACAGGAGCCCAAACAGCAACCAGCTGTTGTGGACTCAGGAAAATGTCGGGTCTCCGACCTCTGTGCTGCCACCAGGGGGTGCACAGGATTGGACTTGGTCACCACCTCCGAACTCATCTTAAAAGAGCAAGATGAGGTGGTCACCGCTTCAACAGGAGTATGGGGGCCATTACCCCAGGGACTAGTAGGGCTGATTTTAGGACGATCTAGCATGACCACTAAGGGCATCCTTGTCCAACCTGGAGTTATTGATTCTGACTATCAAGGAGAAATTAAAATTATGCTCAGGACACTCAGGTATTGGATCATTCCAGCTCAGACCCACATTGCCCAGCTCCTCCTTGTGCCTTACAAGGTACCAAACACTCAAGAAGTGGTCAGAGGGGAGCACAGCTTTGGCAGTACTGATAACCAATCAATATTTTGGACTGCCTCCATTGATCTAAAAAGGCCTATATTGAGCATTAAGGTAAAAGACAGAGAATTCCATGACCTCTTAGACACAGGGGCTGATGTGTCTGTTATTCCCAGCCGATATTGGCCCCCGGAGTGGCCAGTAATTGAAACAAACATTTCTATAACTGGAATAGGGGGCATCTCTCAGCCCCGCAAAAGTATGTGGACTCTTAAATGCTTTGGTCCAGATGGGCAGGTTGGATGAATTCAACCTTACATCCTCCCTGCCCCACTTAATATCTGGGGCAGGGACCTTCTCACTCAGTGGGGAATGCAAATCACCCTGCCGCCTTTTCCTTAGTGGCCACTGTCCAGGCTTCTCCTTTATCCCTCACTTGGTTGTCTGACACACCTGTGTGGGTTAATCAGTAGCCGCTGAAGAAGGAGAAGCTAGAAAAACTTCAAGAGCTTGTACAACAACAATTAGAGGCAGGGCATATAGAACCATCCAGTAGCCCATGGAATACGCCTATTTTTATAGTTCCTAAGAAAACAGGGAAATGGAGACTTATACATGACCTTAGAAAAATTAATGAAATCTTACAACCTATGGGAGCCCTTCAGCCAGGAGTTCCAAATCCAGCATGCATACCAAAGGAAGGGCCTCTTATTGTCATTGATTTAAAGGACTGCTTCTTTACCATTCCTCTGGCTAAGAGGGACCGTGAGAGATTTGCATTCTCGGTCCCAGTACTTAATAACTCTCAACCATTAGAGAGATTCCAGTGAAAAGTCCTGCCACAGGGCATGTTAAATAGCCCCACCATCTGCAACATTTTGTTCATCGGACCCTTCAGCCGGTACGGACTCAGTTTCCTCAAAGTATTATTTATCATTACATGGATGATATCCTAATTGCTGCAGCCTCTCAGGAAGAGCTAAAGCAAGTTTACCTCTGTCTTGAGAGCAATGTCTCCTCAGCAGGACTAGTAATAGCCCCAGAAAAGGTACAGCATTATCAGCCTTGGCAGTATTTAGGACATGTCTTATTTCACCGTACAGTTAGGCCTCAAATAGTTCAGATCCAGGTACCAGACCCTTTAACGCTTAAGAGTCTGCAACAGCTCTTAGGCACCATTAACTGGATCCGTCCCAGTTTGGGGATCACCATGGGGAAGTTAACTAACTTATTCAACACCCTTAAAGGGGATCCAGACTTAAGTTCTCCCAGATTCTTAAGTGATCAGGCTAGACAGAAATTGGATTTAGTGAACCAATATCTTTCTTTCAGGCAGCTCACTAGAGTAGACAGACAACTACCTGTCAGATTTTTGTGCTTTCCCACACTAAAACCACCCACTGGGCTGATAGGACAGCTGGCACCTAATTTAGAAATGATTGAATGGCTATTTTTATCCCATCAACCCCAGAGCACTATTACCACCTATATTACTGCACTATGTCAGCTTATTATTAAAGACTGTGATTCAGCTTTTTGGCCATGACTTAGCTGCTATACACGTTCCACTCACACAAGTGTATCTACAGCAACTTTATAGTCAATCTTTAGAATTTCAGTGTGCACTCGCTGATTTTGTAGGCGATCTTAATATTCACTTACCTTCTGATAAACTTCTCCAAAACCTCCCCACTCTTAATATCCGTTTGGGGGAAAAATTTAGCGCCACTCCTATTCCTAAAGCTAGAACCATCTTTATTGATGGTTCAGGAAAAACAGGGAAAACTGCTATCACCTGGAAAGAAGGAAATGAGTGGAAACATTTTCTTTCCAGAGGGCACTCCTCCACGCAGCGGGCGGAAATTTCAGGGGCTATTCTTGCCCTCCAACATTGGCCCAAGGAGCCTCTTAACTTAGTATGTGACTCTGGTTGTACTGTATATACACTCCTTCATATAGATCAGGCCCTATTAAAAGGGTCCGTTGAGTCTCAGTTACTAAGCCTATTTCTAACCTTGCAAAATCTTTTAGATAAAAGGAAGCATCCTTTGTTTGTTACTCATATCTGATCTCAATCGGGCTTGCCTGGACCTATGGCAGAAGGTAATTCTCAGGCTGATGCCCTTGTAAGCCTAGCAGATACTTTTCAATCTGCAGTTATGTCTCACCAGTTTTTTCACCAAAATAGTCAGGCCCTACGCAAAGAATTTAATATTCCAAGGGCCCAAGCAAAGCAAATTATCAGAGAATGTCCAGATCAGAGAATGTCAAGCGCTTTCAAAGGCGCCTCCTTCTCTTGGAATTAACCCCAGAGGGCTGCAACCTTGAATGATTTGGCAGACAGATGTTACTCATTAGCCCCCTTTTGGAAGATTAAAATATTTACATATATCTGTAGACACTTACTCAGGTGTTCTACATGCCACTCCCCTCTCTGGAGAGTCAGAGAAGAATATTAGAGCTCATTGGCTTGAGGCCTTCAGCCACCTAGGCCACCCACAGGAAATCAAAACTGATAATGGCCCAGGATATATTGCCCAAGCTACTCAGGCTTTCTTAGAAAAATGGGGAATTCGACATAAGACAGGCATCCCCTATAATGCTATGGGCCAAACAATTGTTGAAAGAGCTCACCAGACCTTTAAAACATTATTAAATAAACAAAAAAGAGGGAGTCAGGAAATATCCCCTAGAAATTTAACCATGCTAGCAATATATACGTACAATTTTTTGAATTGTGATGATAATCTGAAGTCACCCATAGACAAACACTTTATAGAAAACAAGCCAGCAGATCCACGCCCTTTGGTCTTATATAAAGACCCATTAGGGGAAGGAAAATGGGAAGGCCCAGTTGAACTATTAACATGGGGAAGAGGGTACGCTTGTGTTTCAATTCCCACAGGTCCACCACTGTGGCTCCCAGCAAAAAGAGTGAAGCCATATCATACCAGACCCACCCTGACAACAGATGTGGCAGCTCATCAGGACCTGACAGCTCTGACAGAAAGCAGACTGGCTAGAGAAACAGATGGAGCAGATGTCCCCAAGGACCAAAGCAGAAGAATCCTGCCACCAGAAAACACAGACTCACAGGAGCAACTCCCTGGATCAACCTCAGGGAGTAATTTGGGGTGACCTTAAAACCCTTAAGATAAGAGCAGAGTGGATTACCCAACAAGTAAAAGTCAGGGATGCTCCAAAGAACAAGTTCTTAGCTTATTGTTCAACTGTTTTTTCAAGTTTCTCCAAGGTAGCCCTAATCTTGGTCCCGCTTACCTGCCTTGGAGAACTAGGTTTAGCCATGTTATAGACCCACCTATGTTTAAACTCCATACTTGGTGGAATCCTGAGCCTCCTTTATCTAGTAATGATACTGAGTGGACCGGAGGCACCTGGCTCCCCCCGGATGGACCCCTAGAGGAAAAACACCATTGGGTGTCTGCTCCAGAAGGCACTGTATATGTCTCTAACCATTTGCCTGCTTGCTTTTCTGTGTTAACCAATACCCTCTGCTTGCCTATTACGTCTAAGTGGTATGCCTATGCAATAACTAATTATACCACTCAGCAGTCTCTGCCTGCAGTAAATCTTTCCTTAGTTGGAGTGATAGGATTTATAGGAGAAAGGCCAGGGGACAGTACCAAACCACCCAATCTTCCTTTATGTCATATAGATGGTGGATCAACCAAGCTAGTCACTTGGAAACTATGCCGTGATCAAACACCATCATTAATTAATATTACTAGCACCCCTCTTGTAGCAGAAAACTGGGGTGCAAATTGGAAGATATATGCCATAGCAGACTCAGGAATAGTATACCCAATGCCCCTCACAGCGTATGATAAACTTAGTTGGCATAGTGGAGGAGCAGGAGCCCCTATTCTCAGAATAAAGGGTCTTAATCATACTAGCCCATGGCATACTTCTACTTGGAAGATGGGGCTCCTTTTTGTTGACCGTCAGACAGGACAATTTCAACTCATCTGAAAGAAAGACAATGCCTTTGGTTACTTTAACATTTGGAATATTAAACGTACCTGAGTTACTGCATGTACTTCTCATCCTTATCTATTTGTAGCCATCCCTGGTACACCTCAACTTATGTATAATGAGAATTCCACTGTATATACTTTTACTACTACTCCTGGCACTATATATACTAGCTGCTTAACCCGTGCGAATGTCACTCAATTGAATCTTACCTCCATATTTGTCATTCGCCGACAGGCCCAGGCTTGGGTTCCTGTGAACCTTACCTGGGAGTGGGCTGATCCAGGAGGATTAAGTGCCCTCAATAAGGCCCTCGCCCGTGTCAGAACCCGCCGATTTATAGGCATGCTTATTGCCTCCATAGTTTCTGCTATTGTAATAATTGGGGCTGAGACTACTGCATCTGTAGCCCTTACTGAATCCACTCAAACTGCACATGCAGTTGATGTTCTTCTCACTAATACTACTCAGCAAATGATTCAACAAAGCCAAATTGATCAGGAGATTCTTACCCGGCTCTCTGCCACAGAATCTGCCATTGTCTGGCTTGGAGAGCGACAGGATGCTCTTGCCTTAAGGCAACAGCTTACTTGTGATCCTGGTTTTTCTAAACTGTGTTACTCCATTAAGGTGGAATTCCAGTCAGCATTCCTGGGCAGATATTTGTCATCACCTGCAGGGAGCATTTTCTACCAATCTTAAAGGACAAATTGATCAGCTTCAGCTTGAGCTCCACCAGCAGCTCAGTGACATCAAATGCCTAACTGAACAAAAGGTGTTCCAGACTCTGAACAATAATCTACAACGGATGAATCCTAAGAACTGGTTGATGGACTGAATTTACAAATTTGGGTTATGGCAGCCCTTGGATGCCTCCTTGTTTTAATCCTTATTTGTGCTTTACGATATATGTGGAGATGGTTTTCTCGTAATCGAATTCGTGAACAGCAAACAGTAAGTTTCACAGGTCTAACAGCTACAATTAATTTAACAGATAAAAACGGGGAAGATGTTGTGGAATGTTCAGCCTGGTTTCAGGAGTTGTAACTCTCACTCCATGGTGGGCTGTGTAAGAGCCCAAGGGACCCACTTCATCTGGGACTGTTCTGTCACAAGGACATGAGCTACTAAGGAGACAAAGCTTATCTCCCTAGCAGGAGCACTGCTTCTGCCTCATCCATCTCTGGCCCCAATGCTTGGTTGGTTAGTCAATGACGGGTAAGACTCCTCATGGAGAGGCAACCTAAGCCAGACGCAACCACTTGGGAGGCCTCATGGAAGGACTCAGGGGGCTGCAGCAAAGAGGATGTGATGGACCCTCGCCCCCCGGCTATTCTGAAAAGCCCGAGTCCTCATTTCCGTCTGGGAGATGTCTCTTGCTTCCTAATCAGCTTAAAGCCTGAAACTGTGGGGGTGAGTGGTGCAGCCCTATACAGGCCTGGACGGCTCCCTGGGTGATCGGGCATAAGAAAGAATTCCTAAAGTCCTGTGAAACCTGCTTTGCTAAAAGTGCTCTCCCTTAGGTGATAAGTGTCCCAGGAGGAAATGAGTATGTCTCCCAAAGTTTGGCAACCCCCTTTCCTGACAGACATTGACTCAGATTAAGCCCTCAGATTTCTTTGAAATGTTAAACCTGTATTTCGGTGTATTGGAACCCAATAAAACCCCAGTGAGGAAGGCGCTCTGGGTCATTCTCTTCTGAGAGTTTGACCCCTTTCCTCCCCAAGCAGTAATGTCTCGGTAGTTTTTATTTTCATCCGTGATGAACAAGGGGTTCTACGGGTGGAGCCCCCCGCAAATAATAACCTTAAATGTAAATGCATTAAATGCTCCAATCAAAAGACATAAAATAGCTGAATGGATAAGAAAGCATGACCCACACATTTGCTGCTTACAAGAGACCCACCTCAGGACAAAAGACCTACACAGACTCAAAGTGAAGGGCTGGAAACAAATTTTCCAGTAAATGGACAGGGAAAAAAAAGCTGGGGTAGCAATATTCATATCATGCAAAATAGACTTCAAAAGAAGAGCCATTAAAGAGAGACCTAGAAGATCACTTCGTAATACTCAAGGGAAGAATCCACCAAGAAGACTTAAACATTGTAAATATACATGCACCCAACGTAGGAGCACCTAAATACATCAAGAAAATCTTAGAGGACTTCCAGAAAGATATAGACAGCAACACAATTACAGTAGGGGATTTCAACACCCCATGTCAAAAGTGGACAGATCTTCCAAACAAAATATCAACAAAGATATTGTGGCATTGAACAACACTCTAGAGGAAATGGACTTAACTGATATATAGAGAGCCCTTCATCCCAAAGAAGCTAAATACACATTTTTTCAAATGCACATGGAACATTTTCAAAGATAGACCACTGTTGCGGACCGTTCAGCTTGGTTTCAGGAGCTGTAACCCTCACCCCATGGTGGGCTGTGTAAGAACCTAGGGACCCACTTCATCTGAGTCTGTTCTGTCAAGAGGACGTGAACTACTAAGGAGACAAAGCTTATCTCCCTGGCAGGAGCGCTGCTTCTGCCTCATCCAACTCTGGCCCCAGTGCTTAGTCGGTAGTCTATGATGGGTAAGACTCCTCACAGGAGGGGCAACCTAAGCCAGACACGACCACTTGGGAGGCCCTCATGGAAGGACTCAGGGGCTGCAGCAAAGAAGATGTGATGGACCCTCGCCCCCCGGCTATTCTGACATAGCCCGAGTCCTCATTTCCATCTGGGAGATGTCTTCTGCTTCCTAATCGGCTTAAAGCCTGAAACTACGAGGGCAAGCAGTGCAGCCGTGTGCTGGCCAGGATGGTTCCCTGGGTGATCGGGCATAAGAAAGAATTCCTAAAGTCCTGTGAAACCTGTTTTGCTAGGAGTGCACTCATTTAAATGATAAGGGTCCGAAGAGGAAATGAGTATGTCTCCCAAAGTTTGGCATACCCCTTTCCGGACAGACACTGACTCAGATTAAGCCCTCAGGTTTCTTTGAAATGTTAAACCTGTATTCCATTGTATTTGAACCCAATAAAAGCCTGGTGAGGATGGGGCTCTGGGTCATTCTCCTCTGAGAGTTTGACCACCTTTCCTCCCCAAGCAGATCATGTCCTGGTAGTTTTATTTTCATTCGTGACAGAGGGATGGGGCTCTTCAGGCATACCCCCCACACACATCTGGCACCAAGGACTGGAGCTCCCCGCAGACCACATGATAGGACACAGAAGAAGCCTCAACAAACTCAAGAAAACTGAAATCATACCAAGCATTTCCTCTGACTACAGGAGACTGAAACTAGAAATCAACCCCAAGGGGGAAAACCCAAAACTCTCAACATGATGGAGATTGAATAGCATGCTATTAAACAATGAATGGGTGAAGAAAGAAACTAGGGAGGAAATCAAATAGTTTCTGGAAACAAATGAAAATGAGCTCACAATGACCCAAAACTTATGGGACACAGCGAAGACAGTCCTGAGAAGGAAGTTCACATCAATACAGGCCTACCTAAAAAAGATAGAAATATTTCAAACAACTTAACCCTACACTTACAAGAACTCAAGGAACATGACAAAGGCAGCCCAAAAAAAGTAGAAGGAAGGAAATAACAAAGATCACAGCAGAATTAAATGACATAGAGACTAAAAGCAAAATTTTAAGGATCAATAAATCCATGAGCTGGTTCTTTGAAACGATAAACAAAACCCACAAGCCTTTAAACAGGCTCATCAAGAAAAAAGAGAGAGGATGCAAATAAACACAATCAGAAATGAAAGAGGAGAGATGACAACTGACACCACAGAAATACAAAGGATTGTAAGAAATTGCTATGAAGAACTATATGCCAAGAAATTTGAAAACCTAGGTGAAATGGACAAATTTCAAGAAAAATTTAATCTCCCCAAACTCAATGAAGAAGAAGCAGAAAGCCTGAACATACCAATAACAGCAGATGAAATTGAAGCACTAATCAAAAAACTCCTGACCCACAAAAGCCCTGGACCAGATGGTTTCACAGGAGAATTCTACAAAGCATTTAAGGAAGAGCTAACGCCTATCCTTTACAGATTATTCGAAAAAATCGAAAATGATGGAAGACTCCCAAACTCTTTTTATGAAGCCAGCATCATCCTAATCCCAATACCAGATAAAGACACAAAGAAAGAAAACTTCAGGCCAATATCACTGATGAACATAGATGCTAAAATCCTCAACAAAATACTGGCAAAAAGCATCCAACAATACATTAAAAAAATCACACACCATAACCAAATGGAATTCATCCAGGGGTGCAAGGATGATTCAACATTTGCTAATCAGTAAATGTAATACATCACATAAACCAAAGCAAAGACAAAAATCACATGATCATATCAATAGATGCAGAAAAAGCATTTGATAAGGTACAACCCCCACTTATGTTAAAAACACTCAGCAAAGGGGAATAGAGGGAGCATTCCTCAACATAATAAAGGCCATATACAAGAGACCTACATCCAACATCATACTCAATGGGCAAAAAGTAAAATCTTTTCCACTGAGATCAGAAACAAGCAAGGTTGTCCACTTTCACCACTTCTATTCAATATGGCATTGGAAGTCATAGCCATAGCAATTAGACAAGAGAAGGAAATAAAAGGAATTCAACTCAGAAAGGAGGAAACAAAGCTATCATTGTTTAGAGATGACATGATAGTATACATAGAAAATCCTATAGACTCAGCCAAAAAGCTGC
The DNA here is from genome assembly GCA_039655065.1 of Glossophaga mutica. NCBI lineage: Eukaryota > Metazoa > Chordata > Mammalia > Chiroptera > Phyllostomidae > Glossophaga > Glossophaga mutica. The sequence goes on from CM077316.1 coordinate 25,908,743, forward strand.
TCGACCGAATAACTGAATTTGTCCAAACATCCAGATACAACGTCAATATCCAGAAATTAAAGGCATTTTTGTATAGCAACAATGAAACAGCAGAAGCAGAAATCAAGAAAAAAATCCCATTCGATATAGCACAAACTAAAATAAAATACCTAGGAGTATTATGAACCAAGGAGCCAAAGGATTTGTATGCAGAAAACTAGACAACACCGAAGAAAGAAACCAAGAAAGACACAAACAAATGGAAACACGTACTGTGTTCATGGATCGGAAGAATTAACATCATCAAAATGTTCATACTACCCAAAGCAATTTACAGATTCAATGCAATACCTATTAAAGTACCAATGGCATATTTCACAGACATAGAACAAACACTTCAAAAATTTATATGAACCATAAATGACCCCAAATATCTGCAACGATTTTGAGAAAGAAGAGCAAAGTAGTAGGGATCACAATTCCTGATACCAAACTGTATTACAAGGCCACTGTAATCAAAACAGCCTAGTACTGGCATAAAAACTGGCACAAAAACTGGCACATAGACCAGTGGAATAGAACAGAGAGCCCAGAAATAAACCCAAGTCTTTACGGACAATTAATATTCAACAAAGGGGACAGCAACATAAAATGGAGTAAAAATAGCCTCTTCAACAAGTGGTGCTGGGAGAACTGTTTTTATCACCTAAGTGTTTTTATCATAAATGGGTGTTGTACTTTATCAAAAGCTTTTTCTGCATCTATTGATATGATCATGTGATTTTTGTCTTTGCTTTTGTTTATGTGATGAGTTACATTTACTGATTTGTAAATGTTGAACCATCCTTGCATCCCTGGGATGAGTCCCACTTGATCATGGTGTATGATCTTTTTATTTCAATTAGAGCATTATGCTAAGTGAAATAAGCCAGGCAGTGAAAGACAAATACCATATGATCTCACCTTTAACAGAAACCTAATCAACAAAGCAAATAAGCAAGCAAAATATAACCAAAGACACTGAAGTTGAGAACAGGGTGACAGTGACAGAGGGGAGAGCGAAGAACATTGTAGGGGAAAAGGGTGAAGGGTTTACAGGAACAATTATAAAGGACACATTGATAATAACAAGGTGGGGTGGAAAGAGGGGAAAGATAGGGGGAGGTCTGGGGTGGTGGGGATGGGTAGGGGGGAAGGCAGAAAACAACGTGAGCAACAATAAAAATGTTAATACATAAATGAATAAATAAACAAATCAATATTATTTTTAAAGTAGAGTCCAGTCCAGTATCTACCTACCTTAGTGTGTATTTTCCCACTGCAGTGCATTGCTGTGCTCCAGTATTCAGGCTCTTTCTGGAGCCTGCCTGTGGAGTCTGCATGGCTTCATGGGGAGGGCACGAGTGCATGTTGCAAGTGCAGGGAGGGGGAGAGAGAGAGAGAGAGAGAGAGAGAGAGAGAGCGAGCTTCTTTGTTTTCCTGGGTTTACATTAGCTTTGGCTTGCAATGAACCAAGTGCTTTTACAAAATGACCAATCAACTTCCCAACTTTTTGCAGGCTTTGATAGAGCCACCCCCTAGTTAGATTGACAGATCTCTTTTGTCAAGCACCTCCCCTTGCAACTCCCAACAATCCAGTAGGTATAGGTACCAGGAAATATGTCTCCATAACTTCTGGCTGGGGAAAAAAAAAACAAAAACAAAACAGTGGGGATTGAGTCAGTGAAAGAAACTTCTGGAGTCCCAAGCAGCTCCTCTTAAAGAATCCACACACAAACTTATTCAGACTCATTTCCCCTTAAGTCCAGTGATGGGGTAGCTGTTTAAAAAGCACCAGTGGTATACAGGGAGGAACTGGAAGTGTCTGGCATCAAGGTGAGAGCTGGGGGACATCTTTCTCCCAGACAGAGGTACAGAGCCACAGAGCTGGCAGGGGAGTGCCATATCTGATATGCCTTCAACCTGGCTAATACTGTTTTTCCCACCCTGGAGATCTCCTTAGGCTCTGTCCCACCCATCCTACAGGTCTTAACAGTAGCTTTTCTATATAAATGGCTAGTTTTGGCTCATGATTCACAACTTCCTAAATCTGTTCAAACAAGCAACAGTGACCTCGGTGAGGCCCCATCCCCATACATCTTGCTAAGAATCCCCAGGAATGGCTGTGGCAGCAGCCAACCTAGATTCACAGCTTGGTTTTGCCTGGGAATCTCTAAGCCCATCGCAAGTAGCAACTATCACAGATTTCTCAATAGCTCAATCAGGGTGGTCCCAGGAAAAACACAGGTGGGGTCTTTCCTGGGCCTGTATCACCCAGGAAACTCCAGGACCTGCACACCAAGTGGACAGCTACAGACTATTAGGGTGTTAAGTGACACAGGCTGTGAAAGAATTCACAAAAAGAGAAAAAAGTGTAAATAATTAAGTTTTTATTCACTTTCCAAGAAAAGAGAGGGCCATGGTGTGAAGAGATTACACAGGCATTGAGTGATAGGGGCTTTGAGCTTTTATTGGATTATAATTGGATTAATGAAGGGTGGAGGTTGCTTTTTGTGTGGCCTCTAGGCTGTTGGGGCATTATAAAATAAGGATGCAGTTTGTTCCAATGTTATCTTCTTCCTGTGGCTGTAGGAAGTGGTTAGTCACATCTGCTGTTGCTTTCCAGTAATTTTCCGTCCTGGGGACATCAGTTCAGAAGAGTAAAATGGCAATCATATTTAACAAGGTCATAGGCCTGCTCAGCAAATGCTGTTATAATCGCCCCCCCACTCTTGTTTTAAAATGGATTTATGCTTAATGACCTTGCCTTGTCATGGTTTTGTGGAGTAGGGACAAAGTCTCTTCTTCTGTAAATACTTCAGGCAACCTAAGGGTATAGAGCTGTCCCTGCTGTTGGGTTCAGGTATGTGTCATTAAGGAGAAAAGGGTGGAATTAGCCAGACCAAAAAGTGAAGGCTGAAGCCAGGGGCCATTTGTGGAGGGAATCTTCCAGAGCTTAGATGCTCCATGAAGGAAGGATACAAGATATTTGGAGACATGGCCCAAAAACAAGAATAAAGAAAAAGGCTGCTATAGGTCTTAGGAAGGGAGTTAGCCAGAAAAACAGGGCCAGATATTGCCCTTAAAATCCCAAAAAGGGAGACGTGGTGTAGTAGGTAAATTCTGAATGGATGACACTGCATTAGTAGTTCTCAATAATTCCAAGTCAAAGGATGAAAGAAAAAAATGAAACATTAGCTTAGAAGAGCACTAGGAAAAAATAGGATTCAATCAGTTTGTGGGTGACAGTTGGATATTGTGATTTCTATTGAAACACATTTTCCGTCCCTAAAATCACCCTCATTTTATTGAAAAGAATAGATAAGTTCAGTTTCAATTAGGCCTGTGTGGGGGTGGGGGCTCCACCCACAGAATTCCCCCAGCTGCCACAGATGAGAATAAGTCTACTAAGACATGATCTGCTTGGGGAGGAAAGGTGGCTGATCTCTCAAAGGAGAATGACCAGAAATCTTTTCCTCAATGGGCTTTTATTGGGTTCAATTTGCACAGGAATACAGTTAAAGCCCATCAATTATTGTCAGGCAGTAAGAATCAAACAATAGATAATGCACAAAGAACTATGAGGGCTTATTCTGAGTCAGGGTCAGTTAGCTAAAGGGCTATAAAACTTTGGGAAACAAACTCATTTCATGCTTGGACTCTTATGAGAAAACTGAGGACATTCTTAGCAAAGCAGCTTTCACAGGATTTTATATATTCTCTCTTAGGCCTGATCGCTCCAGGGAACTTACCTTTTTCTGCCCAGGGCTGTACTGCCCTCTGTTATTGTTTCAGGCTTAAGTCAGGCAGGGGAAGTAAGACAGACAAGAGATTAGGAGACTTCTTACAGACAGAATGAGGACTCAGGCTATGTCAGAGCTGAGGGGTGAGGGTCCATCACCCCCTTTTTCTATAGACCACAAGTCTTTCCCTGAGGGCCCCTTCATGACTGTGTCTGTATTAGGTCTTTCCTCCCTTGAAGAATCTTATCCATCATTGGCTAACCAGTCATCCACTCAGGGCCAAGCAGGGTGAAGTAAAGGGGGCAGAGGTGGTGCCCCTGACAGAAAGATAAACTTTGTCTCCTTAGTGACTTAGTGTCCAAAGGTCTCTCACTCAGCCTTAGCCATGGGGGATTACAGCTTCTGAAACCAAGCAGGGTGGTTCCCAACAGGCCTGATTATTTGCATGAACATGATAATAGTAACGGATCATATAAACTCTTTTAAATCTACTTTGCTGGAATTTTACAAGTAACCTTCAGACTGAGCTTTAGTCAGCCCTTCAGGGCCCAGAAGCCAAACCACACAGTTGCCATATGGCTTTGCCTGCAATACCTATAGGATTGGGTGGATTCCTCAAGTTCTTGAGTTCCTTGAAATAACTTTAAATTCCTTCCTTATCATCTTTCAGGAAAGCAACCTTTGTTTCTTACCTGGAAAGACTGCCATGAACCACATGACTAAGCAAGGTATAAGACCACTTCTCCAAGGGGCTCTTATTGGCTTCAAAAGTCAATCTTAATTCCTTAAGGCAGGGGTGTCAGACTCATTTTCATCAGGGGCCATATGAGCCTCACAGTTGCCTTCAAAGAGCCAAAATAATTTTAGGACTGTATAAATGTAACTTCTCCATAACTATTAGGGAGCCAAAATTACATTCAGCCCTTTGAAAGCAACCTGAGGCTCATGTGGCTCCCAGTGAAGATGAGTTTGACTCCCCTGGTTTAAAGCTTTCTGGTGACATTCAGAGTCCATGCATGGCTTTTGATTGATATTTCAGACAAAGACTTGGTTAATAAAGCCACATTTGGAAATTGGTACTATTATAAAGAGAATAGGTTCTTATTGGGTTTATGCAACCAAACGTATTTCCATGAAAGTAATATTCATTAAGAGTTGTCAAATTCTGGAGGGATTAAGTAGGAAGGAAAATCAAAAAGTTTCAAATGTTGCTTTTGAGAGTATAACTTACAAATTGTTCTAGGAAAAAAAAGGAAGTTTCCTTATATCTGGAAAAACAAAAAGATTTAAATTTAGGAGTTCCAACCAAGATGGAGGCATAGGTAGAAACACTTTACTTCCTCACACAACCAAAAGAAGGATAACAACCAATCTAAAACCAATAAACAACCAGAAGTGTCATAAAATCAAACTGCATGGAACTATGACAACCAAGGAGTTAAAGAAAACATTCATCCAGACTGGTAAGAGGGGGAAAGGAAAGGAGATGGGCAGCCAAGAGGAGAGGATGTGTGGCAAAGCAGCAGACCACATGGGAGAGGCGGGGCTGGCTGAACGGGAAACTAAAGACTCAAAGCTGGTTATTGCCACTATGGGAGAAACTCTCAGCTTCACATGAGAGAGTTCATTGGAAAGTGGGGCTAGGGTGGAAGAAGCAAGTGGCATTGTTCCTTCATTCACCCCTCCTTCATGGACAGTGCCACAATGAATAAAGAGGATTGCCTCACCTTGGCAAATATCTAAGGCCACACCCCCTTACAACATAACAAGTGCAACGAGGCAAATAAATATGGCTCAAATAAAAAAAAAAACAGATAAAAACTTCAGAAAAAGGACTAAGTGATGAGGCGATAGCCAACCTATTTGATGGAGAGTTCAAAACATTGATAATCAGGATGCTTACAGAACTTATCAAGCTTAGTCGCAAAATGAAGGAACAAATGAAGTCTACCCAAAGTAAAATAAAGCAAAATATACATGGATCCCACAGTGAAAGGAAGGAAACCAGGATTCAAATAAATGATTTGGAAGAAAAGGAAGAAATAAACATCCAACCAGAAGAGAATGAAGAAACAAGAACTTTAAAAAATGAGGAGAGGCTTAGGAACCTCTGGGACAACTTTGAACATTCCAATGTCTGAATCTTAAGGGTATCAGAAGGAGAAGAACAACAGCAAGAAGTTGAAAACATATTTGAACAATAATGAAGGATAAACTTCCCCAATTTGGTGAAGGAAATAGATTTCCAGAAAGTCCAGGAAGCCCAGAGAATCCCAAAGAAATTGAACCCAAGGAAGAACACACCAAGTCACATCATCATTAAGTTACCCAAGATTAAAGATAGAGAGAAACTTAGAAGAGTAAGAGGAAAGGAGAGGGTTACCTGCATAAGAGTACCCATAAGACTATCAGCTGATTTCTCAAAAGAAGTCTTAGAGGCAAGAAGTAACTGGAAAGAAATATTTGAAGTCATGAAAGGCAAGTACCTACATCCAAGATTACTCTACCCAGCAAAGCTATCATTTAGAATGAAAGGGCAGATAAAGTGTTTCCCAGATAAAGTAAAGTTAAACTAGTTCATTATTACCAAGTCCTTATTATATGAAATGTTAAAGGGACTTATCTGAGAAATAGAAGAATGTCAAAAAACTATGAATGGTAAAATGACAAGAAAATCACAATATCAACAACTGAACCTAAGAAACAAAACCAAAAATAAGCAAACAACTAGAACAGGAATAGCACCAGAGAAATGGATGTCACATGTAGGGTTCTCAGTGAGGAGGGGGAGGAGAAGAAGGGGTGTGGAAATAAGGGAATAAGAAGCATAATTGGTAGGCATAAAATAGAGGGGGAGAGGGTAAGAATGGTATAGGAAATGGGAGTCAAAAAAACTTATATGTATAACCCAAGGACATGAACTAAGGAGGGGAATGCTGGAGGGTTGGGGGTGCAGGGAGGAGGGGAGATAAAGAGGAGAAAAGAATTGGGAAAGCTATAATAGCATGGTCAATAAAATAAACTTATACAAAAAAGCTTTAAAATTAGCAATATTCTGAACAAAGTTATAAAAATAACAATTGTCTTTAGTTCATTTAGTTCCGTATACCCAATTTTCTTTATCTTGACTATTCTCCAGTATTTCCATAAATTCAGTTACTCTGAGAGTTCTCTAAATTTTTATTTATTTTAAAGATATGACCTACTTAGATACCTGTAATTTACAGTAAGTCAGAGTTCTTTTCTATTAACCTTTGCAAAGATACATTTACATATGCATTAGAATAAAGCAGTGACTTTTTATAAATGATCAAATTTAAAATGACATGGTTGTAGATTCATTTAAAATGCAACTGATAAAGAACTTAGCTTCTTTGTAAGATACAACATTTCAAGATAAGACTTTCTTGATAAGTAATAATTACTCTGAAATAACATAAAAGAATAATATAAAGCCCATATTTTTAGATTTAACACAATCTTAATATACATAAAGCACCCTGGCTGGTGTGGCTCGGTGGATTGAGTGCTGGACTGAGAAGCAAAGGGTCGCTGATTCAATTCTCAGTCAGAGCACATGCCTGGATCGCAGGCCAGGTCCCCAGTAGGGGGTGTACAAGAAGCAACCACACATTGATGTTTCTCTCCCTCTTTTTCTCCTTCCATTCCCCTCTCTCTAAAAATAAATAAAATTAAAAATATATATACATAAAGCTAAGGAGATGCAAGAACAATTCATAAATTCCCAATGCATAGGTTACAAATATCCAAAGATCAATACTTGATGTCCCCAGAGGGAACCATCACTCTTGGCTTGTTCAGTATCATTAACAGGACACTTGTTACCCCTGAGAGCTTCCTGTTTGAACTTGATCTGAATCTTTGCAAGTTGGTCCGTGGGGCTGCTTGAAATTTCCAGAAAATCTATTTGATAAAAATATATGTATTCAAATAAAATATTATTATTCTGTTTGGCAGAAGCTTCCCATGTAATTTTAAACAAGCCTAATTAGTTCAAAAGCTTTTCTTTTATAAGAAAAGAGAATAAATCCTTGAGGTATTCCAGCGGCCCATTGGAATAACTCAAAGTCATTTCTCAGTTTTTAAAACTTAAACTTTGGGAAGATTGTCAACTATATTTAATCAATAGAGTATAACATAAATGTTTTGTGAAACATTTTTATAATAACCCTAAAAGATATTAATTAAACTTAAAAACATTTTTAATATCAAATATTTTGTCCAGAACATAGGATCCTGCTTAATTTATATAAGTACCCAATATTTTAGGCTAATAGAATATTACACACTATATGCCATCCAGAGGCATAAAACACATTACCTGTAATACACTGACAAATACATACCAAGTAAAGACCACATACGAAGACTGAACACATAAATACCATACACATAATTTGAATTACTAATTTTTGTAGAGAAAGCATAAGATTTCTCTTATTTGCTTTTGACAGTTTTTAAGAAGCCTAAAAAGGGGATGAAAGGTCTTAAATACCAAGCAAGGGGACACTCTCAATAAAAGATTTAAGGATGGTTAATGAGTGGTGGAAGTAAAGTCTGGGATCCAAGGAGTCTAGCTGCAGGGAAGAGACTAGGTAGGGCTGCTTTGGCCCCCGAAGGGTCGGAAACCTGGTAACAAGAGATAAATGCTCCAGATGGAGGGCAGAGAGTTATAGTCCACACCAGCAGTGAAATTCAAGATATAGATGTGTTTCCTTGTGCCTGAGGGAGATTTTACCAATGGCAAGAGCACCAGCCAGATGCCCTGGGAATGAATTTAATGCACACAAACAGGAGACTCAATAGAAAGTCCATTTGAAAAAGCCACACTGGAAGAAAGAGAGAAAGCATGTTTAAGAGAAAGCCAATTTGACCCATGGATGTGTTTACCCTATGCTCTGAGGGTGGCCTTATTAATGACAAGGGGAAGAAACCAGGTGCCCCGGGAGTGGATTTATCCCACTCAGACAGGGTATTTAACTCCATGCCTGACCATGTATGTGTTTATTCTTTGCACTGAAGGTGGCCTTATCAATGACCAGAGCAACAGACAAAGGGAAAGAAATGGGCCCCTTCAAATGTCAGGGGTGATTTGTTCCTGACTCACTGGACCAAGGTCCCAGGTATCACCTGGGGATGGTCATGTAGGGTGACTCCATGTCCAGAGGGCAGGCTTACTTTTCATCTCAGCATTAATAAAACACATCTTGGTGAAGTCCCCTATTTTTAGATTGTTTAAATCAATTGTAACTTTTAGGCCTGTGAAACTTAGTATCTGCTATTTTCAAATGCAATCACAAGAAAATAATTTCCACATACATCATAAAGCACAAATAAGGATTAAAACAAGGAGGCACCCAAGGGTTGCCATAACCCAAATTTGTAAATTCAGTCCAATGAAAAATGTTGCAAATGCAAGGGAACCATAAGAGTAACAGGTCTGGTTACACTTCAATTCTTGGGAGAATTATCACAGACTTCAGGAAGTTACTTTAAAGATATGTAGCAAGAGCAAGTCGGAAAACATTATTAGAATCAGTAAACAACCAGTGGTATTCAAAGTCCCACAGCTGTTGATGTGATTAGCTGCAATTTATCAATTTGTCCCTTTAAGAAAAAGTCCCTCTTAGGTGATGTTGAATATCACTCCAGGAATGCTGGCTGGAATTCCACTGGAGTGTGATGACACATAGCTTGGAGAAGTCTGGATCAGGAGGGTCCAGTGGGTGGAGGTGGGTGGTGGCCAGGGAAGCCTTTTGTGTGGTATGGCTTCATCTTCTTCACCTGCAGTTCCAGAGATCTTTCTGCAGAGTAAATACAGACATACACTCTTTCTCGAATTAATAGTTCAACTGGGCCTTTCTATTTTTCCTTCCCCTAAAGAGTCTTTATATAAGACCCAAAGGGAGTGGGAAGGCAGGCCTGTATTGCACAAGGTGCTTGCTGTGGGTGACTACAGATTATCATTAAAATTCAAAAATTTTTATGTATATATTGCTAGCATGTTTAAATTTCTGGGGGGTATTTCTTGACTCCACCCTTTTTAATAATGTTTTAAAGGTCTGGTGAGCTCTTTCAACAATGGCTTGGCCCTTAGAGCTATAAGGGGATACCTGTTTTATGTCGAATTCCCCATATTTCTAAGAAAACCTGGGTGGCTTGCACAATATATCCTGGGCTGTTATCAGTTTTACTTTGCTGAGGCCATCCTAAATGATTAAAGGCCTCAGGTCAATGAGTTCTAATATTCTTCGCTGACTCCCCAGAGAGGGGGGTCACATATATAACACCTGAGTAAGTGCCTGCTTGGAAAAACAGGCCTCCTGCTGTTCCTGCAAGCTGCAATGAGTTAATTATCCTAGGTCTAGATTTTGGAGTGTTTTAAAGACTTAAATGCTTAATATTCCTTTTATTTCCTTTCCACTTACATTTCCTCTTCAACTATTCACTTTAATGTACTTTCTTTCCATACCACACATGAATGTATCTATCTTTTTCCTTTATTCCTTCTTACTTTCCTACACAATCCTATGCTTTCCTTTCCTTCACTTTCTTAATTCCTTCTTACTTTTCTCCTATTCAATCCTGTACTTTCCTTTCCTTCACTTTCTTAATTCCTTCTTTCCTGACCATCTACAGCTTACTTGAACTTTCTGCAAGATACATAATCCACACACTTTTGCGGGGCTGAGAAATGCCCCCATCCCAGGTATAAAAATGCAAACAAAAATAAAAAATCTCTTGTTTGAAATTAAGCATGCTGGCAGCTTCTTAAAAACTCGGAAGCTGCTGTTCCTTATCTCAGAGATGACCTGGCTGGAAATTCCTTCTGAGACTACTGCTCACCCACTGGGCTTCCCAGGTGCTGGCAAGGGATTATGCTGCAAAACCGAGGCCGGCCCTGGGGCGGGACCCCGAGGCCCGCACCGTGCCCAGCGCCCAGCCACCGCAAAGCACAGAAAAGTTGCTCCTCCAGCAAGGGCACAGGGAGAGAGATAGAAGCTTGGGAAGGGAACTGGACTCCAACCCGGCCGGGATCCTCGCAGCGCAGCGTGGTCCCGGGCGCTCGTGCTTGGGCACCGGTGCCGTCGCTGCTCTCCCGGCGCCCTGGCACCTAGTCACCACGGGCCCACCGGGCTTCCCAGGCACGGTAGGCGCCCGCCCTAGGCGGGCAATTCATGGGAAGCTCCAGCCCACATCAAGAGTCCGGCCAGCCCTATGGGAGACTCGGCTTGCGCTGCTTGCCCGTGGGCCCAAGCTGCTACCTACAGCCGACATTGGGGAAGCTAGCATCATTCCTCCAAAATGTAAAGATCCCTTATGTGGGAGCCCAAGCTGCTGAACCTAAAACATTGCTCTCCGTCTAAAAAGAGCTTGTTCCTTAATGAACAAAAGAATTTTTTCTAAAATTCCTCCTGCCGCGATGCGGCGCTTACAAAACCAGTTTCAGTGCCCCTCCCCCAGCCCACCACTGGGGCGCTCTCTCTGCCTGCCGGTACCTGGGAGGGGGATGGAGCAAAGAGTGCAGCAGAGCCCTGCACCCAAACAAAAGAATTTTTCCTCAACTTCCTTAGTGCAGGGGAGAGAAATGAGAAGAAAACCACTCAAGAGGTGGCAACAGTAACCTTTCCTCTGATCTGTAACACGCCTGGGAGCCTTACCGAAAGGTGCTCCTGGGTCCCTATGGGGATGAAGCCCTGATTTCCGTACCACTTAGACGTGCTGTCCAATGACAATGGCTCGTAACCTCTGGTAAAGCAGGTTTCAGGTCTCTGTTCCGTGTGCCAGATGCGGGGCCCCTGTCCTGGGCACCAGATGTGGAGGGGCTCCGCCCGCAGAGCCCCATCCCTCCACCACAGATGAAAATAAAAACTACCAAGACATGACTGCTTGGGGAGGAAAGGTGGTCAAACTCTCAGAGGAGAATGACCCAGAGCCCCATCCTCACTAGGCTTTTATTGAGCTCAAATACATGGGAAATACAGGTATGTCAGGCGACAAGGATCAAATAATGGTTAACATTTCAAAGCAATCTGAGGGCTTAATCTGAGTCAGTGTCTGTCTGGAAAAGGGGTTGCCAAACTTTGGGAGACATACTCATTTCCTCCTGGGACACTTATCACCTAAGCGAGAGCACTCTTAGCAAAGCAGGTTTCACAGGACTTTAAGAATTCTTTCTGACTTCCAGCCAAGATGGAGGCATAGGCGGACACACTGTGCCTCCTCTCACAACCAAAATTAAGGACAACAAATATTTAGAAACAAGAAAACAACCAGAACTTATGGAAAATTGAACTGTACGGAAGTCCAACAACCATTCATCCAGACCGGTAAGAGGGGCGGAGTCGCAGTAGGAAAAAGTGGAGGTGCGGACCCGGGAACGCAAGTAGCAGCGGCTCGCAGTTCCCAGGTGCACGGGCGGTGGCTGGCGGTCCTGGGGCACACAGGCGGCAGCTGGTAGACCCCGGGCACAGGGGGACAACTGTGCAGATCCAGTGAGGACGCACAAGGCGGCTGGCTGACCAGGGGGTCCCACATTCACGCACGCAGACGGTCCAGGCAGAGGGGAAGTGGCAGAAGGGACTGCATCCAGGAGAGAGCGGAGCAGGCCCCATTGTTCCCTCTCAGACCCCACCCCCACATACAGCGTCACAACCCAGCGACTGGGCTACCCCACACTGGGGAGCGCCAGAGGCTCCACCCCTCACTACGTAACAGCACGCGCGCGTGCGCAGATAATCCAGGTGAAGGGGAAGCAGCGGAAGGGACCAGAGTCCAGAGGGGAGCGGAACAGGCACCATTCTTCCCTCTCGGACCCCGCCCCCACCTAAAGCGTCACAACCCAGCGACTGGGCTGCTAAGGCTCCACCCCTCATACGTAATAGCTGCGACCAGACTAAAACCAAAACAAAACAAAACAAAAAACCCCACCAAAAATGGCTCAAACTGGAGACAAAATGAAAACCCCGGAGTCAATTCCTTTAAGCAGTGAAGAGATAGCCAACCTATCAGATGCACAGTTCAAAGCACTGGTCATCAAAATGCTCACAGAATTGGTTGATTTTGCTCATAAATTAGATGAGAAAATGCAGGCTACAATACGTGAAATGAAGGAAGATGCATGGGGAACCGATAGAGATGGAGGGAAAACTGGGACTCAAATCAATGGAGTGGACCAGAAGGAAGAAACTAACAACCAAACAGCAAACGAGGAAGAAACAAGAATTCAAAAAAATGAGGAGAGGCTTAGGAACCTCCGGGACATCGTTAAACATCCCAACATCCGAATTATAGGGGTCCCAGAAGGAGAAGAAGAGCAACAAGTAGAAAACTTATTTCAACAAATAATAAAGGAGAACTTCCCCAATCTGGCAAAGGAAATAGACTACCAGGACGTCCAGGAAGCTCAGAGAGTCCCGAAGAAGTTGGACCCAAGGAGGAACACACCAAGGCACATCGTAATTACATTAGCCAAGATTAAAATGAAGGAGAGAATTCTAGAAGTAGCAAGGGATAAGGGGACAGTCACCTACAAAGGAGTTCCCATCAGACTGTCAGCTGATTTCTCAAAAGAGACCTTACAGGCAAGAAGGGGCTGGAGAGAAATATTTGAAATCCTGAAAAGCAGGGACCTACATCCAAAATTGCTCTTTCCAGCAACGCTGTCATTTAGAATGGAAGGACAGATAAAGCGCTTCTCAGATAAGGTCAAGTTCAAGGAGTTCATCATCACCAAGCTCTTATTATATGAAATGTTAAAGGGACTTATCTAAGAAAAAGAAGATCAAAAATATGACAGTGAAAAGACAGCAAACTCACAGCTATTAAGAACCACACCTAAAACAAAAGCAAACTAAGCAAACAGCTAGAACAGGAACAGAACCACAGAAATGGAGATCATATGGAGGGTTAGCAACAGGGGCGTGGGGGGGGGGAGGTACAGAGAATGAGTAGCATAGATAGTGGGTAGAAAATAGACAGGGGGAGGGCAAGAATAGTATGGGAAATGTAGAAGCTAAAGAACTTATGACACAAGGACATGAACTAAAGGGGGGAATGTGGGTGGGAGAGGGTGTGCAGGGTGGGGGGAATGATAAGGGAGAAATGGGACAACTGTAATAGCATAATCAATAAAATTTGTTAAAAAAAATAAAAAGAAAAAGAAAAAGAAAAAAAAAATTCTTTCTTATGCCCGATCACCCAGGGAGCCATCCTGGCCTGTACAGGGCTGCACCACTTGCCCTCACAGTTTCAGGCTTTAAGCCAATTGGGAAGCAGGAGACATCTCCCAGACGGAAATGAGGACTTGGGCTCATAATAGCCGGGTAGGCGAGGGTCCATCACATCTTCTTTGCTGCAGCCCCCCGAGTCCTTCCATGAGGCCTCCCAAGTGGTTGTGTCTGGCTTAGGTTGCCCCTCCCATGAGGAGTCTTACTCGTCATTGACTGCCAACCAAGCACTGGGGCCAGAGATGGATGAGGCAGAAGAAGTGCTCCTGCCAGGGAGATAAACTTTGTCTCTTTAGTAGGTCATGCCCTTGTGACAGAACAGACCCAGATGAAGTGGGTCCCTAGGCTCTTACACAGCCCACCATGGGGTGAGGGTTGCAACTCCTGAAACCAAGCTGAACGGTCCACGACAGTGAAGGATTTATTCCACAGCTGACAGGTAGGTTTCCCCACACCAATGAAGGCAAGAGAAAGTATAATGAAAACAACTCCAGGTACCACCAGAGTCATCAATGTCACTAGAGAGAAATTAGATGGAGGAAGGGGTACTGGAACCTGAGATTTCTTTCTTCACAAATTTAAAATTTCTCAACCTTCACAAACCTTTTTACAACTTTCACAAACTTTCTTATCCCTTTAGAAATAACCATTCTTAGAAAAACTCACTTTCAATCCCATTCTTCAAAATTGCATCTCCATGACTTATGCCTTCTATTACTAAAACCAGATACATTTCTTCCCAATGAAATTTGAACTTAATGTTTAGAAACCTCAATTTTTAATAATGACTGAAATAAGCAACTGACATTTCCTAGATTGACTTATGAACACATCTATCTCATCACCATTAGAAATGTAAGTTCCTCTATTGGGAAACATATTCTCACTTTCCAGAAACACACCTCCAATAAAGCAAAAGATATTTATCTACAGCTCCGAATCTGCTCTATAACCTCTTTGTAATAAAAAGCCAAAAGCAGGTCTAGCAATCTATATTTCAGTATTTCATGTTATTTCAAAATACCTAGATATTCAATAACTAAGCAGAATTTACTAATTTAGAAGGGAATAGCTGAAATAAATTAAATCAATTACTCAGATAAAGCTAAGATTATCCCTCTTTTGATAAGAATTATCTTCCCAAAATTTGCATTTTAAAAGATGTCCTGGACAAGTGTTCTTGAAGAAGCCCAGGTGTTTGCATTTCAAAAATGTAGGGAAAGAAAAACAAGCTTCTCCTGTAAGAATTTTGGTTTCATCAGGTGAATGGGCTAGAAAAGCAGCTTGAGTTTAAAGTGCTACTTTTTTCTTTTCATTCAGAGACAGGCCCATTTTTTCTCCGAGGATTTAGCAGCTCCCAGGTCTCCAAAGGAAGAATATAGAATGTTTTACAATCTGGGAGGGGGGGGTGAGAGTTTCTCCCTCTTTGTAACCTTATTTTTACTTAACATGGGCACAGTGGAGCCAAACCTAATTCCAAATGGGAGTTGAATGCAGGACTTGGGTTAGGTAGGTAAGGGATAGCACCACCCCTGCTGGATAATGTTGATCAAATATATATAAAGGACATATGGGCAAAGCCAAAGGGGGGTAGGATTGAGGGCGAGAGGTGGGGGTGGGTAGGGTGGGGGAGAGTGATGTGGAGCAAATGAAGACAACTGTATTTGAACAACAATTAAAAAAAAAAAAAGAGCATGGCTTTAAGGGAATAGAGTGCCACTGAGCTCGAAAACAAATATGGGGATGCAGAATGTAGAGAGAGGCACATTTGAATGAAAAGTCATAGTTAGGAGAAAGAGGCCAGGAATCCCCACTGAAGTTTAAAATCTTGTCTTCTCCTCTAGAGAACTAAGCCTAAGAAGGTGATCAAGATGGCAACAGTAAAGGTCAAATTGGAGGATGGTATTATAGTTATGAGATCTATCCATGAGTCAGACTTCCCGCTCACCCAGTTTGTATTCAGGCCAGGCCATGTTGCAATAGAAAATCAAGGGCTTGGGTTTTAGGTCAGTATGCCTCAGAGCCTTCAAGATCTTACATAGATATCCCAAAGGGGAGTCTTTGGGTGGGATTGATTGAGTATTGCCCATACTGAGAATTACAAAAGGGAAGGATATCTCAGGGACAAGAACAAACAAGAGAGGGGAAGGTTTGAGAAGGATATCCTCAACTCAAATGACCTAGAGATCTGTGGTCAGAGTTGAGCATCCTTGGACCTGCGGCCAGACCAAGCCATGAAGATTTGTCTCAGAGCCAGGCATCCCTTGGCTCCAAGAGCAGAAAAAACCCACCAGGGAGATGGTTGGAGGTGTCACTCAAAACCCTGGGAAAGTGAGACCCAGTACAGGGCTTTACAACAATGAGACAAGGGAATAAGCTATTACTTTCAACAAAGTGAATGTTTTTGTCCTGGATTCAGAGAGACTTACTGATCACTAGCTGTGGAGGTGGATGAGGAGGAGGTTGTCCACAGAGTCTGGAGAGACAGAGAAGTATTAGAATCCTTTCTCCAAACCTCACAGAGACAGAGCTGGAGGTTAGCCTGGGTCAAGCTCCTGCTGTCCACAGCTCCCCTAGTCACGAGTCTCAGGAGGCTGGAAGAGAGGGATAGAGATTGTTCCCATATGGGGCACCAGAAGTTTAGGGTGGTCGGTGACACAGGCTGTGAAATAAGAGAACAAAAAGAGAACAAAGTGTAGAGAGTAAAGTTTTTATTCTCCAGCAAAGGAGAGGGGCATGGTGTGGAGAGATACGTAGGGGACCAATTTGTTTTAGTCTGGCAAATGTGACTCAGCTCTGTATGGAAATCCTACAGAAGTGAAGTGGTGGGCAGGAGCCAGACCTTCAAACTGAGTTTTCCCATGGGAATCAGGCCTAGAAAATGCATACAGACTGTTATGGCTTGCTCTTGCTAAAACTCCATCACCCTGGTCTAAAACAACAAATGTGTATTGTCTATCTTCAAGGCAATTTCCAAAGCCTGTGTGAATTTTCCCAAGGACAGAACTAATCAGCTCACTGCCATTCCCCTTTACATGTTATTTTCATTTCCTTGATAGTACCTAAAATGTAGACAATAATATCCTATGTAATAAATAATAAATCCTTCTTTGATGTAAGACCCGAGAAAAACAATAAAAGGCTGTCTAGGCAAAGGTTGGAGCACTCTCCTCTTGAGAGAGTAGCTGAGGCACTCATAGGCACTTTCCTCTTGTGTAGCCATGCCATTCCCTTTTTCTCCACAGGATTGCTGTGCATTTATTCTCGTCTTCAGTCACAACAGATGGATTCTGCTGGCTAGAGTCTGCCACAGAGATACACCAGCATTGAGGGGTAGGGGTTTTGAGCTTTTATTGGATTATAATTGGATTAAAAAGGATGGGGTGGGGGGGTTTGGAGGAATGATGGTGGCGTGGTAGGAGGGAACAGATTCCATTTCCCCCTACACGCAGGAGAAAAACCTGGCCGATCTACAGAAGAACAGAGCAGACAAGGAACAGTAACACAGCATATTTGAGAATAAGAGATCGAAAATTGTAGCAGTCATTGAAAAACCAGTCAGTAAGGAAAGTACTTCAGAACAATAGGAGCCCAGGGATAAGCGCGGAGAGCAGGGCGGCTGAGGTCCAAGCATGCCCCAGGGCTCTCGGGAGGGAGCTGGGTCAGCCACTGAAATGAACTGAGAGATCCTAGGGGCTAGCATGCAACTGCGGGCCGAGCAATAGTAGTTGCCCCACTCCAGGTCACTGCGCAACTTTGAACTGAGTTTTCGTGGTCACCAGGTGACTTGTGAGATCATAGTTGCTCTGACTGCAGACGAAGGTGCATGTGAAGTGAGACAACTGCATGAAAATAGGCACCCACACGGGAACACACACAGTCGAGGGATTGTGGGCATGCGCAAAGTCATAGGCGCTGGCCACTGGAGACAGCTGTGGGACCATAGTCACCAATGCACAGGCGGGCGCATGAATGCAGACAGCTCAGGGCCATAGGCACAGGTGCCAGATGGTTGCAGGGTCATAGGCCCCGGGCCACCACAGAAACCTACACAGGAGAACCGAGCTCACACCCATAAACTCGGGGAAGTGCATGCACACCAGGAGGCTCAGAACACATGCTGGAGAGAGGCACCTACTAACTCTGGGGACAGTAGCACAATGATGACTGAGTGCTGAACACAGAGAAAAGTAATACGATCACCCCTCGGCCATTGCAGCCAGCAAGACCAGAAAAACTGGCTCAGCAAGTTTGGAAACAAGAGTTTTCTGTTTCCAGGGGTTTTGGGGGGTTCTTTTTTTTTTTTGGGTTTTGGTTTTGTTTTTGTTTTCCTTTTTTGGTTGGTTGTTTTTGTTTTTTGTTTCACTTGTTTGTTTTTGGTTTTTTTTTTTTGTTTGTTTGCGTGCCTGTCTGTTTATATAATTGTTTCTAATTATTATTTCTTTATTACTTTTATCTTCTATTTTACTCCCCAACTCATTTTGCCTCTCTTTACTTCTTTCTTGTTTTATTCCCTCTCCCTTTATTTCCAATCTTATCTCTTCTACCTTCCTCTTTTCTTCTTTCTTCTTCTTTCATTTTTTTCCCACTCTTCTCCTTTTAAATACCCACAAGTATTTAAGTGAGACAAAAAAAAAAAAAAACCCAAACAAACCTGGAACTGTGAAAAAAAACAGAGTTGGTCCCAAAAGGAGGGTATCCCAGCTGATGAGACAGTGGAAGCTGTGAACAGCAGGGTATCTGAAGGAGAATCCACCACTGAATCTCACAGGTATTCTACCACAGAAGGTCACACCACAAACCCAGGGAGCCATAACAGATCGATTTAAGAAGCTGAGGCTAACAACAAGAGTCTTACAAACAATGGGAAGGCAAAAAAACAATCCCCAAATGAAAGGAAAGGAGGAAGCTGCAGAAAGAATGCTAAATGAAACTGAGGGAACTCAACTATCAGATATTGAGTTCAAAGCAATGGTTGTCAGGAAGGTCCAGGAGCTCTCAATGAGCTACCAGAAACTACAGGGAAGTTATGATGAACTCACTGCAAACTATATCAAAATGAAAAAGGAAATAGAAACTATCAACAAGGGCCAAGAGGACATGAAGAATACAATTTCTGAACTGAAGAACACAGTAGAAGGAATGAAAAGCAGAATCAATGAAGCAGAAGATTGGATCAGCGAGTTGGAGAACAAAATAGAAAAAAACACCCAGAATGAGCCACATAAGGAAAAGAGGCTCAGAAAGAATGAAGAGGGTTTAAGAGAAATGCAAGACAACATGAAACGGAATAATATCCATATAATAGGGATACCAGAAGGAGAAGGAGAAGAGCAAGGGATAGAAAACCTGTTTGAAAAAGTAATGATGGAAAACTTTCCTAATTTGATGAGAGAAAAAGACACACAAATCCAGGAAACACAGAGAGTCCCAATCAAGAGGAACCCAAACAGGCCCACTTCAAGACACATCATAATTAAAATGGCAAAACTCCAAGACAAAGAGAGAATCTTAAAGGCAGCAAGGGAAAAAAGGAAGTAACATACAAGAAAGCCCCAATAAGGTTAGCAGCTGACTTCTCAATGGAAACACTCCAAGCCAGAAGAGAATGGCAAGAAATGTTCCAAGCAATGAGAACCAAAGGCCTGCAAGCAAGACTACTTTATCCAGCAAGGCTTTCAATTGAGAGAGAAGGCCAAAAAAGGAATTTTCCAGACAAAAGAAGTCTAAAAGAATACACCTCTACCAAACCAATTCTGCAAGAGATACTAGAGGGACTGTTTTAAGGGAAGAAAGGAAAAGACAGAGAGAGAAAGAGAGAGAGGAACACAGGTATGAAAATGGCAATGAATAAATACCTATCAATAATAACCTTAAATGTAAATGAATTAAATGCTCCAATCAAAAGACATAGAATAGCTGAATGGATAAGAAAGCATGACCCACACATATGCTGTCTACAAGAAACCCACCTCAGGATGAAAGACCTACACAGACCTACAAAAAAAGGGCTGGAAACAAATTTTCCAAGCAAATGGACAGGAAAAAAAGCTGGGGTAGCAATACTCATATCAGACAAAATGGACTTCAAAAGAAGAGCCATAAAGAGAGATCCAGAAGGTCACTTCACAATACTTAAGGGAAGAATCCACCAAGAAGACATAAATATTGTAAATATATATACACCCAACGGAGGAGCACCTAAATACATCAAGAAAATCTTAGAGGACTTAAAGAAAGATATTGACAGCAACACAATTACAGTAGGGGATTTCAACACCCCATGTCAAAAGTGGACAGATCTTCCAAACAAAATATCAACAAAGATATTGTGGCATTGAACAACACTCTAGAGGAAATGGACTTAACTGATATATATAGAGTCCTTCATCTCAAAGAAACTAAATCCATGTTCTTTTCAAATGCACATGGTACATTTTCAAAGATAGACCACATGATAGGACACAAAACAAGCCTCAACAAATTCAACAAAATTGAAATCATACAAAGCATTTTCTCTGACCACAAGGGACTGAAAGTAGAAACCAACCCCAAGGAGAAAAACCCAAAACCCTCAAAACCATGGAGATTGAATAGCATGCTATTAAACAATGAATGGGTCAAGAATGAAATTAGGGAGGAAATAAAAGAGTTTCTGGAAACAAATGATAATGAACTCAGATGGACCAAAAACTTATGGGACACAGCAAAGGCAGTCCACAGAGGGAAGTTTATAGCGATACATTTCTACCTAAAGAAGACAGAAACATTTCAAACAAATGACTTAACCCTACACCTACAAGAACTCGAGTATCAACAAAAAAGACAGCTCAGAGTAAGTAGAACGAAGGAAATAACCAAGATCAGAGCAGAATTAAATGACATAGGGACTAAAAGCACAATTCTAAAGATCAATGAATCCAGGAGCTGGTTCTTTGGAAAGATAAATAAAACCCACAAGCCTTTAAGCAGGTAATCAAGAAAAGAACAGAGAGGACTCAAATAAACAATCAGAAATGAAAGAGGAGAGATTACAATGGACACCACAGAAATACAAAGGACTGTAAGAAATTACTATGAAGAACTGTATGCCAAGAAATTTGAAAACCTGGGTGAAATGGACAAGTTTCTAGAAAAATATAATCTTCCAAAACTCAATGAAGAAGAAGCAGAAAGCCTGAACATACCAATAACAGCAGATGAAGTTGAAGCAGTAATAAAAAAAACTCCTGACCCACAAAAGCCCTGGACCAGATGGTTTCACAGGAGAATTCTACAAAACATTTAAGGAAGAGCTAACCCCTATCCTTCACAGACTATTCCAAAAAATCCAAAAGGATGGATGACTCCCAAATTCTTTTTATGAAGCCAGCATCATCCTAATCCTAAAATCAGATAAAGGCAAAACAAAGAAGGAGAACTTCAGGCCAATATTGCTGATGAACATAGATGCTAAAATCCTCAACAAAATATTGGCAAACTGCATCCAACAATACATTAAAAAGATCATACACCATGACCAAGTGTGATTCATCCCAGGGATGCAAGGATGGTTCAACATTCACAAATCAGTGAATGTAATTCATCCCATAAACAAAAGCAAAAACAAAAATCACATGATCATATCAATAGATGCAGACATAGCATTTGATAAGGTACAACACCCATTTATGATAAAAACACTCAGCAAAGTGGGAATAGAGGGAGCATTCCTCAACATAATAAAGGCCATATATGAGAAACCTACAGCCAACACCATACGCAACAGGCAAAAATCTAAAATCTTTTCCACGAAGATCAGGAACAAGACAAGGTTATCCACTTTCACCACTTCTATTCAATATAGTATTGGAAGTCTTAGTCACAGCAATTAGAGAAGAAAAGGAAATAAAAGGCATCCAAATTGGAAAGGAGGAAACAAGACTATCATTGTTTGTAGATGACATGATAGTGTATATAGAAAATCCTATAGACTCAGCCAAAAAATTGCTCAACTTAATAAATGAATTTGGCCAAACAGCCAGATACAAAGTCAATATCCAGAAATCAAAGGCATTTGTGTATATCAACAATGAAACAGCGGAAGCAGAAATAAAAAAAAAAGAAATTCCATTCGATATAGCAAAAACAAAAATAACATACCTAGGAGTAAACCTAACCAAGGATTGTAGACCTGCATGCAGAAAAATACACAACACTGAAGAAAGAAATCAAGGAAGACACAAACAAATGGAAGCAAATACCATGTTCATGGGTTGGAAGAATCCACATCATTGAAATGTCCATACTACCCAAAGCAATTTACAGATTCAATGCAATACCTATTAAAGTAACAATGGCATATTTCACAGACATAGAACAAACACTTCAAAAATTTATATGGAACAACAAACGACCTAGAATAGCTGCAGCAATCTTGAGAAAGAAGAGCAAAGTAGGAGGGATCACAATACCTGATACCAAACTGTATTACAAGGCCACTGTAATCAAAACAGCTGGGCACTGGCATAAAAACAGGCATGTGGACCAGTGGAATAGAACAGAGAGTGCAGAAATAAACCCAGGTCTCTACAGTCGATTAATATTCGACAAAGGGGTAGCAACATAAAATCGAGCAAAAATGGCCTCTTCAACAAGTGGTGCTGGGAGAACTGGACAGCTACATGCAAAACAATGAAACTTGAGCACCAACTTACACCATACACAAAAATAAATTCAAGGTGGATAAAAGATTTAAATATAAGCTGTGACACCATTAAAATCTTAGAGGATAACATAGGCAGGAAAATCTTAGATATTTCACGCAGCAATATTTTTACTGATATGTCCCCTGGAGCAAGGGACATAAAGGAAAGAATAAACAAATGGAATCTCATCAAAATAAAAAGCTTCTCCATAGCTAAAGAAAACAGTATTAAAATAAAAAGAGAAACAACTATATGGGAAAACATATTTTCCAATGATACATCAGACAAGGGATTAATCTCCAAAATATATAAAGAACTTACATGACTCTACTCTACGAAGACAAGCAACCCAACTAAAAAATGGGCAAAGAATTTGAACAGACACTTCTCCAAGGAGGACATATAGAGGATCCAGAGACATATGAAAAGATGCTCAATATCACTAGCTATCAGAGAGATGCAAATTAAAACTACAATGAGATACCACTTGACACCAGTCAGAATGACCTTCATAAACAAAGCAACAAACAGCAAGTGTTGGAGAGGTTGTGGAGAAAAGGGGACCCATGTGTACTGTTGGTGGAATTGCAGACTGGTACAACCACTATGAAAAACAGTATGGGATTTTCTAAGAAAACTAAAAATAGACATACCTTTAGACCCAGCAATCCTAAGAACCCTGAAACACCAATCCAAAAGAACCTGTGCACCCCTATGTTCATAGCAGCACAATTTACAATAACCAAGTGCTGGAAGCAACCTACGTGCCCATCAGTTAATGAATGGATCAAAAAACTGTGGTACATTTACACAATGGAATTCTATGCAGCAGAAAGAAGGAGCTCCTACCCTTTGCGACAGCATGGATGGAATTGGAGAGCATCATGCTAAGCGAAATAAGCCAGGCAGTGAAAGAAAAATACCATATGACCTCACCTTTAACAGGAACCTAATCAAGAAAACAAACAAACAAACATAATATAAACAAAGACTCTGAATTTGAGAGCAGTCTGACAGTCACCAGAGGGGAGGGAATTTCAGGGGAAAAGGGAATGGTTTAGAGCAACAAGTATAAAGGACACATGGACAAAAACTATGGGGCGTGGAAATGGGAGGGAGTTGGGGAGGGCTAGGGCAGTAGGCTGGTGGGGAGGGTAGTAAAAGACAGAAAACTGTACAATATCAACAATTAAAAAATACTGATTAAAAATAATAAAAATTTTTTTAAAAAAGTGAAAAAATGGCAATAAACAGTCTATCAGATACAGAGTTCAAAACACTGGTTATAAAGATGTTTAAGGAAATGATCAAGAATCTAAATATCATTAAAAAATCCAGTCAGAAATTAAAGATTCACTATTTGAAATACAGAACAATTTATAGGGATACAATAGCAGAGTGAATGAAGCTGAGAATCAAATCATTGACATGAAACATAAGGAAGCAAAAAAATACCAATCAGAACAAGAAGGAAAAAAAATTCAAGAAAGTGAAAATACTATAAGAAGCCCCTGGGACAACTTCAAACATTCCAAAATTCATGTCATAGTGGTGTCAGCAGCAGAAGAGAAAGAGCAAGAAATTGGAAATCTATTTGAACAAAGCAATGAAAGAAACCTTCCCTAATTTGATGAGGGAAATAGACATGCAAGTCCAGGAAGCATAGACTCCCAAACAAGATGTATGCAAAGAAGCCCACACCAAGACACATCATAAATTAAAATGCCAAAAGTGAAAGATAAAGAGAGAATCTTAAAAGCAGCAAGAGAAAAGCAGAGAGTTACTTACTGGAGAATTCCCATAAGACCATCAGTTGATTTCTCAAGAGAAACTTTGCAGGCAAGACAGGACTGGCAAGAAGTGTTCAAAGTCATGAAAAGCAGGAATCTACAGCCAAGACTGTTCTACCCAGCAAAGCTATCATTTAGAATTAAAGGCAAAATAAAGAGTTTCCCAGACAAGAAAAAACTAGAGGAGTTCATCATCACCAAACCATTATTATATAAAATGTTAAAAGGACTTATTTAAGAAAAGAAGATCAAAACCATTAACAGTAAAATTGCAATAAATACATACCTGTCAACAATTGGATGTAAAAAACAAAGTAGGCAAACAAGAAGAGCAGAGACAGAATCAGGGATATGGAGAAAGTGTCGATGGTTGCTAGGTGGGAGATGGGGTGTAGGGGAATGGGTAAAAATGTGAGGGGATTAAGAAGTACAAGTAGATACAGAATACCCATGGGGATGTAAAGTACAGTAAAAGAAACAGAGTAGCCAAAAAACTTATATGAAAGACACATGGACATGAACAATGGTGTTAGATTGCCAGATGGAGAGGCGGGTACTGAGTCAGGAGGAGGAAGGGGAGAAATTTTGGACAATTGTAATAGCATAATTAGTAAAATATAATAATAAAAAAGAAACATTTTGTATCTTATATTTATGATTTATTATATACTACATTATCAGGCACACTACTGACAGTGAAGAATTTTCCTTTTGGCAAAGTATCAATAAGAACCCAATTACTTACAGTGTTATATGTCTGCTGATTAGAATAATTTTTTATGGACTAATTTCTGTCTCCATATATATTTTTTATTTTTAAATATTTATTTATTTATTTGTTTGTTTGTTTGTTTATTGTTGCCATATATCTTAAACACTGCTTCCAGGTATGGATACTAAAGAACATGTTTTCACCACTATAACCCTCTGGTTCTGCTTTTACATGTCATGATGAAGCATGATTCAGTTTGGTGGCTATGGAAACATTCTTGGAAGCTATTTTTACACCAGGAAATGTGGCATAACCCTACATACAAGTGGCTTTGACTAACATTACATAACCTTTTAATCCAAGCTAAATATACTTTGAACTCAATTTCCACTTATCCAGACTCCTGAAATGTCTGTGGTTTCTCTACTATCTGACATGGGGGAATGTGCGTGGGATAGAGAGGAGGTCATAAGGCAAACTTTCTTCAGTTTACACTTTGCCAAGGGAATAGATATGCTGGGTTCTGTAGCCAAATTTAGGGTTGCAAGTGGCCTGTGTGGGAAGGCAGAGTAGGAGACAATCCCTTAGCACTGCAGCATCATTTTTTATAATTTTTAATTTTGAGAAATAACAGAGAGGTAATAATTATTAATAATATATAAAAAAAACTAAAGATGGAACCGCCTTTTGATCCAGTGATCCCACTGCTAGGATTATAAAATCCTGAAACACCAATTCAAAGGAACCTATGGACCCCAATGTTTATAGCAGCATTATTTACAATAGCCAAGTACTGGAAATAGCTTAAGTGCCTATCAGTTAGAGAGTGGATCAAAAAACTGTGGTACATTTGCACAATGGAATACTATACAGCAGAAAAAAGAAGGAACTCCTGCCCTTTGTGACAGCATGAATGAAACAGGAGAGTATTGTGCTAAGTGAAATAAGCCATTGAAATAAAGAACAAACTGACGGTAACCAGAGGGGAGGGGGGGAGAGGTGTAATGGGGGAAAATAGGGGAAGGGTCATCAAGGAACATGTATAAAGGACACATGGACAAAGCGAAAGGGAGTAGGATCACAGGTGGGAGATGGGGATGGAGGTGCGGGGGAAGGGAAAATGGAGACAACTGTACTTGAACAACAACAACAACAAAGAAAGAAGCCAGGCAGCAAAAGACAAATACCATTTGATCTCCCCTATGAGTGGAACCTAATGAACAAAACAAACAAATGAACAAAATAGAACAAGAGGCATGGAAATAAGGAACGAACTGACAGTGACCAGAGGGAAGGCAGGAGTGCAATAACAGGGGAAAGAAGAGGAAGGGTCTAGTCAAGGGATATGTATAAAGGACACATGGTAATGGACAACAGGGTGGGGACTGACTGAGAGTGGGGGTGGGCAGGGGAGGGGAGAGCGATGGGGAAAGAACTGGGACAATTGCAATTGAACAACAATAAAATTATATATATATAATATCAAAAGCAATTTTTCAACAAAATTACTTGGGGAATATTTTGGATTTTATTCAGTGTTTTAAACCATATCCTGGTGACTTAGCTGAGGTTGAACTGAAAAGACAAATAATTTTTCTGATTTCCACTTGCTTGCTTCCTCCACCATCATCCACCCCTACTTTCCAACCTCTGCTTGCAGGAGACCTTAACTCAGGCCTCAGTCTAGCTGAACTACACCAATGCTATTAACCCCACCCACCTTGTATAATTTCTATTTCTTTCTCTGAAGTAAGCATTCTATGGTTTGTTTGTGAGAGGAAGACTCTCAATCCATCTTGGTTTCTCTTTCCATTTAGACTAAATGGAGGTGGCAGTAAAGCCAAGAAGATCCAGAAGCAGAGGAGGAGAGAAGGGGAAGAAGAGCCAGTATTGTGAGGAGTGGGCAGCTGCCAGGTGACTATATCTCACAGTTTCCCTTGCTGTCTCTGAGTTTTCTTTTCTCATGTAAATAAGGCAGGAAAGGACAAGGCCTCCAGAACACAGACAGAGCCCAGTCTTCTTTCAGAGCAGTGATTCTCTGATATATCTCCTCAGAAAACTCTACTTTGATAACCCCAGAACCTGAGTGAGCCACACTGGAACCAGTTGTGAAGAGGCAGGCTATTTATTGGCTGGTTGTGTGCAGTAGTGCCCTTGAGAAGAGAATAATGCAAATCCTGGAATATTAGATAGAAATCAGGTTACTTAACCTCTCTCTGCTTCAACTACCTTGCACGGAAGTAGAGATGATGACACCTACCTTGTCATTTTGAGGATGGAAAATAATGCTGGTACAATTTCTAGCACAGTATTGGATATGTGCATATGCTCAAGGAGGGTGAGTTCACAGAAGGGACAGATATTTGACTGAAAAAATAATTACATAATTTCCCATGTAGCAGGTCCTGAGTAAACCTAGAGGGGGAAATTAATGTGTGGAAAAGTTACTCACAGTTTAAGAAGCAGACTAGGCACATATGAACACATGCCTATACTAGTAAAACAGGTGGCCTCAGGAGTGGAGAGTTAGTGGCAAAGGTGCATCAGGAAGTTCAGTGAAAATGTTACATCTTACTTGGTCCTTGAAGGGGCACTTTTGGCTGGAGATTTATGGTAAAAACAAAACCAAATACACCACATTGAAGGGAAAACATGAGCAAAGGCACAAGGGAGTAAAAACCTAGGAACTATTTGGGGAAACCCTAATAGGCTGGAGATACAGAACCATGTGGTATATGTGAATAAAGCTGGAAAGTAATAAAGCTGTTCCTGAAGCCCAAAGGTAAGTCAAGGCCAGAGAGCTTGGACATGCCTTCAATTCCTGGCTTAAGTGTTCATAATGCACTAGGAGATGGGAAACCATAGACGGTTTAATTTTTTTTTTATTTACTGATTTTAGAGAGGGAAAAAGAGAGAAAGAGAGATTTTCATGTTCCTCTTATTTATGCATTCATTGGTTGGTGCTTGTGTGTGTTCCTGGCACAATCTTGGTATATCAGGATTATGATCTAATTGAGCTGCTTGGCTAGGGCCCATGGCAAGTTCATAATGAATATTTTTTGAGAAATAGCTCCATTCATCAGAGCATCCAAGTAGGGCCTGACATGAGAGGCTTCCATGAAGATGAGACATTCAGTGTGAGGTCTGAGAGATCAGTAGGACTTAGCCTAGAGGATGAAGTAGGGGTAGGGCCCTGAATGCAAAAGAATATTGCAGTCAAGGGAATAAGCCATGTGGAGGCCCCAATGATGAGAGATAGGGGTCCAGTTCCAAAAACTGACAGAAGCCTACAGAGCTGGAGTATAAGGTACAAGAGTGATAGTGGAGAACAGTGAGGCTGGGAGGTAAGACACATTCCTTCCAGTGAATTTTAAACCAGAGAGTGAGGTGGTCAAATCTGAGGAAGACTACTGGTGTTTCAAACAACAGAATTGAAGAAGGGGTATGAGCAGACACCCAGAGGCTATAGCTAATGGTCAAGACAGGAGAAGACATAGGGTGGTGACAGTAGAAATGGAACGATGTGGACCACTACCTTGGAAAAAAACAACAGGAATTGGAGACTCCTGTTGCAAATCAGGAGGAAGAAAGAGCAGTCAAGTACAGACTGGTAGGTCTCTGGTTTGAACAACAGGATGGAGGTTTGTGACATTCTTTTTTTAACCACATTATTTATGATTGGCAAACAAAAAGCTGTACATGTTTAATGTATACAAATTGATGAGCTTGGAGATAAGAATACATCTATGAAATAAACTATCACTACAATCTATGCCATAAACATATCCATCACCTCCAAGTTTTCTCCTGCCCCTTTATTATTATTTTATTTTGTGATAAGAACACTTACTATGCATAGCCAGGTAGCTCATTTGGTTAGAGCATCATTCTGATATACCAATTTTGCGGGTTTGATCCCTGGTCAGGGTGCATACAAGAATCAACCAATGAATATATAAATAAGTGGAATAACAAAAATTGATCTCTCTCTCTCTCTCCCCCTCCTTCTATCTTTAAAATCAATAAGTAAAAATTTAAATATAAGGAACACTTAACACAAGATCTACCCTCTTTTCAGATTTTTAAGTATACAGTACAGCATTGTTGACTATAGGTACTATGCTGTACAGTAGATCTTTAGGACTTACTCAACTTGTATAACTGAAACTTGGTACATTTTGACTAATGCCACCTCTTTCCCCCTTTCCCTATCCCCTGGCAACCACCATCTCACTCTCTGGAAGTACCATTCTTTTTTTAAAAAATTAAAATATTTCTATTTAGTGATTTTTAGAGAGAAAGGAAGGGAGGTAGAAATAAAGTGAGAGAAACATCAGCACAGGAGAGATACAGCCATCGGTTGCCTCTCACACACCCCCTACCAGGGACCTAGGCCACAACCCAGACATATGCCCTGACTGGCAATCCAACCAGCAACCTTTTGGTGCACAAACCAGTGCTCAGTCCACTGAGCCATACCATCCATGGATGGAGATACCATTTTTGAAGGAGGACCACTGAAGAAGTAGTTAGTTTTCTATAATATTTTCCCCTCAGGGGCAACTTTGTCCTCAGGGTTTGCTCTCCCCTGGAATTATTTGGTCTTTAAATGAGGAAGACTTAGAGTGGGATGGGAGAGATAAAGGCCTCCAGCTGAGGGCTGGTAGAGGAGGGGAAACTGCCATGGTCTGATGGAGGAGGACTTGGTTCCAGGCCTCATTGCTGGCTGAGTGTTGAAAGCTGGAATAGAGGCACTGGAGGGACATTAAGTCAACTTTCTCTATCTTCCCACTTAGGGAATGCTACTGAAAGTAGCCAGACCCTGCCTAGCAGCCATGGCTAACCTATTTCCTGACACAGAAGCTGTAAAGCCAGTATGAGCAGGGAGGAACACCATTGCCCTAGAGTGTGACCACCACATGCAGGAAGGCCTGCCTACCACATCATATACAAATAATTAGAAAATGGGTCCCTGACTCTAGACCTTGAAAGGAATCTTGGCTAGAAATAGGCCTCAAGAGTTTTAAGAAGCAGTTATTAAACAGACAAATTTTATAGGATATGCCTATGTGCCATGATTGAACCCCTCAACAGACATCCTGAGGGAATGGCCCCAACTTCTTACTAGAGGCAAAAATATCACAGGGATATAGGGATGTCATAGCTGGCAGGAAACTGAGGCCTAGATAGGGGAACTGTCTTATTTAAGGCTAATCTTTAGACTTTGACTGAAGATCATAATTTCAGTTCTCAGTTCTAGGTGACTTTCCTTGATGCCTCCAAGTTGAGTTCAGTAACTCCAACTATGCACTCTTTAAAAGCATGGGCATTTTTCTATCTCTGCACCTCCCAACTCAGTTGTAATGATCTGTTAGTCTTTCCTACTAGACTATGGACTTCTGTCTCAAGTGCTTGGTCTAGTTCCTGGCACAGAGTAAGCTTTTAATACATATTTGTAATGTAATAGATAGATGAATGGATGAATTTACTAATTAATTAATTGATCATAAACCATGTCCTTAGCAAGCCTGTGTTGGGGTTATAAGGGTTGGAGTGACATTGTTAAGGGCTATACTTTAAGTTAAAAGCCCCTTTTATAACAATGGTCAAGTAAGCCTAACCTTTATATTCCCATTTATAGGAACCTTATTCATTATCACCCTTAAACCCATGATATGCAGTGACTTTAATATAACTTCAGGCCATAATCTTAGCTGCCAAACTTAACATCATCTCTAGCTTCTATGTAAACATAAACCATAACCCTGTAACCTCCTCCTGATACTGATGATAGAGTCTAATGATTGGGTCATTCTAGGTCTTCGAGGAAGCACTGGGGAATGCTAAAGATCAGGAGACTATAATCTTGGGGATAGAAGCTAGGGAAACTAAAACCAAGGGCTAAAGGAAAATAAGCTACTTCCTGCTTCTATTTAGCACCTCACCTCAGCTCACTTGATTTTCTGATTTTCTGATACCTGCAGGAGACCAGAGCTGTATAATGGTCAGAGATGTTTGGACATAAGGAGTCCTTTGCTGATAAAAGTGTCTGGAACAAGCCTGAGGTGCAGGGATGGGAAAGTTGATGATAGTGAGATACATTGGAAAATCCTGACCTAAGAGGCAAGAAACCTGGGTTTTGCTCCTAATTCTGCTCTAAGTATAACTTACTTTGTGACCTTTGACAGATCATTTCACCACCTCAGAGGTAAATGGACTAGACATTGTGTGAGGGCTCATCTAGTTCTGAAGCTTAATGTTTGAGTCATTAGTTCACATTTCTTTATCCATTGTTGTGGACCGTTCAGCCTGATTTCAGGAGTTGTAACCCTCACCTCATGGTGGGCTGTGTAAGAGCCGAAGGGACCCACTTCATCTGGGTCTGTTCTGTCACGAGGACATGACCCGCTAAGGAGACAAAGCTTATCTCCCTGGCAGGAGTGCTGCTTCTGCCTCATCTATCTCTGACCCCAATGCTTGGTTGGCAATCAATGATGGGTAAGACTCCTCATGGGAGGGGCAACCTAAGCCAGACACAACCACTTGGAAGGCCTCATGGAAGGACTCGGGGGGCTGCAGCAAAGAGGGTGTGATGGACCCTTGCCCACCCGGCTATTCTAACATAGCCCAAGTCCTCATTTCCGTCTAGGAGATGTCTCCTGCTTCCTAATTGGCTTAAAGCCTGAAACTGTGAGGGCGAGTGGTGCAGCCCTGTACAGGCCAGGATGGCTCCCTGGGTGATCGGGCATAAGAAAGAATTCCTAAAGTACTGTGAAACCTGCTTTGCTAAGAGTGCTCTCATTTAAATGATAAGGGTCCCAGGAGGAAATGGGTATGTCTCCCAAAGTTTGGCAAACCCCTTTCCTGACAAACACTGGCTCAGATTAAGCCCTCAGATTTCTTTGACATGTTAAATTTGTATTCCTGGTGTATTGGAACCCAATAAAAGACTAGTGAGGAAGGGGCTCTGGGCCATTCTCCTCTGAGAGTTTGACCCCTTTCCTCCCCAAGCAGAAGATGTCTTGGTAGTTTTTATTTTCATTCGTGATGGAGGGATGGGGCTCTGCGGGCGGAGCCCCCCCCACATCTGGCACCCAGGACAGAGGCCCCCGCAATCCATTTTTTTCTTGTCTATTTTTCATTCTCCCCTTTTCCACACCCGCTCCTACCTCAGTGGTCCTGCCCATGGTCCCAGGACCTTAACCCTCTTCTCTATTTCTCTTAGCTAGTCTCTTGAACTAGGATGCTCATTTTAAGCAGGATTCTTCCAATTCCTGTGAGCTCAGGCAATGAAATCTTCATTAAACTTAATGAAAGATAACTGGTCCATTTAGCAAAAATTGTCTACCGAAGTTGGAGCTAGTAGGCAGAAATTGCTTTTGTCTGGAAGGTCTGAAAATGGATGTAAGAAATAAATTATGGTTGCTTACAGGCCAGGCTAGCACATAGTAACCCACCCTGGGAGTCTCTCTTGAGCAAGTTCATCTTTTCCAAGCCTGTGCTTCAGAACAGCTTCAACCTATCTAAATCTCTACACAAATATTTTGTAAACTCCTCCTCAGTAGATAGTCCCATCTAGAGTCTAGCCTTAAGTCATTCTGCTTCAGTTGCAGCACTGCTCTCTCAGATATCCTCTGACATCCAAACCCTATCAAGGAGTCTGACCTCCTTGATCCACTTTCCCCTAAGGGACCAGTAGGGAGTGGTTGAGGGGGTTCAACTGCTGCTATTTTTTTCCTTCCCTCACTCCCCTTCCCTCACAGTGCAGATCTGAGTCCCTCCCCTATTGCCATTAGGCTGTCCTCTGTCTCTCGTCTTATTCTTATACATTTCAAGAAAACTGAGCATCTTAAAGAAACAGAGAACAAGCAAAAAATGGATTGGTATACAGCAGGAAAGCCCAAGGCCTAATCTCTGGAAGGAATTTGTGCTGCTGCCTGGGCTGTAAGACACAAGAGTGGAAAAGAAATAAGGCAAACCTTCTTGGGTTGGTAAGACTTTCAAAGAATGGGTGCATCTCTCATTGCTATCTCTGCAGCAGGGAGAGGGCACAGTGATCTCTGGCAGTCCCTCACCCATGGACTCAGGGCTTCCTTTATGGTCAGGATTATTTTCCAGTCTGAAAATCAGTATCTTGGCCTTTCCCTGGTAAGCAGCAGAAACACAATTTATTGGCCCTCTAGGGAAAAAAAGAACAATTTATAGAATTATTCTGTTGTTCTTAGCCCTCATTGAGACAAATAATTCATTTCCATCTCTCAGGGTTGCTTCTCCTGCTGATGATCATAAAT
The DNA here is from genome assembly GCA_039655065.1 of Glossophaga mutica. Classification (NCBI taxonomy): domain Eukaryota; kingdom Metazoa; phylum Chordata; class Mammalia; order Chiroptera; family Phyllostomidae; genus Glossophaga; species Glossophaga mutica. The sequence goes on from CM077316.1 coordinate 25,942,234, forward strand.
TACCTAACTGCTCACTCTCTGACATCTTGACCTTTTTGCTTTTGTGTTAAAAAATATTATTGATATTTCTCTTAACTCCATGTATAACCATTAGCTGTTTTTCTCCTTTTTTTCCTGCCTCTATCTGGGAAGGGCCCTGTACATGGGAATTGAAATTGATTCCACAAGAGGAAGATTTGAAAGACCCCTACTTTGGGGAGCTCCCAAACCAAAAATAATCACAGCTAGCATCTTCCACCCACTGTGTGCCCAACACTGTTCTTGGAGCTATATGGACACTAACCCACTTAATCTCCATGACCACTCCACAAAATATTATTATCATCCCTGTTCTCAGATGAAATAACCAAGGATTCAGAGAAGTTAGGTAATAAATTGCCCAATGTTACATAGAAAGAAAGGGGTAAACCCTGGCCTGGTTGCTCAGTTGCTCAGAGCATCATCCCCATAGGCCAAGGTTCAGAGTTCAGTCCCTGTCACAGCACATACAAGAATCAACCAATGGCCCTGGCTGCTGTGACTCAGTGGAATGAGTGCTGGCCTGTGAACCAAAGGGTTGTCAGTTCAATTCCCAGTCAGGGCACATGCCTGGGTTGTGGGCCAAATCCCCAGTGAGCGGCGTGCAAGAATCAACCACACATTAATGTTTCCCTCTCTTTCTCCCTCCCTTCCCCTGTGTCTAAAAATAAGTAAATAAAATCTTTTTTTAAAAAAGAATCAACCAATGAATGCATAAATCAGTGGATTAACTAATCAATGTTTCTCTCTCTCCCCCTTCCTCTCTCTAAAATCAATAAATAAAAAATAACATGTAAGACCCAACCAGTATGGATCAGTTGGTTGGGTGTCAATCTGCAAAGCAAAAGGTCACCAGTGTGATTTCCATTCAGGGTGAATGCCTGAGTTGTGGGTTTGCTCCCCAGTGGGGGAGTGTACGAGAGACAGCCGATAGATTTCTCCCACACATCAATGCTTGTCTCCCTCTCTTTTTTTCCCTCATTTCCCCTCTCTCTAAAAACAAATAAATAAAATCTTTAAAAATGACATAAAATGTAAATTTCCAAAAAAAAATAAGGGGCAGAAGCTGGGTTAGAATTCTCTTGGGCTGATTTTAGGGCCCATGTATTTGTTTGTAACTACTCTACTGCCCCTCTGATTGAGGGTGGGGGTGAAGTGCCTGAATTCTTCCCTACCCTCAGAGAGATCTAGACTATGGGAGCATAGCCCTTTCCTCCAAGGAGCCTCAAGTTTGACAGGGAAAACAGATATCCTCTGCTGGGAAGTATATCAAGTCTGATGGTAGGCTTTTCTTTTGGGAACATCTGTCTCATATTAGAGACTCAGCCCCAGAATGCTCCCAGGTTGATGAGTTATGTGATTAGACTTTAGTAGACTCAGTTAATCTAATTAGACAGAATTGTGAACATTACTGTGAGAGAGATGAGAATGGAACAAATTTTGAAGGAGGTTTAGTGGAGTTCTCCCCTGGAGGAAGGGAGGGTGATGCAAGATTGGCAATAAGCAGAACTGCTCATGGAAGGAAGAGGGTATAACCCTTTGTGGTGTGCAGATTTACTGAGGATAATCCCTAGAAAGCAGAAGTTTGCCTAGCCCAATGATTCTCAACCCTGGCTACCCATTAGAATTAATACCTTGGGAGGTGTTTAAAAACACTCATACTTGGGGCTTCACCCCAGGACAGTTCATCTTTAGTAGTGAGGCCAGGGCACTGGTATTTTAAAAAGCCCCTCAGGAGATTCCAATTAACAGCTCGTGTTGAGGACCACTGGCTGGAGTTGGGGTCTTAAGTTCTGAAAACTGGGATTTTGAGTGGCTTATATAGAGGGGATTCTGGAGAATTATGTTTGCTATTCTCACTGATAGTCTTTGGCAATTCAATTCAACACCAATAGGAATTCCCTATTTGTGTGTGATGAAAAAGGAAACTTTATTCTCTACAAACCAGCTCAATTGTGATGCAGCACAGCTGTGAAAACAGCAAGGCTGTGAAACAGCCACTAGGCGGCCAGGGGGACCTAGGGCCAGGCGCCTCTCCAGCTAAACAGTTCTGCACTGTGCTAGTCTGCTTTGTTCTTCACTAGTCTGCTGCACTCTGCTCCAGTGAGACATCTGTGTTTCACCTCAGCCAGGGAAACACAGTCTTCAGTCTTTGGTTGAGAGGGAAAGTGGACTCCCAGAGCCAGTGGGGAGTTGGCTTACATAGGCAGAACTTGCCTCTCCTGGTTCCTGGTCTCTCTTCATGTAAATGAAGGCTTCAAATTCTTGCAGTTATCTGATGGAACCAAAAGACACTATCCTAATTGGCCAGAATAGAGGCGCTCTAGTTGAGTTGCACAGTTTCAATTGGATGGGAAAAGCCTCAGTCCTACTGGTTGAAATGGGATTCCAGGAACTCCTTTATAAGGACTGGCTCAGATGACAGGAACACAGTGCAAACAGGCAGTTCAGTGAAGAGGAAGACATTTCAGAGCAGGCTTCTCTCTCAAGTGCAGTTTGTGTATGAGAGAGGTCTCTATAGAAATGCCTGCTAGGTTGATTTTTTGTTTGTTTTTTGAGCCCAGTTAGCCACTAGGAGTCCTTCTTAGTAGGTGCCTTCTTTCTCAGGGCACTATGGACTGAGCTGTTAAGGATTTGAGATTAAAGTGAGGGGGAACAGAAAATTAAGGGACCAGAAGGGAGAAGTGAGATTACTGCTTTGGCTTCTAAGAATCTGGAGAAATTTTGTTCCTCTGTTGCAGGGCTTGGAGGTGAGATAAGAGGCCTGAGGAAAGTAAAAGCTTTGATAACACAATCCCTCTTCATACTGAGAGTAACCATCAAACCTGACTACCAGAAGCTAGAAGATGGGCAAGAAGCACTAAGCTAAGAGTATTTTCTTTGCTTTTGAACTTTTTCTTAACATTTTCCTCAATAAGTATCACCATGTCCCTCTCTTTCATGCACGTTCATGCAGAGTGAGAAGAAAAGACTGTCTCACTGATACTTCAAGAGTACCACTATCTCAAGACCTTTTCACTTGCTATTATCACCTACTTGCTACATTCTCCACTCAGAAGCCTGAATCCTTTAATTGTCAATTCCTTCAGAGGCCTGCTCAAAGGTTACTTGAGCAGATTTAAGCTCTGTTTTCCTGTGCATATGAGTTTCTAAGTATATAAAGGAATTTCTGGATCTATGCATAATGTGCTTCTGAATATGAGCTTGTGTGTTTTTCTGCCTGTGTTTCTGTATCCTCCAGTTGTGCGTGGAGATGCCTGAATAATCATCTTTCAAAGAAAGAGTGTGGCCGCCTCCTACCTGCAGAGGGCACCAGAGAGCGAATGTGCGGCCTCACAGGGGCCAAAATGGAGCAATCTGGCAGTAGTATTAGTGATCGAGGAGACCTAGAATTTGCGAGGAAATAAGTGGAGACCTCTCTAGATGAATACAGTACTGCAAAGCTGTGCACTTCGTGTTATTTCTCCTCAGCTCATATCCTAGAATCCAGACGTCCTGGCATCCTCAGCACCCTGTGAGCAGAAATATCTGGTTAGAGGTTGTGAGAGCAGCTGATTGCCAAGCTGGGTTCCCAAGAAGGAGATCCCTACTGAATGCTCTCCCCTCCCAGTACCTAGATCTCTCAACCCCAAAGGATCTCAAACTCCTTCTTGCTTAGAGATCCTCCTGTGGCTGCCCTCACCTTGGCCCTTCAAATTGTGTAGTTGGCTACTTTCTCCTTCTGGATGAGTAAATGCCCAGGATGAAGAAAGGAGTAAACTGCACCCCTTTCTCAGCAAGAGTCAGTTGAGGACTCCAACACTTAGCCTGGCTTCGCTGTGTACTGGGGAAGACGTGCTGTGTGCCAGGGCAGGGGCTCCAGGAAGATACAGGAAGCAGTTTCTGCAGCTCTCTAGGGAGAGGAAGGAATCTTCCCCCATCATTCATTAGTCAATTAAAAATTCCCAATTTGGGAAACCTAGAATGTGGCATTAACAAGGAAAACAAAACACAAGAAAGGGGTTTTTTGCTTTTTCTTTTAAAATCTTCATCTGAGGATATGTTTATTGATATTAGAGAGAGGGAGAAAAAGATTTCTATTGCCTCCCCTACTCACTCTGACCAGGAATCAAACCTGCAGCCTAGGCTATGTGCCCTGACTAGGAATCTAACAGCAACCTTATGGTGCAGGAGAGGTGGTTCCAACCAACTGAGCCATATAGCCAGGGTAAGGACTTTATGATTCTTGATTCCATGAGACACCACCTACCCACCCTCTCCTCTCCCAAACACACTTACACACACCCAAACACACAAATGTACAACATACTCTTCCTTCCCCATGTCCTTAGCCCATGCCCAGCCTCCCTAATCCACTGCCTAGTTCAGCAGCCCAGCACCAAGACTGTGAATATAAATGGGAGAGAGGAACGGGTGGGCAAGTGTCTAGTCGTCCCTGTCCCACTACCCGTGATTGTCACATTTGTTAGCCCCTTTGCCCGCAATCCCTTTTTCTCTTTGCTGTCTTACCATCTACGTTCCAGTGAGGGGGGTGTGTGTGTGTGTGCACGCACGCGTGGGTTGGAGGAGGAGGGCTGTGGAGGAAGAGTAGACGTCAAAAGTAGGGAGGGAGAGAGGAAAAGAGGGAAAGAGGGGAAGGGTAGAGAATAGAAGAGCAGGGAAGAAAGAAACCCAGAGAGAGAAAGCTTGAGGCTAGAAATAATAAAAGGAGGAGGGAGGGAACGAAGAGCGAAGAACCGGACTGGGAGGAAAGAGAGATAAAGAGAGCGGAGGGAAGGGAAGTGAGTTTGTGCGCACTAGTGTGTACGTGTGTGCAGGGGGCGGGGGCGGGCGGGGGCGGTCCGGGCTCCTCCTCCCCAGCCATCTCCTCTGCCTCCGTCGCCAACTCCGGGCCCAGCCGCAGGCGGGCTCAGGGCGGGCAGACAGCATGCTGAGCCTCCTCATCTGGATCCTCACTCTCTCCGATACTTTCTCCCAAGGTAAGGAGGGGCCCAGGACTCTATTCTCACCCCGGGGCTGGGGTCAGCACCCCCACTCTGGGAGTAATGGGGGGCCGGCGGCCCGCGGCCCTTGGGTCCCGACGCCATGAAACGGGGGCTAGGTCCCGGAGCAGAACCTTGGGGCGCGGGCGCGGAGTAACTGGGGCTGGGAAAGAATTAGTTTTCGGTTAATTTGACCAAGTTGCTTCTTCTCGCTGCGCAGGAGAACGGAGCAAAAAAAAGAGAGCCGAACGTTCAAAGTCTTCCCCCAAGCCTCTGGCAGCCCTACCTACCTTTCCACCCTCTGAGGCCGGGAATCCGAACGCCTGGGTCCTGCCCGAGGGGATGGTTGGAAAGAGGTTGGGATTTTAGATTTGGGGGAGTGGGAGGTGCGCAGAAAGCTGGGGACCCAGGCCTGGGAAGGTGTTGCTAAGGGCATCCTCCTAGGATTCCAGCCTAGTCCTTCGGGGAATCCAGTCGGAGCTGTGGTTCCAGATTGCCTGGGGCTGCTCGTCTGGAGAACGGGAGGGGTGCCTCGGGGTTCCTGGTAGAGATTTGGAATCCCTGCCCCACTGGAGGCTCGGGAGTTCCAAAGGCAGTTTCAGGCTGGCTTGATATGGAGGAGGGCATTTGGGGGTGGGGACGATTAACACTTTGGGTCAGGGAAGTGTTGATGTGAGCTTGTTTGGAACTGGCAGGGGGGAGGCTAAGAGATGAGGGCGAGGTTGAAAGAAATGAGGTTAGTGCACCCTCACCAGGAGGGTGGGGGAGGGAAAGAGAAATAAAGAGCCCAGACCACAGTCAGGACTGGACAGTTTGTGGGAGCGAATTCTTGTTTGTGGATCTGAGTCTAACGAAGATTTAATACTGCAGAGCTAGCCCTCCCCACCCCCCAAAAATGGAGCTGACAGAAATTGACACACATAACACCAAAAAATAGTCATAGACACTGAAACAGACTACTCACCTACTGAGGCAGACATGCCCACAAGCATTCCTCACACTGAGACAGACATAAACACAAAGACGCTGACACATCTAAGGAAGACAGATTCCTTTCCATATTGGCACATGCTTACACATTCATGCACCCAGACACATCAAAACTCATAGACACAGTTCATGTATGCAAGCAGGCATTTACACACACACACACACACACACACACACACACACACTGAATGCCTATAGATACCAACTGTCCAGCAAACAAAGAAACTTGAACAGACATTCATGTAGTCAGACACCTATGGAGATGCACAAAATGGAGGCGGTAGTCTCTTTTTGAGATAGGAAAATTCTGGAAAGAGGAAAGTCACCTTGGATAGAATACCCTCTGTCATTTTCATTGTCCTCCTGCCTTCCTGGGTTTGTGAGTGTGTTGTTAGGGATGGCTTGTTATTCTGGATCCCTTCTTCCCTTGCAGGGCTCCTCCCAAGCTCCAAAAGCAAAGCTTGGCTGAGTTGATGGGGGTGGATCTTGATCCATCATCTCCCTCTCACCACACACACACACACACACACACACACACACACACTTGAGATATGAGAGAGGCACACATTCCTGGTTTGAACTGAGTAGGAATTGGTGCTGGGGGCTGAATAGAAAGGAGGCCTGGTCCTGGGGTTGGCTGGCCAAGCCAGACACTTGGAAGAAAGTTGGGAGCATGATTTAAGTTCTGATTTTGTTCAGCCAGGCTGCTAGAGAGGAAGAAGAGGGGCAGGGGGCATGCAGTTGGGTCAGTACTAGTATGAGTTGGAGGCAAGCTTGTGTCTGCTCCTTTCCCTGCAGCTCTTATATGTCAGCATCATGGATACAAATGAGCTTCAAGAAACAAAAGCTGCAGTTAGGAAACATGTGGATTGAATCGGGGAGAAAAATTGTTAGAAAGAGAGAAGAGTGTTTTGTGCCTTTCTCCCTTTAGAAAGAGGGGAGGGGTTAAGGGTTAGCTGAGCTCCCACGTCCCTGCCTCCAGCAGGGGTGAAAACAAGATCTGATGGAAGTGTGCAAAAGTATTGAGGGGTTGGGGGCAGGGCGGGAGAGGAGAGAATGAGTGAATGCCAAAGTAAAGAAAGGGAGAAAATAGACCAGAGGGGACAGGAAATAACTACTGAGTGTTCTGGGAAGCCGAGTAAGGACTGGGGTGGAGGCAGGGATAGAAAAAGTGGAGATTTGGGGAGATGGGGTGGGAGGGAGACTGTAGTACCTCCTCTACTTAGCTTCCATCTATAGAAAGGTATTCTAGGTCAGGGACTGGGGTGGTGAGAGAGGAAATGGCTATTGCCAGAGTACTGAGGGACGGTGGTGGGAAATGGGGAGAAGGTGGCATGAAAAAGCAGTTGAATTGAGGGGTACAGAGAAAAGAGGGAAGAGGATATTCAGTCTAGGCAGAGAAATAAAAATCATATTTTAAAGAATGTCATGGGCTTCATCAGCTTCATTTTTTCACTAAATAATTTTCTGTATCTTATCTAAATGAAAACCATTATTCTTACCTCTATTTCCATCATGCGCCAGCTCCTCAGACTGATTATGCCAAAAATTGAAATATTTAATCATTTTCTGGGAGATGTTTTTACTCCTAGTCTTGGAGGGGAGAAATTGAAAAAGAAAGATTATAGCTAATCAGAGCAATGTGGGATGATAGGCTGGCTTGAGGTGGGAGCTGCCTCCAGAGTGAGGAGTGGAGGTAGGGGTGGGAGAAAACTCTGTCCCTTCAACTCTCAGAGGTCCTCTGGACATCCTTGCCACCATTCTGGGAGGGAGGTGAGAAGTAAAGGCAAGAAACCGGAGGCCCTCCTAAATTCTCAGTATTTAACTCTCTGAACACAGCTACATCCTGGCAGACAACATGGGTCTGGAAAAAGAGTAGTTGGGCATTGAGTCTCCCCTCCCCACACTACACACAGACACACACTTCAGATGTCCATCTTCTGTCAGCTTAGCTCATAGCAGGCCTGGAGGGTGAGGAAGAGGCGGGCAGACAAGGCAGAAATCAGGATACCAGGCTTCCCTTCTTGATTCTGATTGGACTTTACCTTCCATTCACTTAGCCCTAAAGGGAGGGCATACATTCAGTACTCAGTGCCTATCATTACCTCTGGCCACAGCCCTTGATCAGGAGGACATGGAGTCCTCTAAGTCTTCTCACCTTCACACCTTCTGCATGGTTGGTTGTCTTGCTCTGCCTTGGTTCTCTGGTGGTACGGGGCAAAGGCTGTCTGTCCTCTGGGTCTTAGAATTCACCCCCTTGACTTGAGAACTGTATACGCTTAATGAAAGCTTCTCTAGGCCCTCTATATCATGAGAGACGAAGTCTTAATTTTTTAATTATCCTTCCAGTTTCTGATACTTACAATTGATTTGATGAGAGTGCTACAGTGTTAGAAAGCAGTATTAAATGGTGATTAAACCACAGCTCCCTGGTTAAACCCTACCTAGGCCACTTGGTAGCCCTGTCAGCTTAAACAAGGTATATGCTTTCTCTGTGCCTCAGTCTGCTCATATGTAAAGTGAGGATAGAAATAATATCTCATAAGGTTTCAATGTCACTTGAATATGTTGATCCATGTAAAGTGCTTGGAACAGTCTGACACAGAGATAAGTGCTCAGTAATGCTTCTGGCTATGGCCTCGTGCCTAGACATAGAGGGATAAGCAATTGAGTTGTCTGTATCTCCTTTCCAGCTCTTTTTTATGCTTATTTTTTGTTTTCTTGCTCCAGCTGCACAGATTCTTGATCCCGTACTTCAGCACCTCCTCTTGTGTCTCTAATAGAGAGAACTGGGTTGTGGCAGGCAGACCCAGAAGGGGAAACCGACCAGCCTCTCCTTGGTTGGAGAACTCAGAAGAGGTGTGGGGGATGGAATCGGGGAGAGAGCAGAGTGGAAGATGATGGTATTCTAGTGACAAGGAACCAAGGCTTTTGTGAGAAATGAGGAGGGACATTAATCCCAAGTGGCAACATTTCAGAGTCTGGAAATAATATGGATGATTTATTGAGCCCTGTGCTAACTACTTTATATGTATTATCTAATTTAATCTACACAATGATACCCTGAGATTAGCTCTATAATTATCTCCATTTCATGGATGAGAAGTTGAGGCTTAGACAGGTTAAGTATCTTGTTAACCAGTTGTAGGAACCAGCTGACCTCAAAGCCTGCACCCTTGTCTTTCGCTAGGGATTCCACATGCCAGGTGGAATGGATGCTGGGCTAGGACAAGGGTTTTCCTGGTCCATTGCAGAATGAAAAGTAGGAGGAGAAAGAAGTCAGTGTCTCATAAAGATAAATTTATTAAAAATTTTAAAACAATACTTTATTCTAAAGTTTTGTCCTTCTACATACTTTGGTGTTCAGTGATTTTTCTTTGACGACTGATCACACTCACTGACTTTTTTAAAAAAAAGACTTTACTGGACAAATGAAATGCTTTCAACCTGTGTTTATTACTAATAAACACAGCCTTAGGTCCATGAACTACGAATTTGGGAACTTTAATGCAAGGCAAACTCCTGGAGAGGTGCAGAATCCTACAAAGGGAAGCACTGAATAGGGGCCTGGTGACAATCCCAGAACAGTCAGCTTCCAAAGCAACCCTGTCCCTGACAGACTTGCAGGCTGGGTGTCGGGTGGCCTATTCCAATCTCCTAAGGGAGGCTCTACTTTGGCCTAGGGTGGTAAAAAGTGATTATAGGAGGTAGACTCCATACCAAAGCATCACAGTGACATTTTATTGAATTCCTACTATGTGCTTTTCATGTTCATTATTACTTATTCTTTTTAAGAACCTAGTGGAATTAATGTTATTCCCATTTTATAGATGAGAAAACCGAAGCCGAGTTTAATTAACCTGTTCAAGGCCGTACCTGGCATGTTAGATCCCAGATTTAAACTCTTTGTCTCACTACAAAGCCTACACTGGGACAGGAAACCTCTACTGCAGAGCCACAACACACACAGTGCAGTGCCTCCCATAGAGTTGAGGCAGCTCTGCAGGGGAGAGGCCTTCTTTCTTTTCATCTTCCTCTCAATAGCAAAAAGGCTCTTCCTAGTGCCTCTCAATCTTCTTCCACAAAATTCAGCCCAGGACACCTAGCCTATATCCATCTCCATGTGTTGCTTTGATAGTTATGTGTTTTATTCAGTGGGGGTAAAGAACTGTGCATGCTGCCCCTTTTCTGTCAAGAGAGGGAGGTTTGTAATAACTCATCCCCCTTTTGAGTCTTTTAACTATATAAAGTGCTTTCCAATTTTAACAACATTTTAACATGTACCTTCTCATTTAATAGGCCATCTTGTGATGTAGGCAGGGTAGTTATTATTTCTCCACTTAATAGATGAGAAAACAGCCCTAAAGAGGTTAAACGATTGCTAAGAGGTGGAAGTAGAATTGAAGTGAAGGGCTAGGGGGACAATTTCTTAATTGCTCCATTATCAATATCTGGGGGCTCTTTCCAATTGAGGATGGGGAAATTCCTCTCCATGATTCAAGAGCAGAGAAAGCTGTACCCTTCCCAACATACCAGCTCCTGTCGGGTCCTTTCCCAGAGCCCACAGGCCATTTTACTAGAATATTTTAGACCCTTTGACTGGGAAAGGGCTTAGGCGTGTGGGTAGGTAGTCAGCAGTGAAGGAAAAAGAGGCAGCCATGTTCTTGATCCTGAAATGTGAAGCCAAGGAGAAGCAGTCTCAGGACTCCGGAAAGAGAATGGGCTCATTCCAAGTGAGGGAGAAAGTCATTCACATTTCTAGAGGGCCCACTTTGTGTTTTGCACATGTTAGTAGCTAATTTAATACTGACAATAATCTGTTAAATGTAAGAATTATCTCCATTTTATAGGTGGACAAAAAGAGACCCAAAGAAGTTAAGTCCAAGATGACATAGCTAGTAAGTGACAGCCAAGACTAGAACCCAAGTAGGGAAGTTGGAATGAAGCAAAGCGATTGCTTCCCAGAAGGAAACCCTGAACACTGTCATGTCCATGTCTTCTATATCACTACTTTATGCAAGTCTGCAGATGTAGTCTCTGTGTCCAGCATGTGTGCCCACATGCAGGTGCATAATTCACACATGCCCTCACATGCATTTGCACACGTGACCATTTCTTACCCTATACATGTATGGACAAATACCTCAATCTTTACCTCAGTCCTTCCATTCAACAGAGCACTGGTGTATAAAACCCTGCCACATTTCTATGTACCATTTTACTTTAGCTATGACAGCCATCATTGCCTTTTGAAGGCACTACTTTTTGCCTTGTCTTGTATGTTCTCTATTCCTCTGATAAATGCACACATTACAAAGTGAAAGTCAGAACCCTTGTGTTCTGCACTAACTCTGGTCCCTCTTCATCCTGCAACCCAAGTTTCATACCTTCCTGCTTCTGATTCACAGACAATATGAACCTGATTAAGTTCTTTGACCACTTAGGATAAAAGCTGCTCTAGCTCCCAGACATTTTTCATGATCACAATTTCCTTTCTTTTTCCATTCCACTCTCTCTCCCTTTGTCAGCTCTCTCCAAGTTCCCAGTTTTTCTCTCCTTCCACAGTCTCACTCTCTCTAGCAACTTTTATTAACCTCTGTTGTCTGCAGAAGCTGAAGCCTCATTTCTCTCTGCCCTCCTGGAGCTCATTTAACAAAATTGGAATTATATTGAAATAAATGGGCCTTGCAACCAACCAACTTCCTCAGGATTAAGGATCTTAAATCCAGGAGTGGAAATCTCTAGCACTCCCTAGCAAATTCTGTTAGTTTCCCAGGAGATAAGGCTGTTGATTCCTTCCTCTGGTGGCCTGGCTCTGGGAAGGTGATGGGAGAATCTTCAAGAAGGCAGTGGGCCTGGGTTTTCAGGCAGGGAAGGGATAGCAGGAGCCTGAGTCTCTGGTGCTTTTTCACCCACAGACTAGGTTACAAATCATAGATTCTCCTGGACTGGGTCATTTGGTGCTTTTCTTCTCTGCCCTTTATTTCCTTCTAAAGCAACATGAAGATGTGTAGGGAGAGTAAAGCCTCAGTTACTCCCTTCAGCAGAAATAGGTTGCGTGCTTATTATGTGCTGGGCACTGGAATTGCTAAATGAGTAAAATATTGTCCCTGCCCTTAAGGGTCTTATTTACTGATTTAGGTGCAAATTACCAAACTTCAGTAGACATTAGTTTCCTCTTCCATAAAATGGGAAGAATTTTTTTCAAATCAGCAAATGTGTGTTATGATGTGTAAAACATATTGGTAGACTTTATGGGGAATTTTTAAAATGACATCAAATGGTCCCTTCTCTCCAAGAAACTAAACTGTACATACACCAAGATGATTGGTGCTTGGATAGTGGTGTACAAGTTCAGAGCTGGAGAGTTCAGGAAGGGAGTTTGTTGTGGGTTGAAAAGACCAGGAAAGGCTCCATGGAGGGAGAGGATCCAAGGATGGACAGGATGTGGATGTGGCAGGAAGATGAAGAGCATTACCAGACTGACCGAACTTCCTTTGCCAACTTGTGGCTGCCTGAATGTTCAGAGTACACAGAGGCTGGTGCAGCTGAGGATTTGGGGGTGGGGAGAAATAAATGAGGTGATTCAGAAAACTAGATTCTGGTCCCAGACTTGTGTAGGCCTTGAAAAATCAGTCCAGAGATTATCCTGTAAGAAGAGAGCCAAGGATTTATGTTCTTTAAAGAATATGTTAAGAACCGGTAAGATTCCTACCTCATTCCTCACCAGACCTCTTCCTCTTCTTAAACACTTCATCTGCTGGAGCTGCTATAGAGATTTGCAACCCCTTCAATTAAGAAGGAACAGGAGAAGGAGAAAAGGAGAGAAGGAGAAAAGAAGAAAAGTGAAGTAGACAGACCATCAGGGTGCGAGCAGAAAACCTCAGAGAAGTATTAGCTCCCCCTTGGGAAGTCTCAGATCTGTAACTTGAGTTGAGGAGGCTTTGGAATAATGAGAAAATCTGTTTTTCTCCAAGAATCTTCTGCTATAGATAAAGATGCTCCCAGAAGCAGACTTCAAAGATAAGCAAGAGGAGAGCCCTGCAGCCTGGTGCATACCTAAGGTCTTTGTCATTTGTTCTCTGGAGATTAGGCTGTATCTGCTCTGCACAGTCTGAAGGGAATCATCTGATTTCATTAGAGGGCCAATGTGTTCAGGGTTATGGCCTGGGCTATTTCCTCTGGTCAGTAGCAATAGGTGTATGTTCATTTGGGGGGTGCTGAGACTAGAGACTTTTAAACCTCTGAAAAAGAAGTGAGCTCTGATTTTTCAAATAGAAACCTTTGAAGAGTTCCTGCATTCCTGCCAGGAGGGTTAAAGTCTGTGTTCAACTAAGAAAGTGTTTTTTTGTTGTTTGTTTTTTACTGGTTGAGTCTGGCTCTCATCTAGGCACTAGGATAAAAAGGTAAGTGAAATTTAATCCCTTTACTGAGACACTCTCAGTTGGGTGTGGGAGACGGATGTATAAACAAACATATATTAGCAATGCCGTAAGATAAAGAAAGTTTGTGAGAGAGTTATGTGAAAAATGCTCATGTCTAACTGTCCCAAACAAAGAGAGAGAGACAGAGAGCGATAGAATGAGAAGAGTGGAGGAGAGAGTCTGGCAGGGTGAGGGGACCTCCACATATGTGAGGCTCAGGGGCTGAAGCTGGAGCTCTAGACAATCCCTGATTGTGCCCCTGCTCCAGATGGAAGGAGCCGAGGAATCTGAAAAGTGGTTCGTCCCAAGGATTATGATTTTGATAAACAATAACAGTTTATATGAAGTGCACTTTCCCAAATCTCCCAACCTCTTATGTCCAACTATTCCATTCTCTCTACCTCCACCCCACCCCCACTCAACTTAACCGAGCTAATTTCTAAATTAACTTGGTCTTTGTAATTAGTTTAGCTGAGTTTCTTTTTTCTCCTCCTTCCTAAAGTTTCTCAGGATCAGCCTTGGACACCTGCTTGCTCCATTACCTGGCATTGTCAAGCCATGAGGTGCTTTTAACTGCTTCTTCCCATTATTTCCCAACTGGGAGATTATTAAAAGGCAAGGGACTGAGATTGAGATTCATAGATGGGGGAGGAGAGAGAGAGAGAAACAGATAGACAGACAATGGGAGGAGAGAAGGCATATTCAAAGGAACAGAAAGCCAGGGATAGGCAGGCTGGCAGGATGAAGCTTTGAGAGAGGTGAAGTTTTCTTCATCATGATTCCCTTGTCATCCAGAAGGACTTTCCTCTGGACAGCAGGACTCTTGGGTTTTAAAACCAAACCCCAAATTTGCTGCTCTAGCCTCACTCTTAACCTGCCTGGAAATCTACCAGCTTGACCTCACTGTGGGACTGACTGGGTGAGGGGACACCCTCTTTGCCCACCTCTCCTACACGCACACTAGTGGTGGCTACCACTGCCAATGCTGTCAACTCTTCAGCATCCACCCTCAAGTTAGCTACTGTGTGGATGATGTTTGATCCTAGACTGATATACCTATCACTGATGCACACATCTGGGAAGTCCCTCTCACTAGGCAGTGGGTGAAGTGAGGATCCAAACTCATTTCAATGTCATTTTAAACCAAATATAATTAGAAAGAGAAATCTGGCTTTGGAAAGAAAGAGAAGGAAGGGAGGGAGAGAGGGGGAGAGAGAAAGAAAAAGAAAAAAGGAAGGAAAGGAAAGAAAAGAAAAAAAGGAAGGAAAAATTGAATGTATTACAAAACCTAAGTGAAGTAACTTGTGGATTATTTGCATATTTACTGCTCTGTATTTATGCAGAAAATTGAGATGGGAACCTGTAAAGCCTATACCTAACCCTTTGGTTTTTCACCAGGGTTACATCATAAGACTGACCTCTTTCAGCACAACCACGGAATTGGGTAATCCCTCAAGTGCAGTGGAACCTCTTTGACAGAGGGCCTGTGGGTAAACCAGTCTTTTTTCCCAGTAGGGGTACCACCTCTGCAGTCATGACCAAGTCACTTAACTGGATCATCAGTTTTCTCATCTATAAAATGGAGGCAATGATACCTACCCCAGAGAGTTGACTGAATAAAGACATTTGTAATAAAGAAACAGAATCTGGAACATAATAGATATTCGGTAAATCAAAGTTATTAATATTGCACAGTGCTGGTTTTTTACAGCTAATAGTTCAAGGCAGATCTGAGGTAGGCAGACAATAGCATGAGTGAAGAACAAATAACAGTTCAAATACAGATAAGTATCGGTTAAGTGTGCCAAGGGAGGTGATCATTGATATAGTATCTCTGAATTTATGGTCTCTGCCATGCAGTGCAGTGGGAGCTTGGAGACAGCAGCACAGAGTAATAGAACACAACTTTGTATAGAATTAGGTCTGTGTTGTGGTTCTGAAGATTGAGTGGTCTTTTCACCTTCAAGAGCTTTAGTTTCATCATTTGTGAAATGCAGTGACAGCAGCCACTTACCTCTACTTTAAGTCCTGAAAAAGAAGCCTTTGGAAGTGCACAGTAAGGGTGACCATCATCTTAGCCCTGTCTCTTCAGAAGGTTTCAACCCAGTCTGTTAGAACAGTGATACTCAAATTTTAACCTGCTTCTGATACACCTGGAGGTCTTGTTAAAGTGCATATTCTGAATAAGAAGATCAGGTGCATTTTCTGCATTGGCACCAAGCTCCCAGATGATGCTGATATTGCTGGTCCTAGGACCACACTTTGAAATGTTAGAGGATGCTTTCCTCTAGGGAAATAGATCTTCAACATTTTAATAGGAATCAAGAGAAGATAGGATTCATTTGAGTCAAGAGAGAGTATTATTCATTTAACTCAATTCACTTTCCAGCAGCTTAGTTGTATAACAGAGCTCAGGTGGGTCATTGCTTCAGGAGTACCTACGTTTGTGGGGCAAGAGTGGGTGCAGTGCTTGCCAGTGTGCTCATCTCTGACCCCAAGATTGACCTGCCCTTTGTGCTTTGTCCCTGCCATCTCACAAGCTCTCAGCATCCCCCAACCCACCCCATTAAATGTGCTCTCATGGCAATAGCTGGCAACTGCAAAGTTCAACAGCAACCACGCAGTATGTTGGTGGAAACCCCTCCATGACTGAGCCAGTTGGGCATTTGCACTCTATTTTTTTCTTCTATGAAAAATGCCCTTATAATCTAGCTCTCAATTTGGTGTAGATTTGGGGGAAGACACTTTTCACAGAGTTGCTAGACAGGGCTTTGGCTTGAAAATTGGGTCATGAACAAATTGTGTGATTTGAGAAGGATGATGGTTCATAGGCTTAACTGGAAGCATGATTTGGTGGGAACAATGGAGTATCATCTCTGAACAGGTCAGTTTCTCACACTCACATAGAACTAATGGTTGTTTAGCCAAAATGATGAGCTAACTCACTCTTTCCTTCCTTTCTCTATCTGTGTTCAGAACTCCAGGATATAGAGAAGATCCACAAGCCAGAAAAGAGGGAACCTCAGCCTTCAGAGTCCTCCTGATTCACTTGGTCCTTATATCTAGGGAATCCTGTCCACAAGGGGAAACAGGAACCTCTCATTAATTATCCTTCATCCTCTCCTGTGTCCTAGAAAACAGACACATATTCAGCTATCTGCGAGTTCAAATGGGGACTTTGCAAACTACACACATAAGTCCTGAGGGGTTTCAGAATAAATCAAGAAGTAGGTGGTATCAATCAGTTTAAGTTTCCTAAAACCTGGAACATAGGGTCAGGAATGAAAATGGGGAGATGATTCTTGAAGAATCTTAACATCTTTGGACACTCACAATATCTCCTTTAGGTAGGAGATATGATTAAATTTAGGTAAGACTAATTTTAATCAACCTTGACACATAAGTGTTTGTCCTTTTTCTGAAAAGAAAGGAATTTTATTAAGTCTCTCTGCTTACTTTTATATTTAATAATCCCTGGCAAGCAGGAAGTTCTTTGGGTCTAACCTGATCCCTCCTTTTCCTCCTTGGGAAAAAAATAACAAACACGTCTTATTAAGGACTGTAACTGAATAAGCCTTTAGTATTTTCTATGTCTAGATAAATAACATTTTCCCCAAAGGGTTCGTTTTCTCTCACTTTAAGGCAAAGTTCCTTATAATAGAGAAGCAAACCCAGAGAGGGCATAGATGAGATTACCTCTGAGGCCCCAAATGAGCCAGAGCAAGTTGTCTAGTTAGGGGTCAGATTTGTTTTCCAACAAACCACCAAGGATATCCTCCCGTGGTCCCCAGTCAGGACAAGAAGGTTAATGTTCACAGGAGCCCAGTGGCTGAGTCACCATGCCCTTGCTTGTCTAGTTTCCTCTTCTTAGCTGCTCAGAGCAGCTGGGACCTGGAAGGCTCTGGTATCCTTCACATCTTCTCTAGCTGGTGACCTGAGGGCCCCTCCTCCTCCTTCCATTGGGAATAGGCTGAGAGGAGTTTTGGCATCTGGTGCTGAACCAGGTACCTATAGAAAAGTAGGACATAGAGGGGAGATGGTAGAAGTAGGCCTACTTACGGTTAGGACCTGTTCTAGTTTCAGAACAGGAGGATACTTTTCTTTGGGACTCACACAGGAATGCTTTCAGCCCAGCCTTGCCTAGGTGGACTGGGTGGATCCCAAATGATGTCTGTGTGGGCAGAGAAAGGAGGGGAGGGAATATCTGAAATGGGATGTCTGTCTTTGGAGACCTCCTGATCTGATGAAGGAGTTGGGGCATCTCCCTGGGATACTGAGTGATATGAGGTAAGTGTAAACTCTTGGTTCTAAACTTGAACTTGAGGAAGGAGACTTGGTTGCTTCTACTAGATAGCTAATTATAATAGGGGAGATTGGTTTCTCCATGTTCCTCGGGGTCTAAACACATACCAAGATCATTTAAATAAGGTGGGGGGGTGGACCCTGTTGTGCATTTACACAGGAGAAAATGGAAAGAGATACTGGAACTGGTGGATCAGTTAAGGAAGGTTCTTAGGAAAGGCCAGAGTGAACAATGAAATGGGGTGGGAAGGATTGATAGAGCAGAAGCTATTGAAATAAAAAGTAGAAGAGGCCACCCTATAAGAGGGCTTGGTGGAAGGAGAGTAGGGGACAGGAAGAGGTCTGGTCAGCTAGGGCCATGTGGTCTAGAAGCTATGATTGTAGAGAACTTCACTGTTGCCCTGTCAAGCTGTGGCCCTGGCAGCATTTATATCCAACCAGCCTTGTGACATCCTCCCCAACATACACAGGCAACCATGCACCTCAGGAGAGGAATGGTGTTAAAGCAGTTTCTGCTCCCTTGAGGACAGAGCAGAATGCAAGTCCTCCAAAGAAGAGGAGCTAATGGGTCTAGGGGAAGAGAGGACAATTTGACTCCAGCATGGGGCCTGCCTGTGGGGAATCTTGTATTTGATGAGAGGTGGCAACTTTTTTCAAGGGTAGCAATGGCCCAGGGTCCTGGAAGCACTGTGGGGTAACCTGGCACAGGACAATCTGCAGCACAGTCAGGTTGTCATCTACTAGCAAAGCCACATGTTCCAGGGCTCTGGCTGCTCTCTGCCCCCTAGCTGGATGCTCCGTGGGCCCTCTTTCTCATGTTGTCCATCTGTCACTTGCAGGAGTGAAATGTGCTCTATTTCTGAAGCATTTGGTGCTTGATAATTTGTGGATTATAGCTAACTCTCAATACTAATTGTTTGGCTCATCTCAGGTTCTATCATCAAAGCAAAACCCATGTCCTTTTCTTTTTATTATCTCTTAATTAATCACTCTGGCTTCCACACTTAGCAGATAATTATAGTCTCCTGGGTAGAAAACTTATTTTCATAACCTCCTGTTCCATGTTGGTAGGGGTGGGGGTTGGGAAAGAAGTGGGGTAGGGGTGGGGGCAGAGTGGCAAGAGAAATATTAAAGGAAGGTGGGGGCAGTGGGCAGTGGGTCGGTGAGACCAATGGAGAAGAAGAAAGGGACATCTGAGCAGCTACAAGGGGACACATGAAGTGAACAGAACCCCTAGTCTGCCCAGGAGGCTCAAGGAGGCTCCGCAAGGGGACAAGAAAACCAGCTGTGCTCCCTCCAGAAGGCCTCATCATGTCCCCCAGCACTGGGGCAGCCTGAGCTGCATTGCTTGATACCTTGGCCTATCGGGGTGGGGTGGGATTTAGCAGGAGATGAGCCAAAGTGAAGTTCATTCAACCATGTTCTGGGACATGAGGAAAGCTGGAATAGGAAAGGCTGTGACAAGGAAAAGAATAGCAGGGCCATCATCCAATAAGAACCCAGGGTTTGACCTGGGAATTTTTCTATTTTGAACAGAGCAGGACACTCACTCCTGGGCTTAACCCCATAGAAATGACTAAGAAGTTATCTCTTAGTAATGTGATCAAATTAAGAGGAAAAGACCTAATAGTTATTCACACCTATTTCAGTAGGCACTACCCCATGTTTTTCACTAGAGCTCATCATGACCATTTTAAAGATGAGAGAAGATGTGGCTCAAGAGATGATGTAAAAACAGGGAGAGTGTTCTCACTGGGCCCTTGCCCCTAAACTTGCTAGACTTCTGGTTCTGCCTTCACAATAGGGCTTGGGGTTGTCCTTGGCCTTCCAACCAAGAGAGGAGAGAGGACAATATCCAGGTGATGGATGTGAGAAGCTCAAGAGACAAAAGATTTTACTCAGAGAGTTAGACACAAGCTGAATTAGTACCAGAAGCTATAGCATAGACTCATGTGTCTGTCACTTATTACTGTTTAGCATTGCATCTCTAGCTCCTGCCAGTCCCACAGGAGGTAATGGAGAATGGGGGACATTTATTTTTTTCCCTTTCTAGATTTAATTTTCTTTCATGGCCAAAACCCAATGAGCTTGGTCCTTAGAATAAAATAGTTGGATCCTACTATTTTGCCATTAACTAGCTATAAAACATTGCCATTATTATATAACCAGAATATTAGGTTCTTTGTTGGTAAATGGAAATCTCGAAAGGTCTACAGACGATATACAGGGTCTGACAGAAGTAAGGCCTGCTTGAGTGTGGTTGGTAGGATAATAATATGGGTGCAATAATTTATAGTTTTAATTTGAACATTTCACCTAAAATGTCATATGGTGTGCTTGAGTGTGATATTGTTATGTTACAGAATTACATGGTTATGATTTTGTAATAAAATATTTTGTAATAAAAAAGAGGCATTATTTGTGCCAGGCCCTATAGGTAAAACAGTCCTTGGCATTTGAAAGGTTGCAAACAAATAGCTGTTATTACTACAACAACTATTGTTATTACCACTATACATGACAGGACCTAGCCTAACTTAGTAGGAACCACATAAAACAAGTTGATTTTTGTAAAAATTAGTGAGGGAGTGAGGGTACTTTAGTTCAACTTCCTCAGTAAAGGAAGGCACAAAATATCTACCTTGCATTGTTTCTGGGGTATGCTGTTGAACAAAGCCTTGACAACCCAGGACACTCGGTCCCAGTGCAGTTTTTCTTTCTACAAATAAGTTGTCTGTTCTAGCCAGGTGTGCTTCCAGTGCAAAGCCTATTGGCAGTCAGCACCAGACAGGATTGATCTTCCCATTACTGACCTTCAGTCCTCAGACTGCCCACTGCACCTGCTACCCATGTGCCAAAAGGCTAAATGTGTCATCTCATATGGCTTTCAGCTTCTGGCTCAGCTCAGGGTTCCTGGCCATTACAATAGGAACATCTGTATTCAAGAGGCAACACAGAAAGAGCACTATGGTGTGAGTCTAGCTATGGATTTGAGCTCCATTTGCATCTCTAATGGAGTGACCTTGTACAGTGATCTGGGCCTGTTTTCTTAACATAAAAGGAGAAGATTAATTTTCCTACTCTTTTGCCATCCTATGGAGTTTACAAAAGGGATTGGTTCTTCCTGGATGAGATCCTGGATCTCTGATTTGGTTTTCATGCCAAGGCCAGAGGTACCGATTTCAGAGGGCTAAAAGTAGGGGTAACCCAGGAGAAGCATCATTTGTTCAGGAACAAGGATGGAAGCAAAAGTTTTATACATCTTCATATCTGATCTGGACTTTGAATAAGGAGAGTGGGAGTCCCACACACACAGATAGTCCACTGTCTTGAGGATGGTCTGGCCTGCTGTAGGAAAGTGAGGGACCCTGGAATAACGGTTTGGGTGCATATTGATAAGATTCTCTCCTTGAAGAGACATGTTCTGGCTTTACTCTGAACTTTAGCTTTGGTCTATGAAAAGTTTTTGCAGAGTCTTGTGGGAACATAAACATTTGGCAGATTTCTTTTCCTGAAAGCTATTTCTACTTTCTTTTTCTGGGAAATTTCACCAGCAAGATCAAGCCTCCTCCACCCTCTTCTCCTCCCTCCCATTTTCCTGAGACAGCCAACTCCCCTCTCTTCATCTCCCTTAAATGAAAACAAAGGGAATTGGTGGGTACTGGGAATCATCTCAGAGTAAACTGGGCCAGAAGAAAGGACCGAAGCAAACAGCTCTCTCAAGAGGAGAAATTATCAGGAGGGAGGAGAGAGAGAGAGAAAAAAAACAGGCAAATGGCATCAGAGTAAAAAGTGAATTCCAGACATTTAAAATTCTTTTGGTTTTAATCATCTTTGAGGCTTACCAGAGCAGCGCTGTGGGAGAGGGGTAAAAATGAAAGCCTGGGCCATCTACTAGGAACCAGTGTTCAAGAATGTCTGTCTAAATACTCAAAGCCCTCCCTATGAAGGCTTCTCACTTTTCTCCATCTGTGCCCTCTACCTCCTCCTGCATCTGATGCTTAGAGGGTCACAAGGGCCCTTCCTGACTACCTTCCCCTTTAACTCACTTCACAGACTCAGTTTATACTCAGTTTTAGAGCACTGACATTTCAGTTTTTTTTTTTTTTTAATCAAATTACAAGTTCCCCAAGGTCCCAGATTATGTTTTGTTAAAAACAAAACAAATACTACAAACCCCAACCTGTATCATAAGTCATGCCTGGGCCTACTCAGTGATGGTCAGGGTCTCATAGGAGCTTCTGGGCCTGTTTTCTTCCTTTTTAAATGGTTTGAAGAGATGAGCTAAGCCTGCAAGAGACTCCATAGGAACTAACTGGCTGGGAGGGAGCTTGGCAGGTACTGAGTGCCTACTGTGTGCTATGTTCTATGTTGGTAACTTTGGGACGGTCTCAAGGACTGTCCTGTGAGAGTCCTGGAGGACATGGGCAGTCTTTATGCTCCCTCAGTGGTGGGGCTGGTTGTCAGGAAGGGCAGTAGGAGAAGCCCCTGGACATGGGGGATCCTAACCTCTTCACTTTCCCTACCCTAGGGGACAGGTTGGGGATTCCAAAGTAAGGGAGTGAATCAGGAAATCTCAGCCTAAAGTGCCATGATGAGTGGTCAAATTGGGAGGAAAGCATAACCTGGGATTTGCCTGGAAAAGCAGGAAGAGGTTAGGGAAGACATGTGATGATATGGCTAGGAGCCATGCTAAAAATCCTCCACTTTTTCCAGTCCTGGGCCCCTCCTCCTAAGCATCTTTCTCATTTCTGAGCTCCCTCCCCTAGGCCTCCATTCTATCCAACTTTGAATTCTCTATTTCTCTTCCTCCATCAGAAAGGCAGCTCTTTTAACTCTGACAACCATTTGTTTCTCTCACTCTCCCTGCCCCTCCTAAAACTTTCATTCTTGGGCATTTGGACTTTGTTTCTTATAGTACACCTCCCACTCCCTGTCCCCATTATGATTACAAACATTCAAAGCTTGAGGGTATATTAGAGTTGATTTTAGATTGAGAGTCAGGTGACAGGGATTTTAATCTTCATTCTTCTTTGTTTGCTTTTTCTTTAGCAAGTCATGTGTCCTTTCAGGGCCTCAATTTATTCAACTGTTAGGTAAGGAAGGAGCTTACTAGATCATGTCCACAGCCCCTGATGTGCTTTTTAGCTTCTGGATAAAGCAGCATGTGGAATACAGAGTTCTCTAGGCTGAATCAAGGACCTGCTGCTGCATACCAGTATGACCCTATGCAAGTTATTTGACCTTTTTGTAGAAGAATAGCAGAATCTGCTTCATAGTGTGGTGATAAAGATCACATTAAATAATCTGCATAGCCCTGGGTGGTATAGCTCAGTGGATTGGGCATCACCAGTCTGTGAACCGAAAGGTCACCGATTAGATTCTCGGATTCCTGGTGTGGGTCAGGTCCTCAGACAGGAGGCAACCAATCGATGTTTCTCTCCCTCTCTTTCCCTCTTTCTAAAAAATAAAGAAATGAAACATTTAAAAATTATCTATGTAAAATGCTTGGCAAGGTATCTGAAATACTTCAGGCATGCAGTATATGTTGGCTCTTGTTGTTAACAAAGCCTAACATTCTGTGGTGAAGACTAACAACAAAAAAGAGCTCTGGGTTTGTAGTCAGGAGACCTGGGTTCAGATTCCAGCTCCCTTCTGGACTTTCTGTGTGACCCTGTACAAGTTAATTTTGAGTTGTGAATATAAGTTAATGGAAACTCCTTGGGGGCAAGAACTTTCTCTGTCTTGATCTTGGATTTACCCACCCACCCCCATGTCCTGTGCCTAGAATAGTGCCTGGTGCAGACAGAAAATGTGTGTCAAATGAATGACTGAGTATAAGGTACTTAATCTATGAGCAAGGAAACTAAGGACTTACTCCAGATGGATAAGCTAATCATTTGTAGTGGGGTTGTTCTTTGCACTGTAGGATATTTAGCAACATCCTTGGCCTTACTCACTAGAAGCCAGTAATACCTCCCACCCACAGGTGTGACAATAAAAATGTCTCTGGACATTTCCAAATGACCCCTAGAATGAAATCACCTCAATTGAGAACCACTAAGCTAATCATAGGAAGAATTAGACCTAGAAGTCAAGTCCTCTGACTCCCAATCCATATCATTTTTTAAAAGGCCACATTGTTGCCCATTTCTCCTTTTAGCTAAATACTTAACCTTGGCCATATCCCATAAAATTTAAGAGAGTTTATGTTGTTGAGCAGAAAGTAAAATATTTTGTCCTCCAGCCCATTTCAAAAATGATTTGGTTTCCACTTAGGCCATAACTTACCTCTCTATACAGGGTTGGGGCTAGGGAAGAAGCAGGCAGGTAGCAAAGAACAATCTACTGGGGGTGGGTGGATGGAGGCCCTGAATTCCTCTAGAAACATCTCACAGGAGTGTCCAACCTTTTGGCATCTCTGTGCCACATTGGAAGAAGAGTTGTCCTGGGCCACACATTTAATACATTGCAACACATAGTTACAAAAAATTCTCATAACGTTTTAAGTAAATTTGCGATTTTGTGTTGGGCTGCATTCACAGCCATCCTAGGCTGCATGAGGCCTGTGGGGTCCAGGTTGGATACCTATTCTAAAGTCTGTGATGAGGATTGCTAGAAGATCTACCACATCTCTGTTTCAAGCAGGTAGAAGTAGACTCCTGTGGTGCCAGACAACAGGACTAACTCCTTTGGGTCTCAAGTACCTTTTGTACCACCTCATCTCACCTTCACTTCCCATCCCCACCATCCACAGCTGCTGAGACTTCAAAATCACAGATTCAATCCAACTCCTGAAAGTTACCAATGAAAACTAAGATTCAGGAGGGTAAGTGACTCACTGCCCCAAAGCAGACACTAGAACTGGGAGTTTTGCCTTAACCCTGCCCTGCCCCCACCAACATACATGTCTTTCATGAGTTTGGAAAACCACTGCTTAACCTCCCTGGACTTTCCTGCCTCCTCCCACAATTTTCAGTCGCACAGATCAAAAAGTCCTTTCTGGGTGTGGGGTGGTGGTGAGATAAGGATCTACTTAGGAACTGAAACCCATAGAGGAAGGTGGTGGTCCCCAAAGAATATGGGAGACATCACTCTTGGGACTGCCAGAAAATTCCTCTGCCTTCCTCAGACATGCCCTTATCCTGTGATCTTTGGCCCTATCCCCTCTCCTAAGGGGCCTATTCTTACTGTCAGGGCAACTGCGGGATTAAGGTCAGCTTGGAAGCCCAAAGATGTTGGAGAGGGTTTAAAAAGGAGACAGGTGGAAGGAGGAAATGAGAAAATAAGGTAATGAATGATAAGGAAACAGAGGTAGGTAGGGGGAGGGTTGGACAGAGAGGAAGGTGAACGGAAAGAAGGGTTGAGAGAGAAATCTCAACATTTATTTAAAAATCAGAGAGCAGTTGTACACCTGGACTTGTTGCCATGGCAACATTAAAGAAAAGGAGATAGCTTGTGAAGCCATGAAAACCCAGTAGGGGTAAATGTTTAAGGCCAGGAACAAAAACCATTGAGAGATGATGATTAACAAGCTGCAGGTTCCAGACCCCTGCTCATTGTCAGAGGACTTGGCCTGAGATTTCAGCCTGTTCTACCTCTCTTCTCCACCCTTTATTTGCCCTCACTCACCATGAGGATTTCAAAGAAGCAGCTAGGGATCACCAGCCTTCCCTCCAGTCTTCTTCCCTTTATCAGGGATTGCCTTTCCAGAATTCCCAGCCCAAGGCTGGAAAAGCTTTTCCTGAACCATTAGAAAAAGTATGGTCTTTTTAGGGAAAACAACAACAAAAAAGGCTTTGGTCAGATACACGGAAGAACTTCCGGACACTGAATTAATTCTGATGGATAATTAAGTTGTGGATTTTCTTCCCTTGGATTATTTCCAGTGTTAAAGATTCTCTGTGTTGATTGTTGCCCTTCAGGTCTCTGAAATGCCAAGGTACTTGCATTCTTCCTTCAGAAAGGGAGGTGCCTTCTAGTCTGGGAGCTTTGCTGGAGCAACTTAACTGTGTTTATTGCTACCTCTAATTGCTCTTTTAATGCTCAGGAATTTTTTAGGAGGCTTAATCTTCCCAAACCTCAATATGGCCAAAAGCTAAGCTGATATTTTGGGGTTAGGTATACTCTGCAAATTGTTTTTAAATGTCAAAGTACTTTTTTAATATTTTAAGTGAGTCTCACTTAGTCATCTTACTATGACCCCAGACATCACAACAGCTGGCTGGCCCCTTGCCCCATCTCCTCAGGAAAATAATCTTTTGAGTTTTTGCCTCCCCTACCTTCCTTCACATGCTTCCCAAGAAATTGTGAATATCAGAGACAGTTGTGATGTTCTTTGCTTTCTTTCATCTCAGGATGCAGCTCTGAACTAAAGGCCTAAATAGCTAAGTCACAGGAGTCCTGTTTTATATTTATAGCTTTCCCTCCCACTGTTATCAGCCACCTCCAGGCCATTCCTCCAGATACTCTAAACTTTATCCTTAGACTAAGCCAAACCATCAGGTAGAGGCAAACTGAGAATGAATGATTGTTCAAAGAATTGCTTTTACTGAACAGAACATTTGGCGCCATGCCACCAGTTCACACTGAGAAATGTTCTAAGAAGCAGCCCTATGAAACTCCTAATTGTATTTATGGTAGGGATGTTGCACAGGACATGGTTCAAAACATGGTTGTGTCCTTTTATGAGTATCCATGGGAGAAAGTTTTGTAATGATACTTTTTCTAAGACACTGGTAGTTTTTATTTTATGGACATTATAAATTGTGTTATTAACTTCAATTTTTTCTCTTTGCGCTGGTTGCTTAGAAGCTCAAGGCTACCCTTGCAATTCATCTCTGATGCATATATTTAATATATTACCTTTACCTCAACTTCAGTTTATTTCTCCTCTCCTTATTCTCTTTCCCTGCCTGTCTAATCACCACCATTCTCTCTCAATGTCTAATATCTTCTCTTAATTTATTGTTTACTTCATTGACTGAATGTGTCTATGTATACTGCTTCAAGTCTTTTGTGGACCACATAAATTAATTAAATGACTTAAGAAGTTAAGATACATAAATCAGATAGCAGAATGCCTGGCCAATAGTAAGTAAGCAGCTACTAAATGTCACCTATTTTAAGTAACAATACAAATTGTCTATAATCTTCCTTTCAGAGGTCTTGTAAACATGAACTGGAGGCTGTAGGAAGCTATTTGGGTCCCCAAAGGGCGTCTATAAATAGTTAACTCCTAAAAAACCCAAGAGAGGCTCCCACCCCATGGATCGAACCTAGGCACTGATTGCTTTAATCTTGTTTTTTTAACTTCAGAATGTATAGTGGTGATAATCAGATTTGCCTTGCTTACTAGAGTTGACTTGGACTGTTCTTTGAGTGAATTTCTAAATCCCTGCTCACACCAAGACTGACCACTAAAAAGTTCTGTGTGGCAAAGGGAATCTACCTGCCTGAGATTAAAAATTTTCCATAGATAATCCCCAAAGTGAGAAATCAATGTGCCAGTAATTGAGAGCTGATGGTATTGTACTATCCAGAGGAGGGAGAGAACTAAGCCCAGAGAAGATCACAGGGTAAGACAAGAAAAGGCTGACAACATGTGACCTCTGTTTGTGAACCCTACACAACTTGACCTTTATCAGGTTGAGTTCTTTGTTTCTTTCTTTTCTA
The DNA here is from genome assembly GCA_039655065.1 of Glossophaga mutica. Taxonomy (NCBI): domain Eukaryota; kingdom Metazoa; phylum Chordata; class Mammalia; order Chiroptera; family Phyllostomidae; genus Glossophaga; species Glossophaga mutica. Next base: position 25,969,625 of record CM077316.1, read on the forward strand.
TTAATTTCCAACCAACCTTTCATTTGGTCCCGAGGGAAAAAGAAAACAACAACCTAATTTATTCAACCCTGCATTTTTGAGCACTTAGGCACCCGTTAGGTGCTGTGGGTGTACAAAGAGTTAGTTCTCTTTACTTCCTAAGGGCAGGGTTCCAGTTCTTTTTCTTTTCTATAAGTTGCACAAACTCTCAGGGGATAAATAGCCCAGGTAATGGGCATCTTTCCTACTGCTCTGTCATTTTTTTCTTTTACCCTTTTTCATGCTCATATATTTATTTCTCAAGGTTCTGCTTCCTCTAATTCTGCTCTCATTTCCTCAAGGTCTTTCCAGCCCTCCTTTATTTTGTCTGTTGCATCTTCCTCTCTTCCAAGGTCCTTTTTCTTTCACATTTTCAATAACTTTCTCTTTTTTCCTATTAAAATTTTTTTTTGAGAAAGAAAATAGCTTCATAGTGTTTGTTTGGATTTTATGTTTGTCTTCCATCCTTTGTTTAAAAAACAAATAATTTCCCCAATTACTTTGGAGAGAAAAAAAAAAGGCCCTCTCAATCTCTTAGTTCTTTTGCTCAGAAGACAAAAGATCCTTCAGAATTGGAGAGGAAGTGGGGAAACTAAATAACTAACTAACTAAGTAAATAAATAAAAGATTACTGTTAAAAATCTTAATCAGTGTCATCAACCCAACAGAAAAGCTTGCCTGGAGGGCATGTGAAGGGGGGAGGGGTGGAGAATGGAACTGGCAACTAATAATTCTCCACCTCAAAAGGCAAATATCTTGAGAACTGAAGGAAATCTAGAGATAGTATTTTCACTGAAGTATTAGAATCGCTTTGATTCTTTTTTAAACCCAAGAGTCCTTTTCTTTTGGTAGGCTAGTAGAATATGCTGAGAAGCACTGACAGGCAGAAGGAAAGGGAAGCAGAAAACCATCATTTTAATTTTACCCTAGGTCAAAATTGTCAATCAGGATAATTACAAAGAAAGCTGTACCCCAGTGTGCTGTACCACTAGTCCTGGCCTTAATACTTTCTGAGACAAAGAATAAGAAGGGAGTAGTAAGCAGAGTTGAGGTACAATGGGAGAGCTGTGGGAAATGCTCTAAAGTGGCTGATGATGGCAACATTAGTGGAACACTATGAGAGACCTGTGACCAGGTCAGAGTCCACATGATGGTGTTGTCATGGAACCCAGATGGGGTGAGATGGATGCCAACCTGGGAATGGAGTATGAGAGGGTGTGTGTTATGTGGAGAAAGATGGCGGCGGGTGGTTATAACTTTGCTAGGACTTTGGGAAGAAAAGGATTCAACGATATTCTTTGATTTGCTCCTGAGAAGTGAAAGCAAAGGGTAATATGGGGCATTATTAAAGGAGAGTCAAAATGGAACAACTAGAATGTGGAAGAAAACACAAAGCTGGATACCTGGATGACAGAACACTGGAATAAATAGATAAGGACAAAGAGGGTGGCAGGGACTTATCACTCATTATGTTCCCATAGCTTACCTTCTCAAGAGGCCATCCTGATGATGGTGAGCCAGCTTGACAATTATTTGCAGAAAGTATTTAAGTCCCAGTCTGCTTTTGCCTAGCACCTGATATCCAACCATGGATTGATGTGTGACAGATGACAGAGAATATGAACCAATTTTAATGTTAGCCTGAACAAAATATAATTAGGAAGAGAATTTGCTGTTCTGGCTGCTGCAGAAAAGAAATTACACAAGGTTCAGTCTAATGACTTAGGAGCAGCTTTCCTATTCTTGTCCCTACTACTCTGGATTGACCCAAAGAAGCAGAAGCCCAGAGCTTCCACCTCTGCTCTCTAGAAGTCCCAGAGACAGAGACATGCCACCAGGGAGCAGATCTAAGACATAAACCTGCAAGCAAACAAGGCAAGGGCACAAATTGAACAAGTCAGTGCATAATGAACATTTAAGCAAAGTGGAAAAGAAGGAGAAGAGGGCAAAAGAGAGGAACAGATCAAAGAGGGAAGGAGTAAAGTGTCAAAGTATAGTGTGCCTTGAAGGTTGGGGGGTTGGGGGAAGAAAGGGAAAAGAAAACAAAATTACTGAGTTATCTTAAGATAATTGCATAAGAACAGGATGGATTCTGGAAGGAATTAACTCTATGTATGTCCTGAATTATTTCCACAACCTAAGATGGGCAAAGGAAAGTATGTAAACTGTTTTGGCAGAGGCACTTTGGGAGGTTGGAAAGGGAGTAAGGATGGGGGTAGCAATGGGGGTGATATTCTTATGTAATGTTAAGACCACAGACACTTTCTAGGCTCAGTTCCACAAGGCTCCCTTAGAGCAAGCTGTTCACTCAGGGCACTTCACTTGGGTGGAGGGATACAGGAGTGGAAACTACAGGCCTAATTGCTAGGTCTCTCTCAGCTCTTCCAGGGAGCGTGGGGCAGGAAATTCCTCAAATTCCAGGCTTGTGGGATCATTGCTGAGCTTAACCACAGAGCAAGAGAGGGAAGTAAAGAGGACTGCCTCCTTCCTCTCCATCTTTTTTCCCTTGCAGTTTTAAAGCAGCAGCAAACTAAAAGGTTTTAAAGGAGCTGATCACTAAGAGAAAGGTTGACCCAAATGATAATCCACTGTAAAGAAAGTCCCAGGTCTGGGAATCCCAGAAAAATTGGCCCTTAGTTGGGTAAGGTCGAGGTCAAAAACAGTCTGCTGTGGACTGGGACAGGGACATTTCCCAGGGTGATTTTTTTTTTTTTTAAGCTCTGAGGAATAACCAGTGGAAAGGAACTTGCTTTAGGAGAATTTGAGCAAGAACTGCCTTGTTGAAATAAATGGTGACCAAGCAGTGAGCATATCAGAAAGGGTCTTGGGGTTCACAGTGTTTCTTTTGCTGAAGGGGGAAACCAGTCAGATCTCCCAGAGTAGCAACTTTGCTATTCTGTGTGTCACCTCACTGTTCCTTGAACAGCCCATACATTTCCTCATCTTCATGCTCCTTAAACCCAAATGACTTCTTTTTTTCTTTTTTTAAAATATATTTTATTGATTATGCTATTACAGTTGTCCCATTTCTCCCCCATCATTCCCCTCCACCCTGCACACCCCTCCCACCCACATTCCCCCCCCTTTAGTTTATGTCCATGGGTCATAAGTTCTTTAGCTTCTACATTTCCCACACTATTCTTGCCCTCCCCTGTCTATTTTCTACCCACCATCTATGCTACTCATTCTCTGTACCTTTCCCCCTCTCCTCCTCCCACACCCCTGTTGCTAACCCTCCATATGATCTCCATTTCTGTGGTTCTGTTCCTTTTCTAGCTGTTTGCTTAGTTTGCTTTTGTTTTAGGTGTGGTTCTTAATAGCTGTGAGTTCGCTGTCTTTTCATTGTCATATTTTTGATCTTCTTTTTCTTAGATAAGTCCCTTTAACATTTCATATAATAAGGGCTTGGTGATGATGAACTCCTTGAACTTGACCTTATCTGAGAAGCGCTGTATCTGTCCAGCCATTCTAAATGACAGCTTTGCTGGATAGAGCAATTTTGGATGTAGGTCCCTGCTTTTCAAGATTTCAAATATTTCTTTCCAGCCCCTTCTTGCCTGGAAGGTCTCTTTTGAGAAATCAGCTGACAGTCTGATGGGAACTCCCTTGTAGGTGACTGTCCCCTTATCCCTTGCTGCTTCTAGAATTCTCTCCTTCATTTTAATCTTGGCTAATGTAATTACGATGTGCCTTGGTGTGTTCCTCCTTGGGTCCAACTTCTTTGGGACTCTCTGAGCTTCCTGGACATCCTGGTAGCGTATTTCCTTTGCCAGATTGGGGAAGTTCTTCTTTATTTCTTCAAATAAGTTTTCCACTTGTTGCTCTTCTTCTTCCCCTTCTGGGACCCCTATAATTCGGATGTTGGCACGTTTAACAATGTCCCGGAGGTTCCTAAGCCTCTCCTCATTTTTTTTGAATTCTTGTTTCTTCCTCGTTTTCTGTTTGGTTGTTAGTTTCTTCCTTCTGGTCCACTCCATTGATTTGAGTCCCAGTTTTCCTTCCATCTCTATCGGTTCCCCATGCATCTTTCTTCCTTTCACGTATTGTAGCCTGCATTTTTTCATCTAATTTGTGAGCAAAATCAACCAATTCTGCGAGCATTTTCATGACCAGTGCTTTGAACTGTGCATCTGATAGGTTGGCTATCTCTTCACTGCTTAGAGGAATTAGCTCTAGGGCTTTTATTTGTTTTCCAGTTTGAGCCATTTTTGGTGGGTTTTTTTGTTTTGTTTTGTTTTGTTTTTAGTCTGGTCGTGGCTATTACGTAGTGAGGGGTGGAGCCTTAGGTGTTCCTCAGGGCGGGGCAGCCCAGTCGCTGGCTTGTGACGCTGTATGTGGGGGCGGGGTCTGAGAGGGAACAATGGCGCCCGCTCCGCTCTCTCCTGGATTCAGTCCCTTCCACCACTTCCCCTCTGCCTGGACTGCCTGCTCACGAGAATGTGGGACCACCTGGTCAGCCAGCCACCCTGTGTGGCCTCACTGGGTCTGCACAGTTGCCCCCCCCCTCCCCGTGCCCGGGGTTCGCCAGCTGCTGCCTGTGGGCCCGGGGACCGCCAGCCGCCACCTGTGAACTGCCAGCCGCCGCTGCTTGCGTTCCTGGGTCTGCACCTCCACTCTTTCCTGCCGCAACTCCGCCCCTCTTACCGGTCTGGATGAATGCTTGTTGGACTTCTATACAGTTCAATTTTCTATAAGTTCTGGTTGTTTTCTTGTTTCTAAATATTTGTTGTCCTTAATTTTGGTTGTGAGAGGAGGCACAGTGTGTCCGCCTATGCCTCCATCTTGGCCGGAAGTCCCCAAATGACCTCTTTTATCATATCTTTTTCCTTTTGAAATCTGGATTTGTCTCCAAGATACACTTTAAATGTTTCTCTCTTAAGGTAGTCTTCTCCACTCCCCACAAAGAATAAACTATTTTTCCTTCTGTTTTCCAAAGAAAATTGATGAATTTCAACATACTTATGTTTTGTCTTAATCATAGTGAACTATTTACTTCTTCTTTCACCAGACTTTAACACTCCTGGAGGAAAGTTCAATTTATAACTTTCTTCTTTCACCTCTTTTCCCCACGCATATCAGAGTTCCTGGTACACAAGAAGTGCACACACACACAATGCTTGTTGCATAAATATTTCAGTTATTTCAGTATGGTTTGTCTACTTGGTGGGTCCCTATAATGAATATTTAATTTGAAGTCTGTATTCCAGCTAACAACATCTGCTTTTTATACTATTACTTATATGTGTTCAGAGAGTACACTTTTTTAATATTATCTTCACTAGAACATAATTAGACACTGCTAAAAATTCATGATCATGTTTTCCAAAGCTAAAAGAAAATGGCTTTTGCATTATCTATAATTCTGCTCTTTCTCAATGATGTGGATAACTGAGATGTGAATGTTTTTGTCATAATTGATAATGGGACTATCTTAAGGGCAATTGGATTTATTGGGTTGGAGGAAGAAGAAGCAGTGGCTACTGCAATTCTTCTCAGTCACACAGAGCACATATTGTTGGAAGTCCTGCCCTCAGCAGCAACCAAAAAATGTCCAGTGTAGGTTGCAATCAAGGAAGTACGTACACCAAAACCTCAAAAACTCACAGTAAAAATGTTATATCCCAGACTTCATCCAAGGGCTGTTAAATTCTTTCTTGGGATTATAAAATCTTGTCCGTTCTTCAGACCTGTCTGTCCTCTTTTGTTATTAGAATCTTTTTCTGGGTGAACAAGATCACTCATATTGAACTTTAATGCAGATTCTCCACCAAGAAAAGAATTCAGCTGGCTGCAGGATGTCAGTCACCAGTCAGCTGGTGAAAGGATCACAAGTCTATGAGGTATTACCCACATCCCAGTTTCTTTACTGACTACTAAATGAGCTGTGTGACTTTAAACAAGATGCTTGATCTCTCTGGGCCTCAGTCATTCCTAACATGAGGAAATTGGACTAGTTAAAAGCACAGGCTTATTTTAGCTGTAGCTTTTTAAAAAATTCTCACTTCAAGATATGCTTATTGATTTTAACGAGAGGAAGGGGATTGGAGGGGGAGAGAGGGAGAGAGAGAGGGAGAGAGAGAGAGAAACATTAATGTGGGAAACATTGATCAGTTGTCTCCCATGTGTGCCCAACCAGGAATAGAACCTGCAACCTAGGTATGTGCCCTGACCAGAAATCAAACCTGCAACTTTTTGGTGTATGGGATAATGCTGCAACCAACTGAGCAACCCAGCCAGGGCTTAGCTTTAGCTTTTTGTATTTACATATAAAATTATTAGGTTTTTAACCTTCCTTCCTTCCTTACCTAAGGAAGAGTGAGAGGGTCCTAGAGCTTGTGTAGATGTGGCAACTCTGATGGTCTTTATGAAAGAGATTTTACTTAGTCCCTTAGGTTCATTTGTAAGATATGCTTATACTTACCAAGATACACACACACACACACACACACACACACACAACCACACATACAACTTTGGATAAGTATAATGCAACCTGAGGCATTGAATGTTGAAGGGACAAGAAATAATGCTGAGTATAGTTATAGATGTTGTTAGTTTGGGTACCCCTGGAGCAGGGCTCAGAAGGAGACATGTCATGGGTTGCAAGGGGAGAAAGATATTCACTCCAGGTGTGTGATGGGTATAGTTAAGGGTTGGGTCTTGGTAGGTAGCTATTAAAACCTATGGACCTTTGTTGGAGAGAACATTTTATGAATTTGACCCCAAAGGCAAGGGAATTAAAGGCGAAAATAAACAAATGGGACTGTATCAAACTAAAAAGCTTCTATACAGCAAAAGAAACTGGCAACAAAACAAAAAGACACCTGACTGAATGGGAGATGATATTTGCAAACAATAGCTCTGACAAAGTGTTACTATCTAAAATATATAAAGAACTCATAAAATCTAGCAACAAACAAACAAACAATCTGATTAAAAATGAGCAGAGGACCTAAACAGACTCTTCTCCCAAGAAGACATATAAACAGCCAACAGACACAATGAAAAGATGTTCAACTTCACTAGCTGTTAGGAAAATGAAAATCAAAACTACAATGGAACTACAGTAAAAAAAATACAATAAATGTTTTTAAAAATAAATAAATAGAAATTAAAGAAATACTACAATGAGATACCACCTCACATCTGTTAGAATGGCTATTACCAATAAGAGGAGTGTTGGAGAGGTTGTGGAGAACTCATTCACTGCTGGTGGGAAACTAGACTGGTACAGTCACTATGGAAATAGTGGGGTGATCCCTCAAAAATTTAAGAATAGAATTACCTTATGACCCAGCAATTCCTCTCCTGGATATCTATTCAAAGAACTAGAGAACATGTATTCACAAAGATATATGCACCCCTATGTTCATTACAGCATTATTTATCGTGGCCAAGACATGGAGACAACCAAAGTGTCCTACAATAGAGGATTGGATAAAGAAGATGTGGTACATATATACAATGGAATACTACTCAGCCATAAGAAAAAATGAAATACTGCCATTTGCAACAACATGGATGGATCTTGAGAATATTATGTTAAGTGAACTAAGTCAGTAAGAAAAAGCTAAGAACCATATAATTTCACCCAAATGTGGGATATAAAATTGAAACTTGTGGACACAGACAATAATGGTGGTTACCAGAGGGAAGAGGGTAAGCGGTGGAGGGGGCCTAATATATGGTGATGGGAGATGGTTTGTCTTTGGGTGGTGGGCACACAGTGCAATATACAGTTTTGTGTCATATACAGATCTTGTGTCATAGAAAAGTACACTTGAAACTTATATAATCCTATTAACCAATGTCACCCCAATAACTTAATTAAAAAATTGAAGAAAAAAACATTATTATATGCCTGCATTCTCATTAGACAGCTGTTGAGTTCTTGAAAAGTGGGCCAAGAGAATGAAGTTTGAGAGACTACATTCACATTTCTGGGCTTATGAAATTAAGGAAGGGCAAAATGCAGGCACAATGCTGAAGGGGCCATTATTTAAATGAAACCAGTGAGATATGAGTAGTGTGGAGAATGTTATAAATATCTGAAGAAAGGGGTTCTTGGAATTAGATCTATTCATTCATTTAACTTGTGTTAAACACTTGCTAAGTTCAGGGGCATCAGTTCTGGAAGGGACCTTAGAGATGATCTATTACATGAATTAGGAAACTGAATACCAGATAAGGGTCAGGGCCTGCCTAATGCCACACAGCTGATTCTGACCAGTGAGGTGCTCTTTCTACCATAGCTAAGTACCACCTTATTCACTGACCTCAATTTCTCTATTAAATTTGCATTTATTGCCTGAGGGGCTTCTCTGGGTATAAAGCAACCTAATAGACCCCAGGATCTCTACTATAGATCTGCTGTCCCCTACAGTCAAAAGTCAAGATTTGCCTGGATCCTTTGCCAGATACCCAAATCCCAAGCCTGAGATTTAAACTTCCCACACAACCTTTTGCACAGATTGCACAATAACCTAATCAGAATGGTGGGAGAGTGTCCAAGTGTTCAGGAAGATGCTGTTCTGCTGGGCTCCTCTCTTGCCCATCTACATCTATATTCCTTTGAATAGTGTAAGGGCATGTGCAGAACTTCTGCTAAAGTGCCTAGGTCTTGTTTCCAGCTTGTTTCTTATTCCTGTGGACTTTTATCTGTGCATACCCACACAGAATTTCATCCAGAAAGAGCAAGGAGGAGCCAGGAGTGACCACCCTAGATGACGTTAGGGTTCCCAGTTACCTTACAAATTTTTTTTGGAACCCTGTGTAGCCCTTTCTCCTCTTCATAGGTTTGACTGGAAGCCATGAAATGCCAAGCAATTTAAAAGTTCTGGCCTAGAAGGCTAGGCCTTTCTCTTTGGACCTTAGCAAAGGCAAAAACTGTAAGTTGTGCCCCTTCAGCAATCATCTCATCACCCATTGTCCTTTGGGAGTGGTAAGGAGTGGCAGAAGAGAGCTGGACCCAAATGGATGGGGCTATGCTTTATCACCCCGTGTACAAACTTCCATCATCCTCTTATTGATGGTAAGGTCTTCACAGTTTTAGACAGTCAATAATATGTTTTTTTCATTTCAATTTCAATCTGGCAAGCATTTATTGAGTGTCAGGCATTAGTGCCCAGGAAAAAGAGATAAATACAATATAATTACTTGCCTTCAAGGAGCACATAATTCTGTAAATTTTTATTGAAGACCAAGATAGCACCTATATCAGACATAGCAAAGAGACTAACTACAGAGAAAAGTGTTTGAGAATAAAGAACAAGTGACATAGTTATGGAAATCCCCTGACCAGCAGACCTGCCAGCAATTCTCCCTTCTCTGATTAGAAGGCAACCTGGGGTACAATGGAAAGAGCACAGAGTAGGAATTAGGAGATTTGGGTGTCTAATCCCTGCATTGCAATTAATCCATATGCATCAGGCAAGTTAATGAACTACTCTTGTGATACTCAGTATCCTAACTCTAAATTGAATTACCATTAAACACTTTCTTAGTTCTCTTCCATCTTTAAGATGGAATCAATCTAGGAAGGCTTACTGGAAAAAGTACATTTTTCGTGTTTAAAAAACAGGAAAGAAACATTGTTACTGTTCTGGGAAAGGATCTCTGTTATTCAGTATCATCCAGGAAAATAGAGGTGGGAAGGAGTGGAGGAAGGCAGAAAATGGAGACAAAAGGTTTTGAACAGATATTGTGAACAAGAAGCGTAGGAATTGGTTAAGCTGGAGCTGGAGTGCAGGAAGGCCTTTGGGCCTAGTTTTGGAAGATTATACCTGAAGGCATGATATTTATAGTGGGGAACTTGAAACAGACCTGGCAGAGGGAATCCAGATGTTTGGATGGTTTCCCTAAAGCAAGTCCCCTCCACCCCCAACTTGGCAGGATTGCCCTGACCTCAGAATTAAATTTCGCCTACCACCAGCTGCATTTTTAGAAGGAGAAATGGTAGTGTAGCAAAACCGAGACAGTAATTTCTCAAAGGTTGGAACTGCTTGCTCTAAGTTGAGGAAACCAGGTTTAAAAAGAAGTCCTCCCTTCAGATTCCCTCAGTAACAGCTGTGGGCAGCCCAGGTGTGGCTGGCAGACACCCTGTCACCAAGGTGACCCGTAGTAACTCCTACACAGAGCTCATCCTCCAATTTGTGGAGAAGGCATCATCAATTTTTTTCCTTCTTGGCCTTGATTCCACATGCTATTATCAACAGTCACTGAGTCTTATGTTTGGAAGTAACTAGTGGATTTTGAACACAGCTGGACACTGAAGATGAAAAGAGTCGGAAGTATCCTCCCCTGTTTTCCCCCAATCTCTATCCTACCAAGAAAGGGATGGAATGTATACAAATTACTCAAAATATGCATTTCTTTCAGTGTGGTGGAGGCACTGAGTAGAAGAGGGGAAGAGGATAGAAAGGTAAGAACTGTAATGAAAGGAACACAGTAAGGAAAGGAAAAAGAGAAATCAGGAAAATTGACCAAGAAACAGGGGCTGGAAAAAAACAACAGAAGAAAGAAGGTAGAGCAAAAGAGAAAAAGAATCAAGGGAATAGGATTCTGAGGCAAGCAACAAAGCTAAGGCCGCCACAGGGAGAAGGACAGGTGGCCCAGAACAGGCAGCTGAGACAGGAAACAAAGGAGAAAGCGGGGAGGGGACTACAGCAAAGGGGATCTTCGGAGACTGGAGGGAAAGGCCAGGCAGAAAATAGCCAGAGAAGGAAGCAGGGAAGAGAGAGGATAAACATTGAGATGAAGAGGAAGAGACATGGCCAGAAAAAGGAAGAGAACAAGGTAGCAAAGGGAGAGGCCCGAAGTGTGAAAGGACAAGAAGAGAGAAATTGGGAGCAAAGGAAAGAGAGAGGAGAGGGCAGGCAAAAACTGGCAGAAACCAGGAGGGGGCCAAAGAAGAGGCATGTATGGCTGGTTTAATGAGCCATCTTCTCCTACTCCCCAGAGAAAGTGCAGCTAATTATGCCTCCATCCTCCTGGGCTGGAGAAGGTCAGGTGGTCTGAAGAAATGCCCTCACCAAGCAGAATGGCAGAGGACATAGGGCAGGGGAAGGTAGTACTTAGTTGGCAGGATTACAGAGGGGCCTCTTCCCTAAATCAACCAGGTCTCCCTCAAATTGCTGGCCTGCACACTGCCAGCCTCAGGTGGGGTGATATTAGGGGACACACTTATTTTTCTTAGCATGGAGGCACTGCTGTCCTTCTTGGGAAGTCAAGAGAGCCAAAGGCTTTGAGAAAAGGTGAAAGGAGAGGAAAGAGCTACATGCAGAGGTTTCCTTTCCCCCGCACCTTCATGGGGCCTTTTTCTTAGTCCAGTGCTATTCGATACTATTGCTTCACCTTTGAATCTCAAAGGCAAGGAAAGCAAACCAGGGGCAAGTGAACCTTCAGCCACAGGCGGATTAAGCTTCCTCTCTGTTCCTGTTCTGTTGGATAATATAAAAACTGACTTTAGTACACTAACCACATTCTGGATTTACTTATCTGGGCTCACAAGAGATCAAACACTCTCAGGGTGCCATGGAGAGCAGAGGGGTGAGTGGGAGACCACCACTGTCCCATGAGTAGTTTCTAATCTAATGGGGACTTGTAAGAAATTGGAGACAGTATACTTAGGGAATCTGAAGAAGTGAAACACTATGGAGAGGTGGAAAGAGCATGGCTTTTGAAGTCAGAAATACTTTGTTATAATCCCAGCTCTATTGCTTATTAGGTGTCAGGCAGATTTCCTTATGTACTAACCCCGTGCCAAGCACCCTTCTAAATAATATTAATGCATTTGATCCTTGCAATGATCAAATGAGATTGGTATTTTTCATCACTCCCATTTTATAGAAAAGGAATCTGAGGCACAGAGGAATTAAGTAAATTGTCCAAAGTGTGACAACTAAGACGTGACAGGGCATCTGGGATTGCAATCAGACAGTCTGGCCTGGACACCATGCTGCTAACTGTCCTGCTCTAAAGTCTTTCCCTGGAATGGTGATCATGCAACTGAGCATAGGACTACGGAGGAGATTAGATCAGCTGAAAGAGCTTGGCACATAGTTCTTGGCACACAGTCCTCAATATGTCTGTGTCATCTCAGAGCAAGGCAGTAGATGATAAATTGCCATGTGAGTAGCATAGCCAGGATGCTCAAAGCAAGGAAATATCACTTGTCTTTAGGGTATCCTGGGAAGCATGACCACCATGAAGAATTAATAGTTTAATCTTAGGGATAGAATAGGACACCCTGAGGGAAGGAATAATAATCCACAGAGACCATGTCATAAAGGACCAATACTCCTACTTCTACACTGCACCCACATACTGTTTTTACTAAAGATATTTCTCCTTACTCTCCTACACAACCCCTCCTTTGCCATCCCCTGCTCAATTACTGCCAAGTCCCTAATGTAAGGGCTGCTTGCTCATGCCTCCAGGCTTGGAATATGTCATTGTCACTAATTGGAATGCCCTGTCTTACTCTATTACCAACCCTCAATCTTCATCTGCAGAATCAATCTTAGCACTCCAGTAGGAATCATGACCCTATTTACATTTTCTGCCACTCAGATTCTCCTTGGTGCCTGAGTCTTTACATTGTACTGCTGCAGGGACATTTGTACTGGTTGGTTTATTATTTGAACAAACACTCCCTAATGTTAGGGAATGTGTAGCCATGTCCTATCCAGAATGACTAGAGATAGATTAATACAATTTAAATAAAATTTAGAGAGAATTTGGGCTATTTTTCTTTTAGATTTTTAAAAATATATTTTCTTGATTATGCTATTACAGTTGTCCCATTTCTCCCCCATCATTCCCCTCCACCCTACACACCCTCTCCCACCCACATTCCCCCCTTTAGTTCATGTCCATGTGTCATAAGTTCTTTAGCTTCTACATTTCCCATACTATTCTTGCCCTCCCCCTGTCTATTTTCTACCCACTATCTATGCTACTCATTCTCTGTATCTTTTCCCCCTCTCTCCTCCTCCCATGCCCCTGTTGCTAACCCTCCATATGATCTCCACTTCTGTGGTTCTGTTCCTGTTCTAGCTGTTTGCTTAGTTTGCTTTTGTTTTAGTGTGGTTCTTAATAGCTGTGAGTTTGCTGTCTTTTCACTGTCATATTTTTATCTTCTCTTTCTTAGCTAAGTCCCTTTAACATTTCATATAATAAGGGCTTGGTGATGATGAACTCCTTGAACTTGACCTTATCTGAGAAGCGCTGTATCTGTCCTTCCATTCTAAATGACAGCTTTGCTGGATAGAGCAATTTTGGATGTAGGTCCCTGCTTTTCAAGATTTCAAATATTTCTTTCCAGCCCCTTCTTGCCTGGAAGGTCTCTTTTGAGAAATCAGCTGACAGTCTGATGGGAACTCCTTTGGAGGTGACTGTCCCCTTATCTCTTGCTGCTTCTGGAATTCTCTGCTTCATTTTAATCGTGGCTAATGTAATTGCAATGTGCCTTGGTGTGTTCCTCCTTGGGTCCAACTTCCTTGGGACTCTCTGAGCTTCCTGGACGTCCTGGTAGTCTATATCCTTTGCCATATTGGGGAAGTTCTCCTTTATTATTTGTTCAAATAAGTTTTCCACTTGTTGCTCTTCTTCTTCCCCTTCTGGGACCCCTATAATTCGGATGTTGGGATGTTTAACAATGTCCCGGAGGTTCCTAAGCCTCTCCTCATTTCTTTGAATTCTTGTTTCTTCCTCGTTTGCTGTTTGGTTGTTAGTTTCTTCTTTCTGGTCCACTCCATTGATTTGAGTCCCAGTTTTCCTTCCATTTCTATTGGTTCCCCATGCATCTTCCTTCATTTCACATATTGGAGCCTGCATTTTTTCATCTAATTTGTGAGCAAAATCAACCAATTCTGTGAGCATTTTGATGACCAGTGCTTTGAACTGTGCATCTGATAGGTTGGCTATCTCTTCACTGCTTAGAGGAATTGGCTCTGAGGCTTTTATTTGTTTTCCAGTTTGAGCCATTTTTGGTGGGGTTTTTTGTTTTGTTTTGTTTTGTTTTTAGTCTGGTCGTGGCTATTACGTAGTGAGGGGTGGAGCCTTAGGTGTTCCTCAGGGCGGGGCAGCCCAGTCGCTGGGTTGTGATGCTGTATGTGGGGGCGGGGTCTGAGAGGGAACAATGGCGCCCGCTCCGCTCTCTCCTGGATTCAGTCCCTTCCGCCACTTCCCCTCTGCCTGGACTGTCTGCTCACGAGAATGTGGGACCACCTGGTCAGCCAGCCACCCTGTGTGGCCTCACTGGTTCTGCACAGTTGCCCCCCCCCCCCCCCCCCCCCGTGCCGGGGGTTCGCCAGCTGCTGCCTGTGGGCCCGGGGACCGCCAGCCTCCGCCTGTGCACCTGGGAACTGCAAGCCACTGCTGTTTGCGTTCCAGGTCCGCACCTCCTCTTTCTTCTGCCGTGACTCCACCCCCTTACCGGTCTGGATGAATGGTTGTTGGACTTCCATACAGTTCAATTTTCTATGAGTTCTGGTTGTTTTCTTGTTTCTAAATATTTGTTGTCCTTAATTTTGGTTGTGAGAGGAGGCACAGTGTGTCCGACTATGCCTCCATCTTGGCCAGAAGTCCTATTTTTCTTTAGCTGTTTCCAAACATGAGTGGAAATCCACCTTTCCATTGTAGCAACCAGTTTTTGCAATGATCTTTCAATATTCATCCCATTTGCTGATGATGTGTTAGGAGGCCTTAAGCCATGCATAGGAGACATGGTGAACAAGATAGTTTCCATATGTGGGGATGGAAAACACGGGAGGCATTTTTCCTTCTGATAAGCTATGGGATGCTTTGGCATCTTAGGGGTTTGTTCAGTTATTTATTTATTAGGTTTTTCTCCCTCTTTTTCCAAGTAACGTAGATAACATTTTTCAGTTTAGTAGCACTTCACAGTACCTTTGTTTAATTTTCACTACAGTCCTGTGAAGTATGTAGTATTATTTCCATTTCATAAGTAGACAAACTGATACTGAGGATAATTCTGTTGCTCTGGAGCTGGGTAGCTAGGTAAAGCCAGGTAGAGCCAAGATGCAGGTCTTCCTTTTTTCTAGGTACTAATACATATCTCACTTCCAAGCACTGTCTGGTAAAAATTATTCTACCCAGAGGCTTTATTGCTATTTTAGTTGGAATAAATGACCTTTATCTCTGTGGTCATCTGCTCAAATGTGTATGAGGCACGTGATTGTGTCTCACTCCCTATGATTGCAATACAAAGAGACACATATGGCCCAGCCTCTGCCCTCCAGGGGCTGTAGTCTAAGCCAAGGCACTGACATGGATAAGCCTGTACCGGGCATTTAGGCAGCAGAATGAAAACAATAACTTAATGTGAATCAACAGCCAAATATTTACAAGACTGTGCAAGGCAAGAATAAGTGCATTTTAGGGGTGGGACAGAAAAAACAACTCTTGCAAAGCTGCCTGGGCAGATCTCCACAGTGCCTGATCACGGGAGAGCATTTTAATACCATCCTAATTCTCCTCTTCCTATAACAAAAGCCTCTGTGTGTGTGTGTGTGTGTGTGTGTGTGTGTGTACTCTCCTTCAGGCTGCCAGTGCACAATCTGGTTGGTTATAAGGCAAGTAGTTATGGGAGTCCTAAATTTAGATAATGATGAAAATTTTAGCCCTTCCGTAGCAATATAGTAACATTTACTCCCCTCCAAAATACATCAAGTATCAAGTTTCTCTCTTAATACCAAGCTTTTATGAGGTGGAATGAATACCTGTAATATCAGGGGTAAAGAGAAAGGGAGAGAGATTCAAATAGCAACTTTGAAATCAGAGAGATACCAATTTTAATCCTAGACCTGTTAATATTTAGTCATATTAATAACATTGGGCAGCTTACTTAAGCTTATCAAACTTCAATTGCCTCTTGTGCAACTAGGGAAATTATCTTTACCTTGCAGTGCTATGACAAGAATTAGGGGAGATTGTATGTAAAAAAATTCTATAACCTGGTGATGATTATTTTTGTTAAATTTTTAATTTTGCATTTTTAGTAGGTAATTTACATGGTACAGAATTCAAAATGCAAAAGGGTAAACAGTGAAATCTCTCTCCAGTTTTTTTAAAATATATTTTATTGATTATGCTATTACAGTTGTCCCATTTCTCCCCCATCATTCCCCTCCACCCTACCTACCCTCTCCCACCCACATTCCCCCCTTTAGTTCATGTCCATGGGTCATAAGTTTTCTAGCTTCTACATTTCCCATACTATTCTTGCCCTCCCCCTGTCTATTTTTTTCCCATTATCTATGCTACTCATTCTCTGTACCTTTTCCCCCTCTCTCCTCCTCCCACGCCCCTGTTGCTAACCCTCCATATGATCTCCATTTCTGTGGTTCTGTTAGTGTTCTAGCTGTTTGCTTAGTTTGCTTTTGTTTTAGGTGTGGTTCTTGATAGCTATGAGTTTGTTGTCTTTTCACTGTCATAGTTTTATCTTTTTCTTAGCTAAGTCCCTTTAACATTTCATATAATAAGGGCTTGGTGATGATGAACTCCTTGAACTTGACCTTATCTGAGAAGCGCTGTATCTGTCCTTCCATTCTAAATGACAGCTTTGCTGGATAGAGCAATTTTGGATGTAGGTCCCTGCTTTTCAAGATTTCAAATATTTCTTTCCAGCCCCTTCTTGCCTGTAAGGTCTCTTTTGAGAAATCAGCTGACAGTCTGATGGGAACTCCTTTGTAGGTGACTGTCCCCTTATCCCTTGCTGCTTCTAGAATTCTCTGCTTCATTTTAATCTTGGCTAATGTAATTGCAATGTGCCTTGGTGTGTTCCTCCTTGGGTCCAACTTCTTTGGGACTCTCTGAGCTTCCTGGACATCTCGGTAGTCTATATCCTTTGCCATATTGGGGAAGTTCTCCTTTATTATTTGTTCAAATAAGTTTTCCACTCGTTGCTGTTCTTCTTCCCCTTCTGGGACCCCTGTAATTCGGATGTTGGGACGTTTAAAGATGTCTTGGAGGTTCCTAAGCCTCTCCTCATTTTTTTGAATTCTTGTTTCTTCCTTGTCTTCTGTTTGGTTGTTAGTTTCTTCCTTCTGGTCCACTCCATTGATTTGAGTCCCAGTTTTCCTTCCATTTCTATTGGTTCCCCATGCATCTTCCTTCATTTCACGGATTGTAGCCTGCATTTTTTCATCTAGTTTGTGAGCAAAATCAACCAATTCTGTGAGCATTTTGATGACCAGTGCTTTGAACTGTGCATCTGACAGGTTGGCTATCTCTTCACTGCTTAGAGGAATTGGCTCTGGGGCTTTTATTTGTTTTCCGGTTTGAGCCATTTTTGGTGGGGTTTTTTTGTTGTTGTTGTTTTGGTTTTAGTCTGGTCGCGGCTATTACGTATGAGGGGGTGGAGCCTTAGGTGTTCCTCAGGGCGGGGCAGCCCAGTCACTGGGTTGTGACGCTATAGGTGGGGGCGGGGTCTGAGAGGGAACAATGGCGCCTGCTCCGCTCTCTCCTGGACTCCGGCCCTTTCCGCTGCTTCCCCTTCACCTGGATTATCTGCGCACTCGCGAGTGCTGTTACGTATTGAAGAGTGGAGCCTCTGGCGCTCCCCAGTGCGGGGCAGCCCAGTCGGTGGGTTGTGACGCTGTATGTGGGGGTGGGACCTGAGAGGGAGCAATGGCGCCTGCTCCGCTCTCTCCTGGATTCAGTCCCCTCCGCCACCTTCCCTCCGCCTAGACCGTCTGAGCGCTCGAATGTGAGACCGCCTGGTCAGTCAGCCAGCCGCCTCGTGCGGCCTCACTGGGTCTGCACAGTTGCCCCCCAGTGCCCGGGGTCCTCCAGCTGCTGCCTGTAGGCCCGGGGACCGCCAGCCGCCGCCTGTGCACCTGGGAACTGCCAGCCGCTGCTGCTTGCGTTCCTGGGTCCGCACCTCCACTTTCTTCTGCCGCGACTCCGCCCCTCTTACCGGTCTGGATGAATGGTTGTTGGACTTCCGTACAGTTCAGTTTTCTATAAGTTCTGGTTGTTTTCTTGTTTGTAAATATTTGTTGTCCTTAATTTTGGTTGTGAGAGGAGGCACGGTGTGTCCGCCTACGCCTACAGCTTGGCCGGAAGTGGCTCTCTCCAGTTTTTATCATCTAGCTACCATTTCTCTTCTCCTTATGTATTTGGTTCTCACAAAATCTCTGTATAGTAGGCAGAACAGGATTGAATATTACTATTTTTCAGGAATGGAAACTGAAGCCCAGACAGGTTAAACAATTTGCCTAAGGTCTCCTGGATGAAAATGGTAAGTTTATAATCCAGGTCCCTACTAATAACCCAGCTTGTTGTAGTTCACATTTCACAGTAGAAGACATGGTCAGAGATGGACTCCAAGTTGCTGAATCTTGTGCTTTTGAGGCCACAGACTCTTTGGAAACTCTTGTGAAAGCTCTTGATCCCTCACCACTCCCTCATGCCATTCAGACTCTTACATATAATTTTATATGGTTTCTCTGCCAGTAGAGGCCCAAACCATCCCTATGACTTCTTTATATCCTCCACAGGGACTTTGCTCTATGGGACTTCTCTGGAGAGCAATGGCACATGTCCAGTGACCTTCAAACAGAGTCTGATACACAAAAAGCCCAGGGTTCTGGAGTCAGAAGATCTGGATTTCACTCCTGGCCATGGCATGTCTTAGCTTTCTGACCTTGGGCAAGTCCCTCAATTCTCTGAATTTCACTCCCTTCACTTATTAAATGGGATTGGTGTTCTCTGTCCCCAAGAGTTGTCTACTAACATTTTCTTTTTTTTAATTATTTTTTGTTTTTTTATCAGTATTTTTTTTTAAATTATTGATCTTGTACAGTTTTCTGTCTTTTACTCCCCCGCCAGCCCACCACCCTAGTCCTCCCCACCTCCCTCCCATTTCCACCCCCCATAGTTTTTGTCCATGTGTCCTTTATACTTGTTGCTCTAAACCATTTCCCTTTTCCCCTGAAATTCCCTCCCTTCTCCCCTCCGGTCACTGTCAGACTGTTCTCAATTTCAGTGTCTTTGATTATATTATGCTTGTTTGTTTATTTTGTTGATTATATTTTATTGCTTATGCTGTTATAGTTGTCTCAGTTTTTCTCCCTTTGTTCCCCTCTACGAACAGCCTGCCCCCACTCCCTCAGATAATCCCCACACCATTGTCAATGCCCATGGGTCATGCATATATCTTCCTTGGTGACTCTATTCCCTATGCTGTACTTTATAGTCCCATGACTATACTGTGACTACCAATTTGTACATCTTAATTTTTTCACATTTTTTTCACACTTCCCAGACCTTCCTCTCATCTGGCAAGCATCAACACTTCTCTGTATCTATGATTCTGTTTATGTTTTGCTTGTTTGTTTATTTTGTTTTTTAGAATCAACTATTGATAAATATGTACTTATTGCCATTTTATTCATATTTTTCATCTTCTTAAAGAAGACCCTCTCCATTTTGTATAATACTGGTTCAGTGGTGATAAACTCCTGCTTTTTCTTGTCTGGGAAGCTCTTTACCTGCCCTTCCACTCTAAATGATAGCTTTGCTGGGTAGAGCAATCTTGGACATAGGTCCTTGCCTTTCATGACTTTAAATACTTTCCAGCACCTTCTTATCTGTAAAGTTTCATTTGAGAAATTAGCTTACAGTCTTCTGGGAGCTGCCTTGTAGGTTAATAACTGCTTTTCTCTTGCTGTTTTTAAGATTCTCTCCTTGTCTTTGACATTTGGTGTTTTAATTATCATGTGCCTTGGTGTGGGCCTCTTTGGGTTCATATTGTTTGGGACTCTGCACTTCCTGGACTTGCATGTCTATTTCTTTCACCAAGTTAGGGAAGTTTTCTGTCATTATTTTTTAAAATAGGCTTCCAGTTTCTTGCTCTCTCTCTTCTTGAGGAATCCCCATAATGCAAATGTTGGTATGCTTGAAGTTGTCCCAGAGGCTCCTGACTTTATCTTCATTTTTTTGAATTCTTTTTCCCCTTGCTGTCTGGTTCATTGTTTTTTGCTTCCTTATATTCCAAATCGCTGATTTGATTCTCATCTTCACCCACTTTACTGTTGATTTCCTATAAATTGTTCCTTATTTCAATTAGTGTATCCTTTGTTTCTGACTAGTTTTTTTTTTTTTTTATGCTGTTGAGGTCCTCACTAAGTTCCTTGAGCATCCTTATTACCAGTGTTTTAAACTCTACATCTAGTAGATTGCTTGTCTCCACTTTGTTTAGTTCTTTTTTTCTGGAGATTTGTTCCGTTCCTTCATTTGGGCCGAGTTTCTTTGTCTTCCCATTATGGCAGCCTCCCTGTGTTTGATTTTATGTATTAGGTGGAGCTACTACATTTCCCAGGCTTGGTAGAATGGCCTAATGTAGTAGGTGTCCTGTAGAGTCCAGTGGCACAGCTTTTTTTATTACCCAAGCTGGATGCTCAAGGTGCACCCACTGTATGGGCTATATTCACTCTCCTGTTGTAGTTGAGCCTTGATTGCTGTTGGCATGTCCAAAGTCAGCCACCACCTGTGTCTTATCCAGGGTCACACAGCATAAGCTACAAAGCAATCTGCAGATGGCTGCTACTTGTGCAGGGCTTGGAGGTGCCCAGGTGAGACCAAGTTGTGAACTAAGGCCAGCTGCTGCTAGTGTTGGGCCTGGGGTGACTTACAGAGAAGTATAGGATTTGCTGAAGCCAGATGTTGCCTGTTTCAGAGAATTTAGAGAATTCTTAAGCATGGGCCAAGACAAGCCATTTATATGAAAATGCCACTGGAAATAGTTGGGGTGGTCCTGAAAGGTGAGTGGGATATGGTGTCAGGGAACCACCAGGGTGGGGCAAAAAATGTGAGCCAGATTGATGGAGTCTTAGATATGGTGCCCGCCTGCCAGCTCTGTGGTTATTTGCATGGAGGGCTCAGAAAAGGAACAATGGCCTCTGCCAGCACTTTTGTCTGGGAAAAAGCTGCCCCCCAACTCTTGCCCTGATGCCAGACAATTCGGTTCCTCCTCATATGTCTCATGCCTTTCAATCTGCTGCCCCCACAGTGAAGCTCAGAGGGAGTGAGTCTATGTAAGTGTTTGTTCTGACCCCTTTAAGAGGAGCTGCCTGAGACTCTAGAAATTTCTGTTTTCTACAGCCTTAATCCCTGCTGTTTTTTACAGTCAAAGTTATGGCAACTTCTCTTCCTGGCAGTGGAACCCTGGGCTGGAGAGCCTCGTATAGGGCTGGGACCTCTTGCTCCTGAGCCACGCCTCCTGATTTTTTTCTGCCACATGTGGTTACAGGACCAGACTGTTCTGCATCTCCATCCCTCTTATCAATCTCGATGAGATTTCTTCTTTAATTCTGTAGCTCATTTCTTCTTTAATCCCATAGCTGTAGGACTTCCATTCAGCTTGATTTCTGATAGTTCTGAATGAGTTTGTTTTATAGTGTGGTTGTAATTTTGATATGGTTGTGCGAGGAGGCAAACTATGTTTACCTATGCTGCCATCTTGACCAAGAGCTCCACTAACATTTATAAAGACATTTTGCAAACAGCGAAATTATAAAACAAATCTAAGATATCCTTGCAAAGCTTGGAGGGAGTGAGAAAATCAGAAAATAAACTCATACTTAGAATTTTATCCAGTGTCTTAGAGAATGCCTATACTACTTGGTGGAAGCTATCTAGCTATGTGTCCTCTCTGGATTTGGCACCCATTGTTAAGGTCCCCAATAATAGGTGTGAATGTCGAGTCATGTAGCATTAAGCATCACATCATTAAATCTAAACTCTATCTGCTTGTTCTGGTCCTAAGTGAGTGATAATCTCATTATTAAGACATGTCTCATTAAGACATTTGTAAGATGGAGCCAGCAAACAGCTTGGTAGAATTGAGGCTGTTGCCTAGGAAAGCATCCTGTACCTTCCCCCATTTATTAATGAATATGGGAAATTTTATCCCCCCACACAAAAGTGTTAATTAGACATTGTTCTGAACAGGGATATTACACTAATGAATTAAACCCAATCTAATCAACAAGCCAGCTCTATGCTTCATAGAGGTAATTAATTGAAGGACAGTAATGGGAAAGAAATAAAAAGGAATTAATTGAAGACAGTAATGGGAAATAAATGGTAGGATGTCTTCCCTAATATAGAATAGTAAGTAGGAAGATTTCCTTTGGTTCTAGCACCTCTTGTTTGATGCTAGGTACCTTTGTCCTCCTGTATCCTTTTTTTTCTAATTCCTTCCTCTTTATTCCTTTTTTTTTTTCCTTTTCTGCAACACACACACACACACACACACACACACACACACACACACACACTTCTGTACAAGAGGCATGGAGAGTTTGGATTCCATTCTGTTACAGAAATGGGCCTGAATTGCCCTGTGGACACTGATACTTCCTGGGTATACTAGTCTTTAGGTTAGGGCTAGAATGGAATTGAAACAGACTATACCTAGTCAGAAGACCTCAATGGCAATTCTTTTTTATCAGTCACCACCATTCATTGTGAATGAATCAGTGAATCTTTTAAAGAAATTAGTTTTCTCATAAAAAAGTGAGATAATACTTGAAACCCATGGGTATTCGGTATATACCCAATAAATATTTGTTGAATCTAATGACTGGGTGACATCTGGAAACACTGTGGCCTGGTATTGAATGCCTGGTACTGAGTCCCCTGTGGAGCAGAATGGGAAGAACCAGAGGATTCCCATTTGATGGGGTAGAGATTACAGTAGCCTGAAAAGTCTTTTAGAAATGTTCAAAGGAGAAAAAGATAGGGCAAAACTAGGTATTAGACATTTGATATGTGAAGGGAACTGGGGGACTAGAGTCTGCTTTGGAACTAGAGCAGGAAGGAAAAGTTGAGGGCAGGGATTTTTTCTCGTTATGAAAAGAAAATCATTTACATGGAGATCTGGTGGTGCTGGAGAGGATAGGGTGGAGGCTGGGTATGTGTGGCCAAAGCAGGAATGTGATCTCCACCTGAAGCCAGGGAGATGAGGTTGGTCTACAGGGGGCAGGACTCACTTCCCCCTAGTACATCAGTGCCTGGCACTTAATAGGTATTCCAGTGAATGTGTGAAGTTGATTTTTATGTGATAAGCTGTAATGGAATTGGGAGCCCATCCCATTGTCTCTGGGATTACAGTCATCCCTCGCTATATCATGGTTCACTTATTGTAGCTTCACTGTATCACAGATTTAAAAAAATATATATATCTAATTCTGTATTGTGGAGTTTTTGCTATATCATGGGATTTTGCATTATATAGGTATTTATATAATATTTATGATTTTAATTATTTTTGCCTAAAAATTTAAAACAATATAGAAATATAAAAATGCTAATTCACACATATTAAAAGAATATTAAATTGAAATAAAATACAGTATTTATGTCATCAGCGGACGAATACTGTACTGTACACAATGAAAATGCAGTACGCCACTACCGCTTGCGCAAGTTTGCCAAGGTGAGATTGTACACAGCACACTATTGGCTGATAGAATGGAAGGCGACCAACCACAGCACTGTGTTCTGTATCCTGGACACTGACTGGCTCAGTGACTATAGCATTGGTCTGTTCGCTCTCCCTCACTGTGCCTGAATGTTCAGCATCTCTCCTGCTGTACGTAGTGTTGCTCTGCGGTGTTTTGTTTTTGTGAAATTTTCATAAAAGTTTGAATTTATTTCAAGCCCTATGATGCCACCCAAATGTTCTGTGCCTTCTAAGGCTTCTGGCAGTGAACTCAAGCACCAGAAGAATATGATTACCATCAAAGAAAAGGTGGAATTTCTCAACGTGTTAAAGGAAGGCAAAAGCTGCGCCGCTGTAGGCTGCCATTATAGGATCAACGAATCTACTGTTCGCTACATAAAGAAAGACGAGAAGAATATTAGCTCTACAGCAACAATGACTTTTAAGAAGACTGCAAAGAGGGTGGTCACTTCCCGCAATAAGGCCATTGTGAAGATGGAGAAGGATGGAGTCTGCATTGGCCCTGTGGATAAATGACTGCAGGAAGAATATCTCCCTCGATACCAACACCATCCAGATGAAGGCCAAGAAACTTTACGATAGTTTTGCGGAAAACACGGATGTTGACGATGGTGACGAGGATGAAGATGAGGAAGATGATGCAGAAGCAGGACCGTTGAGTGCTTCTCCCACCAGACAAACCCCATTCAGTGCCAACAAGGGTTGATTTGACAAATTTCAAAGATGGTTTGGACTCAAGAGTGTTTCTCTGCGTGGAGGAGCTGCCTCTGTGGATAAAAAGCAGCACCAGCAACTCCCCATAACTGTTCATCACTCAGATGAAGAGATCAGTTATGACTACCCCTTTAGCAGAAATAGAAGTTACGGCCCAGGGTGAAGATACTGCACCACCTGATGAAGTGCCTGATGAAGTGGTTAAAATGTTGTTAAAATTACGTAGGTTAAGAGTGTAGAAAGTGTTTAAGAGCATATGAAGTGTTTATAAGAGTGTGGGAAAGGTTAATAAGAGAGTGGGAAAGGTTTATAGGAGTGTGGGAAGGGTTTATAAAGCCTTACAATATATATAAATAATAAAATAAATATAACGCTACTAGTTGGTGGATTTTCACCTATTGCGGGGGTCTCTGGAACGTAACTCCTGCAATAGGAGAGTGATCACTATACTAGGAGTCAGAACAGTATTGAAGGCAGAATTTTTATTTTTATTTTCCTTAGGAATGGGATACAGAAGTTAGAATGTGGAAAGGGAAGTTCTTCCCAGCACGTCTGAGAAGAGACATGCCTTTCTTTAACTGCAGTCTGCCCTAGGAGTAAGACCCCCTACAAAGCACCATTTTACTAGTTGTCCCCAGTCTCTTTACATATCCTCCCCAACCTAGAATAGGGGATCTCTGCTTTCTTTTGAGAATACTTTCATCACTATCCCCATGATGGCTCTTTACAGAAAACATGAGTAACCACCTTGCCGCTCACAGAGCACCTCAGAGTTCTGAGCCAGAAGGGTGAGCTTTTTGGTGTAATTATACCATAGTAGATTCTCTTCCTTACTTTGCAACTCATTTTATTTCTCATCCCCACCATTACCCCAATCAGGAGGTTGTTTGATCCTTGTCTTGAACCTACTGCTGCAGTCCATTTTCTCTTGTTTCACCCTTGACAAATGATCACTTGGCACTGTGGAGCTAATACTTGAGAGAGACAGAATATGAAGGTTTTCTTTATCCTTCTCCTCATTGTTTCTAGGTGCATCAGTTTCCCATAGATTCTCCTCTTACAATTCCCGTTCCATTTTATGTTCAAGTACTTGGCATGCTTCAGATCCCTGAAACCTAGGTTCTAATAGGATCCTGAGCAATGCCCCAAGTAGAAGGGAGTTGTCAAATTCTGTTATCTCATTACCTGATGTACAGGAATGTGTGTATAAGCCACTGGCACATGATGTTATGTTCCTCCCTTGTGGTTTAGTAAAAAAGAGTGAGCGCATATATTAGAAGTCAGGAGATGTGGGTTCAAGTTCATAATCCCTTCTTACCAGTTAACCTTAACCCTAATTCTAACCCTAACTCTAATACTTACATAAATCACCGAACCTCTCTGAGATTCAGCTAACCAGGGTTGAGTTTTGTGGCTTAAAATGTAAAATGAATAGGGAAATGACTTGTGAATTATAAAGCTGTTCATCAACAGTAAAAGCTTATTATTTTTTGCAAATTCTTTTTTTAATTTTAATTGTTGTTCAAGTACAGTTTTATGCCTTTTATTCCCATCCCAGCCCACCCCCCAGCCCTCCTTACCTCCCTCCCCTCTTTCCACCCCACCTTGTTATTGTCCATGTGTCCTTTATACTTGTTCCTGCAAACCCTTCCCCTTTTCCCCTGAAATTCCCTCCCCTCTCCCCTCTGGTCACTGTCAGCCTGCTCTCTATTTCAGTGTCTTTGGTTATATTTTGCTTGTTCAGTTATTTTGTTGATTAGGTTCCTGTTAAAGGTGAGATCATATGGTATTTGTCTTTCACTGCCTGGCTTATTTCCCTTAGCATAGTGCTTTCCAGTTCTATCCATGCTGTCGCAAAGGGTAGGAGCTCCTTTTTTCTTTCTGCTGCATAGAATTCCATTGTGTAAATGTACCACAGTTTTTTGATTCATTCATTTACTGATGGGCACCTAGGTTGCTTCCAGCACTTGGCTATTGTAAATTGTGCTGCTATGAACATTGGGGTGCATAGGTTCTTTTGGGTTGGTGTTTCAGGGTTCTTACGATACAATCCTAGCAGTGGGATTGCTGGGTCAAAAGGCAGATCCATTTTTAGTTTTCTTGGAATATTCCATACTATTTTCCATAGCGATTGTGCCAGTCTGCAATCCCACCATGAGTGTTCCCTTTTCTCCACAACCTCTCCAACACTTGTTGTTTGTTGCTTTGTTTATAATCGTCATTCTCTAGGTGTGAAGTGGTATCTCCATGTGGTTTTAATTTGCATCTCTCTTATAGCTAGCGATACTGAGACCATCTTTTCATGTGTCTCTGGATCCTCTGTATGTCCTCCTTGGAGAAGTGTCTGTTCAAGTCCTTTGCCCATTTTTTTTAATTGGGTTGCTTATCTTTTTAGAGTGGAGTCTTGTGAGTGCTTTATATATTTTGGAGATTAAACCCTTGTCTGAGGTGTCATTGACAAATATGTTTTCCCATTACAGTTGGTTCTCTTTTTATTTTAATACTGTTTTCTTTAGCTGTGCAGAAGCTTTTTATTTTGATGAGATCCCACTTGTTTATTCTTCCCTTTATGTTCCTTGCTCTAGGGGACATATCAGTGAAAATGTTGCTGAGTGAAATATTTGAGATTTTCCTCCCTGTGTTCTCTCGGACTTTAATGGTGTCATGACTTATACTTAAATCTTTTATCCACCTTGAATTTATTTTTGTGCATGGTGTAAGTTGATGTTTGAGTTCCATTTTTTTTTACATGTGACTGTCCAGCTCTCCCAAAACCATTTGTTGAAAAGGCTATTTTTACTCCATTTTATGTTGTTGCCCCTTTTGTTGAATATTAATTGACTGTAGAGACTTGGATTTATTTCTGGGCTCTCTGATCTGTTCCATTGATCTATGTGCCTGTTTTTCTGCCAGTACCAGACTGTTTTGATTACAGTGGCCTTGTAATACAGTTTGGTATCAGGTAGTGTGATCTCTCCTATTTTGCCCTTCTTTCTCAAAATTGCAGTAGCTATTCGGGGATGTTTATGGTTCCATATAAAATTTTGAAGTATTTGTTCTATGTCTGTGAAATATGCCATTGGTATTTTAATAGGTATTGCATTCAGTCTGTAAATTGCTTTGGGTAGTATGGACATTTTGTTGATGTTAATTCTTCTGATCCGTGAACACAGTATATGTTTCCATTTGTTTGTGTCTTCCTTGATTTCTTTCTTCAGTGCTGTGTAGTTTTCTGAGTATAGGTCTTTTACCTCCTTGGTTAGGTTTATTCCTAGGTATTTTATTTTTCTTGTTGCTAGATCAAATGGGATTTTTTTTCTTGATTTCTGTTTCTGATATTTCATTGTTGGTGTACAAAAATGTGTTTGATTTCTGGATATTGACTTTGTATCCTGCTGTTTTCCCAAATTCATTTATTATGTCAAGCAGTTTTTTTGACTAGTGTATAGGATTTTCTATGTACATTATCATGTCATCTGCAAACAATGACAGTTTTGTTTCCTCGTTTCCGATCTGGATGCCTTTTATTTTCATTACTTGTCTGATCGCTGTGGCTAAGACTTCCTATACTGTATTGAATAGAAGTGTTGAAAGTGGACAACCTTGTCTTTTTCCTGATCTTAGTGGAAAGGATTTTAGTTTTTGCCCATTGAATATGATATTGTCTGCAGGTCTCTCATATATGGCCTTTATTATGTTGAGGAATGCTCCCTCTATTCCCACTTTGGTGAGTGTTTTTATCATAAATGGGTGCTGTACCTTATCAAATGCCTTTTCCGCTTCTATTGATATGATCGTGTGATTTTTGTCTTTGCTTTTGTTTATGTGATATATGCAAATTCTATGTTAGTCCTGTTGTGATTTATCTAGTCAGTAGGGGTGGAGGGACAGTCAGCCCTTATTGATGATCTACAACTTGGGTAGATAGAACAGACATTTTTAAATAATGCAGGGCTACTCAGTTATTACTGCAAATGACACGTTTGTTTCTCATACCACCAGATATAAGTGTATATTACTTTTTCATTAAAGAATTGAGACATGGTAGGAAAAGCCAACATGTGCATTCTCTCTATTCTGTATTTTCTATGTAACAAACATGTATATTGAGCTGTGTATTTCTTTGTTTATATATATTTATATATACATTTGTCATTGTTTTCCTTTGCTTGTATCCTTTTCTTTCAACTCTTTTTATATGTATTCTATCTTGGGATTGGGTAATTGAAGTAGGCACTGGTAGGAGCCAACCTTCCTACCTCTGGCTAGGCAGCTGATTCAGATTCCCTCCCTAGTTCTTATAAGGGATTAATTACTTACCATTCCTTAGTTTCTTTTTACTTTTGGAAAGAAATCTGTTTATAACAGTCCCCTTCGTACTGAGGCCCTGAGCAGTGAGTGTGTCACTAGAGAAGTGAGGTCCAGGTGCTATATTGCTGATGTATGGTTGCAACCGCACTTGTGAATGCTGACAGCTAGGACTATAAAGCTGTGTCTGGCATCTTCCATCCATCAGTGGAAGGGCAGGGGTGTTAGGAGGGAGACAAGAAGGACCTGACCTTCACAATTAGGGTAGCTACAGAGAAAGGAGAAAAGTCAGGAAAGAAAGAATTAATATTTGCTGTAGTTGGGTAACTCGGTTGGAGGATTGTCCTGATGTGCCAAGGTTGTGGATTTAGTCCCTGGTCAGGGCACATACAGGCATCAACCAATGAATGCCTAAATAAGTGGAACAACAAATCAATGTTCTCTCCTTTTGTCCCCTCTCTCTCTGAAAAATCAATAAAATTTTTTGAAGGAAAAATAATATATAATGCTCTCCTAGATATTCTACTTACTGTTGACTCATGTAATTTAATTCTCATGGAGACCTATTAAATAAGAATTATTAACCCTATTTTCTTGTGAGGTATTAAGGCCCAGATAGGTGATGGTGGAGCTGTGATTCAAATCAAGATATCTAACCCCAAAGTTATAGCTCTTTTTACCTGTCCACAACCTTTCAGGGCCTCAGAGAACCACTCTGATGAAGCCGACAGACTAGATGGACATTGAGTGGCTAATCACAGTAACTGGATGTTTGGTCAACTTTAGTTACTGTCTATATCCTTATAGAAGTAGTGCCAGTAATTTGGGAGGAAGATGCCTTTCCCCTTAAAAAGACATTTTACCACTTCCGGCCAAGATGGAGGCGTAGGCGGACACACTGTGCCTCCTCTCACAACCAAAATTAAGGACAACAAATATTTAGAAACAAGAAAACAACCAGAACTTATAGAAAATTGAACTGTACGGAAGTCCAACAACCATTCATCCAGACCGGTAAGAGGGGCGGAGTCGCGGCAGGAGAAAGTGGAGGTGCGGACCCAGGAACCCAAGCAGCAGCGGCTTGCAGTTCCCAGGTGCACAGGTGGCAGCTGGCGGACCCCGGGCACAGCGGGGTAACTGTGCAGACCCAGTGAGGCCGCACAAGGCGGCTGGCTGACTGACCAGGTGGTCTCACATTCACGCGCACAGACGGTCCAGGCAGAGGGGAAGTGGCGGAAGGGACTGAACCCAGGAGAGAGTGGAGCAGGCGCCATTGCTCCCTCTTAGACCCCGCCCCCACATACAGCGTCACAACCCAGCGACTGGGCTGCCCTGCACTGGCAAGCACCAGAGGCTCCACTCCTCACTACTTAACACCACGCGTGCGCACGCAGATAATCCAGGTGAAGGGGAAGCAGCGGAAAGGGCCGGAGTCCAGGAGAGAGTGGAGCAGGCGCCATTGCTCCTTCTCAGACCCCGCCCCCACCTATAGCGTCACAACCCAGCGACTGGGCTGCCCCGCCCTGAGGAACACCTAAGGCTTCACCCCCTCACTATGTAATAGCTGCAACCAGACTAAAACCAAAAGAACAACAACAACAAAAAAACCCACCAAAAATGGCTCAAACCAGAAAACAAATAAAAGCCCCAGAGCCAATTCCTCTAAGCAGTGAAGAAATAGCCAACTTGTCAGATGCACAGTTCAAAGCACTGGTCATCAAAATGCTCACAGAATTCTTTGATTTTGCTCACAAACTAGATGAAAAAATGCAGGCTACAATACGTGAAATGAAGGAAGATGCATGGGGAACTGATAGAGATGGAAGGAAAACCGGGACTCAAATCAATGGAGTGGACCAGAAGGAAGAAACTAACAACCACACAGAAGACGAGGAAGAAACAAGAATTCAAAAAAATGAGGAGAGGCTTAGGAACCTCCGGGACATCTTTAAACGTCCCAACATCCGAATTATAGGGGTCCCAGAAGGGGAAGAAGAACAGCAACGAGTGGAAAACTTATTTGAACAAATAATAAAGGAGAACTTCCCCAATCTGGCAAAGGAAATAGACTACCAGGAAGTCCAGGAAGCTCAGAGAGTCCCAAAGAAGTTGGACCCAAGGAGGAACACACCAAGGCACATTGTAAATACATTAGCCAAGATTAAAATGAAGCAGAGAATTCTAGAAGCAGCAAGGGATAAGGGGACAGTCACCTACAAGGGAGTTCCCATCAGACTGTCAGCTGATTTCTCAAAAGAGACCTTCCAGGCAAGAAGGGGCTGGAAAGAAATATTTGAAATCTTGAAAAGCAGGGACCTACATCCAAAATTGCTCTTTCCAGCAAAGCTGTCATTTAGAATGGAAGGGAAGATAAAGTGCTTCTCAGATAAGGTCAAGTTGAAGGAGTTCATCATCACCAAGCCCTTATTATATGAAATGTTAAAGGGACTTATCTAAGAAAAAGAAGATAAAACTATGACAGTGAAAAGACAACAAACTCATAGCTATCAAGAACCACACCTCAAACAAAAGCAAACTAAGCCAACAGCTAGAACAGGAACAGAACCACAGAAATGGAGATCACATGGAGGGTTAGCAACAGGGGCATGGGAGGAGGAGAGAGGGGGAAAAGGTACAGAGAATGAGTAGCATAGATAATGGGAAAAAAATAGACAGGGGGAGGGCAAGAATGGGAAATGTATGGGAAATGTAGAAGCTAGAAAACTTATGACCCATGGACATGAACCAAAGGGGGGAATGTGGGTGGGAGAGGGTGTGTAGGGTGGAGGAGAATGATGGGGGAGAAATGGGACAACTGTAATAGCATAATCAATAAAATATATTTAAAAAAAAAGTTCCTTAAAAAAAAAAAAAGACATTTTACCACCCCACCAAATCCCAGCAATCTACAGAGTCCTACAGAACTACACAGAGTCAAGGGGATAGATGTTTCTAGGGGTAAATTTATATGTAGACGGTGTACTGTCAGCTCACAATTCTCAACAGTTATGGAGAACCAACGTGGGCAGAGATAATTCCCTAAAACCAAAGGATACTGGGATGATCTAAAAGTGTTATGACTTGTTTGTTCTTTGATATAGAAGGAAGATTGGGCCTTGACATTGCAAGACATGGGTCATAGAATATAATGCAAATGGCATCCCCTAGAGTACAAAATCAGAGTATGCAATTTCAAAATTTTTATTTACTCATTCATTTATTAATCATTGTTCTAGACTTGTTTTCTGGTTTGATTTATGGAGAGGTATATGTGCTGGGTATACATAACAGCTGGAGGTGTTCAGGGCAGTGGTGGACAGTTTAGGTGCTTTAGAGAGCCATGGTGGGATGGAAAATGTACAGCTCCTTAATTGACAAGGACATGTTGGGACATGCTTCATGCTAATATAACAGAAGACAATCTGTTGGGCAACCTGTAGTATTTACAAATGGTGAAGGGCTATATGTGTTTGCTAGGACTGTCATAACAAAATGCCACAAGCTGGGTAGCTTAAGCAATAAAAATGTACTTTCTCATACTTGTGAAGGCTAGGTATCCAAGATCAAAGTGCTGGCAGGGATAGTTTCTCTGCTTGGCGAGCAAATGGCTGACTCTCTCTATGTCCTCACATGGCTTTTTTTCTGTGGGCACAACCTTGACATTTTTTTTTTTTCGCATGTTCAAATTTCTTCTTCTCATAGAGACACCAGTCATATTGAATTAGAGCCCACCCTAATGACCTCATTTTAGTTTAGTTACCTCTTTAAAGGCCCCATTTTCAAATACAGTTACATTCTGAGGTACTAGGGGTTAAGGCTTCAACACATGTAATTTGGGAGGAGGGGCACAATCTAGTCCATAACAATGGGCATAGAAAATGAGAACAATCAGAGAGGGCTCCTGGACCTCTCCAGGCCTAGACAAGACCTTCATGGAGCAAAAAATGGTGTGAGTTCTCCCAGACAAGGCACAACCCATGAGAGAGAGGTGTTTTCATAGAGGGGACAGATATCCCACTGACCGCAGAGGCTGGTGCAACCTTCATCAGCCTGCTGGGGCTGATTTCCTCCATTGTGAGGTAAGGTGATAAGCCTGGGTGATGCTAAGGCCCCTTGATGGTTTACATACGCCCTGGTCTAAGGATTGAGGTGGGAGGAGAAGGCAATTGAGGTAGAGAGCAGTCTGTCTAGAGAACAGTGTAGGAAAGCAGCTCCATGAAAGCAGTTAAACAACAGGGTGGACTTTGGGGGTTAGGGCTATGAAGGCTGATGGGCTAGGCAGTATGGTTTTGATCTCCTGTGTGTCTGAGGAGCCTTGGCAGGTCTGCAGGGAACTTCTGTTAGCTTTGACTTTGATTGCTCCTAGACTAGGTACACTCTCAGCTTTGCTCTTGAGGGTTGACTTTTTTATAATAGAAAAATCTCAGAGGATGCTATGGGGTCATTGGTGCTAGGGCACCCACTGAGGCCATGTAGTAATGAGTTCAGATTTGGAGTTTTTCATACTTGAGTTCAAATCCTCATACTGCCACTGACTATCCTTGGACTTAGACAAGTTATTTAATTTCTCTAAGTTTTTATCTCTATATTTGTGAAGGAGTAAATCACATCTACTCCTCAGGGCATTATGAGCCTTAAATCAATTGGTGTCTATAAAGTGGTTAGCAGAGGACTGAGAGATTTAATTGTTCAGTACATGAATATTATTTGAAATTGTTCACCATCAATCCCCTCTCTCCTTTCCAACCTTATTTGCAACTCCTTTCCTTCAGGAAGCATTCTTTGACTGAGCTCATAGCACTCCAGTAGCTCCCATATGCTGAATGTAGGCTCTTGTGAGTGCTGTTGTCTTGTTGTCTCTAGTGTCCTAGAAACATGGTCTCCAGAGCAAGGGCCTATATCCTCTTCTCCACATATCTCTCCTCAGACCTAGAGGGGATTCCTGCCCACAGGGCATGTGATAAGCCTGGGGGGACAGACTGATTGACTCCCTGTGACTCACTTTTGTTTTCTTTCCAGAAAACCGTTCCAGGATCTGTATCAGCTAGATACCAGGCAAGACCAGCATGCCAGATGCTCAGTGGCTCTGGCTGAGTAGTGACCTGGCTCCATGCCCACAGACCTTCCTGGGAGGCATCCCTCAGGCTTGCTACCCATCAGCTTGGCTGACAGGGGAGGGAGGCCAGCTATTTATTCCTTAGGTGGGTAATGATGCCTAAGGGATAGAGGTCTGTGCAGAGACCCCATTGGTTCAACAAATATTTATTGAGACTCTACTATATGCCAGCCATTTTCTAGGCCCTAGTGATAGATGATGATAAGGTAAATGAGTCTGCCCTGGTGTAGCTGGAGAGAGCTGGTTAGTGGTGGTAGAACTGGGTAGAGAACAATAAGTATACCAATAAGAACTTATCAACTAGGAATAAATATTATATTGTGATGTTCAAAATAATACATGGTGACATGAAAGAGACTGACATCTTCCAGTTCCTTTAATACTTTCTCTTCCTCTTTTAAGAAATGCTTCTTGGCATATAATAGGAGAAACTGATCTTAGCCCTCAGAGATTTCATAAACTGTGGACTGAATACAAATAGGGTCTGCGGGGGGAAGGGAACAATCCTGCGTCATGTGGGTAAAAAATAGATAGAAGCACTTCAAGGGACTTTGTGTTGTTTACAGCTATAATTTGAGAATCTAGGATAGTTGTAGGTCCTCAATAAATATTGATTGGCTCCAGAAGGCTGAGCTGGGATGAATAAATGTAGACATTAGAGGGAGGCAGAGCTCCATAGACTATAAAGCAGTGCTTCTTAATAGCCAGAGCCATAAAGCAAATAAAAAGGCTGCTTCATGAGGCAATAAGCCCCACTGCCCAGGAGTGTTCAGAAAGACCCTGAATGACCACATGCTGTGCATGTTGGATCTAGGACTTCTGATTGAGAGGGAAGTCAGAAAAAGTGACCTCCACTGTCCCTTCCAACACTGAGGATCTGCTATTCCATCACCACCTCTCCCTAGACCCAGCCTGCCTAGTCTTGCATTGTAAACACCTGGACTTTGTTGGCAGTGCCTGTATATTGCTTGAAATAAAATTGTGCATGAAGAGAAGCCCTGAATACTCAGTATTAAAAGGAAAAATCAGTTAGAAATAGGCTTTTCATTCCTGACCCTGCAGCTTAGTTCAACAGTAAAATTGCTGGACACATGGCACACACGGTTTGTTTCCTTTACAGCCCCTCATTCTTACCAGTTGGCCAGTGAAGAGAACAATTAACAGCAGGATGGAGGACTATGATAACAACAGGGGCTGAGCAGAGTATGGGAGCCTGGCAGGCTGGGGTGGTGAGGACAGATGAGCATGCTCTCACATTGCCTATGCCTGGAACATCCCACTCTATGCCCCACACAAACTCATCAAACTGATTTTTCTCCAACCACTCTGATTATTTCTGAACTCTCTTTCTTGAGTTGTGACTGAATACAATGTTCCCTTTGCCTTCTCACTCCTACATGTCTACTAATTGGCTGGTGTATAAATACAGTCCGTTCATGTATTAATTTTCTATTTCTAGTCCTTTTTTTCAAATGCCCTACATGTCACTACCCATGTTGGTGTGTTGGTCTCAGAGGGAGGTCCCAGAAGGCAAAGGATGCATCTGTCTTGCTCTTTATAGGGAGCTGCACTTATCACCTCTGGGTGTTGTTGTTATGTTTTTTGGTTTGCTTTGATGTATTTAATGTTTTGTTTTTTGGCAACCATGCCATCTCTTTGAGGGTTGTTGATTTGCTTACAAAGCAAAGCTCCAAAGAGAGGAGACAGCTGGTGTACAAGGGCTTCTCTTGCTCAGAGCATGAGACTGGATCTCTCTTGTGTTTTTTCCCTTTGGACAATTTTTTCATTGCTGCTCATGCCTAAAGGAGTGATGTAACCCTCAGTTCATTCATTCATTCACTCATTTATCTGTTCAGTTAGGTACATTTATTGAAGGCCTTCTTGGCCTCTGAGAATATAGATATATGTAAGAAACAACCTCTAATTACAAGTCTAACAGGGAAACAGACGTGAAGACCAATAAGTGCCATAAAGCATAGCAAAGAGGCCCTGTAATAAAGGCAAGAAGCAGTGATCAGTAGGGTCTTCAGAGTCAGGCAGACCAGGATTCAAATTCCAACTCCAGCTTTTACTAGTTTTGTGACCTACTTTGAGCCCACATTTAGCTGAATGATGTCTATCTTTTAAAAATGTTATGAAGGACAATTAAATTAGGTAATATGGAGCCAGTACCCAATAAGTATCATCCCTCTTCTCTATTGTCTGAATGAATATAAAAGGAGTTCACTTTGCCTGGAGAAGTTAGGGATTTACCATGGATGTGGTTGTTGAGCTTGATCTTAAAGCACACAGAACAGTTGTCCAAGTGGAGATGGAGGAGAAGAATAGAAAGTAGGAAGTAAGAACAGATATTTCCTTAATCCCCAATGCTAAGAAAAGAAAAGGCCTGACCAGCACTGGCTGGTGTGGTTCAGTGGCCTGAGTGCTGGCCTACAAACCAAAGGGTCACCAGATCGATTCCCAGTCAGGGCACATGCCTGGGTTGTGAGCTGGGTCACCACTATGGGGTGCTCAAGAGGCAACCACACATTGATGTTTCCCTCTCTTTCTCCTTCCCTTCCCCTCTATCTAAAAATAAATAAATAAGTAATCTTAAAAAAAGAAGAAAATATTAACAAAACTTTAATAAAACATAAAAAGAAAAGGCCTGACTTATTCAAAGAAAGAGGGCAAGAGTTTGTCTTGTGGAGTGGGTGGCAGGAGACAAGGTGAGGAGGAAGTAAGAAATTAGACTATGAAGGGCCTTGGCCGTCCAACTAAAGATTTTTAATTTTATCCACTGCAGATGCAGATAAAAAGGGCCCTCATAGTGGTAGTCAGACTTCTGGCCAAGATGGAGGTGTAGGTGGACATACTGTGCCTCCTGACACAACCAAGATTAAGGACAACAAAGATTTAGAAAAAAAAAAAAAACCCAACCAGATCAGACAGAAAATTGAACTGTAAAGAAGTTCGACAACCATTCACCCAGATTGGTAGGAGAGGCAGAGTCAGTAGCCCGTGGAGAGGGATTGCAGCAGGAGAAAGCAGTGGTTGGCGGTCCTGGGTGCCCAGGCAGTGGCTGGAAGACCCCTGGTGTGCAAGGCAGCTAGCTGACCACGGACACACATTCATGTGCAGATAAGCCAGGTGAAAATGGGGAGACAGACCCTGCAACCTAGGGCCCTAGCTCGGGGAAATAAAGCCTAAAAGCACCCATTGAAAACACTTGTGGGGTTGAGGTGTTGGGAGAGACTCCCAGCATCACAGGAGAGTATGTTGGAGAGACCCACAACATCCTAGAGCATACACAGGCCCACCCACCCTGGAGGCAGCACCAGAAGGGCCCAATTTGCTTGTGGGAAATGACCAAAGGGACTGAAATACCAGAGAGAGTGGAGCAAGTGCCATTGTTCCCTCTCTGACCCCACCCCCACATACAGCATCACAACCCAACGACTGGGTTGCCCCGCCCTGGTGAACACTTAAGGCTCTGCCCCTCATACATAACAGGCGCGACCAGATTCCCCCCCACCCCCCCGCCAAAAAGAGGCTCAAACGGGAAGAACAGATCAAAGCCCCAAAGCCAAGCAACCAAGAGATAGGCAACCTATCAGATGCACAGTTCAAAGCACTGGTGATCAGAGTACTCACAGAATTGGTTGATTTTGGTCGCAAATTAGATGAACAAATGAAAGCTACACTAAGTGAAATGAAGGAAAATGCACAGGGAACCAATAGTGATGGGAGGAAAACTGGGACTCAATGGAGTGGACCAGAAGGAAGAGAGAGGCTTAGGAATCTCTAGGACATCTTTAAACATTCCAACATCCGAATTATAGGGGTACCAGAAGGAGAAGAGGAAGAACAACAAGTGGAAAACTTATTTGAACAAATAATAAAGGAGAATGTCCCCAATCTGGCAAAGGAAATAGACTACCAGGAAGCTCAGAGAGTCCCAAAGAAGTTGGACCCAAGGAGGAACACACCAAAGCCCATCATAATTACATTAGCCAAGATTAAAATGATGGAGAGAATTCTAGAAGCAGCAAGAGATAAGGGGACAGTTACCTACAAAAGAGAACCCACCAGGCTTATCAGCTGATTTCTCAAAAGAGACCTTCCAGGCAAGAAGGGGCTGGAAAGAACTATTCCAAGACATGAAAGTCAAGGACCTACATCCAAGATTGCTCTATCCAGCAAAGCTTTCATTTAGAATGGAAGGGCAGATAAAGTGCTTCTCAGATAAGATCAAGTTAAAGGAGTTCATCATCGCCAAGCACTTATTATATGAAATGTTAAAGGGACTTATCTAAGAAAAAGAAGATAAAAATATGACAGTGAAAAGACAGCAAACTCACAGCTATTAAGAACCACACTAAAACAAAAGCAAACTAAGCAAACAGCTAGAACAGGAACAGAACCACAGAAATGGAGATCATATGGAGGGTTCGCAACAAGGGAGTGGGAGGAAGAGAGGAGGGGAA
Organism: Glossophaga mutica; assembly: GCA_039655065.1. NCBI lineage: Eukaryota > Metazoa > Chordata > Mammalia > Chiroptera > Phyllostomidae > Glossophaga > Glossophaga mutica. The sequence continues at coordinate 26,007,741 of CM077316.1, forward strand.
AAGGTACAGAGAATAAGTAGCATAGACAGTGGGTAGAAAATAGACGGGGAGGGCAAGAATAGTATGGGAAATGTAGAAGCTAAAGAACTTATGACACATGGACATGAACTAAAGGTAGGGAATGTGGGTGGGGGGGTGTGCAGTGTGGAGGGGAATGAAGGGGGGAAGGGACAACTGTAATAGCATAATCGATAAAATAAATTTTTTAAAAAATAAGGGCCCTCATACTTTCTGTCTGTCTGATAGTGATAGCCGAAACTGAATGGAGGAAAAAACATGGAGAGAGGTTTCGTAACTCAGAAATAATCTTGTATATAATGAAGAACATCTTTTGCTCCAAACAAAAATATAAAATATGAGTTAAAAATAAATTTTGTATTTTATTGTAAATAATAAAATTATTTATAGGAACATAATGGAGACATTTATACACTAAGCAATGTTAATCAATTTTGCATTTTAAGATAATAACTTTGGGGAGCAGTGTGGAAATAAGAGTAGAATAGAGGAGAGACTGCAGGTTGAATGTGGGCCACAGAGAAACTATAGGCATCATTCAACAAGTTTGTTGAGCAGCAATTATGTGCCAGGCACGCTACTGAACATTAGATTACAAATATGACTTAAATAGGACCCCTGAGAGAGACAGATAAATAGAGAATGCCATTAGCTGGTATAAGGGTTGTGCTAGAGAAAAGCACAGGTCCTGCAAAGGTCTGAGGGAGGGACAGCTAATAAAAAGGGCTATGGACAAGGCCTCTCATTCACCTCTATGGCTGTGCACGCATGGTCCAGTTCCTGGGGATTTTATTCACACCAACAACTACATGAGGTGGTTCAGGTATTGAAACCATCCAGGAGAGAGTACATGTTAGAACCAACGGAGCGACAATGCAGAAGAGGAGTCATTTCACCTAGAAAAGAGTTCAGGAGTGGAATTGATGTAAGAGTTGAGGTACGAGTTGAGGAAGAGGGCTGGGTCTGGGCCTTGTAAGGAAGGCACTGAGGCTCCAATATAAAGAGCAAGGAATGGTGGGTTATTATGAGATTAGGTGAGACTCTGGAAATGAAAGCACTTGATAATCTGCTTAGTGCCATACTGCATAATAATAGGTAATGTTTACTGAATGACTGAGTGCTTACTAAGTACCAGACATTGTTTTATCTCATTACATCTTTACAACCACCTGAGGTAAGTAGAGTTATTCTCTACACTTTTGTAGGTGAGAAAATGGATGCACAGACAGGTTGTAAAACAGGCTAGGCACTTTGGCTCTGGCACCAGATAGCTGCACTATCTTTTTGTGTTGTATTATTGTATGCCTTGTAAAGGATAGTTATTCATCATGGTAGGCACTCCAACAGCTACTGTAATGAGGTAGACTGTGCGGAGACAGGGAGAAGTTGAGTGTAGAATAGGTCTTGAGATCTACATTGGAAAAGAGAGTGAATGGAAAGCTCATTAAAAATAAGAAAGGTAACACAAGTTCAAGATACCTTTGACAAGCTGGCGTCTAATCTTTTCTTAAGAACACTTGATTTCATGGCTCTGGCCAGGCAGCTCAGTTTGTTAACGTGTCACCCCAATACACCAAGGCTGTGGATTCAGTCCCTGATTAGGACACATGCAAGAGTCAACCAATAACTGCACAAGTAAGTGGGTGTTTCTCTCTCTCTCTCTCTCTCTCTCTCTCTCTCTCTCTCTCTCTCTCTCTCTCTCTCTCGACCAATTAAAAAAATAAAATAAAATTTTAAGAACACTTGACTCCAGACTACCCCTCCCTTATTCCTGCTTGCATTTACTTCCACCCTTTGCTTGGCCCCTTCTGCACTCCTCCCTTCTCCCAATCTGTGGCTTCCACTCCAGCCTGAGTCGGATATGGCCTTTGTCTTTCTGCCTGGTTGCTCCCTTTCAGGCTATAAAGACTTCAGTGTCTAGAAACACTAATGGTTCGGGGAGCCTGAGGTGTATCTTTGAGAAGTCAGGCTCCCCAAATAAATGCCTTTTGCTCCAACCATTGTCACTTCTCTTCATTTTCCCCTAGCTGGGGTACCCCATTATGGTTAAGTTTCAGGGGCTGTGAATGAGTCATCTGCTTTCCTGGGTCCCTACTAACGGGAAGAGGAGGAAACAGAAAATATACCTTCGAAAGAGGTACTTAGGAGGCCATGGAAGGGAGCTGTGAAGCACAGTTTTGGGTGAATCCTCCTCACCTGCTCTCCTCACCAGCTGTGCTTCCACCAAAACCAGATATGCGGGTGCTGAGAGGATCTGGGACTCCTGGCAGCCTCTGCCTGTTAGCTGGTGGCTATTCCTGTGTGGACACCATGTATTCCTTTCCAGGGGAGGGAGGGTGCTAATTACTAACTAGCTTAAGGTGGGCAGGAAACCATGGTGTAGATCTCAAAAAGGCTAATGCAACTTAATGTCACTTTATAATCATAATTTTTGCTAATAGCTACCACTTACATAACATTTAATATTGCTACACACTTTACATACTTTAGTTCATGTAATCTTTGCAGTCATATTTTATAGATGAAGAAACTGAGGCTCAGAGGGGTTACTTTGCTTGTCTATGGTTATATTACCATTGAGACAATACAGCACTGAGGTTAGGATCAGGTTCTTTGATGACAAAAAACTTGCTGTTTAATCCTAAGTTTTCATCCTAGTGCTGCAAATTACTAGCTTTATGGCATAAGACAAATTATTTTGTTTCTCTCAGCTTCCACATTTCCATCTGTAAAATGGGGTTAATAATATCCATTATTATGGTAGGTATTGAGGATTGAGTGAGATTATCCATGTAAAATAGCAAGCTTAATGTCTTAAACATTAATTCATTCATTTAGCAGATGTGAAGTGAATGCCAACTCCATGCTAAGAACTGTTTTACGTGCTAGATATACAAAAGTGAGGGAGATGGATATGGCTCATGCCTTTTTGAAAACAAGCAATGTCTGCATGGCCTGATAAGTGCCATATATAGAAAGCATTATGTAAAAGGCAGCTATAAAAAAGTGGCAGAGGAGGTGAATTGACCTCTGCCTGCCTCCAAAGGAAGGGATGGTGCTCTGCCCTGCGCTCAGTGGTCCATTCCAGAAGAGCTTCCATTCTTTCTGGATACCCATTTTAAGGGGAAGTGAATGAACAGGACTTCCCTAAAGGAGGACAATGGTAAAGCTTCTAGAAATCATAATGTTTCCTTATTCATTTAGTGCTTTTAAAGTACCAGGCGGGGTTTTTTTTTTTTTTTAAGTACTGAGGATACAGCAATGAAGACAATAAGGAGAAAATATTCTTTATCTCATTCTTAGCCTTATAAGCCTTCTGAGACAGAGGCAATAAATAAATTAATAGCAAAACACATAAGTTGGATATTGATGTATGCTTTGGAGAATAATAAAGCAACAGAAAGGGAATCTGGAATATGGTAGGGCAGTGGTGCAATTTTAAGTAGTGTAATTAGGAAGAACGTACTCAGAAGGTGATTACTGAAAAAAAAAATATCTAAAAAGTGTCAGAGAGCAGATATATTGAGGGGTAAAAGCATTCCAAGCAGAAGGAACAGAAAACACAAAGACCCTGAGGTTGAAGTGTGTCTGATGTGTTTGAGAAAACTCCAATATGAATATAGGGAAGTGAGCAAAGGAACAAGTAATAGAAATAAGATGGGAATATGTGTGTATGTGCACATGCACATGCACACAAATCACAATTCTGATAATAACCACCCAGGATTAGTACAGACTCCAGGTTAAGGGCAACTTCCCCCAACAAGACTACCCTCACTTCAGATGCCAAGGGCATGTTTGGGAATCCCCAGGCCACCCACATTTCTGATCAACTGGCTACAAATTCAAGGTCTCCCCTCATGTCCCTCTCAGGTTTGATACTTTGATCAAAACAAAACAAAACAAAACAAAATGAAACTCACAGACTCAGGCAAGTGCCATACTTAGTTATAGTTTTATTATAAAGGATAAAATTAAGACCAACCAAACAAAGACATACATAGGGAAAGGTCTGAGAGTGTACCAGGGGTGAAGTTTCCATTTCCTCTACCTGTGGAACAAAGCCTTTACTCTCCCACCAAGGAACTTCCCGTTAGTGTCCAGAGTTTTTATTAGGGTTTCATTATTGAATCATGGGCTTTGTGATTGAACTAATTCACCTTTAGTTTCTTTCCTTTCCCTGGAAGTCAGCTGGTCAGCCTGATGTCAGTGGCCCCAAACCCCAACTCTCTAATCACATGGTTGGTATTTCCAGCCTCACTAGCTTCTATTCAGGGTCAGTTCATTAGCATAAATCCAGGTGTGATAAACCCAAGGGGCCACCATGAATAACAAAGACACTCCAATAATCTGGGAAATTACAAGGGTTTAGAACCTCTGTCCAAGGAACCCAGGACAAAGACCATACAAAGACTTTGAAGAATTCACAAAGACTTAGATTTTTACTTTGAATGAAATGAGAAGTCTGTAGGTTTTCAGCAGAAGTGAGTAATATAATTTCTGATTTTAACAGAGACTCTTTGACTATTATATCAAGAATAGGCTGTATGAGGGACTTCTGGCCATGATGGAGGCATAGGTAGACACACTATGCCTCCTTGCACAACCAAAAGAAGGACAACAACAAATTTAAAAACAAAACACAACCAGAAATGGCAGAAAATTGAACTGTATGGAAGTCCAACAACCAAGGAGTCAAAGAAGAAACATTCATCTGGTAGGATGGGTGGAGATGGGAAGCCAGGCAGAGAGGACTCACAGCCAGGTTGTGGCTGGCGGACCCAGGAGGCAGCAGATTGTGGACTGTATAGTCCCACATTCGTGTACAGATAAGCCAGGAGGAACAACTGTGGATTGAGATAGACCTAGCAAACCAGAGTTCCAGTGGGGAAATAAAACCTTAAACCCCTGACTGAAAACACTGTGGGGGTTGAGGTGGCAGTGGGAGAAACTCCTAGCCTTATAGGAGAGTTCGTTGAAGAGACCCACAGGGTCCTAGAACATACACAAAACCACCTACCCAGGAATCAGCACCAGAAGGGCCCAATTTGATTGAAGTGACTGAAAACCAGGGCCCAATTTGATTGGAGAAGCGGGTAGCTGGAGAAGTGACTGAAAACCAGCATAGAACAGAGCGAGCAGCACTGTTCCCTTTTGAACCCCTCCCACACATATAGTGTCACAGTGCAGTGACCTGGGTTGCACTGCCCTGGTGAACACCTAAGACTCTGCCCCTTACTATGTAACATGTGTGCCAAGACAAAAAAAAAAAAAAAAAAAAAATGGCCTAAATGAAAGAACAGATCAAAGCTACAGAAAAAATACAACTAAGCTACAAAGAGATACCCAACCTATCAGATGCACAGTTCAAAATACTGGTAATCAGGATACTTGCAGAATTGGTTGAATATGGTCACAAATTAGATGAAGAAATGAAGGCTATGCTAAGAGAAATAAAGGAAAATGTACAGGGAACAGTGATGGGAGGGAAACCAGGACTCAAATCAACGGTATGGACCGGAAGGAAGAAAGAAACATTTAATGAGAACAGAATGAAGAAACAAGAATTCAAAAAAAAAAAAAATTAGGAGAGGCTTAGGAACCTCCAGGACATCTTTAAATGTTCCAACATCCAAACCATAGGAGTACCAGAAGGGGAAGAGGAAGAGCAAGAAATTGAAAACTTATTTGAATAAATAATGAAGGAGAACTTCCCCAATCTGGCAAAGGAAATAGACTTCCAGGAAGTCCAGGAAGCTCAGAGAGTCCCAAAGAAGTTGGACCCAAGGAGGAACACACCAAGGCACATCATAATTACATTACCCAAGATTAAAGAAAAGGAGAGAATCTTAAAAGCAGTAAGAGGAAAGGAGACAGTTACGTACAAAGCAGTGCCCTTAAGACTGTCAGTTGATTTCTCAAAAGACACCTTGCAGGCAAGAAGAGGCCAGAAAGAATTATTCAAAGTCATGAAAGTCAAGGACCTACATCCAAGATTACTCTATCCAGCAAAGCTATCATCTAGAATGGAAGAGCAGATAAAGTGCTTCCCAGATAAGGTCAAGTTAAAGGAGTTCATCATCACCAAGCCCCTATTATATGAAATGTTAAAGGGACTTATCTAAGAAAAAGAAGATAAAAAATATGAACAGTGAAATGGCAATAAACTCACAGTTATTAACAACCAAACCTAAAACAAAAGCAAACTAAGCAAACAACTAGAACAGGGACAGAATCACAGAAATAGAGATCACATGGAGGGTTATGAACAGGGGAGTGGGAGAGGTAGGGGGGCAATGGGAGAAAAGGTACAGGGAATAAGAAGCATAAATGGTAGGTAGAAGATAGACAGGGGGAGGTGCAGAATATTATAGAAAATGTAGGAGCCAATGAACTTATATATATGACCCATGGACGTGAAGTAAAGCAGGGGAATGGGGTGGGAGGCGGTGCACAGGGCGGAGGGAAATAAAGGTGGGAAATGGGACAACTACAATAGCATAATCAATAAAATATATTTAATAAATAATAATAATAATAAAATAATAGACTGTATGAGGAAAGGCTGGAAGCAGGGAGACCTATTAGGCAGCTACTGCAGTAGCTGAAATCCAGATACAAGATGGTGGCATGAGCAACAAGGGTACCAGCAGAAGCATTGTAAAGTGGTTGTTGACATAAGAAATGCCAAACCTATAGATAATTTTTATGAGTTTATTTGAGTCAAAACTGATCTGGGTAGCAAGGTTTCAAATGCTCCAGAGAAAAACAGTTTGCAATTTCTTTCATGTATTTTGAATTAAGGAGGAAATGATTACTTGAAGGTCTGAGAAAGCAAGGCATAGATTGAACTACAGAATAATTAAGATTATGTATTCTCTGGTGGCTATGCCCTCCAGGGATATTGCTTCTGGCATTATGAAAGTGTATTAACCCAGGTACACAAGAACAATGGACAGGACTTGCTTAAAATCCTTTTATTATAGAAGGTATAGGCCTGGGGGATGTGATTACCTACCATGACCTGTCCAGTTAGGAATTTATTATTTATTCAGCACCTTTATTTGTCCATATGCCCATTTCTGGAATTATTTTGGAATCAGAACTAGTGGCATTTACCTCTGGATGGATGCAGGGCAAGAGAGAAAGAGAGGAGTGGAGGATGACTCTGAGGTGTCTTGACCTGGAGGAGTGAAGTTGTCATTTATGGATAGGACCAAGTTCTAGGGTGAAAGATAAGGAGCTCAGTTTTGGACATATTAGTATGAAATGCCAGTTAGACATGGTCCTCTACAATTAAGTAGAAGTGCTAAATAAACAATTTGACAGATGTTACAGGAAATCAAGGGAAAGATCTGAGCTGGACACATCTGCTAGAACATCAGTATAGAGTCGGTATTAAAAACCATTTAACTGGGTGAATTCACTGAGGGAGTGAATGGAGAGAAAGAAGAGAGAAAAGGACAGGATCCTGGGACCTCCAATCACTTCAATAGGAAGACAAGGAGAAACTAGCAAAAGAAACAGTGGATGGGGCAGGAAAGTAGGAAAACCAGGGAAGCATGTAGTCCTGCAAACCCAGGGAGGCAATGATCAACTGTCATGTACACTTCTGATCCATCAAGGAAGATAAAGACTAAGATGAAGATTAATATTGGATTTGGCAATTTGGAGGTCATTGTGACCTTGACCAGAAGTATTCAGGTATGAATTCATGGAAGAATGAGAGAAGAATTATTATACAAACTACTCTTAAGTAGTCTTGCTATAAAGGGGAGCAGAGAAATGGGGCAGTAGCTGGACATGGGATCAAGAGAGTTGTATGTGGATGCTAGTAGAGAAGAAATAGCGGTTTAAGAAACTAGGGATATTTGAGAATTGGAGACTCTGGGGTCATGTTATAACTCTCCTCACATACTTAAAATACTGTCATATGGAAGTAAATTAGATTCATTTTCAGAATTCCAGAAAGAACAGCTAGGATCAGTGATTAGAATCTACAAAGAGGAGGATTGTAGTACAGCCTAAATAAGAACTTTGTGAATCCATTTATTCATTCAAGAAGTTAATGTTGAATGCCTACTGTGTGACCAGCAACAGAGATGGTCACAATGAATACACAGTTCCTTCTGGCTAGTGGAAGAGAGCTGCACAGGCAAACAGTTATAGCATGGGGATAGCTGACAAGGGCCCCTGTGTCTGACTGGGGAGGGTTATAGGGTGGAGAATGGGGTTGAAGGAAAGGTCAGGCTTGGCAAAGGAGCTGTAAATATCCACTGAGAATATTTCACCTTCTGATAATTGAAAACCTATCTGGCCTAAATAAAGGAAGCTTAAGAGATACTTGAACCTCAGTTATCAGGTACATCTTCTGGATAACTAGGCCATATAGATTCAGTCCTAATAAAAATGATGGCTAACAGATGAGTGGTAATTTATCATGTACAGAGTACATTTAATCATCACAATAGCCCTGCCATGATCATTCTATGATCCATTTTATAGTAAAGTTAACTGAGTCTCAGAGCAGTGAGCCTTGCCTCAGTTCATATAATTATTATAGAGATGGAGATGGCACCAGAATTAAGTCCGTGAGCTCCAGTCCTAAGAACATAACCTTCCCAGAGCTACTGAGCACTAAGCTACACTACTGGCTTCTCGGCTGATCCATGCACAGCAGTGCTTTGTGGCCAAAGTACGGCTCTCTTGTGAAATGTTTTATAACATGCCCTTCCCCTGATTTCTTGGAGCTTTTCTCAGTCATTCCTATACTTTAATTGGCTCTAATGACTTTCTCCTGTTCTTCCTCTCTGACCCCCAACCTGTCCTTTCTTATTTCAATCTTATACCCTATTCTCTTATTTCCAGATCTCTGGAACACCAAGAGTGGCTTAAAACTGAGATTCCCTGGGCTTTGTGAACCAGCAGTTTTTGGGTTCCTCTGATGTTGATAAGACCTGTTAAATTAAAAAAAAAAAAAATTAGAGAGTGATATCCAAAAACTGCAAATAAAAAAAGATGGAAGTAAAAATATGATAATATTAATAAAATTTAACCTCTGGCTTACTATCTATAAGGGAAAACTAATATTATCTCCATTTTACAAATGAGGAAACTGAGGCATAAAGAAGTAAAGCATATTGCCCCAGCATGAGGAGCAGAACTGGCTACTGAGTCAACATATTTAGCCACTATGCTCTATTGCCTCCCTTAAGAGGAAGAAGTAGAGGGGGAAAAACTAGGAAAAAAGTTCAGTTCATTCAGCATGACTTTTTTGAGCCTCCAGTGTGCTGGAGGTATGGGGGAAGATCTGGTTCCTGCCTCCAGTGAACTCACAGATACAGAATCACAGAACATTAAAGTGGGAAGACATCTCAGAGATGTTCAAATTGGAACACAGGGAGGTGAAATAAAATATCTAAGAAAGGAAAGGGAACTCACACCTATATATAAAAGATAACATATAACATGTAAGTCAGCAGTATAATGCAGGCCCTTAGCAATCACAGCTGAGCATCTGTTACAGTACAGACATGTTAAGTGCTGCCACAGGTGAAAGGCAAAGTCTTTGCCCTACAGCTGGAGGAGGAATTACAAGGGTAGGAAATAGTATGACACTGACTAAGAGAGTGCAAAGCATTTAACGTCTCTGAGAAAGAATGAACCGTCCGATTTCCTAGGTGTAGAGTTTACTTTTAAGAAAGAAATGAAAGGTAAGGCAGAGATGCTAAGGGATGTACAGACTGAACTTAGAGACATTAAGAGAAGAGGTGAGATGGAGTTTATCAAAAAAAGGCTTCCTGAAAGAGGGGGCCTTTAGGTTGCATTGGTGAAGAAGAAAAACTTGGATTTGCAAGTGAGGAGGAAGAATGAATAAAGTATCTGTAGGACAAGGTGATTTAGGAGGTAAAAAAGGATTAGAAAGTCAACTTTTGGGTTCTGTTCAATATGTACAACAAATGTTAGTTGAGGGTCTACTAAGAGCCAGGCATCCTTGATCAATATAAGGACAAATAAAAAATATAGCATCTGTCCTCAAGGCTGAGGATTTTAAGGAAGACTTCTGGGGCACTAAGCCTGAACTGTGCCTTGAAGGATGAAGAATAGTGAGCCAAGTGGTGGGAGAGGGGAGCATGATAAAGCAGAGGGCTAAGGTAGGATACAGATTGGAGTGCAAAGGCATGTCTGACAGTTGTGGATTTCGATGTGCAGTGCACATGGAAGAGAACAGAAAATGATGCTAAAGAAGTGACTAGCACCTAGGTTTGGCAGGACCTAACCTACTGTAATTTGAACTTCATCTAAAGTCACTGAGGAGTCATTAAAAGGTTTTTCATAGGGTGATGATGTTAGATATGTTTTATGATCATTCTGGCAACTGTGTGCAGAATGGATTTAAGAGCTGGAGGCAGAGGAGGCAACTAGGAGTTTATTACAATAGTCCAGGAGAGCGATGGCAAAGACTTCAAACAAGGGAGTCTACATGGAGGGGGTGGGTAGGAGAGGGATGGATAGAATTGGGACACTTAGGAGGGATGTTGATAAGATAAAGGAAAGTGTCTGAAGTGAATGCCCAGTTTAAATGAGGATGGTCAAGGAGCAAGGTCAGTGAGGTAGAAGGACCAAGGAAATAAGGCTGAAGATGTCCAGATCACAGCAGGTTTGTGAGCTAGGACCACAGTCAGAGTCACAGCTTTTATAGACTGAGCTGGTCTGAAGTATTGGTGAGAATTCTTGGAAATTCCTTGGGTAAAAACCAAGAACTTAGCAGTTTTTCATGTTTAAGGCCAAAACTATGTCTGGAGGTGGGGGTTGAGGGTGAGGTGTGTGTGTGTGTGTGTGTGTGTGCACATGCATGCATGTATGTGTATAATATGTGGTTGGAGAGAGTCTCTAGAGCATTTGGCCAGGAATGTCTGGGTTCCAGAGACCGCCACACCTCTGGTGTGAACTGTACCTCAGGCCACAGCAACACCCCATATCACAACCTCCTGGTGAGAACAGAGGATTCACCACAATCCTCTCCATCTCAGGGTTCTGCAAGGACTCAGATAAATCAGATGGAGGGTACTGAAAACAAGGAGTCACTGAATGCCGAGAGGCTACTCAGCACAGCGAATGTTCTGTGATCAGGGACGTTTATGGTGATAGGAAACTGGAGTAAAGGTAGGAGTGGAGATAGCGCCTGATTAGGAATCCTGACAGACCACAGACCAAGTTATGCTTCTGGTTTTGTTTTTGACCAGCTCTGTGAGTTTGGGGAACTCATTTCATCTCTTTGGGTCTTGGTTTTTTTAAATCTGGATTAGATAATTTTTGTGGGTTTCTTCCAGTTCTAATCATTTTGTGATTCTGAAGAGTGCAGTCTAATAGCTAGTGTCCATTTGATCCTTTCCTTTTTTAAATTTTTTTAAAGTTTTATTTTTTATTAAAAGATTTCATTTATTTATTTATTTAATATAGTTTTTTAATCAGTATTTTTTAATTGTTGATATTGTACAGTTTTCTTTTACTCCCCCCCCAGCCTACTGCCCCAGCCCTCCCCATCTCCCTCCATTTCCACCCCCCATAGTTTTTGTCCATGTGTCCTTTATACTTGTTTCTCCAAACCATTCCCCTTTTCCCCTGAAATTCCCTCCCCTCTCCCTTCTGGTCACTGTCAGACTGCTCTCAAATTCAGTGTCTTTGTTTATATTATGCTTGTTTGTTTTGTTGATTAGGTTCCTGTTAAAGGTGAGATCATATGGTATTTGTCTTTCACTGCCTGGCTTATTTCGCTTAGCATGATGCTCTCCAATTCCATCTATGCTGTCGCAAAGGGTAGGAGCTCCTTCTTTCTTTCTGCTGCATAGAATTCCATTGTGTAAATGTACCACTCTCATTATCTAAACTTTTCAAAATCTTTTCTTGATTCTTGAAAACTTGAGAGCAGGAAATCCTCCTTCATGTCTACCTTCCCTTTCTCCTGCGTTAGCATAAACTTTATTGGGGAGAAAGAACAGATGTTCAGAGCAAAGTCCCCCTCCTCAGCCTTTCATATTGGCTAGAGTATCCTCAACCGTTTTGATGGTGGATGTTGGAAGGACCCTCGTGAGCAGATGGCAAGGGCACACAGACAGCCCGATGTGGTTGTAAGGTTTGCCCACACTTATACCCAATGCCTACATGATCCTCCTGCCCCTATGCTTGTGTTCATGTTCCCTCTACCTAGAAGGGTTTCATCTCCTTCCATGGACTTTCATAAAACAAGGGGAGATACGAGAACCCTGACTCTTACTTCTTCTTTCTAACTTTTGTCATCTACAGTCATAGATGATAAGTTATTTTATTATTATTAGTAGTAGTTTATGGTCACACAACAAATGCTCATAAATGTCAGCGTTGACATTAATGAAATAACAGCAACGTGACAACAGATAATACTTTAAAGTATTTACTATGTGTATATCTCACTTAATTCTCATGAATGTCAACATTACCAACAACCAACATGTAGCCACAACACCACCAACACTAGAGTAACTGTCACTACACTTGTTTTTCTCCTCCTTGGAAGGACATAGTAAATGCATACCCCAATTCTCTTTTCCCTCCTACTCTCTCCCTTCCCTTAACTTATCCTTCTGTCTTGCTTATTCTTTCTCTACGATGGGTGATAGAGTGATTTTTGAAAATCTACCCAACAGTGGCTTCCCATTATCTACAGGATAATATCCATACTCCTTAGAATGATCTTGGATGGTTGCCAGGCTATATATACCACCACAGTATCCTCCTCCTGTATTCCCATAATTGCCTTTGCTCATGCTCTGATTACCCAAACTGAAAATGTCCTCCTTTCTCTTTGCTTCCACATTCTCCCAATCATTAAATCCTTTTGATTCTATCTCCTTCATATATATTTTATATCTATTCTATTTCTTTTTACCAGATGTCTAAGTTTTATATTTTTATAATTTCTTTCCAGGAGCAGTGCTGCAGCTCCCCTACTGTGCACACCCTCCCCCAGTGACTGGCAGAGTATTCTGTCTAATTTTTCATTCATTTCCCTTAACTACTGTGATAAAATTCAAAGTCTTGATCCAGCATTTAAAATTTGATATAATCTGGCCCCAGCTTACCTCCTCTATCCCATTTCTATTCCCTCTCTCTCTTTTTCTGGTTAATCAGAACTGCTTGCAGATGCCATAGTTCATAAAAAATTCATACCTCTGAACCTTTTTTTGCTCACATTATATTGTGCCTGGAGGAAATTATCCACCACCACCCCAACACTCCTCTTATCAACTTAGTGAACACCTTCCATTTTCAAATCTTAAATCTAAGTGACAACCCCTCTATGAAGCCTTTCTGATTACCAACCCTCACTCCAGGCCAAATTGACCATTTCTTTCTCTGTGTGTCCATTATATCCCTTTCATACTTTCAACATGGCTTCTATAACCCCATGTTTCATTCTGTGTTAAAGTCTGCACTCCCTTTTACTTTCCTTTAGAGGAGGCATGTGAGATTCCACATCTTATCTCCAGCCTCCAGCACAATGCCTGCCATACAAAGAGGGTAAATGTGCATTAAGTGTTGAGTGGATGGATAATGAACAGCATTCAAGACATGCCACACTCAAATATCTGTCTACCTATTCTTTCTTAGGTTCTGTAAACAATGAAAATACAGTACTTTATAATTGCTTTTATAGCTTGCGAGTGCATTTGAGGGGATTATCACTTAAAGAATATTTTAGACAGTGGGGAAGGGCAGAGAAAGAGAGGGAGAGACATATCAATTGGCCACAATCTGCATGTGCCGTGACAGGGGACCAAACCCTCAACCCAGGCATATACCCTGACGGAATCAAACTGGTGACCTTTCAGTTTGTGGGATAATGCACAACCAACTGAGCCACACTGGCCAGGAATGGGATTATCACTTTTAATATTCAAAATTCTGCCCTTCCATAAATATCCAGAGCTCCAGCCATGCCACACTCTTCCTCAGACACACCACACACTTCTCTGCCTTTGTCTTTATTATTCTTTGTATCTAGGATCTCTTTACTTTCAGATTTGCTAGTCAGAGGGTAAATTTTGTCCCTTGCACATACTCCTCTCATATTCACTGTCTCCTCTCTTCCCTCCATTAGAATTAATCATTTCTTTCCTAAACACCAGAGCCGAGCCTGGTGCTTAGCATAAACTCTGTCACATAGTAGGACCCCAATACTTGTTTGCTGATTAGAATATAATAGAATTGAACTTTGTGCTTTCTTGCTCTTCAGGCCCCTGTGTTTTTCCAGTTTTTGCTGGAACCACAGCTGGAAGAGTAATCAAGAAAGTGGTGGAAATAGGTTGGAGCTGAGGTGAGTGAGGGCAGACTGCTGCAACTTGACAGAAACTCTTCCACAGAAGTTACAAATAAGATGTTTTTCACAAGCCAAACTCTCCAGCTTTATTAAAGATACTTTTCAAGAACAATCATGGTATTTCAGGAAACACATGGGCAGAAAATCGATAATAGTATACAATTTTCAAACTTCTTTCTTCAATATACTATCAAAATCATAAAGCCTGGACTTCTGGCCAAGATGGAGGCATAGGTGGACACACTGTGCCTCTTTGCACAACCAAAATTAAGGACAACAAAGATTTAGAAACAAGAAAACAACAGAACTGACATAAAAATTGAACTGTACAGAAGTCCGACAACTATTTATCTAGACCAGTAAGAGGAGAGTAGCTGCAGGAAAAAGCGGAGGTTGGCAGACCCCGGCACGCAGGCAGTTGCTGGCAGACCCCAGGCATGTAGGCGGTGTCTAGCATACCACGGGCGCTGGTTGGCAATGAGCAGAACCAGCGAGGCGCAGAAGGCAGCTGGCTGACCAGGCGGTCCCACACTCACAGGCAGATAATCCAGGCAAAATCGGGGAGCAAGACAGACCTCTCAACCCAGGGCCCCAGCACTGGGAAATAAGAACTAAAAACACCAATTGAAAACACTTGTGGGGGTTGAGGTGCCAGAAGAGACTCCCAACCTCACAGGAGTGTTCGCTGGAGAGTCCCACAGGGTTCTAGAATGTACACAAGCCCACCCGCAAAGAAATCAGAACCAGAAGGGCCCAGTTTGCTTGTGGAAAGCAGCAGAAATGACTGAAATATGAGAGAGTGGAGCAAGTGCCATTGTTCCCTCTCTGACCCCGTCCTCACATACAGCATCACAACCCAGCGACTGGGTTGCCCCGCCCTGGTGAACACCTAAGGCTCTCCCTCTCATACATAACAGGTGCGACCAGACCAAACAAACAAACAAACAAACAAACAAACAAAAAAACGCAAAAAAAACACCAAAAATGGCTCAAATGGGAGAACAGATCAAAGCCCCAGAGCCAATTCATCTAAGTGACAAAGAGATAGCCAACCTATCAGATGCACAGTTCAAAACACTGGCGATCAGGGTGCTCACTAATTGGTTAATTTTGGTCACAAATTCGATGAACAAATTAAGGATACACTAAGTGAAATGAAGGAAAATATACAGGGAACCAATAGCGATGGGAGGAAAACTGGGACTCAGATCAATAGAGTGGATCAGAAGGAAGAAAGAAACAACCAAACAGAAAAGAAAGAAGAAGCAAGAATTCAGAAAAATTAGGTGAGGCTTAGGTACCTCCAGGACATCTTTAAACATTCTAATATCCGAATTATAGGGGTACCAGAAGGGAAAGAGGAAGAGCAACAGGTGGAAAACTTATTTGAACAAATAATAAAGGAGAACATCCCCAATCTGTCAAAGGAAATAGACTTCCAGGAAGCCCAGGAAGCTCAGAGAGTCCCAAAGAAGTTGGACCCAAGGAGGAACACACCAAGGCACATCATAATTACATTAGCCAAGATTAAAATGAAGGAGACAATTCTAGAAGCAGCAAGGGATAAAGGGACAATTACCTACAAGGGAGTTCCCATCAGACTGTCAGCTGATTTCTCAAAAGAGGCCTTACAGGCAAGAAGGGGCTGGAAAGAAGTATTCCAAGTGATGAAAGGCAAGGACCTAAGGGACTTCCGGCCAAGATGGCGGCATAGGCGGACACACTGTGCCTCCTCTCACAACCAAAATTAAGGACAACAAATATTTAGAAACAAGAAAACAACCAGAACTTATAGAAAATTGAACTGTACGGAAGTCCAACAACCATTCATCCAGACCGGTAAAAGGGGCGGAGTTGCGGTAGGAAAAAGTGGAGGTGTGGACCCAGGAACGCAAGTAGCAGCGGCTCGCAGTTCCCAGGTGCTCGGGCGGTGGCTGGCGGTCCTCGGGCGCCCAGGCGGCAGCTGGCAGACCCCGGGCACAGGGGGGCAACTGTGCAGACCCAGTGAGGACACACAAGGCAGCTGGCTGACCAGGGGGTCCCACATTCACGCACCCGGACGGTCCAGGCAGAGGGGAAGTGACGGAAGGGACTGAATCCAGGAGAGAGCGGAGCGGGCGCCATCGTTCCCTCTCAGAACCCGCCCCCACATACAGCGTCACAACCCAGCGACTGGGCTGCCCCACACTGGGGAGCGCCTGAGGCTCCACCCCTCACTACGTAACAGCAGGCGCGCGTGCACAGATAATCCAGGTGAAGGGGAAGCAGTGGAAGGGACCAGAGTCCAGAAGAGAGCGGAACAGGCGCCATTCTTCCCTCTCGGACCCCGCCCCCACCTACAGCATCACAACCCAGCGACTGGGCTGCCCCGCCCTGAGGAACACCTAAGGCTCCACCCCTCACTACGTAATAGCCACGACCAGACTAAAAACAAAACAAAACAAAACAAAAAAGCCCACCAAAAATGGCTCAAACTGGAGACAAAATGAAAACCCCAGAGTCAATTCCTCTAAGCAATGAAGAGATAGCCAACCTATCAGATGCACAGTTCAAAGCACTGGTCATCAAAATGCTCACAGAATTGGTTGATTTTGCTCATAAATTAGATGAGAAAATGCAGGCTACAATACGTGAAATGAAGGAAGATGCATGGGGAACCGATAGAGATGGAAGGAAAACTGGGACTCAAATCAATGGAGTGGACCAGAAGGAAGAAATTAACAACCAAACAGAAAACGAGGAAGAAACAGGAATTCAAAAAAATGAGGAGAGGCTTAGGAACCTCCGGGACATCGTTAAACGTCCCAACATCCGAATTATAGGGGTCCCAGAAGGGGAAGAAGAGCAACAAGTAGAAAACTTATTTGAACAAATAATAAAGGAGAACTTCCCCAATCTGGCAAAGGAAATAGACTACCAGGACGTCCAGGAAGCTCAGAGAGTCCCAAAGAAGTTGGAACCAAAGAGGAACACACCAAGGCACATCGCAATTACATTAGCCAAGATTAAAATGAAGCAGAGAATTCTAGAAGCAGCAAGGGATAAGGGGACAGTCACCTACAAGGGAGTTCCCATCAGACTGTCAGCTGATTTCTCAAAAGAGACCTTCCAGGCAAGAAGGGGCTGGAAAGAAGTATTCCAAGTCATGAAAGGCAGGGACCTACATCCAAAATTGCTCTATCCAGCAAAGCTGTTATTTAGAATGGCTGGACAGATAAAGCGCTTCTCAGATAAGGTCAAGTTCAAGGAGTTCATCATCACCAAGCTCTTATTATATGAAATGTTAAAGGGACTTATCTAAGAAAAAGAAGATAAAAAAATGACAATGAAAAGACAGCAAACTCACAGCTATTAAGAACCACACCTAAAACAAAAGCAAACTAAGCAAACAGCTAGAACAGGAACAGAACCACAGAAATGGAGATCATATGGAGGGTTAGCAACAGGGGCGTGGGAGGAGGAGTAGGGGGGAAGGTACAGAAAATAAGTAGCATAGACTGTAGG
Organism: Glossophaga mutica; assembly: GCA_039655065.1. Lineage (NCBI taxonomy): Eukaryota > Metazoa > Chordata > Mammalia > Chiroptera > Phyllostomidae > Glossophaga > Glossophaga mutica. Next base: position 26,025,622 of record CM077316.1, read on the forward strand.
TAGAAAATAGACAGGGGGAGGGCAAGAATAGTATGGGAAATGTAGAAGCTAAAGAACTTATGACACAAGGACATGAACTAAAGGGGGGAATGTGGGTGGGAGAGGGTGTGCAGGGTGGAGGGGAATGATGGGGGGGAAATGGGACAACTGTAATAGCATAATCAATAAAATATATTTAAAAAATTAAAAAAAAAAGAAAAAAAGAAAGGCAAGGACCTACATCCAGGATTGCTCTATCCAGCAAAACTTTCATTTAGAATAGAAGGGAAGATAAAGTGCTTCTCAGATAAAGTCAAGTTAAAGGAGTTCATCATCACCAAGCCCTTATTATATGAAATGTTAAAGGGACTTATCTAAGAAAAAGAAGATAAAAATATGACAGTAAAAAGACAGCAAACTCACAGCTATTAAGAACCACACCTAAAACAAAAGCAAACTAAGCAAACAATTAGAACAAGAACAGAACCACAGAAATGGAGATCATATGGAGGGTTAGCAACAGGGGAGTGGGAGGAGGAGAGGAGGGGAAAAGGTACAGAGAATAAGTAGCATAGACGGTGGGTAGAAAATAGACAGGGGGAGGGCAAGAATAATGTGGGAAATATAGAAGCTAAGGAATTCATAGGAAATAGATATGAACTAAAGGGGGGGATGTGAGTGGGAGGGGGTGTGCAGGGTGGAGGGGAATGAAGGGGGGAAAGGGACAACCGTAATAGCATAATTAATAAAATATCTTTAAAAAATCATAAAGCCTCTGTGAAACCCAAAGGAGTCCTCATCTGATGCTCAGAGTAGGAATGTTTATAGTGAGAGTTGACATTGTACATTAAGCATGTTGTTGAACAACTTTTTACAAGCTTACCTTGACTTTCAGGAAATGAAATGAAAATGCCAGAATTATCAATCTGTAGGTCTACAATGTAAAACAAGAACTGCTTTTTAAAGAATATGTTTTTAAAATTTTTATTGTTGTTCAATTACAGTTGTCCTCATTTTCCCCCCATTACTCTCCCCTGCCCTATGCACCCCCACCTTCCACATTCAGTCCTCCCGCATTGTCTTTGTCCATGAGTCTTTTATACATGTTCCTTGATTTGACCCTTCCCCTTCTTTCCACCATAATTCCCCTCCCTCCTCCTCTCTGGTCACTATCAGTTTGTTCTTCATTTCCATGTCTCTTGTTCTACTTTGCTCACTTGTTTGTTTTGTTGATTAGGTTCCACTTATAGGTGAGATCATATGGTATTTGTCTCTCAGTGCCTGGCTTATTTCACTTAGCATAATATTCTCTAGTTCCATCCATGCTGTTGCAAAGGGTAGGAGTTCCTTGTTTCTTTCTGCTGCATAATATTCTATTGTGTAAATATACCACAGTTTTTTTGAGCCACTCATTTATTGATGGGTACTTAGGCTGTTTCCATCACTTGACTATTGTAAATAGTGCTGCTGTGAACGTTGGGGTGCATAGATTCTTTTGCAGGAACTACTTTTTTGAGGGATGCCATCTCAATAGTGACACTGAAAAGTCCAGATTGCCCAACATAGTGGTAACCAATTTTTGGGGGTCAAGTTCCAACAGTTCTTTGAATTTAAGGGATTCAAGTCTATGTTTAAAGTGGAGAGGAGGAAAGGAACATAAAAAACAGTTTTAGGGACAAAAAACAGTTCCACACTACAAGGTGTCTGTGCCTAGGTAGCTAACATATGTCAACATTGAGGGAACTCTACTAAGAAGAAACAAGAGGAAGTCTCTCAAAATTATAAGGGAAAGGGTTTTTGTTTGTTTGTTTGTTTTTATTTGTTTTCTTTTCCCATATCAATCCAGCTTCAGAGACATTCTGTTAGTAATAGATGTCCTTAAAAACAACAATGAAGTATTCTCTGTGCTTTAAATAAAAGTAAAATAAAATTTTACATTTTTATAAAACTTGATTAAAAAATAGTATTTCAAGCGGTACAGTCACTAGAAGTACATAGTTTTAAAAAATGCACGCATTTCACTTGGCATCTCCCACACTTTCACCCTTCTGTGGCTGGTCTGTTTTGGCCTCTCTATTTCCTGCAGGGTTATTGCAGCATCATCTTTGCCCTTTTTCCCTTAGGTACATTTTCCCCCTTATTTTCAGGAGCCTTTTTAGGCTTGGGTTCTGGCTTTGGAGGAGGAAATTTAGCAGATAACCTGGAAAATTTCTGTGGTTCATCCTTCACCTTGGCTTTTTACCTGCAGGTATGTTTATTGATTTTAGAGAGAGAGGGAAGGGCAGTGAGAGAAAGAGAGAGAGAGAGTAACATCGGAGAAACATCAATTAGTTGCCTTATGTACATGCCCTAATCAGGGATCCAATCTGAAACCTAGGTATGTGCCCCAACCAGTAATTGAATCTGCAACCTTTTGGTGTATGGGACTATACTCCAGCCAACTGTGTAAGTTCCTTCCTGAGCTACGTGGCCAGGGCTCACTTTGGCTTTATCTCCATCAGCAGCCCCTTTTTTGCCTATCTCTTAGGCATGATGGTGATGATGCCAGATTTCTTTTCAACAAGTTGCCTGTGGATGTTTATGAAAGCATCATCATTATTATTATATAATTTTTTATTATCCCAGACAGCATGCTGAATCCTGAGTAATGTGCTTATGACCAACCTAAGTCTGTTTCAGAAACTCATCATGGCATCGTCTCAGAATGGTTCATTGAATCTGCTCCCTGTTAAACCTTCTCAGGAGTTGGAGGCATCTTACAGATCCTCTGTGCAGCATGTGCACTTCAGATGAGGAAACTAGGGCCTTGAGAAGGAGTGCTGGCTCGTCCGTGGTCTCCGTGTTAGTAAATGTCAGAGCTGGAGTTCAAACCCAGTTCTTCTGATTCCCAGCAGAATTTTTTTGTTACCTTCTTTGCTAAAATCTGCCCTCACTAAATTGACATTGGAATTCTCCATGTCCTATCTTTCTTTCTGTTTAATTCAACAAAGATTTATTTTATCAAATATCCACTCCTACAGAGAGGCCTGTACTTGGAGACATTGAAACAATAGATGGGGAAGGTGAAGTTACTATCCTTGCCAAGTTTACTGCATAAACTATGGGTGAAGGTGGGGTGTGATGAGCGTATGCACTTCACTAAGCATTCTCAGTGAGAGCTTTGTCTTTTCTTGATGCCCTATTTCTTGAGCCATCCTCTATTCCTGTTTTACTTTTGATGCAACTGGGGCTCTGAGAGGCAGAGCTGGTGCCTGATAGAATCCGAGCTCTAAGAACTTTGAACTTCTCCTTTGACTAAATGAGAAGGAAGCAGCCCAGAGTTGGTTAGCCTGTTGTTGGCCCTCCTGGATAAGGTGGGAGTGAGGAAGGAAAACAGACTCAGGAAGCAGAGCAAGCCTCTCCTCGGCTCCTATAGCCTGACATTAGCTGTCATCACCAACAGCTTCTCCATAGCTCCACAGCCCCATTCTCCTTGCTCCCAGTTGGGAGTCCCAAAAAGATGAGCTGGCAGGTCCAGACCTGAATAGCATGTATTTTTGCTGAGAAACTGAAGAGGAGTCTGCACCAGCAGTCTGGACATTCCCAACTTCATAGGTGATGCAGCAGCCTCTTCCCTGTGTCCTGGCTGTCCAAGCACCTTCTTGTGAATGCCAACACACTGTTAATTTATTACCTTGCAAATATTGGGTTGGCCAAAAAGTTCATTTTTTTTCCTGCAAGATGGCTCTAGTAGTGCTTAGTTGTCTTTAACTTCATTCAAAATAATTTTGTTAAATTGTATTGTGACAGCTGTCATATCAGTATGCATTTTTAAAAAACCTTATCAAAATTGGTGAATTTTTGTGTAGCCATTTCAATACTGAAGATGGAAGAAAAATGCATTTTCAGCATATTATGATTTGTTATTTATTTTTAAATATTTTATTTATTTCCAGAGAGCAGGGAAAGAGGGAGGAAGAGAGGGAGAGAAACATCAATGTGTGGTTGCCTCTTGTGTGCCCCACACTGGGGACCTGCCCTGCAACCCAGGCATGTGCCCTGACTGGGAATTGAACCAGTGACCCTTTGATTTGCAGGCTGGCACTCAGTCCATTGAGCTACACCAGCTAGGACATATTATGTTTTGTTATTTAAAGAAAGGTAAAAATGCAACTGAAACACACAAAAAAGGATTTGTGCAGGGTATGGAGAAGGTGCTGTGACTGACTGAATGTGTCAAAATTGGTTTGCGAAGTTTCATGCTGGAGATTTCTCACTGGACGATGCTCTATGGTCATTTAGACCAGTTGAAGTTGATAGCAATCAAATTGAGGCATCGAGAACAATCAAATTGAGGCTGGTTATACCACGCGGGGAGGTAGTCTACATACTCAAAATATCCAAATCAATAAAGTTATTCATAAAAATGAAAAATCTGTCTTTTATTTTACAGAAAAAAAAAACACAGACTTTTGGGCCAACCTCGTCCTGGTATTGAAAATCATGTAATTATGAGTAGAATTTATATAACACCAGAGCTACCTGTGTACCCTTCCTGCATCTTCTAGGCACTGCAGATGTTGAAGGCTGGCTTAGAAAAGAATCAAGCCTCCCTGCATTTTCATCTATGTCCCCCTTAGTAAATAAATGTTTTAATTGAAAATTAGTTTGTCTCTTCCCACTGCCAATCACAAGCTGCCTGCATTGCCAACAGAGCACATGAACAGGAGTCCCACACTTCAAGGTAGACCAGGGTTGGGTCCTGGGATGGGGATGACAGTGACTTTAGCAGCATTCCCTCTTCCACATTCACCTCATGAGTCCTTTTTTCTTACCACTGAGCAGGCACTGATCTTTGCAGGCAAGACTCTCCCTCCCCTCCCTCTTTCCTCCCTGTTCCATGGCTGGTGATTCTCCAATGCCAACAGGATGCAGCTCAATGCCTACTTCTTCCTTTCTGCCCAAGATATACTCCCCCAACTTCCTGTCCTGCCCAATCCTTTTCTTCTAGCCCAATTGGGAAAAACCAGTCCCTGTTTGTCAACACCATTACACTTTTTACCTCTGGGCCTGCCTGAAGGCCACTCAGTCTATCCAGGACACTTATTCTCAGATCTTTTTTCATTGCACTCTTCCCCAGCCTGCTCTGTACCCTCTTCTATAAAGTCCTGTAGTAGTAACTTAGGGCCCATTATCCATCTAGATTTTCTGTCCTAGGGTCTCTCATGAGGTTCAGGCTGTACCTGGGTAGATGTAGCAGCAGTGGCTTAGGGGTAAGAGGTTGGGTTACAGCTCTATCTGCCTTCTTTTGGGGATTCCTGAAATTGTGAGACATGGGTGAGGCAGGGGTCAGCATGGCCACTTTGCCTGGGTGTTTCATTCAAGACCACAAGTAGAGGAGGAACACACAGGACCTGTCCTAGGCAGGTACCTATGACCTCTACCCTCAATTGTCCTTCCTTGTACCTCAGTTACATGTCACAGCTGTCACATTTGCCTCCAACAATAATCCCCCTGCCAGAGAGCAGGAGAAACAATTCATTTCCCAATTCCAGCTGGGTGGCTGTGAAATATTTCTAAAGTAATAAATAATATTGCATCATGTTTAGATAGCACTTTACATCTTCCAGAGCAGCTGGCTAGCCAGGGGAGCTGACAGCCTGATCTTGGGGCTATGGGGCTGACTAACATTTTTCTTTGAAGACATTTTCTTTGGAACATGTACCTAATGCCAGGTACCTTAGTTTCTCTTTCTGAAACAGGGAGTAATCATTCAGTCTTGGCCTTCTGCCGGGGTGTGGAAGTACCTCCTCTTGTCACTCTCACCCCTTCTTCCAGACCCGCATTTCTCCTCCATGTACCTTCTAGAAAGGCCCCAACATTTTCATTCATCAAATTCTAGTTAAATGCCTGCTATGTGCCAGGGCCTGGGATGTAGAGGTGCTACTGCCTTTTGGGGCTCTTGGGAGTGGATGGGATAGATATGTGTCCCCACATCCCCTAAAGTGAAGGCAACTGAGGGCTGATACCCTCTTCTACTCTGTTTTGGGTGTATGGGGATGTTGGACACTCTCAGCTGGCTGTCAGGACTTCCAGGGGGACCCAGCTAGCTTATTTCTGTGGACCTGGTAATCTCTTCAGAGTCACTAATCCTGTAGGATTTCTTACTTTCTATCACCTGGAACATTTTTCACCACTCCCACCACAGCCTCTGAACCTTTCACAGATGTATATGAGAAGTACCCCCATTTTTCATTCCTTTCCAGCTCTTTTCACGGACCTACAATATTCCCCTGTATTCATGCCATTGAGCCATTTTCCACCTGTCACTCCAAAGGCTTGGGAAATGTCTTCATTTCCCAGCCAACATCTAAAGCTACTGCTTCCAGAAAGCCATCATGGAATGATATGAGGAAAAGAAAAGATGTATGGTGGTTATGATGGGTTATTCTGAGTTTTCTCATGGTTCCCACCCAAAGGACAGTTGCTCTTGACACACTAGAGAACCAGGCTACTGGCCTCTTTGTAGCAGTCAGACCCCTAAAAAATATATGGGAATTCTATCTTTATAAAATACTAATTTTTAGGAGACCTGGATTTCTAGTTTCTAGGAGTCCTACTCTGTCACCAGCTGTCTTTGCAGCATCTTTAGACCTTAGTGTCCTCATCTGAAAAATCAGGCCATTAAAAATGTGGTCACCAGGGCTTCCTGTAACATTCTTTGATGATACTCATACTTCAAACAATTCCTTGGTGAATTATTAGGTAAAGAAAAGAAGCCCTTTGATAAGCATGTAATTGTCTTCCAGCAGATTGATTTCATAGGCAAATTGGAGGATGTTTTCCTGGAAGGTGGCTTGCCTATGCTCTGTATCATCTTCTTAGATTACTCCTGTCTTCAGCTGTTTCTGTGGCCTATGGGTCTGGCCTAGATTGGAAGCTCCCAGAGGGCCAGGCCTAGGGCTCTATAATATTGTTTATACTTCCTCCTACCCTATCATCTGGATGCTAACTCACAGCTTTTTGGTGTTGGGGTGAAAAGAATGCTTCCACTTGCCCACAGACTTTCTGACTCCTCTCACTCCTGGGAAGGCAATTCCTTACAAATTTTTCCCAGGAGGTTGTGCTGCTGCTGCTGTTCAGTTGACACCATAGCTGATGAGTTATTAAAAATCCTTCATTATTATTCTGTATTGTCTTTTACCCTCTTTCCTCCCTGACCTGCCCCAGGCTTTCAAGGTTCATGGCTCTCACTGAAAAATGCCTGGAAGCCTCTCATCAAGCAGAGGCAGGCTTTTCACCCCTTATTCTCAAAGTAGCCCCTTCAGGTGTGACAGCTGGTCAGAAGCAATGTGTCTTACCCAGGGCTGGGAGTTCTCACACCTGCATTCCTGATCCTGATTTTGGCAGAATTCAGGGAGCTTGTGCAGGTGTTTTGGTGTTCAAAGTTCATTATCAAAAAATGGTTGCAGGGAGTTTTATAGTCTCCCATGGATCTTGGTTAGGGAGACATCTGAGGTGAGTTCCAGATGACATCTGGGAACTAATGGTTCATCCCGTGGGGAAAGAGTGACAGACCTACTCCATCATTCCACTCCCTGAGCTGGAGTCCAAACCCAGCTCATCCATCACATATCCCAATGATAAGATTCAGCTGTAGCAAGAAGACAACATAATACTCAGCTCCTCTCTTAGGTGCCAGTGTCAAGGCCTGAGAGATGTGGAGAAATTTGCTCCTTGGAATTTCGAGGAGGGAGGGACTGGACCCAGAAGGAGAGGTACCTGCTTCAAAGTCATGTGGCAAATAAGCAGAGTCTAGAGCAACTCAGCACCTTCACAGCATTCTCCCCACTATGGGCTTCCCAAGGGCACCCTATGAATAGTTCCTGTGTCCCATGTTTGAGCAAGGGATCCCAGCTGTGAGTGGAAGAAGTTCAGGCCCTGCCTTCTGATGTGGAGTGTGTTCACTTTTTGTCACATTTCTCTCTGCTCAAACATGCCTCTTCAAATCTAACTTATTCTTCCTGGTGTCTCAAGCCTCCAATTCCTTTCGTCCTGAACCTTATAGGCTTCATTAACCTCACCTTCTAGATCCCAGCTGCTAGAGCAGAAAGTCCTGGGTGTCTGGGTTACACACAGGGACCAACATCCATAATTAGCCTAAGAATTCAGAGGCCTCCATTCCCATCTTGATTTGGCCTCCACGTTGAACACATATATTTTATTTATCTCTACCTTTGCTTGCCCAGATTAATTGTAACCATCTCTCCAGTGGTGTGAGGACAGAAAAAAGAAAAAAAAAAAAACCCTGAGATTCGAGTGAGTGAAGTAAAATTGTCATTAAGGACAGTAGCCTTTAGGATTGGGGTGGGAACATAGTAAAAGCTCAAGCTTGAGATTGACCAGTGGATACCTTTAAGGATAGGGTGAAGATTTAGTTTGTGTGCTTATTTTTTTCAATCAACATCTATTATTACTTCTGCTGACAAGGTGATGAAGGAATTTGAGATGTGAAGCAGCTTATTTTCTCATTAGGGATTAGAATGATTGTTAGGATTAGGTTTGAAGTTTAGTTTGGGTTGGGGTTACTGTTGAAGTAGGAACAAGGATTGGATTATGTAGAACCCATACAGGTTGGTGTGAGGCTTCTGTGCAAGTTCCTTCCTTCAAGGCTCTGCTCCATAATTCTCTCCTCTCACTGTTCATCCATGCTTATCTCTGCTGTCTAAGGCTTCCTGTACTTACTGGAATCCATTTAATGATAGCAACCATCTGCCATCCCTCTTAACGATCAGTCCCTTCCTCTTTCCTCTTCCATTTCTCCTTCCCCTTTTCCTGGCTGGAATCCTTCATTCTGCATTCCAAGGGGTGGGACCTGATGACTCTTGTCCTCTCTTAGAGCTCTTGTTCTGGGAGACTCTGAGCTTAGTCCCTCATTCTCCATCTCTGTCCATAGTCACTATGGATAAACAATATATACACATCTTACCCTCCTTCCCTAGCACTACTGTCCCTCCTAGCCCCAGCGTTTCATACTTCTATCATTTACATTTTTGGGATCCTTCTGTCTCCTGTGTTCTTAGGGTTCTCTGTCCTTCCCTTGGTTTTCCTTCTTGCCCTAAAGCAGTATTTTCTTATCACTACCTCTCTCTTCCTTTCATTCATTTCCCAGGGTCCCATGGAAAATCCATTTGGCTCTTATTTTAGTATGCCCTTTGTCCTCCATCATCTCCCTTCAGAGAACCTATAGCCCCATCCCTCCAATTCATAGACTCTTGGTCTGGATAAATGTCTTTTCATCTTCTCTCATTGATCATGTGGGGCAGAGCCCTCACAGAATACTTGCTTCTTCTGGCCTGTCAGCCAGTAGCAGATGATTCTTTTAGGAAAAGATATGAAGTGTGGAAGGATACTAGAGTGGGGGCCTAGAGTAGGGAAGTGTCTCTTCTTTCCATTTCATTTTAGGGTGAAATTGAATGATTCCAGGGTCATCCTCTTCTCCCTCTATTAGATCAATGCCCATTGTTTAAGGGATGGCTGAAAGAAAAGCTAAGATATCAGGAGTGGCTTGGGAAGGAAGTTCCAGAATTGTCTGAGCAAAGGTCAAACTGCTCCCATCCTAATCTTCAGTTTCTGAGTTTCTATACATAAACTTGTTGAGAACGAGGTGTCCAGAGGCTTTTTTCTGTTCTTCACAATCTTCCCTGCTCCTCGGCCCCTTTCTCTGCTTTTTACTTGCTCTTGTAGCCTGTATGTGCTCCCATGAGAACCTCCTCCCACTGCTGTCCATCTATCCTTCTGAGGACTGGGAGCTTGATGGACTCTGATATCAGGGAAGGCATAAGCTGCTTATTGGAATGCATAGCACTCTGTCCCTAGCAGGGAGATAATTGAGGACAAATATTGGCTTCTCCAGGAAACAAGGTGCTAAATTTGTTGTGATATTTGTGTCACAAATAATCAAAGGGAGCCTCTTACCATCAGGGGCCAGGGAGATAAATGAGAAATTATTAGGTTATTGAAGAGACCAGGGAGGTGAAGGAAGGAGAGATCCCTCCCCATTTCACTGGAGGGCAGGGGAGGGTAACACAGAGAGACTCAAAAGGCAAAGAGAGAATCAGAGAAGCATAGAGGATATGAAGGCAGAAGCAGGCTGCTTTCTCTAATATTTCTCCTATACCTGTATTCTGTTGCCTCTTTGCCATGGGCTCCATCAAGCACCTCTGTATACAGTCTTTGTGAAGGTTTAATGAACACCTTCATCCATGAAGTGCTTCTGGCTTCTCTTCTGACCTCTGGGCAGTCCTGAGGCTGAAACAGGATGCAAGACAAAGAGACAAGTGAGCAAAGTTTGGCTCCCCAGATCATCAAAATTTTTGGTGAGTAGAAAAGTTGAGGACTTCTGGCCAAGATGGAGGCACAGGTAGATACACTTTGCCTCCTTGCACAAACAAAAGAAGGACAATAACAAATTTAAAAACAAAAAATAACCAGAACTTCCAGAAAATTGAACTGTATGGAGGTTCAACAACCAAGGAGTTAAAGAAGAAACATTCATCCAGACTGCTAGGAAGGGTGGAGTCGGGCATCTGGGTTGGAGAGGAATCAAGGCAAGGAGGTGGCTGGAGGACTGGGGTGGGTGAGGCAGTGGTTGGTGGGCTGGGTAGTACCACATTTGTGTGCAGATAAACCAGGAGGAACAACTGAGGAGTAAGACAGACTGTGAAACCCAGGGTTCCAATGCAGGGAAACAAAGCCTCAAAACCTGCGACTGAAAAAACATGTGGGGGTTGCAGCAGTGGGAGGAACTCCCACCTCAGAAGAGAGTTAGTTGGAGAGACCAACAGGGTCCTAGAATGTACACAAACACACCCTCCCAGGAATCAGTACCAGAAGGGCCCAATTTGCTTGTGGGTAATGGGGGAAGTGACTGAAAGCCGGCCAAGAGCCAAGCAAGCAGCACTGTTCCCACTCTGGCCCCTCTCCAACATACAGTGCCACAACACAGTGACGTGGGTTGCTCTGCTCTGGAAAATACCTAAGGCTCTGCCCTTTACAACATAACAGGTGCAAAGAGACCAAAAAAATGTGGCCCAATTGAAAGAACAGACCAAAGCTCCCCAAATAGAACTAAGCAATGAATAGATAGTCAACCTATCAGAGGCAGAGTTCAAAACACTGGTAATCAGGATGCTCACAGAAATGGTAGAGTATGGGCACAAAATAGAGGAAGAAGTGAAGGCTATGCAAAGTGAAATAAAGGAAAATGAACAGGGAGCAAACAGTGATGGGAGGGAAACCAGGACTCAAAACAATGATTTGGAGCAGAAGGAAGAAAAAACATTCAACAAGACCAGAATGAAGAAACAAGAATTCAAAAAAAAAAAAAAAATGAGGAGAGGCTTAGGAACCACTGGAACAACCTTAAATGTTCCAACATCCAAATCATAGTGGTGCCAGACGGAGAAGAGGAAGATGAAGAAATTGATAACTTATTTGAAAACATAATGAAAGAGAACTTTCCCAATCTGGCAAAGGAAATAGACTTCTAAGAAGTCCAGGAAGCTCAGAGAATCCCAAAGATGTTAGACCAAAGAAAACACACACCAAGGCACATCATAATTACATTACCAAAGATTAAAGATAAGGAGAGAGTCTTAAAAGCAGTAGGAGAAAAGGAGACAGTTACGTACAAAGGAGTGCCCTTAAGACTGTCAGCTGATTTCTCAAAAGAAACCTTGCAGACAAGAAGGGGCTGGAAAGTATTCAAAGTCATGAAAGGCAAGGACCTACATCCAAGATTGCTCTATACAGCAAAGCTGTCATTTAGAATGGAAGGGCAGATAAAGTGCTTTCCAGATAAGGTCAAATTAAAGGAGTTCATCATCGCTAAGCCTTTATTATATGAAATGTTAAAGGGATTTATCTAAGAAAAAGAAGATGATCAAAAATTTGAACAGTAAAATGACAACAAAGTCACAACTATCAACAACCGTACCTAAAAGTAAAACAAAACCCAAACAAAAACAAATAAGCAAACAACTAAAACAGGAACAGAATCACAGAAATGGTGATCACATGGAGGGTAATCAGCGGGAAGGGAGGAGAATGGGGGGAAGGTACAGAGAATAAGAAGCATAAATAGTAGGTACAGAATAGACAGGGAGAGAGTAAGAATAGTACAAGAAATGGAAAAGCCAAAGAACTTATATGTATGGCCCACAGACATGGACTAAGGTAAGGGAATGCTGGTGGGAGGTGGGGTACAGGACAGAAGAGAATAAAGGGGAGAAAAAATGGGACAACTGTAATAACATAATCCATAAAACATATTTAAATAAATAAAAATATAAAAGCATCTTGCCATACTATTCTAAAAATAGTTGAAAAGGGCATGTATGAAAGGCACTGGTCAGAGTAGCTTGTTTGAATGGGATGGTAGAGGAAAATCAATACCTTTTTTACAACCACTCTGGCAGAACAGGAAATATCAGGAGCAGACAGAGAGACCTGAGTTCCCAGCCCTAGTCTCCAGATCCTATGTCATCAACCCTGAAGGACAATCTCTGGGTCCTCCCTCCCCCATATCAGCCACTGCCTATTCAGATCCTCCTCCTGTAGCTGTTAATTACAGAGTTAATTACCCTTGGAGGTTCCCTCTGCTCCCTGAAGCAAATTAACATTCCCTGCCCCTAGCATGTGTAAAATGAACAAAGTTAGGTGTATCAATTCAGCAGCTGGTCAGAGCTGCTTTTACTTTATGCAGGATTGATATAGTTGTCTCTAACTTGGGATCTTTAGAAGCACCTTTTTGGGAAACCTTCTTAATGGAAATTAATTAGAAAAGCCTAGAATGCCCTGGTTTCAGAAAGAAGTGCCCCATTCTCTCTTTTGGTGGCTAAATATCATACTTGTATGTAGATATACAGTAAGATACATGAGCTCACTAGACATGAATTCAGACAAGGACACGAACCTCACCACCACACATGTAACCAAATAAAAAATCAATATGCAGCTGTCTGTCACCACAAAAGTCAAATTCTTGAAGCAGATGCTGGTGCAAAAAGAAAGAAGTTTTTATTCAGGTGCTGCATGATCTGGGAGAATGGCAGACTCCTTACTCAAAGCCTATCTCCTTAGCAATACTAAGATAAAAGCCAGTGTCCAGAGTTCCTGTTCCATTTTAAAGTACAGTTCTTTGGAGCCCATAGGCAGCTACTAAGTGGTCATTGTCCCCATCCAGGTAGCTTAGCTTTTTCCCAGCTGCTGTTCATTTCAGATTCTCTCCTGGAGCCTGCATGTGGAGGCTGTGTGTGGAGCCCACATGGCCATGGGCCATGTGGCTGCTAGGGCCACAAGAGCATGCAATGCACCAGCTAGTGCATCACCAAGTGGGCAAAAGAGAGAGAAAGCCTCCCTCCTGGAGGCCATGGGCCCCATAGCTGCTAAGGCCACAAGGCCTATGGAGAGAACAGGCGAGTTCACTATGTAAGTGCAGGTCACGAGCAAGCGAGCCACATGCCCACCTCTTTGTTCCCCTGGGATTATATTAACTTGGGTGTGGGGCAGATCAAGTTCTTTCTCAAAATGACCAATCAACTTCCCAAACTTCTGTGCTCTTTGGGAGGGTCTACCTCCCAAGCAATTCCTTCTTTTCCCAGGCTAGACTGACAGGCCTTTTTGGTATAGCACCTCTCCCTGTGCCATTTTGACTTCTATGGCACATGTGCTTGCCTTGTCCTGGTCACACCCCTAATCCAGGACTGGAAGAGGGAGGGGAAGGTCTTTTCCTTCCAATTATCTTCCTAGCTTTTTGCACTCTGGCCCTATCCATTGATATTTCTAGCTTTCCATGTGCTCAGTACAAGAACTTTCTACTGCCAACATCTTGGTCAATGAGGGAGACTCCCTAGTGCTCCAGTAACACATACACAACAACAACAACACAAAACCCACACGTACTTACACCCCCAAATAGCTGCCTGATTTCTTCTGATTCTAAGCCCATCCCTGAACCTTGCCAGAGTGGCACATTGTGACTTCAGCAGCTACAGCCTCCACTTTTGTCTTTCTGAACCTGGACCTCTTCCTTTGTCTATGCGCAATTTTTCTCAGTAGCCTAGAAATTTCTGGAAGGCATTAAGGAATGTCCAGAAGGAGAAAGTGTTTAAATTTTAAGCAGATATGACCTTGATTCCAATTTTTTTATGTGCCTGAATTCTAGCCACTTCCAAATGCTCACTGGTTTCTCATGTCTCCATGTCTTGGTCCATGCTGTTTCCTTTGGAATGCCCTCCCCCCTGCTCTGTGGCTGTTGAAATCCTTCTCATCTGCAAGTTTAGTAAGTAAATGATTATTTATGAATATCTAGTATGTGCCAAGCAAGGGTTCCAATTTCCAACCTATATGACTGTAGAAAGGGCCTAGAACTAACAAAGGCCAACAAGATATTGTTCTAAGCCCAAGGGAAAACCAATATGGAAGCAAGACATGTGAAGAATGCAATTTACTCTTTGATCTAAAGTGCTTTTCTCTGTGTTGCTCCATCATGATACTCAGTATGCTGTATTGTCTGAATACTTGGATGTGTTGGCTAGACTGTAAGCTGGGTGATGGCAGGACCAGGTTTGCCTTGTTCACTTTGCATCCCAGAGCCCAGGATGGTGCCTGGTATGTAATAGACACTAAAAATGTTTGTTATATGAATTAATGAATGAATGAATATTGAATTAAGTCATTTTTAGTGTATATGCTTTATATGTTAATTATTAATTTAGTTAATCAAATGACAAGTATTTACTAAGTGCCTATTGTGTGCAAAGCACCTTTGTACTAGTAAATTTGGAAGATCAACAACTAAGATACATCTGTTGCCTAAAGGTGTTTACAATCTAGTCATGTGTAAAAGCAGCCAGAATAAAATACAATGCAGCTTACAAACTAAACTACAGGTCTAAATAAAAACAATGCTATCTCATTGAAGTTTCATGATTAATTGCCATGGGGAAAAAGTTTTACTTATATCTTCAACTTCCATCATAGACTGTTTTTGAACTGTTCTTTTCCCTGCAGATTCTCTATTCAGAATTTCTTCCTTTAAATTTTGGTACTGCAAATCATATCAGATCACGTCAATTGAAGTGTTACAAATTGATTATTTGATAGATATGTGTCCAAAGGAAGACGAAGATATATAAGACGTGTGAATAGAATTTTTTATAAAGTGCCAGAATTGAAAAGGATCTTAAATATTACTCAAAGCCCTCTGGAACATTGCTAACAGGTAGTCATCCGCCCTCATCCTCAACACCTTTAGTGATGGGAGTTCACTGCCATATACTATTACAAAGTTCTTTTATGAATAAAAAGAAAAATATGCTGTCCTGGGAGCCACAGTTATTATTGTTTGTTCTGGGAGCCTGTAATGAAGACTCTGCAGTGGGGCCTGGGGATATACCTGTGTTAAAGACTTGCAGCATATCTGCCAAGTTAGCCTTTCTCAGAATTATTGGTAGAGAGCCAGTGCCAATTTAAAGAACATTCATCAGAGCCCCATGCCTTCCTACATTAGTTGCTCACCTGGCTCATAGAGTCAGACAGTCTCTCTTGCAAGTGCTGGAGAATCTGCAGTTATCTCTGATGAAGGGTTCCTGGCTTTGGAAGGAGATTTCTAACACCTGGATTTGCTGGTCTTTAATTTTGAGGGAAGGGCCTGTAAGCAGTTGTAGAAAATAATAAAGCTCATTTGACTTAGAAATAGAGACGTGTCCTTAATTACAAGTTCCTATCTGGTATCGGAAGACCTTGATTTCCTTTTGGAACTTTTGGTTTCAGTATAAAGGAGAAAATCCCCTTCTTATGGCTGCCCCAGCCCTTACTTTTCTGTATTTCTCAGAGTTAAGGCTGTTTATTGTGAAGCTGTTTCTAAAAATTCCAGGAGACCTTTTTGCAGAGGGTCTGGGGACCAGCCTGCATTTCTTCCTGTGAGTTAAGCCTATTGAAGAGACTCAGAAGTGCCATTCACGTTACTCTCAGATTGTACTCTGAAGCCATATTCTTTAATATTTTTTTTTATTTATTTACTTATTTATCTTTAGAGGGGAAGGGAAGGAGAGAGGGAGAGAAACATCAATGTGCGGTTGCCTCTTGTATGTCCCCTGCCGGGAACTGGCCTGGCAACCCAGGCATGTGCCCTGACTGGGAATCGAACCGCGATCCTTTGGTTCGCAGGCCCGCGCTCAATCCACTGAGCTACACCAGCCAGGGCTGAAGCCATATTCTTAATCGTAGCAACTAAGAATCTTAAAGCAACCAAAGGGTGACTTTAGAGCAGAACTTGAACTTCTCTGTAGTGAGGCCTTTGCCCATCTACCTGAGAGGAAAGAGAGGGGTTGAGTTAATATAGGCTGAGGAAATGGAGTTAGGCCCCAGAACAATTTTTTTTTTTTTGTTTGCCTTGAAAGGACAGGGTGGCAAAGAAAAGGGATGACTCATTGATTTCTCTCCTGCAGGGCGCCTTGCTGCCTGGAGCAAAGATTAGCTGGCCCCATGAGGACCCCTGTAGGAGGGAGGCAAGTGGTAGCAGTTACTTCGGACGTCTTTGTGGGGAGAGACAAGAATCCTGCCTTAGTTGACTTTGGAATTACCTCAGATATAAGCTACCTTGCTCTCTCCTTTGCTAATCCTATTTAAAAAAAAAAAAAAATCCCTTCCATTTCTTGAGGATTTTATTCCTTTCCTTTGACCCAAATGCTATAGACCTTCAGGTGGGTCTGGAGAGTGATTATCTGCCCCAGACCTCCCCTCCCAACTTCCTGAGCAGCCCCAGGCCTCTGCTGCACCCCTCCTAACCTTCTCCCATATTTTTCTCTCTCCTTCTGTCCTCATTTTCATCCCAGATGGTCCTATTACTTTTTTTTCTATGTATCTCTCCAGGTTTCTCTTCCATAATTTCTATTTAAGTGCCCCTTTTACCTCTTTTATTTTAGTGAAGGAGGGTTTCTCAGTACATTCCCTAACGCCCCCCCCCCCCATGTTACCCCCACCACCAACACAAGATGAGCAGGGTTTGGGGTATGCCCTGCTCCTGGAGGAAGGAGTCTTCTGTAATTGAGAGGCTGACTCAGACACCACCAGGAATTTGGAGACATGCCTACTTCAAATATCTCTCTCCTTTGCTGACCATCCGTTTCTTCAAAATAAATATGTTGAGCTAGTGATCAAGGCTTTTTCCAGTTCTAATCCAGATTCTCTTTCCAATTTAATTTTCTTATCTTTACCTTTTTGTCTCTTATTCTCTCTTTTACACGAGTGTTACTTTAGCTCCTTCCTACCTTACCTTAAAACAGTTTCTTACAGCCTCTTTCTCATTCTCCCTGCCACCAACTGTCTTCATCTACTTTGCTCTCAATTTTCTGTCTGTGACTCTCTCTTTCCATCCTTTTCTCTATGGTATTTTCATTTTGTCTTTGCACCTTGGGCCATCTCTTTCAGTGTCCTGTGTCTCAGTTTCTTTTCCTCCCACTCTATGGACTTGGGGACAGCTAGCATTTGGGTACCTCTTCCATTTGCTTCTTTAGGTTGGGGGAAGGAGGGCAGGCAAATCATCTCCTTCTTCTCTTGCCTTCTCACTCCAGCTCATGATGCCTTATTTCATTCATCTCTTCCAGATGCCTTCTTTGTGAAAGAGGACAGAGAATCCTTCTCTCTGTCCTAGCTTTTGCTGTCTCTTCTTCCCTCTCTCTATTTTTTCTCTCTTTCCTCTTATCCTCTGTTTCCTATCTGAGCTAAAGTCTTTTCCAGCCACCTGCCTACTCTTTCCTGTACCTTCCATCTCTTGCCCACTGAAGCCAGAATGAAATTCAGTTTTCAGCAGAGCCATCCACCATCCCCACGACCCCCTCTCTGCTCCCTCCTGTCATACTTGCTATATATCAATACCACTTGGGCTCACAATACCATTGTCCTTCCCATAAAATATTCTTAGGGTCCCCTGCCAGCCAGATCAGGTCTAGATCAAATGACTTGAGCTGGCTGGGTAGAGGGGGCTGGAGGTCCAAATGGGGCAGAGGGAAGGGGAGTGGAGTATTTTCAGCTGCTCCTATGAGTCCCTTTTAGCTAGTGAACTTAGGGTTCTTGTGACTAGGCATGGTCTGGCAAGTCACTTTAGAGACCCAGGATCGTTTGACCTCTATCCTCTTTTTTCTCACCATGAACCTAGAAGAAGGAGATGTAAGGAACTCCGATGTGGAGTTCCTTACAGGGGAAACAAAGAATGGCCTTTCTTTTCCTATGCTAGATATTACATGTCATCTGGGTCCTCTCAGCCACTGTCAGTGCCACACAACCACAGACCTCCCTTTACAGCCTTTTGGGAGGAAATGCCAAGATGGCCCCAGGTATAAGAACTCTTCTTCACAGTCTGAAAGGGTAAAGGGCACAGGGCTGAGTCCTTAGGCATGTCAGCAAGGTTTGGCTGAGGTCCCAGGAGAGCAGGAATGGCCCTTGGGGCCAAGTAATTTAGCTCACTCTCTAGAGTTCAAGGAAGCTGAAACCCAGAGAAGTGAAATGACCTCCCCAAAGTCACACAGCTGGGTGGTGGCAGAGCCAGGACCAGTAAGCCCATACCTCCTGATTTAGGCCTAAACTACTCTGTCCCTGGCAAGCAGTATTAGGCCAGCTCCCCTTGGCACTTTCAGGATTCTCTTTCTGCCTGTTTTGATGACTAATCTACTGGCCAAGACCAATAAATTCATATTCCTGTCACTATGATACTAGCCAGGCCCTGTGGCCAGCCTCTGTAACCAGCCTCTGTGGTCTGCTCAGATGTAAGAAAACAAGGCCAGATTATGGCCACTTGTAAAATCCCATCTGGTCTCTGGAAAGATTCCCCATTTGGCTGTCCCTACAATACCCCCATCTTGGAGGTAGACAACAGGGTTGCTTGGCCAATCATGTTGTGAGGAGGGAGGAAAAACTAGTTTTTCAGCCAGTGAGTTCAGCTCCCTGGGATGAGAAAGGACCACAAATGAAAAGGTGGTGGAGGTCATGGGTCAGCTGAGTCAAGATATTTGAGACCCCTACTCTTTCACTGAGTCGTCCTTATTTCAAATTACGAAAGTGCTTTGATAACATAAATACTGGTGGACACAAGAGTGGAGATGATAATAATCTGTGAATGTTTGGAAACTTGCCTTTGGGCAATGAAGTCACATTACATTTTGACATTTTCAGATTCTGGGCTGGGCTCTGTATAAGGCAAAATCATCAGTCAGCTGGGCAGGCCTGGTACTTCCCTCCTGGGAACCTCTAGTCTAAGGGTCATAGTGAACCTACAAATGTGCCTATCTGTCTGCCCCCATGGGCCAGAATTTCTTTCCTATCTGTCTGTCCTCATTGTGCCCTGCCCCAGCCATTACTTCCTCAGCACCTTCCATCTCTTTCACTTCCTCCCTTCCTCTTCACTATAAAAAATGCAAACCTCCCTCTCTTCTCTCCTTTCCTTGTGGCTGGCCTTGCCCAGAGAATTGCAATCCTCTTTTCTTGGTGAGAGTATTCAATAGGAGGTACCCTCTCTACAACATCAATCATAGTTTTCATAGAATAGGGAAAGAATGGGTGGAGTTGGAGGGGGACAAAAATCAAGTGTTGGGGAAGTGGGGAGAGCCAAGATGTGAGAGCAAAGAGAGGAAGAGTTGAGTGTTGGGAGATTAACTCCATCTGAAAGCTGTTGGTCTGAATCAAAGGCTTCTCTTTGAAGCAGCAGCATCTGGAGTGGAGCATGTGGGGACTGCTTCAGCCTAGGGGGTTCATTACTGCTCCTTTGATAAATCCCAGGAGACAGGACCAGGCCTCCCCACCTTCCCTCTCTCCTGTAGTCTGGCTCTCTTGGCTTATCTGGTTGGTCCCACTCTGTCTCTGGCTCCTGGCAAGACCTGGCAGGCATGGCTCTGGGAACATGACTGTCAGGGCATATGTTCCAAGACATGAGTACAGACAGATGCTCATGGGGTGCAGAAACATGTACTTGAATGTAAAGGTGCAGAAGGGGTGTGTATGTTTATGTATATGTGTATGTATACACACAACATCAAAGTATGTACTTGTATATTATGTATGGTTCATGTGTGCTCACAAAAAGTACACAATGTATGTTAGAAACTTTGTAAGCATTTCTAGCCTTTCTATAATAGGTTTTAGAGGTCACTTAGTTCTCAGTCAAAAATGGTATTTGACTCCTGTCTTCACCATGCCTTTCCAGGGAAGTCTGGTCCCAGCCCCAGGGATAGGCTTAATGGGGACAGGATATATGTTCACGCACAGACCGGGACAGCTGGCCTCTCCTGGTCTAACTCTGGACCCCAATGCTGTGTCAAAGATATAAGAGGGAGTTGGAGAACAAAGCTGGAAGGGAATATTACCCAAGGAACATCAGTGTTGAGAAGGAGAAGTGGGATATTACTAGAGAAGAGGTGTCTTGAGTAAGGGGACAGTATCAAAGGAAGACAGAGAGGCCCAGGGGACAGGTTGGATAATGGCCAGAGCCTGAGTTAAGAGGTCCCAGGAGGTGGTAAGAGATAGGAAGACAGTAATAGCCAGACTGTTGTGATGGCATTCCAGGGGAGCAGATGTTCTGGCCACTTGCTTTGCTTACTGCCTTCAGTATTGACCAGCTGTGTGATTGGAGTAAAGGTGCTTATCTCTCTGAGTCTTAGATCCTTTTTTAAAATTTTTAATTAATTAATTTTTTATTTTATTATATATTTTCATTACCATTTATTCCCTCTTTATCCTCTTCCCTCTTCTACCTCCACCTACACCTTCTCCCCTGCATCTGAGCCTTAGAGTCTTCTCAGGAATAATAATGGGCCTCATTGGGTTGTTGGGTACATTAAGTGAATTAGTCTCAGTGACTTAAAGGTTGGTGTTTTGCTAATCATTGAAACCTTCTGGATGCTGTTTGTGGTTGTTTCAGCCTTAGGAACCAGTCTCCCTTCATTCAGGGATATTTATATCCAGCCTTCTATGGTTTGTGTCATCATGTGTGGCAAGTCCTGTGTGGCTATAAGCCACTGGCCAGCCCCAGATCTAAGGAACTGTCCTCCCAGGAGGTAAACAGGGTTGAGATGGAAGTCTGAGGTATAAAGTAAAAAGTGGAAGTGGTAGATAGGTGCAGAATTTAGGGCACCAGAAATTCTCTGAGTGTGGGACATGAGTCCATTTTATTCAGAAGAAGCTTCTTGGGTGTTCCTTAGTATGGCACAGTGAGAAGGGCAGGGACTATCTATGCAGCCTAAAAACCTAAGTTCATTTTCACCTCTGCTACTTAATGTCTGTACCTTAAGCACCCTGGGACTGTTTCCATTTTGTACAAAATGGAGATATGAGCCACCTCTGGTAGTAGATTTTAATGTTAGAAATTATGTCTGCAAGGCATCTGTCTTGGTGCTTAGCACATAGTTAGCATCTTATAATTGGGAGTTATTATAATATTAAGGAACATTGCTGGGATTGAAGGAAAAAGAAAGGTAAATAAAAGTGTCTCAGTTCTCCAGGGCTTTCCAAGGGAGTGGAAGACACAGAAGTGTACACAGAAGTGGCTTTTAATCCAAGGCAGGCTGTGATAAGTGCTATAACCAGAAGCCCAAGCAATGTGGAGGAATAACAGGGAACAGAACTATTTCAAGTTGAAAGCCAGAGGAGCTTTGAGTTATGGAGTGAGGTAGTGAGGGTAGAGGAGTTAACCAAAAGGAAGGAGGTCTGGGAGAGAGGCTGAGGAGAACACTGTGGGAAGTTGGGGCTTGTGCGAGAAGCACAGAACTCCCCCTCAAGACCTGCACTCCTAATTTCTCCTCAGGGTCCCTTTGTGCTCCCCTCACCCTCCCCAGCCTGTTCAGCTTTCACCTGCTCAAAAACTCTGGATGAGCCTCCTAGGAATCACCTGCCCTGGAAGCTACACTTTGGCTGGGGAGTACGTGGCATCTGAGAGCCCCCCACCAGTCCAAGGTAACATGTCTGAACTGAGACAACTTCAAAAGAAGGAGCAGGAGATGGGGTCCTGACTCCCATGGAGGCCCACACACTCAACTTGCACCTCCCTGCCCTTCGCTCTTTGACTCCATTTATCAGCCACCCTCAGCTTTTTTCTTTTCTGCCTGCAGGCCTGGGTCTCCTTGACTCCAAATGTGGGGACTTTGCTGTTGCTAGTCACTTTAGATATTTTTCTTTCCTGGCCTTTCTAGCCAAGTTCTTTTCTTCCTTTCTTGCTTTTTCTTCAGTCTCATTTCTCTCCTTCACTCTTCCTCTCTCTCTGCCTATCTTTTGTGTGGATTTCTCAGTATCTTTTGTGCCTTCTACTGGGTCTGTGTAAGTGTGTAAGTTTGTATGCTCCTGCTCCTGCTGGTGTTTTTTTGTTTTTTTTTTTTTTTCTGCTTCTTCTTGATGGCTGCCTAGGAGCTCACCACATCTATGATGATAGCTGAAGACAGGAAGGGAATGGGATCAAGGCAGGTGGGAATTCTTTTAAAAACACATGCATGGAATTTTCTAAGAAAACTAAAAATGGATCTACCTTTTGACCCATCAATTCCACTACTAGGATTATATCCTTAGAACCCTGAAACACCAATCCAAAAGAACCTATGCACCCCAATGTTCATAGCAGCACAATTTACAATAGCCACGTGTTGGAAGCAACCTAGGTGCCCATCAGTAAATGAATGGATCAAAAAACTATGCTACATTTACACAATGGAATTCTATGCAGCAGAAAGAAAGAAGGAGCGCCTACCCTTCACAACAGCATGGATGGAACTGGAGGGCATCATGCTAAGTGAAATAAGCCAGGCAATGAAAGACAAATCCCATATGATCTCACCTTTAACAGGAACCTAATCGACAAAACAAACAAACAAGCAGGATATAACCAAAGACATTGAAATTGAGAACAGGCTGACAGTCATCAGAGGGGAGAAGGGAGGGAATTTCAGGGGAAAGGGGGAAGGGTTTAGACCAACAAGTATAAAAGACATGTGGACAAAAACTAGGGTGGAGTGGAAATGGGAGGGAGATGGGGAGGGCTGGGGTGGTGGGCCGGGATGGGAGTAAAAGACAGAAAACTGTACAAGAACAATAATTAAAATAAAATAAATTTAAAACAAAAAGAAAAACAAAAACACATGCAACTCACCCTCACCTTAGACTGGAGCTGCCAGGTGGGCAAGGCCATTTATTTGATACTGCTCTTCTGTTCTGTCTGTGTCCAGGCCCTTTCTGGTTCTCCTCCCACCTGGCTCCTGGGCCCCATATCACCATCCCACAGTCAGGTATTTCTCTACATTTCTGTTTAGCACTGCTTTTATTTCCTGGAAATGGGGTATGGGCAGAAGAATGTAACTGAAACTTTGCTCCTAGTTCACATGCAGACACTGCTCTGTGTCAAGAATGGTGGAAGATCAGGTATATGATCTGGGAATTGTGTGTATCCTTGTTAGCCACTGTTACTGGTTCTTGGTGCCTTCTTGACACTCAAAGACACACACAGTGCCCCTTTTTTGTTTGTAATGTCACCAGGACATCTCTGCCCTTCCTTTTGTGTCCTGTCCCATGCCTGCCCCCCATTGCTCACTTGCTAGGCTTTTTCCTCAGCAATTTCCATATTCTCTCATGACCACCCACATCACTGCTTCAGAAGCTTCCAGAGTTCTGTTTCTCCCACCCAGTCCAAGTCCACTTCCTCTTTCAGGCAGCCTCCCAGGACTGACTCCAAGCCTTACCCCAGCACTTTTCCTCCTCTCACTGCAAGAACTAGAACACATGTCCCGCCAGTCTTCTGCACTGTCTCTGTCTTTGCTGGAGTCTATGAGCCTGAACTGGGTCAGGCAGTACTCTGCCTTCTTTCCTTGTTTCAAAGGGAACAAGATAGGACTTTGCTCAGGCATTTGCTCACTCTCAGTCCATCAATCAACAGACTTACTCAGAACACCTACTATGTGCCTGACAGCCAGATCTCATACTAGGTGATGGGGCTGGAGCTCTGAGCAACACAGTACAGATACAAAGAATTCCCCCAGGGCACTGAGGTGAGAAGTGAGTGCAAAGGGCTCTGAGGACATGCAGGCCAGTCATGGAAGACTTCACAGAGGAGGTAACTATTTGAATCCCAAAGGAGAGAGAGAAAATAGTATCCCACCCAGAGGAAGGCTTGACTAAGGGTATGAAGAGGTAACAAAACCATGGAGCATGAAGAGAAGAGAGAATGGGGCTTGGGGCTTTCTACTAATCATGAACCAAGTTAGGATGACCTGTGGGCATCTGGACTCTGTCTCAGATACTGTGTTGGTTGCAGGGACTGTTTTGAAGCCAGGAAACATTGTCTATTATATTTTGCAGGCTTGGGATCTAGGCTACCTTTCCCTTGAATTAAATTCCCTAGACCCTTCATTTTCCTTTCTCTCTGGACTCTCTCCTCAGGATTATTTCCTCCATTCTCCTGTCTCCAGATAAATTACTTCAACCAGGCCTAAACAAAGAGGGTATTTTACTTCAAAATCTCCAAGAAGAGAGAAACTTTGTCATGTCACTGCTCAGGTTTCTGGAGGTCCCACTATTTATCTAACTGCCTAGGAAAATAAAGGTCATAGGTACCATTTAGTGGGTACATGCAAAAGAATGCACTAGGTATGTCATAAGTCTCATCCTGTTGAATTTTCACAACACTCTGGGAGGTAAGCATTTGCATTCCTCAGTTTACCAATAAGGGAAATGAGGTAGAGATAAGTGACTTCACCAAGGTCACATGGTTAGGAAGTGGCAAAGGCACTATAAAAACTTGTCTGTTTCCTAAACTTGTGCTCTTAAAAAGGAACTTTGCAGTTCTTAGTCCAGACTTATCATTGCATAGGTGAACAATGGAGGCCAGACGCTACTCCTCTGGCAAGATCTTCATCTCTGACTCTGACCCCAAGGACTTTCCACTGACTTCATTCTGCTGCAGGGCCGCTGCCTCCTTGCTTCAGTGGACAAGGAACCAGCTTCTCACCATTCTTTGGATATTTCACCAGGAAACCAGGGTGCCCAGGCCCCATGCTGGAAAGCTGTGAACGTAAATTTAATCTCTGAGCCAAGGCTTAAAGGCCACCCCAATTTGAAGCCTTGGCTCAGGCTCTGGAGGTCATAGAAAGGAGAAATAAGAGTGTGGAGAGTTTGTAGCATGAAGCTGCACTAGAGAAATGCACAATGATATGAATAAATTTTAATAATAATGAGGCAATGCCTGAATTAACTATGCTGGCTGCTCACCTGACCCATCACCTCCCTTGGAAATATGGGTAAGCCTATACCTTTGCTTTTTTGAAAGACATGGATGGACCGTCAGGTCAGCAGAGCTGGAGAGCTGCTCATAACAGTGTGGGGGAGGAACCCTGCTTCTAACTTCCTGATCCTCTGCAGACCTAAAGAGCTAGATTTGTTCACTTAACCAAAAGAGGACTTCCTCTGTGTGTTCAATCATATGCTCTCCACCAACCCAATTCTGGCCCAGTCCCCTCTCCCTTCATCCCTTTATGTGCAGCAACCAATGTAGATGTCAAATGTGCAGGGAAATTCAGAGGAAAGAGATAGTATGGCCCTAGCCTTGAGCAGAGGTTCTTGTTCTGATGAAACAGACAGGGCAGTCACCCCACCCACCAGCTGCCATCCAATCCCATGACAAACAAAAGCATGGGTACAGGCTGTCTGATAGCTTTGGATAGGAAATCCCATGGATAGACCTGTGACATCAGGGCTGAGAGATGGGATAAGCTGTGTTTGCCCAAGGAGCTAAGGGACCAATCTAAGACTTCCTGGATAAGATGAATGTGGAGCAGGTTTGGAAAGAAGAGGAGAAATGAAGCTGGAGGAGGAAAAAGAAGGGAGGATGAGACTAGGGTCCTGTCTCTGATAACTTAGAGGGAAGTCTTGGAATGGGGAAGAACAGGTTCCATTTGCTTACTTACACACAGAGTGATGGAGAATCAGAGAGATTTTGGAAAACTTAGTTTGGAAACAGTTGGATTTGGGATGGTAGTCTCCACAAAGACTTGTGAATTGGAGAGGAAAAGAAGGGGAAGGAGTCCCCTGAGTTCTAGAGAAATTTGATTTGTTTCCAGTGATATGACAGTTTGGGGACATGGTTCGGATGCCCAGACCTCTCCCTTTGCCTTCCCACAGCCCCTCCACTTCCTATCCTCTTCCCTGCAGCCCTGCACAGGAAACTGAGGCACTGCTCCTGGAGCTTTGCATCTTGCCCAGGCCTTCCCACCACTGGGCTTAGCAGACTGGCTGGAGTGGGTGGGCAGGAGTGTTGGGGAAGAAGAAACCACCATCCAATTTCCTGCTCCATTAGGATCCACAATTAAAGGCATTTAATCTGCAGTGTTCTAATCAAATGTTCTTGGCTGAACTGCCAGCTAGGCAGCAGTGTGTAGCTCCCCACAGTGCAGGAGGCTGAACATGTGCTGGGTGTCCTTTTGTGTCCACGAATGCACCTAGTGCGTGGGAGCCAGGGCTAAACATATAGAACAGAGCAAGTGTGCCATGAAGTAGGATCACAGCCACTTTATTTTGGATATACAGCCTCTCAGGAAGCTTATATACATACCTGCCCCATAGAAACTGCCCTTATGCACTTGATGGATGCATTCATAGGGAACTCTACCTGGAATAGTTGCATATGTGTGTTACTTCACATTGGCTCATACAAAATATGTCCAAGTAAAGGCCCAGTGGTATATTTATGTCTCAAAGACAGAGATGGCAGCATCCCCAGTAACATTTGTTATAGACTTCCTGGAAGAGAAGAATGTGTTTTACACCTACTTTGCTCTAGCCTCTCTTCTGCCTCCTACCTAGGAAATGACTGCTCAGAGGTCAAAAACATTTTAATATCAGTCAGAGTATTTTATTAATTCAACAAGACTTTATTAAGCACCATGGAGCTAGAGCTGAAGTAAACTCACATAGGCATGAGAGTGAGAGGGCAGTGGTAGAGGAAGAGCCCAGGACCTGGAGTACCAAAGTTCAGGTTTGAATCCCTACCTCTGCCCTTAACTCACTGGGTGTCCTTGGGTGAGTTACTCATCTCCTAGACCTCAGTGTCCTCATTTGTAAAATGAGAGAGTTCAACTAGTTTAATCTATAAGGCTTTTACATTATATTGTACCACTTTCTATAATTGCTGAGCACTTTGGTTCCTGAAACCATTCCCATGATCCCTGGAGGGAGAAAGAATCAAGGGTGGGCATTGACATCTTGCGAGGAAGGTGTTGGGGTAGAGGTGGGGCAGAGACTATAGTGTCCACCTGCCCAGACTTCATCTCTCTCGAGCTTGATGCAGGGTGGTAGCAGGAGCCTGGAATGGTTGCCTCTTGGGGGAGCCCCTCTCCTCATGCATCTCCTTACCCAGTGCCAGCTTTGGCTTTGCCAGGGACCCAGACTCGCTTCAGCCAGGAGCCAGCTGACCAGACTGTGGTGGCCGGACAGCGGGCCGTGCTTCCCTGCGTACTGCTCAACTACTCGGGAATTGTGCAATGGACCAAGGATGGGCTGGCACTGGGCATGGGCCAAGGACTCAAAGGTGAGTGGGACCACCCACCTAGCCCAACATTCAGACTATCCAATCTTTTGACCCACCACCCCTCCATTCCCCAAAATAGACTCCTAGACTCAGTACCCCTTCTCTGTGCTCCAGGCTCTTCTGAGCGTGTGGGTCAGGCTCTTTCTCTTCTTCAGAGCTCTGTCTCCACTGCTTTCCAAACCCTGCAGTTCTGTGTTCCCTCCTGTGGACTGGCTCAAGAAAGACTAGGAGAAGCCTGAGAGATCAAAGGAAATGAAGAGATATTTATGTAAAAGAGCTTCAGACAGACAAACAGACACCAAGAGTGCTGCTACAGGCAGAAAGAAGTGAAGCAGGAGATGCTGGGAGAGTTTCCTGCAGAGCAAGAAAGGGACAGGCAACTTTTATGTCAGGTTGGCTTTATTCCAGCCCCCTGCCCCCTGCCCAGGCAATGTCTGCTTAGAGGCCAAAAATTCATTTTAATATCAGCCTGAGCACTTACTCATTTATTCAATGGGCTTTTATTAAGCTCCATGGAACCAGTGCTGAAGCAAATATGAGTCAGTAAAAATTAAATAAATAAATACAAAGAAATAAACAAAAAAATTTCCTGTATTCCAAAGCAAGTAAGGATTCTTTTGGAAAGGCTCCTTGGCAGAGTAGATGAGGAATCAAGTCACCTGGTGCTAGTCCTGCTCTGCCACTACCAATGGGGTGACCTTAGGAAAGTCACTTCACCTCTCTGGGTCTTAGTTTACCACTGTATAAAACAGTATAATAGTCACAGTTCTGCCTGCCTTTTAAGTGCACTTGTGAATTTTGAACCAAATGAGAGAATATACTTTGTGAAAACACAATGTTCACTGTAAAGAAGTATAATGATAAAATTATGGGAGACTATATATTTTTATTCTTATTGTTGTCCAAAGGGTTGAGATTATTTGCAGTCATGTATTAATACAGATGGGTGAAATTTGTATGTTTAGAGCAATCTGTATAAAGGAAAGAGATGGGTCCGGTGATCTATTGATGATAGAAAGGGAATGAAACTGAGAGAGAGAGAGAGGGCAAGAGAAGTCAATATGGAGTGAGAAGAATCAATAGCTTCTGGAGAGAGGAAGATAATGGGAGGAAGCTGATGGTGGGGAAGGGGAGGGCAGGAGAATGTGAGGGGTTGGGCAGGAGCAAGGGAGACTGAATTGCATAGGGCCAGGTTCTCTAAGGACTATCTGCCATAGCCACATCTTCTTCAGGGAATAGGAATTTCTGATTTACAGGCTCCTTTAGGGAGCTAAAAGGACCCTGCTTCACCCATTTTTCCCTTGGCAAGTGAGAGTAAGACCTTGGTCTTCCTCAAACTTTCCTCTAGCCCCAGGAGCTCATGTCTATGCTGCAATGCCCTATATTTCCTAGCACTATGCATCTTCCCATCTCTTCCTCTCCTTTCACTCTACTGTCACTTTTATATTTTTCTCTTTTCTATTATGAGAAATTTTTCTTCAAATTGCATTGCAGATTTCATCTGCTCCTGCTTATCCCCTACCTTGACTCTCTCCACCCTTACCCAACCTCCCATTACCACCCTGCCCCTTCCTCCTCCTGCTTTATGGCTCCTAGCCTCACTGTGGGATTTTATGACATCACGGTGTCCACATCTGGGACCTCATCCTTATCTATGGGGATGGGGTCCCAGGAGAGGGCAAAGGGTGGAATGTTGGCCCTGGAATGGGATGTGAACCCTGATGTGGGGGGATGAGAAATGGGCAGAGGATATGCCCAGTCATTCAGGCTGGCTCCCAGGTTGGGATGGGGCTTACGCTGGGCTCCCCCTTTCTGTTCCTGCAGCATGGCCGCGGTACCGTGTCGTGGGCTCTGCAGACACTGGGCAGTACAACCTGGAGATCACTGATGCCGAGCTCTCTGATGATGCCTCTTATGAATGTCAGGCCACCGAGGCTGCTCTGCGCTCCCGGCGGGCGAAACTCACCGTGCTCAGTAATAGCTCCCAACACCCCTCAGTGCCCTCAGCCTACTCTTCCTGTCTCTTTCCCATGGCATCCTGGCAGTCCCTCCCCTTCTCTAATTACCTCTTTCATTTTTCACTTCTTCCTCTCTGTTCTGGCCTGCCCCCACTCTCCTTATCTCTCCCTAGCTTTCCCTCCCCAACTCCTTCTTGTAACTTCTTCTAAAGCCAAGTTCAGACTGTAGAAAGCAAAATGGGGATGTGGACAGCCACTGATGAAACATGTTGGGTGTGTGAGGTCTGGCATCATGTGCCCAGGCTGCTCAAGGAATGCTCAAGGACTGGGCTCTGCTCAAGGACTGGGCTCTGCCTTCTGAATGTAAGACTCTCCATGTCAGAGCAGAGGAGTGTTGGGGTGACAGAGACCTAGTCCTCATTCACCTAGCCTCTCCTAGCAGACAGGCCTTTGGTGAGGGAGTTTCTCCTATGCTCTCTTCTACTCTTCTGCCTCTGAGCCCCAGAAACTGCCTTCTTTGCTCCTTTTCTTCCTGACTCAGCTGCACTCAGCCCTCCTTCCCCTTCTCTGTCTCCTTTCCTCCCTTGTTGCTCACTCCTCCTCCTCAGAATCACTTGGACACCTCCTCTGGAAACAGGGAAGCAGGACTGGAAGAAATGAGCTGAGGGCTGAGGACTGGGGAAGGGGTCCTGCCTGCATCTGGATGAGTTCTGGAGGATGTAATGTCTCAGTTCCCACCCAAGAAGCACAGAGCACAAGTTCCTCTGTGATAACACTGGGGGCCATTTTTGTAATGATGTGACTCTCTCCTGCACACAGTACAAATATGAGGCTAACTCTGATGTGCTTCCTACCTCTGCCATGCCTCTCTTGCAGGACCTCTGGCTCCATCGGTCTTTCTGTTTCACTCAAGGTCAGGAGTTCTCGTTGGGCCTCTGCCTCTCTTGTGTTTCTCTCTCTTCTTGACCATGTCTGCTGGTGACTCTCTCTCCTCCCTTTGTTATCACTCTGTTCCTTGCTGTTTCTCCTGCCTCTGTTTGATCTATCATGTACCCTCTTTTTTTCCTTCCCTAATCAGAATTTGTTGAAGTTGGGGAAGCTTCCAAGGAAGATGGGAGGAGTGAAGGACTTCGAGTATGGCAGGAGGAAGCTTGGAATAGGAGTCAGGAAACCTGAGCTATTTTTTCACCAACAGTCTGAAGAGGTTGCAATCTCAGGACATTAGTTTTCTTATCGGTTACATGGCATAATGATACTACACTTTTCTTAGCAACCACCACTTTGTTTCTCCCTGTGCAAGAAGTTGTAAACTGAAGGTCTGGGAAATGTGAGGTTTCAAAATAAATGAAGACTAGAGGGACCCGACAACCAATATTGTTGGACATAAAGACCCTGAAGGACTAGGGCTTAAGGCCAGTGTATGACTTGATTTTCCTCTGTGGTAAGGACAGAATGGGAAGAATTTGCAAGAAGCAGGATTGAAGTGAGGGATCAAGAGTTAGTTGACCACCAGATTGGGCATGGGAAGATAAGACATCATTTCCATCCCTCGTTGGACTGTGTGTGAGCCCCATGCTGGACCAGGCATTCCAAGGGAATCATGAAATTCTTAGATACCTTCTCTCTTCTTTTTCCCTCCTTAACTGCCTCTGTCTTGGGTGTTGGAATAAGTGCCCTGGAAAACTCCCATTTTAACGAGAAGGCCCTAATAATTATTCCTTCCCTTTCCTACTTGAGCACAGGCAGAAATAAAAATAAATGAGGTAAGGCCAACCAAGCTCCTGAATATTGCAGGAACAGAGCTTATAATGGTATTCAGTGGCTTGGTTCTTTCAAGAAAGGCTTTCTGGAAGAAGAAACTATAGATGGGGACCCTACATAGAGGAGTACCTTGTTAAAAAGCTTGCAAGCCAATGAGGGAGAGCCATATGAGTAGGAGATCTTGTGTGGAGGGTGTGGTTTGTGTTGAGGATATTGACCTTTGTAGCCTGTCTGGGTGATTTGGATAGATGAGGGGAGCAAGAAAAGGCTCCAAGAATAAAAGAGATGAAAGGTTAGTCTGACTGCTTTTTCCCCCTCCTTGTCTCTCTTGAATTTCAAACTATCTATCACCTGCAGCCTCAAGGAGCCAATAAAAAAGCAGTACCTTTCTGGCATCCTTCCTTGCTTACCTGCACACACACAGGTTTTTCTCATGGCAGCCTTGGGGCACAGACACTGTACAGGGCAGAGTCAAAAGAATGGACTGTGTCCAGTACCTGGGGTCAGCCTTCCTGCACATAGCCAGCCTCATCAACTCCCCCCATCAGCACCCATACCCCTCAGTGTTCTCTCCTCCAAACTCCATCCAGGTTAGCCTTCTTCATAAAATGGCCTTTCATTCTTCCTGCAGCAAGACTTAGAGATGCCGACTCTCAACCACCTCAGACATAGACACAGATATAATATAGATCTACAGACCTAGAGCTCCTTCATTATTCACAGTGATAACAACTCGAGTACAGCAGTGATGAGCATGGCTCCACAGTTGGTGGGCATGGTCCACCTCCTAGTCTTGCCATTTAACTCATTCTCCTGTCTCTGACCATATTTGCTTAACCTCCCTGAGCCTCAGTGCCTTATCTGTAAACTTGGATTCATGGCATTTACCATGACAGGATTAATGAAATACACTTGGTGGTGAGGATTAAGTGACATCATATACACAAGATGCTTTGACTGACACCTGGTGAGCATTCAACATGTGGTAGAAATATTGTCCATCACATTAGAGTTTATAAGTACCTTCTCATTCTTGATCTCATTTCCCTTTCACAATAACAACCCTAGGGAATAGGTATCAATGTCCATTTTAAAAGTTTACAAAGAAGGAAATGGAAGCCACTGTCATGTACATATTTATGTGCAAATTTGTCACAAAGATAAAAATTAGTTCATAAACAAACATATGTGTGAACACATGCTATATACCTTATGGCTGGGCAGATACATCAACAGTCTATTTTACTTTGCCCCAGATGTGAAGAAAAAGGTGGGCTAGTGACAGAGATAACAAATAGACAGTCATTCTGAAAGGTCTAAGGAGAAGACCCTGAGTGGCAGCTCTTTATACATTTCCTCCTACTTTTCTCTCCTTCCCACTCCATTTCCAAATCTGCACCCATTTGGCACTGAACCTAGGTACACCAGTGACAAAGGGGAGTAGCCAGGCATTCAGTGGATAATTTGCTAGCCAGGAGTTGGAAGCACTCCTGACTCTTGTCTGAGCAGTAAAAACAAACACATTTCACATGTCACCTGTGCTGTGCACATTACCATCTGTATTCAGTGCCTCATCTGACCTTCATGAGGGTTGCATAGGCAGACATTGTTATGTTGAAGAAACTAAGACTCAATGACTTAAGAGGGACTCACTGAAGATCACAAGACAGGAAAAAGAAGGTGCCAGGGTTTAAAACCAAGGTAGCCTAATGCTTTCCCCCTCCTACCACCCTGCATGCATAAGTTGAGCATAGCAGTAGGAAACTTGTAGTCTGGTTCACCAGAGCATTTAGAAGACTATGGGGGTATCGAACATCTGCATTTCAACTTCTTAAGCACTTAGCAAGAGCCTACCTCAGACACATTCTGGGTACTGGAGACTATAAATATAGATGAGACAGGGTCCCTGCTTTTCCCAGAATAATGGCATTGGTTGGAGAAGTGGTGTGGGTAATCATCATAAGTAACCCAAACACAAAGTAGATGGTGAAAGGAGCTTGGAATGCCTGGCCAGGAATACTGAGGTGGTGGTTGGGGGGTGAGCGGGGGATGGTATGAAAGGCCTTGTGCAGCCATGAAGGAAAGAAGAGCAAAAGCAAAGATGAGGTGTGAAAGTGCAAGGACTTAGCCTGAGAATCCCCTAACAGTAGGCTGAGGTGCTTGGAACTTCCACCCATGGCAGTTGGTAACCAGTGAAGATGTTTGAGCAAAGAAGTAGCACAGGTTTAGTGCTACTAAGCCTGAGAAAATAACCTGCTAGCAGTGATGGATGGGTTGGGTCCAGCAGGGAATGGAGTCAAAGAGTCCATTGGGAAGACTGCTATAATAGACTTGCTCATCTGGCTGCTTCAGGACAGAGGAGCAGACAAGAGGGAATGGAAGAAACTCTGTGGAGGTAGCCACCTTTCTGTGCCAGGCCCCCCAAGGTATGAGCTGTATGCCAACCCTGATATAGCCCAGCCTTTTCCTAATTTAAGGCCACTCCCCTCATCTGTATGTATCCTTGAGCAATGGCAGGGGATATAGTACTGGAATAAGGTACAGGCTGTGGAGAAATAACTGATGGAGGGCATGAAGGCTATATAAGCTGAGGGCCTTGCCTCACCCTGGAGTGGGTATGCCAAGGGAGGGATGGCTTCGGGGCAGAAGTTTTGGTCATCAGGGCAGTGATGTCTGTGCTGCACCCTGGACTGACTTTGTTCTGCTCTCCCCCACAGTCCCTCCAGAGGATACTAGGATTGATGGAAGTCCTGTACTTCTGCTGCAAGCAGGCACTCCCCACAACCTCACATGCCGAGCCTTTAATGCCAAGCCTGCCGCTACCATCATCTGGTTCCGGGATGGGACTCAGCAGGAGGGTGCTGTGGCCAGCACGGTGAGACCCTGCATGTTCCCCCAGCTCTTCTTGGGCTTTGCCCCAGGTCACCTTTTCTTTCCCCCCTGAGTCTGACTCAGGAATGCAGATGAAAGAGAAGGACTTAAAGGTTACCTGGACTGACTCTCTTGTTATACAGTTGGGAAAATATAGGCCAAGAAAAGAGAAGTGAGTTTCCAGGTTCATGATGCCATTCTGTAGCGGAGACTAAGAACAATTGTAATAATAGCTACATTGATGAAGCTACTGTGTGCCAGGCATTGTGTATACTAAGCTTTGTGGATAGTATCTCTTAATCCTCACAGGAGTTTTCTAAGTTAGGTGTTATTGCCCCAGGTCACACAGCTGGCATAAAGCAGAGCCAGGTTTCGTACCTAAATCAGACTGTGCTCTGCCTACTGAGCACTTCAACCTCCTTCCTTCATTGTCTAGTTGGAACATTTTCCCAGTTGGGACAACTAAGAGGCTAAGGAGGCAGGGATCATTGTGTACACTTCATAGATGAGCCTGTGATAGAGAAAGACATCAGGCAACTTGCCCAGTATCACCTGGTAAAGTTAACAGTGATCTCCTGTTTGGAGTTCCTTCTGCTGTCTGTAGACAAACATATGTGTACCCAGCTCTAGGTGCTGCAAGAAAGACTCCCCTTGTGGGGAGAGAGATGCTCACCTGTCTATTTTGGAGGGTGGCCCCAGGGCAAATTTGGATTAGCTCTGCCTTTGCCATATTGGACAATTCATTTCTCTTTAGCCTTAGTTTCACCATATGACAAATGAGAATTTGGCCTCAGTGGTGCTTAGCTTTTTCACCACCAAGAACTCTTGTTATTTTTCTCCTTCAGGGCTGTGCGCTTTGAAATATTTTGTCAACCTAACAACCTGATTTGTTAATGACCATTTGTCATCCACCTCCCTTTTTTTATATTAATAAAAGACCATGGCTCTGCCAAGCAGCACAAGGGAGCCACTGTTATTGCACTGGGCTGGTACTGTTTAGGCCCAGGAGACATGTGTGTATTGTTGTCAAAGGGCGGACCTTACTTTTGGCTAATAGTATGGTGTACCTTAGGCATTTTGCAGCCCCAGGGTTCCTTTGATCATATTTGAGGACCTCAGGTCAGATACCATTGAGCCCATTTGAGACTTTGAGTCTATGAGTCCATTCCCTGCCCTCCAGGGGTTTATGGTCTAGTAGGAGCGAACCAACTCAGAAATGCTCAGGCACAGTACCTTAAGAGGCAAGGCAGAATGTGCCTAGAGCCATGTACAGAATAGATTGCTTATAAAAGGCACAAGTTCAGGCTGGGAGAGAGTCCTGAAGGCTGAGATGGCCAAGGAAGATCTTGTAGAAGAGGAGGGACTTAAGCTGGACTAAAAGAATTCCAGGAATCAAGCTCAAAACCATGCAGAAAACTGTAGCACACAGATTGAACTCCAATGTAAGCTATGGACATTAGTAAAATGTGTTAATATTGGTTGTAACACATATATCACACTAATGTATTCTGTTAGTGACAGGGAAACTGTGGAGAGAGGAGGGGGGCATATGGGCATTCTCTGAATTTTCTTTCAATTTTTATCTAAACTTAAATATTTTCTAAAAAATAAAGTCTACAAAAGGAAAAAAAACAAACAAACTTGGAGAAGAGGTTGGGTCTGTGGGTGGTGGCTGAGCTTCAGGTTAAAGTGCCCCTCCAGTGCTGAGTTGGGTCATCTGGAGAGCAGAGGATGGGCTTTTAGCCTGACCATGTCTTCCACCCTTATCTCACCCCAGGAACTGCTGAAGGATGGGAAGAGGGAGACCACTATCAGCCAGCTGCTCATTATCCCCACAGACCTGGACATTGGGCGAGTCTTCACCTGCCGCAGCGTGAATGAGGCCATCCCGAGTGGCAAGGAGACTTCCATTGAGCTTGATGTGCACCGTGAGCAGGGTCCCAGGGGGAGAGCAGGCTGGAGGAGTTGGGTGAAGAAGGGAATGTGGGCATCATAGAGACATACAGAAGAATCCTCCAGGGGCCCTGGAACAGAGGCTCACTTCATCCTGTGAAGTTTCTCTGATTTGACCCATGGGCAGTGAGGACTGGTAAAGAGTCATTGGCTATAAGTTGCGCAGTCCCTGGGTCTAAACCAGCATGTGGCTCTAGGCAATTATTTAATATCTCTGAGCCCCAGTTTCTAATTCTGCATATCTGCAGAAAATAAAACACAGGCCTACAATTCCTTATCCAAAATTCGAAAGTAAAAGTGATTTGGTGGCAAAACCTGAAACATAGCTCTTTATAGTCTTTTATTTAACCCACTTAATCTGAATAGTCACATGTTTCACTGAAGAGGTATTAATGTATGTCACTATGGGGTGTTGCCCAGACCCTGCTGGAGGTCTTGCGTGGTAAACAGTTCACACACACACTATTACCCTTCTAAAATTTGAAAAATTCCAAATTCTGAAATACATACTTTCAAGGGTTTCAGATAAGGAATTTTGGACCTATACGTGCTTCTAAGAGTTGTGAGTATTAAATGAGGTATAGTGTAAGAGCATCTGGCCTGGAGTATACTAGCTAGTACATGCTCAATAAATTATCTCTGCCTTGGGTAGGGTGGGATCATGGTCAGCAATTGGAGAAATGCCCCACCCCCATCCATTTTAATGAGCCAGAGGAACCTGCACTGCTGCCTAGTGGCC
This sequence comes from Glossophaga mutica, assembly GCA_039655065.1. NCBI lineage: Eukaryota > Metazoa > Chordata > Mammalia > Chiroptera > Phyllostomidae > Glossophaga > Glossophaga mutica. The sequence goes on from CM077316.1 coordinate 26,062,478, forward strand.
ACCATTGGCCTTTACATTGATTGACTAATTTGTTCCTTTGGTATCATCCTTGATCATCACCCTAAATGGCCCCCTAGATTCCGTAAAGTAAAGATGAGGGAGACAGGTATATTTATTGGAGCTGGTCCACTGCAAACTCAAATTCCCAGACTACTGCACAGTGGTAGTGTCCAAGTGTATATGCCAAGAAGAGAAAAAGAAACCTGAGGTACAGCAAAGACCCTGACTACCTGTCCCCTGCTTTGCAGACCCTCCTACGGTGACCCTGTCCATTGAGCCACAGACGGTGCAAGAGGGCGAGCGTGTTGTCTTTACATGCCAGGCCACAGCCAATCCTGAGATCCTGGGATACAGGTGTGAGAAGCAGGGTCTGGGAGCACTCTGGGAAGAATACTAAGAAGGGTAATGCCCCTAGATGTGTGTGAGAGGACTCTAAGCCCTAACTCCTATATTGCCTTCTCCCTCTCAGATGGGCCAAGGGGGGCTTTTTGATTGAAGATGCCCATGAGAGTCGCTATGAGACAAATGTTGATTATTCCTTCTTCACGGAGCCTGTGTCCTGTGAGGTTTACAACAAAGTGGGCAGCACCAATGTCAGCACTTTAGTAAATGTCCACTGTGAGTAGCTTCAAGTACAGGGGCAGGGACTGAAGGCAGGGGTGGGACATGGGTGCAGAAGGGCCTGGGGTGGAGTTGGGTAGGCTCCATGAAGCTGAGGAGATGGGGAATAGACACAGGAAGGACTGGAGAGAAAAGAGAATGTCGGTTGGAGCTGACCCCAATAACACTGAGACCCTAACAAGATGCTCCCTTCTACCTCAGTTGCCCCTCGGATTATAGTTGACCCTAAACCTACGACTACGGACATTGGTTCTGATGTGACTCTCACATGTGTCTGGGTTGGGAATCCCCCCCTCACCCTCACCTGGACCAAAAAGGACTCAAACATGGTAAGACATTTGCTGTCTCTCCTAGGTGCTGGGAGGAAAGAGCTTAGACACCAATGAGGGAGGAGTCCAGGGTGGTGCAGCATTAGGTTTCAAGTTGAACCTTGGCTATTTCTAGTCTTGGGATTTGGAGGAGAAGGACAATGCTTGAGATTAACCTCCACCCCCCTTGAAGGATAGCTGGCCCGTTTAGTGGCAGTGAGGAGGATTTGCTGACCTGTGCGCAGAAGGAGGGAACAGAGCCTGGATGGAGGTGCTGGGGTAGCAAGAGATGAGGTGAATGAATGATACATAGGAAGGTAGAGGAGCTGGAATTGGGCCACTAAAGAGGAAAAGGTGAAATTCTACAGTACTACAGAGACCTGCATTAAACATTTTGGGCAGGAAGGGGAATTTCAGGGTGAAAATTTCACTGCAACAGATCATCCAAAGAGACTGCATCCTGTGATCTTACCTGCCCTCTGGCCCACCTGCCTCATGCAGAGTTGGTGTGTTTAAATGCCAACTTGTTTAGAGTCAAGGGAGGGACCAGAGAGACTCAAGACCCCATTTCCCTTCTGGGAATTCACTTGTGGCCCTTCCTGCTTTCTTTCCAATATATCCATTATGGGGCCCACACGGACCTAGGGGCCCAGGCCTCCTGGCTCCCCACCCGAGGCTGCTCTCTCTGCCCAGGTACTGAGTAACAGTAACCAGCTGCTGTTGAAGTCGGTGACCCAAGCAGATGCTGGCACCTACACCTGCCGGGCCATTGTACCTCGCATAGGAGTGGCTGAGAGGGAGGTTCCACTTTATGTGAATGGTAAGTGACCTAAAAGGCTCTGGGCCTGGGTGGGGAGGCACTGTAGGTTCCACCTGACTCTGACTGAATCTTCTGCTTGTAGGTCCCCCCATTATCTCCAGCGAGGCAGTACAGTATGCTGTTAGGGGTGACGGTGGCAAGGTGGAATGTTTCATCGGGAGCACGCCACCCCCAGACCGCATTGTGAGTGCTGAGACTTGCATAGGGTGTGAGGAGAACTAGTCACATCTCTACTCCAGCTCTGTCTCCTCCCATTTTCTCTGTCTGTGCTCCTACTTATCTCTACTTCTAATCTTCCAACTTTCTGTCCCTCTGTCCCTTTCCTTGCTCAAATGCCACCACTTCTCTTAATTGTGTGACCCTGAGCAAATTGCATAGTGTTTTGAACATCAGTATCCTAATCCATAAAATGAGTGCAGTGATCCTGCCCTAACAGGGTTTCTGTGACAAGTAATAGTAACAGCAGGTGAGGATGGACCAAGGGAGCCCCTTACTGGATTCATTGTTAGTTCCCTAGGCTAATACTCTTGCTCTCTCTTCTCCATCATCTCCTTCCCTTTCCTCCTGATCTTTTCCTTGCTCCCTCCTCTTCCCTCTTCCTCTCAGCTCTACCCCATCAGCTCTCCTTTCCACCCTGCCCTATGTCCCTCTAACCTCTCTTCTGCCTTCTTCTTTACCAGCTCCCTCACTGCTCCCCTCTCTGCTCTCCCCTCTTACCTACACTATGAACCATTACTTCCCTCTATGACCATTAACCACCAAACCCTTCATCACATTTAATAACCATTTGGCTGATCCCAGGGATGATCAGGGACACTTTATTACCACATTTTCCCAGACAGAGAGTGACTTGCCTCCCAGGGGCTTTGACTGCAGAGCGAGGATAGCTAAGCCAGGAAAGGAGTCAGTGCTCAGCCATTACCCACTCCTCAGGCTCTACTTAGAGGGAGGGCTCACAAGTGGGGGCTGCCTTCCTGGAGGTCAGGGGTGAAAGAGCCTGGGGTACCCTTTTGCTGTGATAATTCTTCACTACTATGAGAGTCTGTGGCTGCGTCTCCAGAGCCAGCCAGGCAGGCTTATGTGGTGCTGCCTCTGGGTTAGCTAAAGCTAAGATTTAAGATTGACTTATGTGAAAGAAATGTTGATCATTAGCTAGTCTGGTCCTCTCACTTTACAGATGACGAAACAGAGACCCAAACAGGGAAATGGAAGCCACACAGGGACTCAAGGGGAACATCAGTCATGGCATCCAGTGTTCTTGACTCCCCAATCCAGGAATTTTTCTACAACATCAGGGATTCCCAAATGTTGGTTCATTGGACCAGCTACACCTACATTGTGTGAGATTATTATAAAAATAGAGATTTTTAAAAAATAATTTAGCCTCTCCCTGGAAGATTCCTATTTAGGATATAAGTCCCAAGAATTGGCATTTTAAAGAATGTCCCTGGATATATCTGAATGTTTCTGGCATATATCTCAGTCATGTTTGGGAGCTACTGCTTCTTTTAGATCGAAGGTTCAATGCCAAGGTTTGAGGAAGTAGCTGTGGCTTAGATCTGTTGCAGAGGTTGTTGGATTGGGCTTAGGGATACAAAGGCACATGGGGTAAAAATGTGTTGAGGATGGGTCAAGTGTTTCTGCCACCTGACCCTTTCTTACCACCCCCTGCCCTTCCCACCGCAGGCATGGGCATGGAAGGAGAACTTTCTGGAGGTGGGGACCCTGGAACGCTATACAGTGGAGAGGACCAACTCAGGCAGCGGGGTGCTGTCCACACTAACCATCAACAACGTCATGGAGGCTGACTTTCAGACCCACTATAACTGCACTGCTTGGAACAGCTTTGGTCCAGGCACGGCCATCATCCAGCTGGAAGAGAGAGGTGACAGAAGTGCTGGCTTGTAGCCAGGGAGCAGGGTGGCCTAAGGATTCTCCCTCTTATCTTCTGGGGCCAGGCTCAGAGGGAAACAACTCTGTCTTTGGCCTCCCCACTGAAACCTAGCCTTGTTGCTCAGCTTGGGAAATCTGCTTGCTTTTTTAAACATTTATTGTGCATCTGCAATATGCCAGGCCCTGCCCTAGGGGATGCAGGGACCAATGTGAACATGGCCCTATAGGAACCTCAGTTTAATGGAGGAACTTACACAGGGGCAGCAAATGACTTCAGTTGAAGAAATGTCAAGTGATCTGTGAAAGGGAATAACACTACCTACCTCATTGGATTTATGTGAGGATTATACAAGAGAATACTTATAAAATACCTGGCATATAATAGATGCCCAGTAAGTTTTGGTTCCCCACCTCTTCAAGAATTCTTTAGACAAAGAATAGGAGACGCATGTTCCCTTCCCTAAGATACTTCTAATATGACAAAAGCAGCGTTATGTTTGACTTTTTTTTTAACTAGCCATTTGACATGGGAGATGAAGGAAAATAACTGAGGATCCATCAATTCTGTCTTAGCTGAGGGTGCCAGCTAGGGGTTGATGTGGAAGAAGAGGGTAGATAGAGTAAGATAGATCTCAGCAGGCAAGGCTTTTTACAAAGGGAAGGCCCTTTACACAGATCTAATCAATCCAGACTTCCAGGAAGTGAAAACTGGAGGCAAGAGTCTCAGGTCCTTCCCAGTTTGGGGGAGCAGGGGGAGCCAAGGTGGACTGTTGGAGTTCTGGGTGGGTAGGTGTAGATGGGGCCTTCACAGTGGTGTTTCTGGGGCAGGTGATAAAAGAGTTCAGAAAACATAGGCAGATCAGAGAGTTTGGAGACAGCTGACCTCAAATGAGCCCAGCCCAGGAAAGAGAGACCAAGCCTCACAGGAAGGTGGGCTCCAGGAGAGAGACAGATGGATCACCAAGGTCAGAATCAAGTTGGTGCTCCAGTGGGTAGGATGATGCATCACCATGACCTCCACTCTGATCAAACTTAAGCTCAGGCCCAAACCCAAATGCAATGTAGACCTTCCTCTCAAACTCCACTTTGACTTAAAGCAACCCTGGACACAATCCAGGGATGCCATTGAAGCTTGTGACTTTTAGCCAGATTGTTCTTCAGCCCACACTGAGCTCAGACCCCCAGGGTGTCTCCCTCCTTACCACCTTCTTTCTTTCCTCATCTGAAGAGGTGTTACCCGTGGGCATCATCGCTGGGGCAACCATCGGTGCAAGCATCCTGCTCACCTTCTTCTTTATTACCTTGGTGTTCTTCCTCTACCGGCGTCGCAAAGGCAGTGAGTATGGACTCCATGGGCCACAGCCCTCCCTCACTGTTTCTAGGGCCCCAGCAGGCAGGGCCTCAGAGGGGCCAGGGGGTTGGCAGTCGCACATCCCAGACAAGGTAGGTCCAGAAACAACCCACTGCAAAGGCTGGCAGAAAGCATCCAGACTTCCTCCCCCTGTCCTAGGTCGCAAGGATGTGACCCTAAGGAAACTGGACATCAAGGTGGAAACAGTGAACCGTGAGCCACTCACAATGCATTCTGACCGGGAGGACGATACTGCCAGCAACTCCACAGCGACTCGAGTCATGAAAGCCATCTACTCAGTAAGGGTCCTGCTCTTCCTTGGCCCACTCCTGTCTTCGCATTCTTGGGACTGGCCCTATCTCAGTTCTCTAATAACCACTGTCACTTTCTCCTCCCTTAGTCAGCTTAATTTGGTCCTGACATACACCCGCATGCTCACACACATTCCTACATGCTTACATGCATGCACACACACTGACACATGTGTGCATGTGTACATACACATGCACACTCCCAGTCTTGTTTTCTTCCAGCAGAGGACAGACAAGTGGGGTCTCCATAGGCTTTCTTTGTCTTATCCTTTTCCTACATAGAGTTGGAATTGGAAACCCCTAGAATTTTTAGTTACAAAATGGGTGCTAGAATCCAGGTCTCTGGCTTCTTCCCACTACATTCCAGAATCTTTGCTGGGAGAGGATACAGAACTCAAGCCCTCCCATGACCCCAGATCCTACCAGTTTGATGTTCTCTGGGGGTGGGGGTGGGGGTGGAGTTTGTGGGGTATAAGAGCGGGACTTCAGCCTCCTAATGTCCCACACCTGCTGCTCTGCAGTCCTTCAAGGATGATGTGGACCTGAAGCAGGACCTGCGCTGTGATACCATTGACACCCGGGAGGAGTATGAGATGAAGGTGGGAAAGGGGGAACGGGCAGGGGCACCAGGGGGAAGGTGGGGAAGGTGGAGTATAGGGTTCTGAGGGCTTGATTATGGAGTGGAGGGCAGATTAGAGAGAGAAGGTCAGGAGGTTTCCTGAAGGAGCAAAGGAGGTGGAAAGGTTGACTGGGAACCCAAGGCAGAGCCCTGAGGGCCATGTGAGGTTTGACCCCCTTCCTGACTCCCACTAGAGGGTGTTCCCTCCTCCATCATCTTCTCTTATTGACCCAGGACCCCACCAATGGCTACTACAACGTGCGTGCCCACGAAGACCGGCCCTCTTCCAGGGCAGTACTCTATGCTGACTACCGTGCCCCTGGCCCTGCCCGCTTCGAAGGCCGCCCCTCTTCCCGTCTCTCTCACTCCAGCGGCTATGCCCAGCTCAACACCTACAGCCGGGCCCCAGCCTCCGATTACGGCCCAGAGCCCACAGCCCCTGGCCCAGCTACTCCAGCTGGCACCGACACAACCAGCCAACTGTCCTACGAGAACTATGAGAAGTTCAGTTCCCATCCCTTCCCTGGGGCAGCAGGGTACCCTGCCTATCGATTGGGTTACCCCCAAGTCCCACCCTCTGCCCTAGAGCGGACCCCATTCGAGGCATATGACCCTATTGGGAAGTACACCACAGCCACTCGATTCTCCTACACATCCCAGCACTCGGACTATGGCCAGCGCTTCCAGCAGCGCATGCAGACTCATGTGTAGGGGCCAGAGCCTAGCTGGGGCATCTCTGCGGGGCAGAGGAGAAGCTGTTCCCTGATATTCAGGGGCGTGCATTGCTCGTTGCTCCTGTCCCCAACCAACTTTCCTCCTCCTGCCATGGAAGGTGGGAAATAGGTCTCCCAGAAACACCCCATGCAAGGATGGTGCTGTATGCATGCCTCAGCCTCCTGGGCCTGCCCTTCGTTCTTCTTCAAGAGGGTGTGTGTGTTCTGACCTGCACTTGCACCTGGGGATGGGAAAAGTGAAGGTTATGGACAGCAAAGAGGGCACTTTTAGCATTCCCTTTCTATCCTAACCCTGTGGTATCCCATAAGTGGATGGGGGATATTCATGTGGGAATGGATAGGCTTTGGCCTAGGAGACAGGAACTGTAGGGCTGAGTGACTATGGCACATATAGATGGAAACAGGATGACTTGGCCAATCCCTCTGTTATCTGCACTTACAACCTTGTGCATCTCTCCTTCCTCAGGACTACAGAAGGGACTTTATTCTATCTTTGTCTATGGAACAGCCTGGCACCGAGTTCAAATCCAGCCCTCATTCAGCTGAGATTAAAATGCCAGTCATCCTGGCTGCCCCTTATGGACACCTATCTGTCAGTCTGCAGAGGGATCCAGATGTCTCCATTATCACTACCCTCTTTCCTTCTCTTTTATGCTGGGCTAGCCAGATAAGTCAGGAGGACATGGTGGAAGGAAGCCAGAAGGAAAGGCTAGGAACCATGTCCTGTTTCACCAGCAAGACAGCTATGTGTTACCTAGCACTTTTCAGAACCCACACTAGGGTAGCCTACCGAAACCCTGTTCTGTCCCTAGTCTGCCTCACTTAACTTAAATGAACTCTGGAGCTTGCCCGAGGAGTTTAGATGAAAGGGTAGGGGTACTATAGGCTATTTATCAAAGAATAAAATGAAAACCTCATTTGAAAAAAATAATAATAAAGCAGTAGGGATTCCCCCACCCAAATATCATTTCTAATGGAAAGGAAAGGAGGCGCACATGTTCTTCACCAGATTCCTAACACCTTTCATTACTCTTTCAATTGCCAAGCACTTTGAATCCATTTTAAAACATTCAGGTGGTGAGACCTTCTTGCAGTTGGGCTCTGACAGGCTTAGGGTGGGGACCTGGCTCTCAGACACCGTGTACTACCCCTAGAGTCCACCTCCCAGGGGGCATGGGAGAGGTGCTCTTTACATGGGTTTTACTTAAGTCCTCTTCTCCTCTTTTGTTAATCATATTCCCCCTTTTTGTAATGCCTTGAGCTTTGTTGACAAGCTCTGTGTGGAAGACTTTGCAGGAAGTGTGTATTGTGAGCCCCGGACACTCTGAAAAGTGTTGCAGAGTTTAAGGAACAGACTGGTGAGAGGGCCTGGTGAGAAGACCTGGTAAAAGGAAGTGCAGACTGACTGGGTAAGGTGGTGCAGAGGTCACTGCAGGCAGCCATGGCCCATGCTGATACTATCAACACATGTAGGTACACATGCACACACACATGCACACACATTCCCATGGCCTTTCTCAGCCACCACCTGCTAACCAAAGAGAATCCATGCCTGGCCTCCCCTTCCCAAGAAGCAGGGTTTAGAGTTCACTCCTGATTCACTCAGTCCTGACAACACTGGTGAGGCCTTCTGTGTCATGCCCAGAATATGCATCGCCCTTTTTCATGGTCACCTTTCATTAGTCATATTCACTTTAATGAGTTAAACACTCATCAGCCAAGGGTCATCACCTTTTCAAATGGGTCTGTGAGGCAACATTCTTTGTCATTCCCCAGCTGGTAAGAATCAGCTAAAGCCCATGAATAAAGTAGCTCCATCTCTGGCCTTACAGCTGCCTCAAGGGGTTAGAGCCTCATGGACCTACCCTTTCTGAAACATGATCCAGGCTCCTACCTATATCCACCTCTAGAAGTTGACATCTCTCTGTGCAGTCCTTTTATGTAAGCTCAGTAAGAAGGCTTGATAAGGATGCAGATTCCTCTGGGGACATATTCATGTATACTTAGATTATTTTCGCTGGAGCCAGAAGCCATGTGTAACCCAGATAAAATCTAAACAGAAATATTTCAAAACTCATTTTTGTTCAAGGTTTGGTCAGATTCTCTTATTTCCCCCATTTTGGTTAAGTGTTGGGCCTATTCTGTTGAAACAGTGGAAAGGAGGGGGCCCAAGGTAACTCAGCTGATGTTGTAGGAACAATTAGTTTTCTGAGCCACAATACAGAGCCATTGCACTGCTCTATGTTTCTTAACACCTTCATTGGGGCCTTCTGAGTATCAGGCAAGTGTTGCCATGCAAGGCACATGGAGACACCAGCTACCAAGGCCATCTCTGTTCATTGCAACTGGCACTCTGGTCTAATCAGAATATGAATTGGGACTAACCTGCCTGTTAGTCCAAATGAAATCATTTTTCTGGGGAGTGGAGGGTGCCCTTGAACATAGACCTTTGTTGTCTAAAGCTGTAGCCCTCCACTATGGTGCCTCAGTACTTGATATGGTCACCTTGGTTGTCCTGACCACCTTTGACTATCTTGTTTCAGTCAAGGGATTAGCAGTCAGGAAACCTTGGATATCATTCTGAAGTTGTCATTTACTGAGTGACCTTGACCTAATCTTTTCATTTCCTTTGATTTTCTGGCCTGTAAAATGAGGGATAAGGGCTGCACAAACCTAGAATTATTGTGTTCATTCTCTATTCATTTGGTGAAGTGGAACATCCTGGCCATCCCTGGCAAGGAGTTGAGAACAGTAAGCTGAGGGATGGAGGAGTTGAAATGTTCCTTTGAAAGAAGCTTTCACCTCTGGTTTCATTAATTTGTCAGAAGTATTGTTAAAGAATGTCCACTAGGAACCCCTTGACCCTAAACATCAACAAAAAGCATACTTTAAACCTCAGTAAAATTAATGTAGGGTTATCCTTTGACCATTGGGTAATTGTACTACTCCCCACTCAGAATTCTAATAGTTTTGCAAGGGTGCCATGGCCAAGGCAGGGCAGGGTGACTCCTTCACTGTGTATCCAACTTCCATGGTGACAAATGGGAGTAGCCACCTGCCACCCCAGTCCTCAGGATCATTTTTCTGGCTAGGGACCACTTACTAGGACAAGCCTGCAAGGTAAGGTGTTTTAAGCCAGAAGCCACGGCATGACTATAGCTGATCCCTCTCTGAAGGAGCGTGTAGGAATAGTAGATGGGTTCAACAGTTCTGACATAAACTATAGTTCTTGAAGAGGTTCTATGATTCTGGGTGAGCCATTGTTTCTTTATGGAGGGCCTAGCCTGCATCCTAAATTCTGGATCCCTCAAAGCCCACCACAGAGTTTGAATTAAGCAAAAACATCAAGTCAGGAAGGAAAGTGACCAGGGATGGGATCAGTGCTATTTCCTTACAAATGTCTTGCTTGGGATGAAAATGGTTAGTTTGATCACCCTGTCTCCAGGTACTGTGTCTTATCCCAGCAGTAGCTATTTCCCTCATCACTTTGAGGGCAGCCTTTCTGCTTTACAGGTTGGAGTATACTGGCCAGGAATCTCTTTGCCCTTGTGCCCTGTCATTAACCAGTTGGCACTCTAGCAGGAGCCACAAGTCCTGGGCTCCTTAAAATGGAATGAAGTGGTCTGTCAGTATAGGGTTTAAAGAAAATTATGTTAAAGCCAAGACACAAGTTGGACTAAACTGGCTCAGTCACTGCCTCTTTTTGCTGTGTGGATAATATGTCCCCACTGCTGCACTACCAAGGCTACCCCAGCCTCAGAAACCCTGGTTTCTCTACCATTTTAGTACTGCATGTTGAGGGAATCAACTGAAAGGCATTAGAGAAGATCCTGACCTTGGTGGGACCACTGAGGAAGTGATAATGGAACACTCATGTGCACAGACCCAGGGATATAATTGGAGTCTATAAAATTATCATTTAAACATTGCATTCCCTTCTCTGCATGCTCCCCTCCATTACCTCTCCTTTCCTGGAGGTCAGCCTCTTTCTGAGGCCTCACCTTTAACAGCTTTATTCTGACATTCCACCCCTGGGCTGGTGGAGAGGACAGAAAGATGTGTGGATTGGGAAATGGAAAGAAGGGTAGAATCCCATTTCCTGCTTCACTGTGAGGGAGCTCCAGGTCCTGTTCCTGGAGAAATATTTGCTATGTATACTGGGGGTTTCTTGTATAAGTCTGCTTTTAAAGCAAACAAACAAACAAACAAAAAAACCCCACAAAACTTTATTTGCATATAACTATCATTCTTACTATTCTCCTGCCCCCTGCTCCTGGCTTTTTGATGACCCAAACCAGTTGCCTTATCAAGCATTAGTGGGTCATGTTAACTTCTGGAGATCTTTAGATGCTGCCTCTGTGAATACCCCTAACCCTGGGGATAGAGCAGCAAAGGTACCAATACAATCAAACTCTCATTATTGTTAGTAATAGTGACTCAGAAGATTTAGCCGCTTCCACTTTCACCAGAAAGAGACCAAGGGCTTCCTGTGGTCACATTTTCTACTCCAACTATTCTTGGAATTATAACATCCATTTCTGGCTCCAACTGAATTTTCTCCACCCAAACCCCAATAATAAATGGATCCATGATGATAATTAAGAGAAGAGAGAAATATTTTTGTTAGGACAGACCATTGTAGTTTTTAGCAATGTATATATATGTGTGTCATTCACAACTTTTGCTATTCTGCCTTTTTTCATTTTCCTTTTTAAAATATTATGTATTATATTTTTAGTCTCAAACACTATATATATTATATATATTTAATTTTTATATATATATAAATACAAATGTTCTAAAAAGCACCATGTTTTGTGTTATTAATGCAGGAACAGCTTTAGTTACTTAAAAGCTTGCCTCATTTGGGGTGAAATGGTCCAAATTTGGGAAAAAGATAGGAGATTTTGGATTAAGATTGCAAACACTATATTTGTGTCACCTCTAAGCTGATGAGCAAGCACATTTTATTCACCAGTTTGTGACTGTTGCAGAACTCTGACCAAGGACAAACAGCTTAAGCCTCTGTTCTTTTGGAACACAGCATCCAAATGTTCTATGCCACATCTGATAATGGGGATGGGAAGGGATGAGACTGAATCTGAGATCCAGATTCCAACGGATTTGGGAGTAGGGATGGGAGCAAGATGGGATTCATTTATTAAAATGCAATGGTTTGGGGGAAAAGCGAAGTTATCAGGTCTCAACCTTTGAACCTGCAGTGAAACAAAATGAAACAAAAAATGGTGTAAACACAGAGACCATTCTTCTAAGAAATTCTAAATTCTATTTTGGTAGAGATTGCAAGGATTTCTCTTTGCTCATTTCAGAGGAGTACTTGAGGATAATTGAAAAAAATATTTTCAGATGTTTTTGAATGCCATAAATCAATAGAGAGATACAAGTGTTTACAACTGTTCATTGTTTTTCTCATCTAATTATCAACCAACCACACTAAAAGACGTTGACAGTAGCCTTTTTGTACATATAGGGCATAGGACAGAGTTGTAAGAGTTGACAAAAATAAAGGTAATACAACTGATTTCCAAGAAAGTTGGGAGTTATATCCCAGAGCTACTACTGAGGGAGAGACAGGGAGCAGTAGGGGCTGCAATTTGGAGGCCTATTTCCAGGATACGAGCTTGTAGGTAGCCTAAGGCAAGTCCAACCTGATTGGGAAAGAGGCCCAGATACAGGGTCAAACTTGAGGCTGTAGCCAAGTAAGTTGAACTGGCTCAGGTAAAACATGGCATGATAGTTGAGATCCAAAAGCAAATAGAATAGGGTAGGGGGGGAAAGAGGAGAAATAGCAAGTTTGTGCAAACATGGTGACCCTGGAATATTCTGTTAAGCCATGTGTTGTTAGATAGGATGCTTCCTGTGCTGTGTCCGCTTGGGATGCATTTTATTCCTCACTGCATCCCCAGAGCTCAGCACAGCACCAGCAAGCACTATAGGACAAGTCTGTGAGCTTTATAGGGTAGCACACTAGGCTCCAAGGAACCAAACACACTCTCTTCTTTAGGCATAAAAAAGACCATAGGAGCTTGTACCCTTTATTAGGTCTTTTCTGCCAGGGGCCCAAGCCTCTCCCTTATGTCACCCTAGACTGAACATAAGTAATGGCAACAGCCCCTTTATCACTAAGCCACTCATTTGTCAGTCTGCCTCACAACAGGAGCCCTTGCCATAGGCACAAACAATACTCCTGCTGCACTTTACCTCAAAGCATGAAAGTTCAAAGTCCCTAAGAAACATTAGTTCATAAGGAATCTAATCATTCAACCTTCCCTTTCCCCTATTCAGCATTTCAACACAACCAAATGGAATTGTGCTTTGGAATACACCCTTGAAGTTTCCTGACCCACTGTGCTTTTGTACACACTTTTTCCTCAGCCCAGAATGCCCATGTCCTTTTACCTTTTCACTTCCAAACTTTACCTACCTTACTCAAAGGCTAGCTATATCCTCCAGGAAATCTTGCCTGACATTATTTACTCACTCTCCCTCTTGAGAAATCCCAAGATAGGTGGGCTGAATGTTGCTGACCTCATGTAACTGCTTTATATCACAGGGTTTTGCATATCACTCATTAGCACTTTCTCCTTAAAATAATGTCACTTAAAAGCAGAGATCACTTATCATTTATTTTAATATCCTCATCATTCAACAGACTGTCTGGCATGTAGTTAGTTGCTCAATATGTGCTGGAGAAGTGCAGGGATGAAGTGAGGAAAAAGGAAGGGAAACAAATCCATAAATGCAACTATAAAAGGAATTTAACCTAGGAGTTACATGCTCGATGAAATGGTATAGCATAGTGATTAAAGACATTGACTCTCAAGTCAGTCTTGCAAGCTGATAGACATTATTGCCAATACTTACTAATACTGGGTTCTCTCATTCTGAGTCCCGTAGCTGTGAGGAAAGGCTTACCTGACTAGTTTTGGTCAATGTACTATAAACAGAAGTAATGTCATTTCCAGACCAAAGCATTTAATTGCTAGTGTGAGACCTTCCTGCTCTTTCCCATAATAACAGGAACTCATTTACTCCAGGTGGTAAAGCTTCATAATGGTGGAGTCTCTGTCTGCCTAGGCTACTGATTGTGTGAAACAGAGCCCCCCTGCCAAACCATTATGAATATGTGGGTTTGTGGTAGGCAGTTAGACAGACATGAGCAGAGCAAGGATAATGGGCCAAGTACAGAAGGTCACCAAGGCAGAAATTCCTGGGTGCCTAACAATGGGTAAAACGGGAAACAAGGACCTTGCCCTCTGCTAGCATATTGCTGGTCATGTGGTTTAGACCCCCTGACTTTTCATACGCTGGTCATGTGATTCAGTCCTTCCCCTGCCCTTTGTCTCTTGGCACGTTGCTAGTCATGCAGATTAGATGTCCCTAGAGGAGAAATGAACATGGGGCTAGAGAATAGTCCTTAAGCATTAAGCCCCAGGACAATGAGGTTCTGACCCATATCAAATACATCTAGGCCTCAGTTGTGTTTCAGCTATAGGCCCAGAAAAGAAGCAAAACCAGATAAATAATGCTATGGCTGACATGAGGACCAGCTTCATTGACTTATATCCTCCTGTGCCCCACTGCCCAATCAGAGGAGACAATGACCCTGAAAGGACACACCTGGAAAGCTGATGAATATGCTATTAAGATCCTCCCTTGGGACCTCCCCTAAAATCTCCACCCTTAAAAGCCCTTAGTCCAGAGGACCCAGAGCCCTCTTCCTCTTGGGAGCATGCCTGTGTCTTTCCTGTTCCCCTCCCCTTACCCTCTCAAGGCTGTTACTTTTACCCTTCTTTCTCCTAAGCTCCAAGGAGCCCTTCTTTTGCCTCTGTAACTTATTTCCTGAGCCTATTTCTTCTACTACTCACTTCTTCTACCTCTGTGATGTTCTAAATAAAACTTATCTTTTTTTTTCCCCCCAGATCAGCTCACTACAAATAAAACTTATCTTATAGTTTGAGTCTTGGCTCTGAATTCTTTCTTAGCCAGAACTCAAGTACCAAGGTTGCTGAACCAAGGTCCAGTCTGACTCTACTGGTCTAAGAACTGATGCCATTCTTACCACCAACAGTTTGAGGAAGAAATGAATCTTTGTTTTGTTAAAATATTTAAATTTTGGAGTTTTTTGTTATTGCAACATAATGTATCCTGATTAATATGGAGCTTCACCATTTGCTTCTACCTGACCTTAAGTAAATTACTTTTTCTTTCTACATCTCACTTTTCTCCTCTGTGAAATAAATTAATAATAGCTCCCATCCCATATAAAATGTTTAGCAGAATTTCTAGTGTTTGCTTAGGTAGCTAGGTATTAATAAAGGAATGGAGCAAAGGGAATTAGACATTAAGTATAGTAAACTAAGGAGTTGAAACAAATATTAAGCCAAATAAACTAGGAAGCTGAATCAAATATTGGGCCTGCTTCACTAGACAGCTATAGCATTCAGAGGCTCATTCACATGCTCCAGGAGACCACTGAATCCTCTGCCCTCAGGACTTAATTCTTGGACAATCCCTGAGCAATCTCCTAATGGCAGGAAGAGTCTCCCTGGGAACTACTGGCCTGGTACAAGATTACTGGGGAGAAGAGGAGAAATTCTTCTGCTAGGCTCATGCACAATAGAATCCAAGATGGCACAGGGGAAGGTGCTTCCACTATGGGTGCTTGTGCAGTAGAAGCCAAGATGGCAACCATAAAGACTTGTCTCTCTAGCTTGGGAAAAGGATCGGATTGGATAAAGGACACGGAACCCCAGAAGATTTAGATAATGTATTGGTTATGGGGAGGGCCCAATGTAAACCCATGAAGAACTGGGAAATTGATTAGTTATTTTGAAAGAGCATGTGGTCCTTTCAAAGTGTGAGGTAACAATGTAATCCAAACAAAGACAAGTTCTCTCTTTCCCTGTCCCTCCCTCTCAATACTCATTTGTCCATTTTGTACTTCTGCTATGATGCACTCTTTCTCTGTAGCAGCCATACTGGCCTAGCAGCTGCCAGTGGGCCCAGCAGGTGCAGAAATTACAGGTGCAGGCTCTAAACGTGAGACTGGTATAGCAATGCAGGACCATCTGGAGTGCAGCCAGGAACAGAGACTAGGCTAGCTGGACAGGGACAAAGGGTAAACTGGACTAAGCTTTGATGTGGATTAAACTGATGGCACAGAATTTTTGGACCCTGGCCTTATCTTATGCACTTGATGAAAACAAGGCTAGAATTTTTCCATAGCAGATGGATGGAGATAAGACATTAGCAACCTAGGAGCAGTCACAGGCTTTTCTCACAACTCCATAAGAGGACTTCATTTCCATTGGTAACACTAGTACATGAGTGCTCTCTCTCTATATATATATCTATATCTATCTATCTATCTATCTATCTATCTATCTATCTATCTATCATCTATCTATCTATCTATCTATCTATCTATCATCTATCTATCTATAAAGTTTGTATGAGCCTGGAGAAAGGGGTACAGTGGGCATTTGCCCCCTTCCTCTTTTCCCCTTTCCCCTTTCCTTAGAGATGTCATGAAGGATGTAAACAATTGTCCAGGGTTTATGAAAAGAGCATGAAACCTGGTTAAAACCCCAGCAGTTTACAGTGAAACTTCATGATTCAGGGCAGGTCAGCACACCTTTCTGAGCTACTTTTTCTTGTCTGTAAAATGTGAGTACTCAAGGAGATGAGATTTACAAGCGCCCATTGTAAATTGCTGAATGCTCTTCAAATGTGAGTTGATTACTTTGGTCTATAAACACTTTGTATCACCCCACTCGCAACCCATCCCCATTCTCTGCAGCATTCCACACCACACAACTGGCTGCCACAATCATACCCCCACTCCTACATACACTCACTATACACTAGCAGCTCTAGTAGTGATCTGATTCTAGGAGTATGTGGCCATCCAGCTAGGCACAAGAGGGCCCATCTTTCCAACTCCCAGGGTTCTAAAAGCAAATGACCAGCTCTTAACAAGGCAGGGTTCTTGGGGAGAAGAAAGATCACTTCAGCAACACTCACTTTTCCATTTCCTTTACTCATTGACACTCATTTTCCATGTCCTTTACTCACTGTAATTAGCTACACAGGCAATCTTCTGGGGAGAGCAGAGCCATCACCTCCTGGAACTGAACCAATGAATTTTGTATTTGCAGACTGGGGAATATTTCATATTTTGCATTCATATGCAGACTGGGGAATATTTCATATTTTGAGTCTCACATTAATGTTTCTCTTCCCTAAAGGACACTGGTTGCAAATTCTTTTTAAATAATATCATGTCAATATTCCTGGTCTGGCACTTCAGTCATGCTATAGCCTGAGGGGTAACCAAAACTTTTTAGAGCCATCGCTAAAATAGATGCTTAACTATAGATACAATTTCAAAAACTGTAGGCACCTCTGTGGCCATCTGGTCTAAGGGCCCAATGTAGAAGCTCATCTTCTGCCTCAGAGACAAATGGACTCTGCATTAACAACATCAGGGGATGGGACAGCAGGGTGTCTTTTCATGAAGTCTTGACTTTGGAACCTGAACGTTTGGGCTTACATCCAGTTTCTTCAGGAACCAGCTTAGTGACTTTGGGAAAATTATTTGACCTCTCTGGGGCTCTGTTTCCTTATTAATGAAAATTATTTTTTATTCATGCAAAAAACTTAATTGAACATTTACTATGTGTCTGATATTATTCCAAACTCTAAGCCGGAAAAAATACAAAGTCCCTGTTCTCATGGCACTTAACACTACAATGGTGGTATTGTAGGCAGTTAGACAGGCATAAGCAGAACAAGAAAGATGGAGAGCCCTGGGTATCTAGCAACAGGCAAAACTGAGAAAACAAGGACCTTGCCCCCCAGGGTGACTTCCTCCTCTAGCATATCCCTGATCATGAGGTTTAGACCCCTTGACCTTTCATATGGCTGGTCATACAGCTCAAACCCTCCCCCTGAATTTTTCTCCTCTTGGCATGTCACTAGTCATGTGCATTGGACCTTCTTAGAGGGGAAACAAACAAGGGGGGCAAAACATAGCCCTTAACATTAACCCCTAGAGATAACTCTAGGCCTCCATTGTGTTTTAGCTCTAGTCCCAGCAAATCAGAAAAACCAGAGAAGAAATGCCATGGCTGACATCAGGACCAAGCTACACTGACTAATGACCTCCTGCCCTAGTTCTGACCAATCAGTAGAGACCATGACCCTGAAAGGACACACCTGGAAACCTGATGATAGTCTATTAGGATTGTCCTTTGAAACCTCCAGATAAATACACTCAAGACAGAGGACACAGCATAGCTCAGCCATGTGTTTCCCCACCCTCTTCCCCAGATGCATTTTCCCTGCTTCACTCTTTCTCCTAAAATCCAAGGGCCCTTACTTTGCCTTTGTAACTTGTTTCCTGAACCCATTTTTTCTACAGCTCACTTTTTCTACCTCCATGACTTTCTTGTAGTTTGAGCCTTGGCTTTGAATTCTTTCTTAGCCAGAACTCAAGTACCAAGGTTGCTGAACCAAGGTCCAGTCTAACTCCACTGGTCTAACACCTGATGCTATTTTTGCTGCCAGTAGTAGAAGAGACAATAAGCAAATAAAGTATGTCAGACAGTGATACAAGCTATGGAGAGACACATAATAGGTAAGACAGATTGTGAGGGTTATAGGAAAAGGGGGTATGCTATTTTACATTGGGTAGTCGGAAAAAGTCTCTAAGATAAGAGGGCAGAGAAGCTTGGGAAAAATATCCTAGGCAGAGGGAGCAGCAACTGCAACAACCCTGAGGTAGAAGGATTGAGAACCAGCAAGAAATCTTGCCAAGGAAAGTAGAAAATCCTGTTAAAGAAATGGGGTAGAACAGATCTTGTGTGAATTTGTAGGTGATTTTAACAATTTTGAAAATAGTTCTGGAATGATAAAACAGTAAAGCTAGATGACAGTTATTGGTTTTTTAGGTCAGAAATGATTGAGCCTAGCTGGTGTGGCTTGGGTGCTTGGAGCATTGTCTTATAAACTTAAAGGTCCTGAGTTTGATTCCCAGCCAGGGCACATGCGTAGGTTGTGGGCTTTGTCCCTAGTTGGGGTGTGTATTGTAAGAGACAACCAATTGGTGTTTCTCTCACATTTATGTCTCTCTATATTTCTCTCTCTCTCCTTTCCTCTCCCTCTGGAATTAATGGATATCCTCAGGTGAGAATTTAAAAGAAGTTAGAAGTGAAAAAAATAAAAAGAAAAAACTGGTTGAATATCAGAAATTTTATATGGTTCAACCTGATACATACAAACATGCAGTATTGTCAATTTGCTATCACCACTGTAAAACACAGGCTTTTCTATTATTTTGCAGTATTAATTGGAAGAAATTTCTTCTATTGAGTATGAATCTGTTTCCTTGCAATTTTCACCCAATGGCTATCGTTCTGCCTTCAGGGCAATGTTTTCTGAATAGTGAGGGGACGGATCTTCCCAAAAAGGCACTTTTGATATTGAAACATAGTTGGCAGGATATCATATCTCCTCTGAAACACCCCTTTTCTATGTGAAATATTTCTGATTCTTCAAACTATTGTTTTATCATATGGTTTCCTGACTAATCCTCATCTTGTTCACACTACTTTCTGAGTGAGTTTTAAACAAATGGTAGGACATGGCAGCATTTCCCACTATGCCTCACTAGTCTGAGGGAGAATTCCTCAACTTAACTCACTAAGGTTCTGTCAACCAATAGTCATTGCAACAGGAACCTTGATTTGGGGTGCAGTGAAGAAGGAAACTATTCACCTCAATTATGATATAGCTCAGCTATAAGGGACCTTGGAGCCAGGGGCCTCTCAGGCTAGACAGCTATGCTGTACTGCTCAATGATCTGCTCTGGTCTGCTCTGCTCTGCTCTCTACAGGTCCGCTTTGTACTGTGCTGGACTGCTCTGCTGTGCTCTGGTCTTCCCCCTTCTTTGCCAGTCTGCTCTTATATGCACTGGTCTGCTCCACTCCATCCTTTGAGACATTGTTAGTATTTCAGCTCAGCCTTCAATGCAAAGCAAGAGGGGAGCTGGCTTAAATAGACAGAAAAGCCACCCCTGATTGTTTTGTCCTCATGCAAATAGGAACTACCAATCCTTGCAGTTTGATTGGTCCAAAAGACACTTTCCTGATTGGTAAAAACGGAGCTGCTCTGATTGCTTGGTGAAGAAACTAATGGGATTAGCTGTACAATTCCAATTGGATGAGGAAAGCCTCAGTCCCATTGGCTGAAATAGAATTCCAGGAACTCCTTTATAAGGTCTGGCTGAGATGGCAGAAACATAACTGCAGGCAGGCAGTTCAGTGTAGGCTTTTTTGTGAAGTGCAGTTTGCTTGAGAGGTCCCTGTGTAGAAATGGCTGCTAGGCTCTGGGTTTTTTGGTATGTTTGTTTATATTTCTGGGTGGTTTTGTTTGTTTGTTTGTTTGTTTTATTTTGTTTCTTTGAGCCCAGTTAAGCCACCAGGATCTCTTTTAAGTAGGCACCTTCTTTCTTGTGTTCCATATTTCTCTGCTTCTTCATGTCCTATCCTTCAATAAATACAGACATTCTCTTCTGGCTCTTTCCCAGGAGGGAGTGGTGGCCCTTTAACCTCCCAATGGCCTTGAGAGCTATCCCCTCCACTGCAGTGGGAAGGAGTGCCAGATTTTTAGATGTAAATCCCTAGGAGATAGAATAAGAGGGGTTCCCAGGTCCAGCAGCTTGGCTATGGTCATGCTGGTATTACAGGAGAAACTCCCAGAAAGTTGGTTCTTCTTGCCAATACCATAAAGAATTACAAATCAGCAAGTCTATTAGCATGCAAGCAGAGTATATTCATGGAAGAGAACAGGGCTACTTCAGGTGGAGGTGGGGGAGTGAAAGGCATAGGTTCAGGGCAAAGCAGGGTATGGGTGGTAAAAGTAGGGGCAGCCAAAGGCTGGGGTGACAAGCACAGGGGTGGTGAGAGCCAGGGTGGTAAGCTCACATGGCCAGACACCTAGTGGGTTGAGAGCCAAGAGTCCTTTGTTTTAAGGACTTATATAGTTGGTGGGATGGGGTAAAGAAGTTATACATTGATTGACAGGTTAATATGGTGCCAGCTTTCAGTGGTGGTATGGGGGTGAATGCCCAGAGGTGTTAATGGGCTTCTTCCTTTGGGCACTACTGGCCTTTGAGACCTTGGGATAAAAGCACAATTTCAAAGGCTTTCTTTTCCAGATAGTGGAGAAGATTCATAGAATTTCAAGGACTTCCCTCCTCCCATGTTAGCATAGCATTTCCTGTGATGTTGGAACACCTGGCAATAATACTGGACCAGGCTGAGGAATGCTGAGTCAGTGGGCAAAGACATGTCTCCCTCTTCCTCTTTGCCTTGGTTTGCTAACTATCCTACGTAACACTGGCGTTAAAAACTAGGTCCTTTGTGTATCCCAAGACTTGGAGTGCTCTGTGTGGTGGGCCCTTTTGAAACATTTTAATAGCATGGCTAGCATCAGAGTGACCCTAACCTAGCTGTCAAGATTTAGATCTGTTTTGCTCTCTGGTTTGAAAATTAGAAGATATGGGTTCTAGTCCAAACTCCATTAACTAGTTGAGTGATAATGGATGAGTTATTGAAACTTTCTGAGTATCAGTTTTCTTACCTCTAAAAGTAGATAATAATACTACTTCGTTAGACTTTAAAATAATACAACAAAAGTAATCCTTTAAAAATGCAAATAATATCACGTAAGGCCTTTGCTTTAGGCCTTATGACTTTCTATGCCTGTTAAAACAATATCTACTCTAATTTCCTACAAGCCCTACCTTACCTGGCCCTTGCCTACCTTCTCTTCATCCTTTGTTACTCACCACTCTAGCTCACTGACCTTGCTCTTTGTGATATTCTATCATGGAAGAAAATGCTAGACCCCCTCTTTTCCTAAAACCATCCAAAGTTTTGGAGATACTTAGGATAGGGAACAAGCTAATGATGTGCCAGGTACTTTCATAATGTGGTTACATGCAATATTCAAAAGAATGGGACTTTAAAGGAAATTCCACTATCATCCCCAAAAGCCAACGAGCCAGCTCAGAGAGAAGTTCAGCAAATAAATCCAAAAAGCTTCCAGCTTCGGAGCCCCCAGTGCTCCAGCTCTCTCATTTTTATAACCTAAAGGGCTATTAACAATCTCTTTACTTATTAAAACAAATTTTTAATTCCTGGCCCTTTATTCCTGGCTACATGCCACAAAAAGAAGCTGGAGTCCCAGATTCCCCTTTGAAATGGCAGCCCCTCAGCAAGGTTAAAGACATAGCTCATAGCCTAAGAATGGTCTCTTTCATATGGGGAGACGCAGACCCCTCAGTGCTTGGCACAGGTTCCTCTTGGATTTACAATCTCCATCAAGGTAAAAGCACCTCAAGAAACATTGGAAATCTGGTAAATTGAGTAGAAAAACCTGGCATTGTGTTCAGGCCCATGGGCTGGTTTTGCTGGTCTGCTTCAGGGTTTTGAGGTCTGTCAATAATGCTGAAGCTCCCAGAGGGCAGGAAATCACTTTCACATTTTTCATCTGTCAAAAATCAGAGAATTTCTGTGGCCAGAATGGCATTTTATAAGGCAGGAGATTAGACCACTGAGATCCATGATACTGATGTGTTTTAGGGATGCCAGATTAGTGGTAACTAAGCAACCTGGATTTTCAGGAGAGTACACTTTCAAACGCTCTGTATCAATTTTTCATTCAGAACACATGGCTTCTTGTATCAATAATGCTCATGGCATAAACATAACAAGAGCAAGGATCTAGGTTTTTGACCCTGAAGCTGTTCTATGACATATTTTTCCTGCATCCTTGGCATCAACTCAGTACATCTCTGACTCTTCTTGGCCTCCATAATCATAGAAAACAAGACTTCACTCACCCTTTTTTTAAGAGTCAATCAGGAGTTACCTCCTCAGGAAAGTTCTCCATTCATTATCCCTTCTTTATCATCTCATAACACCCCTTTCTTGCCTTCTCTTCATGTGCCCAACACAGCTCACAAAGTTATTGATAGTTTATAGAATTGTTGTAGAAACTAGAATTGTTGTAACAGCTATAAACAAAATACTTCCTTTTTTTAACAATACAGTGCCATTCAACTAATACCCAATCTCTCTTTACATTCATAGTAAAGTTTCTTAAAATCCATTGTCTCTGCTTTACTTGTACCACCCCCACCACACCAAGTACACTACAGTCTATCTTCTGTTCCTGACAAACCTCCCAAAGGAGATCTTGCTCCAGTCATCAGATTCAATGGCTACTTTTAAATTATTTTTTTTCTGTTAGAGGATCATTTTTTTTTAAAATTTAAAGTTTACTTATAAATTCTTTTTTTAAAGATTTTATTTATTTATTTTTAGAGAGGGGAAGGGAGGGAGAAAGAGAGAGAAACATCAATGTGTGGTTGCCTCTTGCATGGCCCCCACTAGGGACCTGGCCCACAACCCAGGCATGTGCCCTGACTGGGAATCGAACCTGCGACACTTTGGTTCTCAGCCCGCGCTCAATCCACTGAGCTACGCCAGCCAGGGCTAGAGGATCATTTTTTAAACAAAGATTAAATCATTACTTTCATACAAATATAAAAGAAATGTGTCAAAAAGTCATATTTAATCTTTTAATAAATGAGAGATATAGTACAAGGATTTAACTGGTTGAAAGGAAAAATCAAAACACTACACTGATATGGGCCAACCAGGAATTCTGAAAATGAATTTATGAATAGATATAAAACTGGTTTTTCCACAAGGTAATAAACAGTTGCACTCCACCCCAAAATCTAATTGAATTTCTTTGGACAAGAATCATTTTCATTATCAGGTTTTTAAAACATAAAGGACTGTAAAATAGCTGATTCGCAAAGGCAGAACAAACCTTAATTGGCAAGTTAAACAGAGCAACTCATAACTTCTTTTTGTCCCTTTTAAAGTCTTTCCTGAAACTTCCTTGACTTATCTGCAACATATATTACTAATGACCATTCCTGAAACTCTTCCCTTTGCTTTAAGAGATGGGACACCCCCCAAACTAAAATTTATTTATAAAAATCTCTGCATTTATTCTTGCATGTTTAAACTTCAGTCACCTTCAAAGTACCCTCCATTTGCTGCAATACATTTATTGAGACTTTAAAAAAATTTTATTGTTGTTCAGTTACAGTTATCCCCATTTCCCCCCATTACTTTACTCTGCCATACCTACCCCCTAACATTCAATTCTTTCCCCATATTGTCCTTATCCATAAGTCCTTTATACATGTTCTTCAACTTGACCCCATCTTTCCCCTGTTATCCCCTTCCCCCAACCCCTCCCATCACTGTCAATTTGTTCTTTATTTCCATGTCTCTGGTTCTATTTTGCTTACTCATTTGTTTTGTTGATTAGGTTCCACTTATAGGTGAGACTATATGGTCTTTCACCACCTGGCTTATTTTACTTAGCAAAATACTCTCCAGTTCCATTTATGCTGTCACAAAGAGTAGGAGTTCCTTCTTTCTTTCTGTTGTGTAGTATTCCATTGTGTAAATGTACCAGTTTTTTTGACCCACTCATTTACTGATCGGCACTTAGGCTGTTTCTAGCACTTGGCTATTGTAAATTGTGCTGCTATGAACAACTGGGGTGCATAAGTTCTTTTGAATTGGTGTTTCAGGGTTCTTAGGGTATAATCTAAGCAATAGAATTGCTGGGTCAAAAGTCACTTCTATTTTTAGCTTTTTGAGGACATTCCATACTGTTTTCCAAATTGGCTGCACCAGTCTGCATTCCCACTAACAATGTACTAGGGTTCCTTTTTCTCTACAACCTCACCAGCACTTGTTTGTTTATAATGGCCATTCTGACTGGTGTGAGGCTTTTTTCACTGCTCAGAATAGTTTTTGAACCTGTCAGTTTTGATGCCTTTAGTGCTTCTGTCATTTTTTGTTTCACCTCTTCCACATCAGTAAAATGTTTCCCTTTGACTACTTGTTTCATATGGGGATACAAAAAATTATTTGGGGTTAGACTGAGTGAATCAGGAGGGTGCGCATGGGAGTCATGCCATTTTTGATCAAAAATTGCTGAATACTTAGCACAATGTGGGCAGGTGCACTTGTAAATTAACCAGCATGAAATGGGCAGACATGTTGAAAGAGTCTTCAAAAAATTCAGTGAAGTCTAATGCAGCCTCTGACAACAATGCCAGGTGTTACACTAATACAGATGTGGTCCTAGAACACTTAAGTAGTAGGAAAAGCCTGAACTGGAAAGGGCCCACACTCCAGAAGATAATTCTGTGTGATTTTGGGTCCCCCATTATATGCTTTGCATACAAAACCCATGCCCTGGCTAGTGTAGCTCAGTGGATTGAGCGCACGGTGCAAACCAAAGGGTCACAGCTTTGATCCTCAGTCAGGGCATATGCCTGGGTTGTGGGCCATGCCCCCAGTAGGGGGCGTGTGAGAAGCAACCCATTGCCTCTCGATGAGGCAACACATTGATGTTTCTCTCACTCTCTTTCTCCCTCCCTTACCCTCTGTCTAAAAATAAATAAATAAAATCATTAAAAAAATACATTTTCTTTTTTGGATGATGTCACCTTTCACACAGGTTCTTAATCTAAAACCTTGGGAGATAAGCTTGTTTCTTTCAGCTTCCTCATACCTCATATCTAGTCACCAAGACCTGCTTCTTCTTCCTCTTGCTCACCATCCAGCCTGGTTACTTCTCTCTATTTCCATTATGCCTGCTTTGGTGTAAGCTTTCTTCACCTTTTGTCTGAATTAATACAATAGCCTCCTCTGTGATCTTACTGTCTCCAGCCTGACCTCTCATCCATACTTTACTCTGTTGGTGAAATAGTTCTTCTAAAACACAGGTCTGATGTTATAGTCTCATCCTTTATATCACGTATGGCTCCCTGTCAAGGTTGAGACAAAATTAAGCCAATTAACAAGTTGGTTGAGGGTTTCCATGAACTGAGCTCTGTCTCTAGCCTCACCTCTTATTGGAACCCTTCCTAGAGTTATAGGTGACCACCCACTAGTCTACTGTGTGAACCCCGAGAAAGAAGATACCTACAAAGTCTCCTTGTGGCTCACCAGGGTCAAATTTAAAAAGAAAAAAAAATGAAAACAAAGAAACAGAGCCTAGCAGCCATTGCTACACAGGGGCCTTTCATGAAAATTGCACTCCTGGGAGAAGTGTACACTGAACTACCTCTCTGCATTTTTGTTTCTGTCATAAGAGCCAACCCTTGTAAAGGAGTTTCTGGAATCTTATTTCAATGAATGGGACTGCACAGCTAAATTCCCCATCAGCTTCTTCACTGACCAATCAGAGCAGCTCCTTTCTGACCAATCAGAAAAGTGCCTTTGAGCCAATCAAACTGTGAGGATTTGGGGTCCTCATTTGTGTAAGGACTGATCAATCAGGGACCAGGATCAGGGACTTCCGTCTATGTAAGCCAGCTCCCCTCTGGCTCTGAAAGCTCACTTTTCCTTTCCACTAAAGACCGGGGACTGTGTTTCCCTAGCTGAGCTGAACCTCTGAAGATGTCTCACAGGAGCAGAGTGTAGCAGACTAGCTCATGTCAGAGAAGACTGGCATAGAACAGAACAGAGTAGACCAGAGCACGGGATGGCAGAGCAGATTAGTAATTTGCATAGCAGATTTAAGTTAGAAAGGAGTATGGCCCCAGTGTCACCTGGCCTCGGGGGTGCCTCACAACCATGTAGTATTACAATTGAGCTGTTTTGCACTGTATAAAGTTTCCTTCTTCACAGCATCTCAAATTAAGGATTCCTGTGTCATTTCTTGCCTCTTTGGAATGAGCTGTTTTCTCCTTCAAACACTTGTCATTCCCCTTTTATCTTTCCCTAATTCCTGATGATCCTTCACAAACTATACAGGGCTTTGCCTCCTCTCTGGAGATTTTCTCACCTCCTTCTCCTGTCTGGATTAAGGGCTTCTCCTAGGTACCCTCATCCCTGCATTCAGAATCACAAATTTGACTATTGGTTTATCTCAGGAAAAGCTGTGGCTTCTTTTCTCTTCCTATGCACTGGTATCCTGGGTTGCCAGTGTTTATTTTCTTTTAAAAGATTTTATTTACTTTTAGAGAGAAAGGAAGGGAGGGAGAAAGAGTGAGAGAAATATCAATTGGCTGCCTCTGCATGCCTCAAACTGGGGACCTGGCCAGCAACTCAGGCATGTGCCCTGACCAGGAATTGAACCAGGGACCTTTCAGTTTACAAGCCAGCACTCAATCCATTGAACTACACTGGCCAGAATGTCATTGTTTATTTTCATGGTTTTCTCATTAGGTGTTAGCTTCCTTGCAGGTAGGGACTGGGCTCAATGTAGATCCTTTTCCTCCTTCAATGTCCTCTTTATGGCTAGTCTCTCCTGAAAAGGTTTCATCCAATATATGGGGTAAAAGTAAGTTTATAGTTATTCATATGGAAAATAATAAATAATAATACAAGAATAAACTCTGCATTTTGCATACTCACAGCTGTAAACCTACTTTTGCCCCACCCTGTATGTAGCCGCTTACCCCTATGTAGACTCTCAGGCAGGGGAGAACAGGAGTTTAAGAAGCCAGTAGTGAGTGGAGAAAAAGAACCAAAGATGGATTGGTCATCCTGACTTGTAATTTTATCTTTTAAACTCATTTGTTCAGTAAGTTGGTACTGGACACTGTGTGAAGTCTCTGGGGTATGGAAGAAAGTAAATTATGGTTTCCATCCTTTAGGGATGTGTAGTCCAATACCTGTATGCAAATAAATGTACCTGTGATATAATCACTAAATACTAGGAATCTGAACACAGTGCTTCTGCTATAGGAGAAAAACAAATCCAACACTAGCAACTGTTGAGGGTTCACAGTGAGGAGAATGTGACCTAGAAGCAGTAAGTAGAAGGATGAGAAAGGGTGTACTTTTCATATGGAAGAGAAGCATTCTAGGCAGAGAGGCAGCTGACCCAGACAAGTTGTTAGGTAAGACAAGTGTCTCAAGGTCTGGGCAGTTCTACTAAATACTGCTCTTGCTAAATATTAAAATGCAGCACAGTATTTTGCAGATGTAGCTGTAAACAGAATGAGCTTGACAGGAACTCAACTAGGTAAGTGTAGCCAACTGCAAAGAAGAAATCATGGTAAATTAACCAAATAGTATATATAAGCAATGGCTAAGCCTCCCTTGGGAGAAACAGTTTTGGATGTGAATCCTGTCTCCTTTATTTGCTGCAAGTAAATAAACTATTGTGCAATGGTTATAGTTTTGTTCTTTTATAGAATACCCCAAGTAGTAAACCCTCTGAGTTCAGCAACAGAGGCATCAAGTGCTTGGGGTAGTTTTCCTGGGATAAGCCAAGTCACAATCTTGTTTGTGGATGGGTGCAAGGATGGGCAGAGGGGAGCAACCAACTGTTTAAACTGTTTTTGAGATTCTCCTAGACTTTCAGTCTCCCCAGTGTGTCCACCCACACTCTGGGTAAGGGATCCAGGCATCAGAGGCACCAACACTGTGAGCTGGGTTGCCTTTGCCTGAGGTGGCCTCAGTCTCCTCTGTCAGGCTTTCCATGCCTGGTTTATTAAGCACAAGGCAGGTAATTTGCTTTCCAACCCTGGAACTCATCTCAGAGACAAGATAGTTTGTTTTCTGTAATGATTCCCTCAGAAGTGTGGCAGGCTGGGGCACAAGCCTGAAGTCAGGAAGGCAGGCAAGGCACTTTTGGAGCGTGAGGCAGCATAGCAGGGACAGACTCCTCCATTTCTCTAGCCTTACTTTCTGCTGTCCTTTGCTTTAAGTGTTTTCCTTTGTTTCTCCCATTTCCCTCCGTCTTTCTGCTTTATATTTTTTGAGTCTTAAGTGTTTCCCACCTTTTTCCTCCTTCTTTCCTGCTCCTTCACCCTCCTCTGTGTGCTGGGAGGTATGCAGGGGAAGGGGTAGGAGAGACACATGAACTATTAAAACAGTCACCTCTCCCATGATGGAATCCAGTCTTGCAAGGGCATTTGGCTTACTCCCTTCCCATTTTAAGTCACCTCTGTCTCTTTTTCTTCCTCCAGCTTCCTCATTATCTATTCCCTGACTTTTGTCCCTGTGCTCACATCACCCCACCTATCATTTCCAGGCGATAAAAATTTGGGACTAATTCCAAAATTAAGCATCCATCTCGCCAAATTTCTTCCCATTGCCTACTCCTTCACCAAAGGGTTTCCTCCTGCAGCCCAAAGGCTCCCAGGTGAGGTGGCGGGGGGAGGGAGAAAAATGAGAGAGAGTAAGCTAGTGATGGAGACTGATAGGTTGGGATCTCCTGGGATGATCTCCTCTGGTTGAGGGATTGTTGAATTTGCCAGTTGACCATCTCCTCAGCTGTAAGATTCTCCCAGATGGCTAAGAAAGAAGCTGGGGTCTGTGGGGGTTCATAACTAGTTACCTCAAGACGTGCCTCAGTGGTATGTAGATTACTTTGAGCTAAAGGCAACTTCACCTGCAGGCTCAAGAAAGTTCTGCCTCTTCCCTTAACTTCAGAAAAACTTGAATTAGGGGCCTTGCCCATAATAATCTATTATCAGAGATAACTTCTTTTGACTTATCTGTAGTGCAGGGCAAACTTCTGTTTACTAAATATCTGTTCTTATCATCCTGCAATGACCCTTTGAAGCCCCAAACCTCATCCTTAGTTTAGGATGCTTTAATATACCTCAATCACCCTTTCTATTTTTGAACCTCTCTTGCACAGGGGGGTCTCTGACTCTCACTTGTGCAAGATTTCATACATATGTATTAAAATTGGTTTATTTTTTTCTTGTTAATCTGTCTCAGAAGAACCTTGAAGGTAAAGTATGTTCCTCCCCCATAAAGCCATCTGTCCCAGTGGTCCCCATGTAGAAAAGTTCTCAGATCTCACACCCTCCATCCACAACCTCACCATTGCCATGCAGACATCTGCATGAGCACTGTGCAAAGAATGAATCTTATTCATATTCAGATGAATGTGGTGTGGGCTCATGAAAACTAACCTCCTCTCTCCATTGTTAGTTCTCACTTGTAAAACAAGGATGTTGCATTGGATGAACTCCAAGGTCCTACAAACTATGTTAATCCATGTCTTTGTTTTAGGGGTAGAGAATATCCCAGAATTTCCCAGGCAGGGGAGTGTCCTATGTGCTAATGAATTCAAGAAGTATCCCTGTACAAGGGGAACCCAGGAATAATCTGAAGGAGTGGAAGAGAATTGTGATGCAGGCTGGGGTAGAGAGTGATGAAGGTCAGGTTAGCATCTGAAAGAAGCTCGGGAATGGGGGCTGGGCTGTGTTGGGGATGTAGCCACAAAAAAAGAATGTGGGGGCTAGGATGATTAGAGAGCAAAGCGGGGGTGGGGTTGAAGTCCAGAGCTGTGGGGCGCCTCAGAATTGATGTCCTCAGTGTACAGAAGGTCGAAAGGCTTTCAGGGAGGCCAAGCAGGCTGGGAGGAAGAAAATAAGCAGTGCCCAGTCCAGGACTTGACTAGGGACTGTGATCCAGGAGCTGTGAGGACATGTGGCTTGGAGTATGAAGAGGAACGTTGTGGGAGACATGAACATCCCTTGTTGAACATCCCTTTCCTCCATTTTCTGTCTCCTGAGGTCTGCTGGTCTTTCCAATAGGGCATGAGAGGCACCTCTTCCAAAGAACTTGTGGGTTAATGCTCAAGGCTCCTCTACTCCTTCTCAGGAAAAGCAAAGTGCCGCCTCATTGAAAGGCTGGAAGACCCCTGGTACATGAGCATGTTTGTGTGAGGGCACATATGTGCACAGTAAAGTCTGTTTAGGGGGTGGGGATATGGGTATGGACTGGGGTATGCCTGGATGGGAAGGTATGGTAGGGGTCTGTGCAGGAATGTGGTTGCTGCTTAAGCTTGTGTGGTGTTTGGGAGCACCTGCCAGAGCCCAGCCAAAGCTCAGAGGAAAGAGGAGGAGCCACAGGAAGGCAGAGAGCCACAGGAAGATGAATAATACAAAAAGAGCCACCCAGGCTGTGTAGCAAAAGGAGAAGAAATGGTCCTGACAAGGAGGACCCCTTCCTCAGCTACAGTTCTTATAAAAGAGAACAAAGGAGAAAGGAGGAGTCCTGGCATACAAAGAGAGAGAAAGGTGAGTAGAAGCCAAACGGAGGAGGAGGATGGAGGAGAAAGAAAAAGCAGGAGAATGACAGAGCCAGGTGAAGACTCATCCAAGAAGGAGAGTTCTGTTCAGCTCAATAATGGTGTATACCTACTCTGTGCCACTGTGGGGCCTATGGCTGGGGAAGGAGGTGGTAATGCTGACCCTTGGGGTGGGGAAGCAGATACAGGCAATCTCACTAGGAGATAACAGTCAGTGTACAGGGCTCTAGGGCTCTGGGAACTGAGGTGAAGTGGGGAGTGGCTGATCTCACTTGGGTGTTCAAAGTTTTGAAGGAAGAATGAGTGAGATACTGAGGTACACAATATAGATACACTGAGAGAGAAGGTGGCAGGTAGCAATCTGTTTTGAGGGACTAAGGAGTCAAGCTCTGTGCTAAAGGATATGGCCCAAGAGAAAACCACTGAGCCTCCTCATTGAAGCTCTTCCTGACCCCTCAATGGATGACATCCATCACTCCTACCTTGGAGGGCTGCTTCTTACATACTGTTCTTTCCTTTGATGATACAGCCTGAACTATGTCATACCCAGTGCCAGACATCCCACTGATTCTCAATAAATGCTCCAGAAATGAATAACTGAATGAAGCAGTGTGCCTTGCACCAAGCAATAACCCTCTGTGGAAGATAATATTTTTTTTCCATTTCATTGATAAAAAAGTGGAGACTTTTCTTCAGCTTTGGGATTTAACACTAAAGTCTTAGCATCCTTGGGCTTAAGCAGTCTGTGTCTCTGTTTGGAATAAAAAGACTTAATATGTCTATAAATTTTATTTATTTGTATTAGCATCCTTGCTGGTCAACATAAAATAATTATAAATTCAAGCGTACAGTGAAAATCACTATCTTTGTAATTTTAAAAAATTTGTAGGAGGTTCTTCCCTGCCTGGTGT
The DNA here is from genome assembly GCA_039655065.1 of Glossophaga mutica. Taxonomy (NCBI): domain Eukaryota; kingdom Metazoa; phylum Chordata; class Mammalia; order Chiroptera; family Phyllostomidae; genus Glossophaga; species Glossophaga mutica. The sequence continues at coordinate 26,094,238 of CM077316.1, forward strand.
GGCTCAGTGGATTGAGCACTGGCCTGTGGACCAAAAGGGCATCAGTTTGATTCCCAGTCAGGGCATATGCCTGAGTTGTGAGCCAGATTTCCTAGTTGGGGGCATGCGAAAGGCAACCAACCAATTGATGTGTCTCTCACACATTGATATTTCTCTCCCTCCCTTCCCCACTCTCAAATAAGTAAATAAATTAAAATTAATTAATTAAAATGCTAAAAATAATGTGTAGGAGGTTCATAGGCTATATGTCTTCCACATTTTCTTCTGAAAACATTAAAAATATCCTGTTATGCAATAGAACAACTTTTGATCAAAAGAGGAAGGAAAAATGAGAAGAGAGTGGAAGTGGAGAGATCGGGGTCAGGAATCCAAGAGATGAGGTGGAACCCCCTTGAGAAATGAGAATTCCCATCAGCTCCCAAGTCAGAACCAGGGGCAACAGCTGGGCCCTCTAGGGAACTTATACTTCAGGGGGTGCAGCAGAGAACTCTGTGTCTGCTCAACGATGTTCCTGGAGGTCTGGCTTCTGGACTCCAATAGAGCAACTGGATTTGGACCAAGCACAGGGAAGGCACTGACTCTCTCTACATCTGTCATCTTTTTTTTTTTTTTTTTTTACAAAGATCATTTTATTTTATTTTATTTTTTATATATTTTTATTTTTTTAATCAGTATTTTTTAAATTGTTGATATTGTACAGTTTTCTGTCTTTTACCCCGCCCCCAGCCCACCACCCCAGCCCTCCCCACCTTCCTCCCATTTCCACCCCCCATAGCTTTTGTCCATGTGTCCTTTATACTTGTTGCTCCAAACCGTTTCCCTTTCCCCCTGAAATTCCCTCCTCTCCCCCTCTGGTCACTGTCAGACTGTTCTCAAAATCAGTAACTTTGTTTATATTATATACATCTGTCATCTTTTAAGAGAGAGCCATTGACCAGTCCAGAAAAGTACCCTTCAGCCAGAGCATGCACCAGTTCTTCCTGGCTTCATTGTCTACCCCAGCTTGGAGATGAGTAACAGGTCAGCCTGGCCCACTACCTCCCCGTCCTGATGTTCTGCACCCCACAGCCTTCCAGCCTTCCTGCCCTCCACTCTTCTCCCCACATAGAATATGGACGTTGCTCAGGTAAGACCAGGACTGCTGATACCTGCACTGTCAGCCAGCCACCCTCCTCTCTTCCTGGTTCAGACTGGGAATCAAACTGGTGACCTTTTGCTTTGCGAGACAACACCCAACCAACTAAACCACACTGGTCAGGGCTCAAACACTTTTTTTCATTGATCTCCACAACAAAACCCTAGGAAATTGGTGTATTTATTCTCACTGTAGAGATGAGGATTCAAAGAAAGAAGCTGACTTGCCCCTTCTCACACAGCTGGTTAAGGTCTAGCTATTCACCATTTCAGTGTGGGGTTCCAGGGAGTAAATGTGAGGTCTAGCCCTAGACCATGGGGTGGGGGTGGTTTTGCTCACTCATTGTGTGAACTTTTGTTTCTTCCTCTTTAAATTACACCTAATATGGTCATCTCTAAACCTGTGTGAGAACTGAAGGTGATTAGCAGGTCTTGGTAATGGCAGGGACTCAAGAAATTAGGGGCTCCATCCTTCGGCCCTCGCTTCGGTGTCCCTCTGTATATAGGGGGCTTAGTGCCAGCATGGTTGGAGAACTCAGAGAAGCACTTTTGGTCAGGGACCCCTTTTTTCTGTGCCCAGAACCTCTATGGCAGTCTGGTGAACCATGTAGGAATCCTTCTCACAATGTTCCCAAATGCATGAATTGAAATATACAGGATACAAAGAAAGCCAGTTTTACTGAAATACAGTTTTTGAAAGAATTAAAAAGAACACAAATCTATGACATAGTAATCTACCACCTTCTTTAACAATGCATTGAATAACCAGATCTAGCAGCAGATGTAATAACCACCATAATTTCTAAGCTGAGTGTAAATATTTCCATAAACCGATAGCAATTGATAGGTTATGAAAGAATCTTGATATCTATTAGTGACAGAAGCTCAAGTATTGCTACTGGGGCTTGTAGTAGAGAAATACTAATTCACTTAAGAGTTTAGTGAAAATGTATCCTCTCTTTCCCATACAAGTTCTCAGAATGCCCCAAATCTATCCATGTGTCCCAAGTTTAGAGTAGAAGCAGTTGGCTAAAATATGAGTGTGAATTAAAAAGTGCAATTTGAAAGTAGACATTGGGGCAATGGGATAAAGCCTTCCTTCAAACAGAGTAGGTTTGACAGTACATGGATCTTCCTTATGCTTGGGTCTGCAAAAGAGAAGTTTCTGGAATACATTTCAAGAATTTTTTTTTTTTTTTTACAAATGAGGCAACCAAGACACAGCAGTTGAGTGACCTGCCTAAGAGCCCTAAGGGATAAGCAGAAGTAAATTCAAACTCTCAGGGCCCTTGATTCTGTTCCTAGGTGGTTTCCACCTCACTGTGTTCACTTTTTCCATTTCCCATCAGCTGTTGAGGTGAACACAGCATCTCTTTGTTGAGTTCTGCTCCTCCAACCCCAGCTGTGCTGTGACTGTGCTCCTAACCACCATTCCTCAGCTGTGCTCCTAGCCACCATGGTGGCTGTGTGACTCACTGATGCACATAGCTGTGAGGAAACAAATTTTGCTTGGGAGAGTTTGTCTAGGTGGTAGGAGGGAGTCAGGCTCATAAAAATGGTGGCATCTCCTTTAGGCTGAAGAGGAAGGCTGGTTCATCATTCAGCTGGGACCAGAAAAAGCTGGCATTTATTGTGTATGAAGCAGTGGGATCCAGAAGCCCTCTTGGCTTTCCTTTAGCATGCTAGGTAAACTGGGCCATGTGAAGCCATTGGCAGAGGAACTGCCCACATAATGTCCCTGGGAGTTGAGGGGGAGGGAACTCCTCCACTGCTCTAGTCTTCTGGAGTCACACAGTTGAAACAACGCAAGTCTGAGACTCAGGATCTGGCTGTATGGACTCACTCTGAGACCTTCAGCAAGTTCCTTCACTCCTTTGAGTGGATGTCCCTTGTCATGTCTGACATGTGCTCCATTCCTGTCCTAAATCTAGGCTGTTTCTTTTCTTTAAAAGTTGATTCTAGAGAAAGGAGAAGGGAGGGAGAGAGGAAGAGAATCATTGATGTGAGACAAATATCAATTGGTTGTCTCTTGCATGTACCCCAACTGGGGATCAAACCCACAACCCAGTCATGTGCTCTGACTAAGAATCAAACCCACGATCTTTTGCTTTGTGGGACAATCCCAAACCAACTGAGCCACACAAGCCAAGACTAGGCTGTCTGTTTCTAAAATTTTACCTGCTTCAGAAAGCCATCCCTGTTTAACGTAACCTAGAGGGGCTTGTCAGACTTCAAAACGTACTTTATTCTTAGCTTTTTTTCAGAAATCACCTGGCATTGTTATTGGCCCCTCAGCCACATCTGGACCAGAGGCTCCCTGAAGGAGGGAGCAGTATATTATTCTTTTTCATTGCCTTTTTCCTCTGGTCACAGTTACCCACTGGATGGGTTATGGTGGTTGGTACTTGTTGGCTTGATCCCTACAGATGCAGGACCTGGAGCTGCAGACAGATCTCTCTGAAGGTGCCAGGAGAAGCCAGAGGAGGAGGCAAAAGAGGAAGACTCAGGGCACCCCAGTCATGAGAGAACACACTCATACTAGTGACATTTAGAGCACAGAGATTTCTGTTAGGGGAAAAAAGAGCTGCCTCAAAGCAGGGGATGTCATATTCCACAACAAATGCTGGAGGTAGCATGGAAGAGAGGAGATAAGCTGGCTCAGCTGTGAGACTTTAGGAAGATAATCAGCCTCTCCATTTGAGCCTTTGAGCCTCAACTTCCCATGTGTGGGAGGAATAATGTCCTTTTCATATGGTACTTAGAAGAGAGATACTTTATGTTAAGAGCCAGCATATAATTGATGCTCCATATATAGCCTATGCTTTAAACCTTATAAAATTTCAAGCCCAGGAGATCTTCTGGATAAGAGATTCTCATTACATTAAATGACATGATTATAACCCTTATGGATGAACTATCCAGTTCTTAAGAGTGTAAAGGAGCAAGGGAGGATTCCTTTTGCCTCGTAGTCACTATAAAGACTAGGTTTTCTTACCCTTTGCTACCATCAGGTGGCCATAAGCTTACAATGCAGTCCGGTTGGTTTGTCTTGTTTCTATTAGTTGCAAATAAGGATAAAATATAGATCTGGGGTGTGTGAAGAGCCTGGGAAGTGAGGAGATCCTGGAAGGTAGAAGAAAATAGGTGGAGAGTGACTGAGAGCCCCTGGGAAGCATGGAATTGCCAAGCCTGGAGTCTTAGTTATTAAATAAAGGGATGTCTTATCCAGGAGGCACCTTGGAGATTGCCTCTACCACATCTACATCACCATCTCCAATTAGTAGTGTCCATCAGGGTTTTGTGAGATCCAGCCCCACCAATGTCTTCAGCTTCATGTTGCTCCATTCTCATGTTCACAACCTGTGTTCCAGAACCACTATCTTTCTATCCCATTCATACTACAAACTCCTTCCATTACAAGCCTTTGCTTATTACTAATCTCTATCTAGAATGCCTGCTCTTCTGTCCCCACTCTTCACCCGTTTAACTTCAACTGGTTCCTCAACTCTCAGCCCAAGCATGACTTCCTCAGGTAAGCCCTTTTCGGGTCCATTTGCTATACATCATCATGCAGCCAAAATTTTTTCAGAGCACTTTTCTGTATTCATCTATGTGATGTTCAATTGGCATGTGTCTCTCATTATGCTATATTATAGGCTCTAGGAGAGAGGAGATGCGCCCCTTTTCTGTTGCATTTCCAGCACCCAGGACAGAGCCTATCATATATCAAGAGCACAGTAAACATGTTGGATGAATAGAGACATTTGCAAGATAGGAAAGATCTGGAATGTGTTAGAAGTTCTGAGGATCTTTCAGCCAACTCTGAGGCATGTACAGGTCTTCTGTGGATCTCAGCAAAGATGCTTTGAAACCATACTCACTCATGCCAATACACCACTGTTCCCCACTTCACCCCCCCCCATTCCCTACTTTTCAAACAGGCATACTGGACTGAGAAGGGGTGTGATGGCCAGCTCAAGGGAAATGCTAGCTGGCCAGCTTTAGATAAAGGGGCACACACTGCCAGAGGAGAGGGATATGATGTCCTTGCCTATGAGGCTTTCAGTCCCATTGACAGCTACCTGTGATCTGTTTCTGTGGAAGCCGATCAAGCATAAACACTAACACCATCACAATCAGGCACTTGAAGCAGGCACGAATGAAGGGAAGATGGGCTCCCTTTGAGTTTGGTAGCAACACTATTCTCTCCTCAGCACCAAGTAACCAAGGTGGAAATTTCTGTGGGTTAAAGTGGAAGTGAATAAAAGACCCATGGTTTAAAATGTAAAGTACACAGCCCAGATACTGGGGTGGGGGAGAGAGTTTATTCTTAGAGAAGGGCTCTTGGCTTGAGACTCCAGAGTCAAGTGCATGTGAGAGGAAGACAAAGAAACACCTGACAGGATGTTTCTAGGAGGAAAAGTTAATAATAGGGTTGGACATAGACATTTTTATCCTAGAAAAATACTAACTCCTTCCAGACAAATGTCAAATGCTCCTTAGGGTAAAGCAAGCCTAGTTGGATAAGAGTACGGATTTTCAAACCTTTGTCTCTTTAATTTGGATTTCATTTAAAAAAGGGAGTTAATTTGTTACAAACTCAGTAAAGATAAAAATAATCATTTTAGAAAATATTTTTAAAATTTACCAACCCATAAAGTTGGTGCTTTAAACCATTTTTTGAGAGGTAATACACTTTATTTCCAGAATTAGGTGAACAGAAGGGATTTTTTTTTAATGCTAAAATTCAGGGTACATGAGCTGTTCCATTTCAAAATTCCCCTGGAACTGAGCTTTTTGTATAGCTTTTTAATAGTTTGAGGTGTCATGAGCTCCCAATAATTTCAATATCCCAGAGTCAACACATGTCCAATTTAAAAAGAAAAATTTGAGCATTGTAATCAATTTTTTGTTCTCCATGTGTTTGTTTCTTCCATCTATTAACTCAGAAATCAAGAGTCATTTCTAATTTATTCTAGAAGATGAACGGAGAAAAGTCATTCAAACTTAAGGATCCTGGACAAGTCAAAGAACAGCAGGATGAGTGTGAATTTTAATGGAGGAAGTGGTTGAGAGGGAAAATGAGGCCTGGGGGAATTGGATAACTAAAGCAGCTCTTCCTTCCTGGTCTCTAGGCTCTAAGATGGTGCCAAGAAGGTCCTGCCTCTTGGGTCTCCAGATCCTCACCTCAACATTGTCTCCACCAAGAACTGTACACCTTCATGCCAGCAGTATTGGCTCTTTTCTAGGGTCTGGCTCTCTGTTCTTGTTGCCCTTGTCTATGGTTACTTTACAGAGCAGGATGAGTACAGTGAATGTAGAGTCATCAGGAGTGGGGGGAAGAAAAAAGAACTTTTGCTAGGTAAGCAGAATCAGATGGCTATGGTGAGTGTACCCTTGTCCCATAAAAAGCTGGAACTTGTGGGGAAGACATAGCTTTCACAAAAAGAACTGAGATTATGTGGTTTAAGAAGATAGCCCACATAACCAAGAAAACACCATGAGAATTGGATTTGCTCTTTGTTATATCACAGGAGTGGGTATGGAGATGTGGCCACACACCTGTTGCTTACATTGGGGCCACTTTCCTTTGGATGTAAGTGAGCAGACCAAAGAAATCTTCTCAGCAAGGATGAACTGCTTCCAATGCAAACACAGTCCTGAGATAATAGTTCAATTGGCAAAACTGCTGGGAGGTGGGTGGGGCTTCTGAGGTTTTGTGATGAAATTTGAGGCTGAGACTAGGTCTGCACTAAAGGTTCTGGTCCAGAAACTACTATCTTATGAAGTTCCTACTATCCTATCCCTTCAATACTTTGTTTTTTGTTCTTTTTTTACTTTTCATTTTGAAATAATTTTAATCTTTTTTATTTGGTCAGGGCTAATTTTTTTTCTCATTCCATTATGCTAGGCTTTACGTACACAAGGAAATTCAGCTTGTATTCCAAAATTCAAATACTTTTAGATATACAGGAAGTTGCAAAGATAATACAGAGGTCCCATGTACCTTTCACCCAGTAGATGAACACTGAAATATATGTGTGCATATAGTTCTATGGTATTTTACTGTACATGTAGCCTCTTATAACCAACTCTGAATTCAAGATACACAATGATTCCATCAACGTGATCTACTGGTGTCCACATTGTACCAGTTGGGACAAGTGTAGAAAACTTATCTCCCTTAAAGTCCCATTACTCTCCATTTGTCACATAATTTTATTAAATATTTCCTTTATATACATTAAAATTTACATTCAGACAATGTTATTGTTTTTGTTCCAACTGTCAACTTAGAAAACACAAGAGGAAAAGGAAAGACTATTTTATTTACCCAGTTAACTGTTGTTCATCTTGGGTCATTTATATTGTTCTGTCTTCAAGTTCACTGAATTTTTTTCTTGTCACTTTGATCCTGCTGTTGAGCCCATTTATTGAGCTTCTAAAAATTTTTGGTAATTATATTTTTCAGTTCTAAAATGTCCACTTGGTTCTTTATATCTTCAATTTCTTCACTAACATTTTCTACTTATGTACTTGTTTCAAGTATATTCATAATTGTTAATGGAAATGTTTTAATGATCCTTTAAAATAATTGTAAAATAATCCAAATATCTGCATCATCTTTGTGTTGGTATCTGCTAATTGTCTTTTTTTATTTGAGATTTTCCTGGTTCTTGGTATGTGTGATTTTGATTGAGTGCTGAACAATTTGGGTTTTATGAGGCTGTAGATCTTATTTAAATCTTCTGTTTTAGCAGGATTCTTCTGACATCATGCCAGTTGTAGTGGGGGAAGTGCAGAGGAGTGGATGGGGTTATCTCACAAATGCCAGGCAGAGGTGAGGGTCCAAATTTCCCACTCAGTGTCCTTTGTCAACCCATGATGAGGTTTTCAGACTCTCCAAGTGGCCTCCTCTGACACTCTGGCAGGGAAGGGGAGGGGAGTGCCTTTTATACCTCTTGATGGGGAGCTCATTACTTCTAGGCAGAAATGAAAGTCCTAATTTCCCTCTGTCTTCTCTAATACTACCAGGGTGAGGGGCACCTTGTTACAGCTAGACAAGGGGGGAAGCCTAGGTTCTCCACTGATCTTTACTTATAGGGGTAGGAGTGGGGCCATGACTTTTTTCCATGGTATTTGGCTAAGTAGGTCAGTTGTTGTCCAAAAATTTTCTGTCTTGCTGAATTGACTTTTTCTTTATCCTTGGAATACATAAAGTGAGCAGGCTTTCCTTGGGACTTCATTTTGTCTATGCCCATTGGTATTTCTAGATTGCTTCTCTAGCACCCAGTCATAGTTATATGAAGCAAAAAGAAAACCCAGGGAATTCACTGTCATGTCAATCCTTGGGTTTCAAGGTTCCTAGTCTGTCTTCTTCTTCCCACCTTCCAGCGTCTTCTTATGTTGGTTTTAGATAAAATGACCAGGATTTTTATTTGTGCTTAGCAGGAAGAGTGAGAACTGAATTTATTCCAAGTGTGTCTAGTTCATTCTTGTCTGGACTTTCTATGAGCTATACCAAGATTCAGGCAGGTGATAGCAGAATGGGACCCACAGGATTTGGAGTGCAAGGACTTAGATTGGAGTACCAGACTCAAACTTTCCAGCACTCATGATTGGTTAGGTCACTTAATCTTTCTGAGCTTCCATTTACTCAGAAAAAATTGGAATTACAGTGATAATACCAAATTTAGTTTTTTATGGGACTAAAAATAGCTGATAAACATACAAACGTTGTTACTTTGAATAAGAGCTAGGATGAAAGGGAAGTAAAGTTAAGAGGGAGTGTCTGGAGAATATAAAACAGTTCATTTTGTTCTTCCAAGTTGCCTATAAACTTACAAAGATTTGTAAATGAATTACCCAACACACTCCCATCCTGCCCAAGATATTGATATCAAGGTAACAAGGGAATGTTACCTTATATAGCAAAAGATGTAATTAAATTAAGGGTCTGAAGAGGAGGAGCTTATCCTAGATTATTTGAGTGGGTCTTAAATATAATCACTTGTATCCTTGTAAGTGAGAGGAAGAGGGACACACAGACAAGATAAAGATGTGAAGACAGAGAAGAGAGAGATGTGGCCACAAGCCAAGTAACAAACATGGCCACAAAAAGCTGGAAAAGACAAGGAATGAATTCTCCCTTAGAGCCTCTGGAAGGAGCATGGTGTTGATTGACAACAGCCTGATTTTGGATTCTGGCCTCCAAAACTGTGAGAGAATAAATTTCTGTTTTAAAACTACAAGTTTGTGATAATTTGTTACAGCAGCCCCAGAAAACTAATATAGTGACCTTACAGAGCATCCAGTCCAGCTCCTTTATCTAACAGATGAGGAAATTAAGGCATAAAAATGGAAAATGACCAAGGTCACAGTAATTGGCATGAGAAGTAAAAGACTAGAATTTTGGTCTCTTCACTCCTATTCCACTAAAACATGTGATATGTATTTTTAAAAAATATTTTATTGATATAATTTACACACCATGTAATTCACACATTTAAAGTGTACAGTTCTAGTCCAGGCTGGTGTGGCTCAGTGGATTGAGCACCAGACTGAGAAGCAAAGGGTCACTGGTTTGATTCCCAATCAGGGCACATGCCTGGGTTGTGGGCCAGGTCTCCAGTGAGGGGCACATGAGAGGCAACCACACACTGATGTTTCTCTCCCTCTCTTTCTCTTCCCCTCTCTCCAAAAATAAATAAATAAAATCTAAAAAATAAAAAATAAAGTGTACAGTTCTAGTTCCATTTTTTTTAAATATACTCACAGGTTGTTCAAATCATCACGACCTAATTTGAGAATATTTTCATCTTACCTCAAAAGAAACTTCATACTGATTAGCATTCTTATCTGTGTGTTTTATGACTCATTATTTCAGGCATATTGACTTCATCTCCCCAACCAGACTGGACTTCTCAATCCCTTATGTTTTGTACTCTTCTCTCATTCTCTATTCTCATCTTCCCTTAGGGCTGGGGTTCATTGATTCCCCCTCACTCATGTTAGGGTACTGAGAAGTCTCTGGTAGAGCTCTGGACTGAATAGTTTCCTTTTGCTCCCTCACATTCATACACACCTAATTATCTTCCCATTCAAGTTGGCTTCTTCTCTATTGCCTATCTCCAAAATAAGAAGCTTGAGAGTCATGCTAGATTGCTTTTTGATTTCTGTAATATATATTGCAGAATATATATATTGATTTCTGCAATATATATTGCAGGGGATTTCAATATACTGTCAATTCCACTTCTGAAATAACCCTCACAGCCATCCCCTCTTCCTTATCCCCATAGCTTCTACCTTATTTCAAACTTTAATTTCTTGGTCCTTAGCAGTTCTTGTCTGGATCTCTGCAATAGTTTATCAGTTGGTCTCCTTAACTCTAGTAGTTTATTTCCTTACAACTTGTCCTACTCAGTATTAACAGAATAATATACATAAATAAGTCAGACCACTTCACTCAAAAAATCCATCATTTTGGTCCCTGTTACTTTAAGATAAAGTCCAAATGCCACCAGATGGTATACTGTATAAACTCTTCATTCATGTTGTCCTTCCACAACTACCTGCCTATTCTCTTCTCTTATGATGCTTTCTTATGCATTTTATACTCCTTTACAAAAGACAGCTTACGTTGTCCTCAAGTAACTGGTAGCAAAGTGGTGCAGGGCAGAAGCTCTGGACTCAAACTTCCTAATTTGAGTCTTGGCTTCATCATTTAGTATGTGAACTGTGATTTTGTTCAATATATTTATTTAACTTCTCCATGCCTCAGTGTCTTCATCTAAAGATAAAATGGGGTTTATCACAGTACATATTTCAAAGGGTTGTTGTGAGAAGCAAATGTGGTAGTATTTGTCAAGTTCTTAGAATGGTTTTTAGCATACACTCAGAACTCACCAAGGGTTTGCCTCTATTATCTCCTAGCCTCTGTACCTAGTATTCACTCTACCTGCAATCCTTTATCTCTCCCCTACCCCTTTCTCTGCTTGGTCAACTTCTACATTCAATCTAAGCCAGTTTTATTTTCCTTAGCACCCTGACCTCCACAATCTCCAGGGTATAAGTGGATAATTCGATCACAGTACTTAATGTTTCCTCCCCCTCTCTGGGATGTAACTTGAAAGAAGGAATTATGTCTTTAGCATAGAAACTTACATATAAATATTGCCCAATATATATATATTCGATGGATGAACAGGTGAATGTGATATTCTGGCTAAATTCATGTTTTACTTAATATAGGAACTTGGTTCTTCAGACAAAAATGCTACTCCATTTTAAAGGAGAAAAAAGACAATGTAGGGCAGGGGATATGGGAGAATCTTCTTTCTGGAACTGCTTCCTGGAAACAATACCCTCTTTCATCTCAGGACTCTGAAGCCCAAGGTAGACTTTTCCTAAAGCCTATAGTACAACTCTTCCTTTCTGCTTCATAGTGGGGTGTGAAGTAGAAGGAAAAGGAGGAAGGAATTGCTCTAGCTCCTAGAAAATCTACCTATGCTTACTTTGGGGAAGCTGTTCATCTTCCATCTTGTCTTCACAAACCTGAAGGGCCCTAGCCAGACATACATTAAAGCTCCCAAAGCCTTTCTAGTTCTGTTAATAGCAGTGTGTTGAACACATGTAGAGCTTCTTGTGAAGTAGTGGAAGCCTTAATTTCCTTTAAATTTCAGTCAAATAGTAAAAAGGGAGCTCCTTCTGGACAGAGTCAAACTTTTAATCAATAGGGAAAGGGATCTGGGCTTGTGAAGACTGGAGCAAAAGATTTAGGGTAATACCCCATCTTTGGTTATCTCACAATTTCCTCTTTTGCACATTTTGCAAATGCTTACAGGGTAGGTTGTTCAAATAAAACTAATTTATTAGTTTTAAAAGTACAGATTCTAATACAGCATGTTAAGCATTTCAAAGGTGTTCTGCTGGCATCATCTGATATGTAAAGCTCAATAGTTCTCAGGGTATTGGAGGAAGCAGCAACAGTGGCAATTTCAGCAGGACCCTAGTATTTTTCAAATCACACAGACTTTTCCCCAAAACCACAGAATGATTTGTTCATGTATTTAGCCAACAAATACTAAGTGCTTTCTGTGCTTGAGGTACTATATGTACAGAGATGAACAAAGTTGACACTATTTCAGTCCTTGTGGGGCTTCATCTCATAGGGGAAGACAGACTATCAAGGGGCATTTAGAACAGTAGTTCCCAACCTTTTTGGCACCAGGGACCATTTTCATGAAAGACAATTTTTTCCATGGGCTGGGGGTTGTGGGGAGGGATGGTTTCAGGATGAATCAAGTGCATTATATTCAACCTTACCTCCTGCCATACGGCCTGGCTCCTAACAGGCCATGGACAGGTACCAGTCTGTGGCCTGGGGGTTGGAGACCCTTGATTTAGAACATAATATGGTAAGTGCTACGATGAGGCGGGCAACAGAGCTTTAGAAGTGATAGATAAGTCTCCTGCCTTAGGCTTGGTGGGATTAGGATTTCTTCTTGGTAGTAATGGTATCTACATTGATATCTAAAATATGAGGAAGAACTACACACAGAAAAAGAGAAAAAAAAGGTGTCAAGGTGTGTGACAAAGTATTCTGGGCAAAGAAGACAACATTTGTTTTGCAGGATGTTAGGTGGAACTCTTTTGGTACCCTGGAATTACCAATTAGGACACCAAACTGAGAGGTACCATCAAGAGGTGGCAAGTCAATTCTGCTACCCCAAACCATACCCCATTTTCTGCCTCCATGAAAAATAGAAGATAGTATGGAGGTAAAAACAGAAAGGGGATTGATGTGTCTGTCACCAGTCAAGGGATCAAGTGCTGTGCATTTTGTCCTCACCTCCAAGTGAGGGGTCTCCAAGAGAATCACTCATAAAAATTGGTGATTTGGCACGGAGAGACTGACATCTCAGTTCTTGCTTGTGTATCTGCTGATAAACCTACTGATCTGTTCATTGGAGTATGGAGAGAGGGTTGACAAGGAAATGGATGTCACTCCGACAACCTGATTTAGCAAGGATATGTGAACTTCCTGTAAGTCAAATAAACTGTGGAAATCAACAGTGTTTGAGCCATTTTGCTAATTCTCCCCCCAAGCAAACTGGCAGTCAGGGAAGCCTAGTTAAATTGTCACGAAAAAGACAGGAGGGCCTGAGGAAGCAAGTAAGCTGGAGCAGATTTCCCATCAGAGAATTATGCAATGGGGAGAGCTCCAAGGACACTAACCCATGTGCCCACAAGAACTAACACTTGGGCACCTTCCAACTGAAAGTTATCCATGATCAGTTAGTCTTAATCTAAGGTGCAGACAATGAACAGGTGACTGTAATGACATGCCCAGTTAGTAAAAGGAGTTTTTGCTCATCTCCCCCCACCCAACCCAATTGTTCCTCTAGGTCCCAACACAAGAGGTACTTTAAATTAGGGAAAGGGAGTGTTATTTCTATGAAAAGAGAGAATGCACCAGTTCCCCAAACAAAGTTCTACTGCTGAAGCCTGGCTGGTGCAGAGAGGAAGACAGGACTTTAAAACTTGATGTTAGACTGAAGTTTAAAGTGGACTATACTAGTGTGGATCCTGAGAAAGAAGATAGTTACCAAGATGGACTCCTGGTGGCTTAACTGGGCTCAAACAAAACAGACTCTAGCAGCCATTCCTACACAGGGACCTCTCATGCAAAAATGCACTTCTGGGAAAAACCTGCACAAAACTACCTGCCTCTGCACTGAACTGCCTATCTATACCATGTTTCTGCCATCTTAACCAGCCCTTATTAAGGAATTCCTGAAATCCTATTTTAACCAATTGGACTGACAATTTCCCCATTTAGCTGGAGTTGGGCATCTATATCCCCATCAGCTTCTTCGATGCCCAATCAGAGCAGATCCATTTGACAAATTAAAACAGTGCCTTTTGGACCAATTAAACTGCAAGGATTTGGAGTCCTTATTTGTATGAGGATGGACCAATCAGGGACCAATTTGGTCAGGGACTTCTGTCTATACAAGTCAGCCCTATTCTGGCTCTGAAAGTGTACTTTCCCTTTCCACTGTAGACAGAAGACTGCATTTCCCTGACTAGAATTGAAACACCAAAGATATCTTGCTAAAACAGATGGAGCAGACAAACACAAGGCATGGTAGGCTATACTGGCACAAAGAAGAGCAGAGCAGACTGGTGAGGAGCAGAGCAGAGCTATCCAGTCAGAGAAGTGTCCTGGCCCCACGGCCTCCTAACAGAGTGCTATTTTCACAGCTGTCCTCTATCACAACTGAGCTATTCCACAACCCTGCTATTTTCACAGCCATGTTGTATCACAATTGAGCTGTTTGCACTGAATAGTTTCCTTCTTAATCACACCCCAAATTGGGGATTCCTGTTGGTACTGAACTGACTCCAATGACCTTTAGTTGACACTAGTTTGGACTTTTATTAACTAGGAGAACAGAAAGCTACAGAATGTGTCAGTTGGGAAGGGAGAACTGATAGGGTATGGTGGGAGATATTGGTTCAAACCATGTCAAAATTTTGTTGAGAAGAGTACAGAATATTCATCAAGTTGTTTCTATTTGTTAAAAGCCCTCGAAGTGAGAGGCAACCTGGTGTGGTATTTGAAGATGATTGTAACACAGTGAGGGAACGTTGGAGGAGTGGGAAGAGGCCAGGTAATGGAAGCCTTGTTAAGGTGTACTTTATTCTGGGGGCAAAGAAAAGCTATATGTTTTAATAATCAAATTTGCATTTTAGAATAAACTAACAGTGTGGAGGGTGGGGTGAAGACAGGGAAACCAGTTAAGCAAGAGATGATTTGTGAATCATCAGTAGGGATGGAGAAAAGTAGTCAGATATAAAGGTATTTAGGAAGAGAATGATCAGGAATTGCTGATAGAGGAAAAAGCCAACAAAACTTCTCTTTTCAGCCAACCCCAGGAATACTGTCCTGTTTCCATTTCCCGGCCCTCAGTTCATTAGTTGCTGGACCAATGCCCAGGTGAGCCATTTGGTTCTCTGGGCTTTGTGCTTAGGGTGGCTGCTGCCCTCTGTGGGTACCAGCAATACCGTTATCACACAACCCTCCTAGTAGCTTGAGGCAGGCTGCACCTCAAGTGTCCTTCCAGTTTCACAGTGTCATCCCAAGTCCTGATGTTTAAGTGATTTGCCCAATCCCCCATAACTGATTTGTTAAAAGGTTTGTATCCAAAATACATTGCCTAGTAATGTAAAGATAGTAATGTAAACAACTAGAGCGCGGTGATCAGCTGTCTGGGCCTTTCTCAAGTCGAGCACGTGTTCCATGGCAGAGGCTTACTCACAGAATGTAGCAAAATGTTCGTGTGCCAACCGTAGGAAATGCACCCCAAGAGATAGGGAGTGAATTTATAGGGAAAGACCAAAGGCCATCCGGATACTAGAGGAAGTGCGCATGCGCAGATCCGGCCACGGAAAATGAAGGGAAGGACCTGATAGGGATGGGTTGGCTCTACATCCGCCTGACCAATCCACGTTTCCTTAGTGGAACCCAGGCCAAGGACCGATGCCTTACCGTCTAGCTGTGAGCACCGCACCTTTGGAGTCGCCAGTATCAAACTGAACGAGTTAGGCACCGGAAACGCCCACAACTTCCGTCGCCTGTCCAGGGCAGAAGAAATTGAAGCTCATTGGCTAGTGGAGATTGGAAAAGGCTGGGTTTCTCCGCCAGCGCGTGGGGCACTGTGGGTGTTGTGGTTTGGAGGTTGCAGTCCAGACTTTTTCAAGACAAAGTTTTCAGGCTAGTAGGTCGCAGAGAGGTTGCCTTCACAGGAGAATCGATTGTGCAGCAGCTGCGTGGGTATGGTTTTTTCTGCTATTTCTGTTTCTGTGAGACCTCGCTCTTTATGTCTCTCTTCCAAGGACCTTGTTTGGTCCCATAACGTCGTAGGCTTCCCCAGGTATGAAATCACTTGTCGTCTACAGACTCCTTTATTCTTCACACCCATCGTCCGAATCCTCCTCCATTTTTTAGCTCGTGTGTACCTTTTCTTGGCTTTGGCGCTGTTCTCGACAGAGCCCCTCTAGCATCTTGCCCCGGCCCATGAATCATGCCAAGGGTCCCAGGAAAAGGATCCCACAGCAAATGTCTGAAGGCAAAAGCAGATATCAGTGTCCCACTTCAGCAGCCTTGCAGCTCACTTCTTTTCTCCCTCCCCCATTCTGATCGTTGTCTCTTTTCTGGTTCCACATCTATGTAGCCTCTTTGATGAACAGCCCTTGGTTAGAAATGGTCACCTTCGGTCCTGTTACTTTGTCTCTGACCTCCATAGTTTGGTAATACTACAGAGGGGCCAAACTTGGCTCGATTTAAAGGACAGTGAGGGAGTAATGAAAGAAACTAGAGAAAAAAAAGAAAAAAAAAAAACCCCGCTAAACTAGGTTTCATAGAAGTCAGGGGGAGAGATGGTGAAAGAGAAAAACTTTTCGGACCTTCACAAAATGTTTGGTACTGACTGTGACCAGGGCTTTCTGAACTCTTTGCTGGGGATAGAGTGGCCTCAAACTCCACAGATGCTGGAGGTCCAGTCAGAGAAGACAGACATACAGGTAAGCAACAGAGCAGGATGGCATCGGACTCTCTTCTGTGGACTTCCCTTGTGTTCCTCTGCTTATTCTCAGCTCATTCCAAAGTATTTTGCCTCTTTACATCTCTCTGTGCTCCATACTCTTTTTTTTTTTTTTTTTTAAGAGAGAGGGAGAGAGAGAAACACCGAATTGTTGTTCTACTTATTTATGCAATCATTGGTTGATTCTTGTATATGCCCTGACCAGAGATCAAACCCACAACCAGCCAGGACTGTTCCATGCTCTTCTTCCCACTCTCAAGTTCCCTTCCTTCCTTCTCCTGACCCAAGCTGGTTCTTCTTGTATATTACTGTTTTGTCACTCTGACAACTATGTTGATAGGGGATTTAGCAACAGGGAATCCTCCATGCCTTCCCTGCATCTTTATATGAGAAATGTCTATTAACTGTCTCATTTTAGGGCTCTGCATTCTCTCAGCAGTTTTGTACATTACTTATTCTAGAATCACTTGCAGATCTTTCATTCTCAGTGTTCTAGAATTATGGAATACGATGCAACCCAAATTGACTTAATTCTTCTGTTGCATATTTAGTACTGTGAGAAATCTGAGTTTCAAGAAGTTAGTCTCATGGAGACAGTAATTAGGAAGGATCCTTTAATATGTGGTGAGAAGTAGAGTCCTGTACAACTGGGGAAGATATGTCTTAGCATTAAAAGAGAAAACAAAAAAGAAACAAACCAAAAATATGCCTTAGTGAGTTAACTAAGCTAGAGCAGGGGATATTTTTGAACTGTTAATTGAGAAATCTTTTTTTGTCCAACCTATTCTAAATGATATTATTGGAGCCAATGCAGTATGTGTGTGTGTGCGTGTGTGAATTTCTGAACAATAAATAATCTAATAACCGTGCTTAGTTTAAGAATGCTTTATAATACCCATGATAAGTAGATTTATCTTTAAGGTTCTTCTTTTTTAAAAGATTTTATTTATTTATTTATTTATTTATTTATTTATTTATAGACAGAGGGGAAGGGAAGGAAAAAGAGAGGGAGAGAAACATCAATGTGTTGTTGCCTCTCATGCACTGACAACTGGGCACCCCCAACTGGGAACTTGGCCTGCAACTCAGGCATGTGCCCTGACTGGGAATCAAACCCATGACCCTTTGGTTCGAAGGCCAGAGATCAATCCACTGAGCCACACCAGCCTGAGCCAGGCCCTTTAAGGTTCTTTACGGCTAATACTAGCTTCACTGGCATTCCTTGATAATGGTATCACCAGGGAGAAGTGAAACTTCATATTTGATTATTCTTAAAATAATTCCTCTCCAAGCTCCTATATGATTTCATTGCCAACTACTTTGCTGATCTCACCTTCTACCCTCTCCTTTATGGTCACTCTGCTGTACCTACCCTAGTTATATTGCTTTTTCATGAACATGCCAAGTACACTCTCTAGAATACTCTTTCTTGTTCCCCTCCCCTCCCCTCCCCTCCCCTCCCTTCCCTTCCCTTCCTTTCTTCTTTCTCTTTTTTAGATTGTTAATCCTCGCCTGAGGAAATGTTTATGGATTTTAAAGAGAGAGGAAGGGAGAGAGAAAGAGCAGGAGAAACATCAATGTGAGAGAGAAACATTGATCGGTTGCCTCCTGTACATGGGAATCAAACCCACAACCAAGGCATGTGCCCTGACCTGGAATCGAACCTGACACCCCTTGGTGTTTGGGATGATATTTCAACCAACTGAGCCACTTGGCCAGGACAATACTTTTCTTTTTAAGGTAAAACTATTCAAGGCTTTACTCAAATAGTCATCTCATCAGAGAGACCTTCTTTGACCACCTTATCTAATATAGAGCTTTTCTTAGCCTATCCCTATGTCTTCCTTAATTTCCCTCTAGTATTATCACCACTTGAAAAAATATATTTGTTTACTTTCTTATTGTCTGTTTCCCAAACCAGAAAATAAGATGCTTGATAGTAGGGTCCTAATCTGTCTCCTTAGACCTTAGAACATGGTATGTAGAAAGCACTTATTTGTAGAACAAGGGATTTTTTTTCTTTTTAATCTTTATGGGTGCTTTATTCAGATGGCCAGAGATCTGAGAAGATGGAGGGTTCATACCCTAACAGACCATCTTGTCTTTTCTTTCCAGGCCAAGGTTTTTATAGCAAGTAATAAACAAGGTGTGGTGAGGGGTTTTGAAAATCAGGGTGGAGTTACTTTGATTAAAAAAAAACAACAACTCCAGCATTCTCACCCTGGGTGATGGTTTTAAGCTGTGCCCCAGGCAGTGGTCTTTTGCTGTGTCCTCTCGCCCTAGAGTACAATGGCTTAGATATCATTTTGAATCACTTGCAGTCCTCCTTGAGGAACAAAGGTGGAACTGCTTATGGTCTCCTGGAGTCAGGGTAGGTCATACATGAATGAAGAGATTTTTGAAAGAACATTTACAGAGCACCTATTATGTGTAACCCACTGTGTGTGTAGTATGGAGCATACAGAAGTGAATAAGATACATTCTTAACTTAGAATAATCTATAATCTAGAAGAGCTATAGAATGATCTATTTAAGAACATTTCATTAAATTGTAGTTAAACATAAGTTCATAAGTTTGAAGAGCTAGTGTCAACTCTTGTATTTTTGGGATGAGGAATTATTCGTCCTACTTGCATACTTCTGAGCTGACTCATGTGCTACTCTGTTAGGTCTGGGACCACCTTCCCTCCATGTCCTTGTGTGTGAGCCTGGCCAGGCAAGGAGCACATAAAATAGACAAGCCTTCCTGTGGATTCTCTCTGCCATTCTCTGTAGTGACACCAGTAGTCAAAACATACCACTAAAACTTACTTAAACATCATTTCTGCAGATTGGGGTGAATAGAATTCACATTCACATGTTTATTTACATATATGTTATATTTTTTTCTCTGTGAATTTGGTTATTTTTCTCTGTTCCCTGGATCTGTCAAAATTACTTTCCAGAGGCTCAACCAGCCAACTATTTTTAGCTGTAAAGTTAAAAAGCCAGTTTGGAAAATGAAGCCAGCCTTACATGGTCTTCATTGGGGGTTCTTTGTTCATAAGTTGGAAAATCATTCTATTTTGGGCTGAGAATCAATCCTACCCTCAGGATTCTCAATTCCAAGACTCTTTGTCAGAATCTCAGGCATTCTGTTACCTAGAAGTGGCTAATTCTGTGAGCTCTGCAAGGAGCTGCTGTTTGGCTGCTATTTGTTCATAGCAGAATGAATTCTTTTATGTTACTACCTTATGTCTGACCTATAACATGTCTCATCTAAACTATTGATTTTGGTTCTATCTGATCTCTTTGCCTCCAGTCTTTCCATCCAATGCATCCAGTTTACTGCCACCAAAGTGATTGTCACTATCCACAAATCTGACCACATCTCTTACTTAAAACTCTTCAGTTGGTAACTCCTCAGTGGCCATCACAACCATACTTCTCTCCCACTCTGACTCTTGTCTACCTTGACATCTTTATCTTCCATCATATCCTTTATCACTTGATGATCCAGAAATATGAAATTTGGCTATATTACTAATCTATTTATATTTATATTGCAACCTTTTATTTATGAATTTGGCTATATTACTATTTTATTGTTTTGTGTATTCTCTTTGCTTAGAATGCGCTTTCCCTTAGTCCTTGCCTTTCTGCAGTTGCTGGTCTTTCACCACACAGCTTGAAGAATGTGTCTTTCAAAAGCTTTAATAACTCTTCCCCCTGCCCAGCATAGTTGAGTTTCTCTCTGCTATACCCCATTTCTATCAAAAGAAAACACATACTGTACTTACTGATCTCTTTCTACCTACTTGATTGTTGGTCCTTTGAAAGTGATCATGCGGAAGGCTATATTTATGCTATTTAGGAGTATAGGCCTTGGAATCAGGCCCAAATTTGAATATGAGCTGTGCCTCTTGTTTGCCTATATGTCACTGGGACAGTCACAACTCAATGAGTCTGTTTCTTGTTCAGTAAAATGATCTAATTTTACTTATTTTGGTGTCCCCAGGTTCTGGCACCATGCTCAGTGCCCTCAACTTGGTTATCTTTTTGTTGGTTTTTGTACATTGTCTACCCCTCTGTTACCAAACCCAATCAGTACAGGTCCTACCACTTGCTGCCAACAGGCAAAAACTCTGGAGGCAGCATTTGGTGGAAAGGAAGATTTTATTTAATTAACAAAATATCTGACAAAAATAGCTGTTTAAATATTTTTTATTACAATTACTACATAGAATTAAGGCTGAAAATAACACAATAATAAAAATCTTTACAAAAACTAAGATGTTAAAACTACATAGTATGTATTACCTGAAAAGCAAGGCCTGAAAAGAAAGGAATCTTTTATTTAATAGTCATCTGCCTTTTCCTCTGGTTGCTGACAGGCCCCCAGAGACTGCAGCTGTTGACAGGTCCATGTGGGGCCTGTAGCCTGAGCCTCTTCCCTTCTCTTCCTACCATCTTCCAGACCCAGGGCCCAGGAACCCAGCCCCTGGCTGCGGGAAGCTGGAGAGATGTCCACCCAACTGCAGGTCTTCCCCTGGCGTGGCTGTCCCCTCAGCAGCCACCTGTGTATGCCACACAGGCCTCTCTGGCCTTGGTATTGAAGCCTGCCCAAATCTGCCTGCACACTCTCACTGCTCCTCTCCTCCTTGAGCTCCTTGCTGCACTCCTACCACCAGCCACCTCCTACTCCCAGCCACTGCCTAATCTCCCTCTCGCTCAGACACTCCCCTGAATCCTCTTCTGGAGCCTGCTTTTGGGGGACTTCCTGTGCATCCTGCCTCATCCCTCCTGTGACCCTTAGAATCCTTTGTGCACTTGTACACATCACTCTGGTTGCCAGGGTGATGCACACATTACTATTTCCTCTTTACAACACTCTGAACACTTATCTTACAAGGACAAATGGATGAAGGTCTCATTCTTCTGGCACTATTCCAGCTAGACAAAGGCATAGTCCTACCTATCCCTTGGTCCAGAGATCCTTAACAAAAGGGGGTTGTAGTAGGGAGAAGGAACTCGCTAGTTTCAGGTCAGTTGGTTTTCCCCTGGAAAACAGCATGCATGATGTCCAAAGGATGACATTGCTGGACAGGTTGGCAACCTTGTATTCTGGAGGCAACAAATTTGACAAGAAGGTTTGCAGGCACAATCAGAACTACAACTAAATAACCAAAGTAGGAACTGTATAATTCTCCCCTTTTCACACTTCCAGAACTTCTCTGTCCAAACTGTTAATGGTAGAAAATAAAATTGGTCTCAGAGTGAAGCTGATCAGCCACCCCATACTTCACCAACTCAACCATCTAGTCCAGTCAGACCATTGAGTCTTAGTAAATAACAATGCAGGTGGGTTTTTCAAGTGGTGACTATACTGTCTCTAAGTCTACAAAACTATCTTTTGAGAAGATGTTTAGCTGCAAGACTTTTGCTGTAATGACATCAAGTGACAATTTGACAAATACTTCATGTCTACAAATTGAATACCTCTGGTGATGTAATCAGATGCTGAGGACTTAACCCTTGGAAACCTCAATTTCTTTTCAAAATAGAAACGCAAAACAGCCAAAAGAAATAAAGGAAGAACTAGAACTAGTGTTAGAACTTGGTCTCACACCAACTGGTCTTACTAACCAGTCACACAAACGACCTTTCTCAGGTCCCAAATGGCACAATGCTCCAATGTTAGAGACATTCTGTTGCCTACCAGTATGTCTACAGGTCTCCTGGCAGAGATGTGACCTCTCGCCATCTGGTATCATTGCAGAGACATGCTCACTCACTCCAGCCAGTCTCTTACTGGTATCTGATGACCACTGGTACAGCAAATGACTCTTGTAGGTCTAAACAGCACAAAGCCCAATTGGCAGAGACATTATCTCACACCAACCAGTACCACAGAGAACCTCAAGAGGGTTCAAATGGCATGAAGCCCCATTCTCTTATCAAAGCTGGACTCTAACTGGCACCAGATGACCTTATCCAGATCCAGACAACACCAAGCCCCAAATGATGGAGACATGATCTCCCCTCAGCTGAACTCTAAACAGCACCAGACCTTTCCAAGGTCCATATACCAGAGGCATTCTCTTGCCCACTGGTCTCTAATAGCAGAGACAGTATTCTCAATGTACACAAAATAGCAAGTTCCTCCAAGATCAGAAAGTAAGCAAAACATAACCATAACCAAGAACTGAGATTTCTCTTCAAGTTTGAAACTTTCACTACTTTCTATACTAATTCAGTAATAAACATAACCATCTTTCAATATTTTTGTACTTTTTAACAATGGGAAAGAACATATCATAAATCAAAATTAAGCAGCCAACAGTCCCTAGATTCGTAAACACAAAAAGTAAAAGAACATTGTCATTTTGCATAGGGGGTTGCTGTCTTCTAAAAGGGAAATTTCAAATCTGCTTCTGGAGTGCAGGTCCAGCTGTCCTTTTCAGCATTGTCCACAGCAACAGTGTGTGAATACTCCTCAGGCTGTGTCTGTTTTATCTGTGTTGGATGGATCCAAGGCTTAATTCCCATGAGCTTTAGAGAAGAATGCGTTGTCCGTAGGATGTCATAAGGACCAGTCCATTGTTTAGCTAGCAGCTGTTCAGAACTTTGAGTCTTCCAAGTCTTTAGTAAGATGATCTCACAGCTGGAACAGGTGTAAGAGCTCATCAGATGCGTAGGCAGAACTCAATGAACAAACTTGTGCAGAATGGTTATTGTTTGCCCTAAATGTTGCACATATTGCTTAATTTTTGACATGCTCCAAATCTAAAGGGGGTGTTCCTAAAACAGAGATTTTGAAGTCTCCCATAAATTATTTCAAAAGGGCTTAAATTAAGTTCACTTTTTGGTGCCACCTTAATTTGGAGCAAAGCAATGGGGAGTGCCTGGTCCATTTCAAATGCATTTCCTGGCATATATTTGCCAGGGTCTTTTTATTAGGTGATTTATTTTTCTCAGTCTTTGCCATAGATTGAAGTCTCCATGATGCAAGTAGTTTCCATTGTCCAACCTTCTGGGAGATCTCCAAACTGAACAGTGGTCCAGCAATGGAACAATGCTTTGAATGTTATACAGAAGACCAAACCTAGGAATCACTTATATTTTTTCAATATTTTTTATTGTTCAAGTAGAGTTGTCTCTATTTTTCCCCAAAACTCCCACAGCCCTACCCATCCTTGCCGCCCATCTTCTATCCTACATGCTTTTGCTTTGTCCATGGGTCCCTTATATGTGTTCTTTGATGACCCTTTCCCTATTTCTCCCCATTATCCATCCCCCACTCCCCTCCGGTCATTGTCAGTTTGTTCATTATTTCAATGTCTCTGGCTATTTTTTGCTTGCTTCTTTGTTTTGTTGATTATGTTCCACTTAAAGGTGAAATCATATCATATTTGTCTTTTATCGTCTGGCTTAGTTCACTTAGCATCATGCCCTCCAGATCCATCCACATATTCGTGAACAGTAGGAGCTCCTTCTTTCTTTCTACTATGTAGTATTCCATTGTGTAAATGTACCATAGTTTTTTGTTTTTTTTTTTAATCTATTCATTTGCTGATGGGCACTTGGGTTGCTTCCACCACTTGGCTATTGTAAACTGGGCTGCTATTATCATAGATTCTTTTGAATTAGTGTTTCAGGATTCTTAGGGTATAATCCCAGCAGTGGAATCACTGAGTCAAAAGGCAGTTCCATTTTTAGTTTTCTGAGGAATGTCCATACTGTTTTCTACAGTAGTCACACCAGTCTGCATTCCCACCAACAGTGTCCTGAGGTTCCCTTTTCTCCACAATCTCATGAGCACTTGTTTGTTGATTTGGTTATGATTCCATTCTGACTGGTGTGAAGTGGTATCTCACTGTGGTTTTAATTTGTATCTCTCTGATGGCTAGTGAGGCTGAGCATCCTTTCGTATGTCTCTGGGCCTTCTGTATATCCTCCTTGGGGAAGTGTCTGTTCATGTACTTTATCCATTTTTTAATTGGGTTGTTTGTCTTCCTGAGTGATGTTGTGTGTATTCTTTATATATTTTAGAGATCAAACCCTTATCATTGGCAAATATATTTTCCCATGTGGTTGGTTCCCTTTTCATTTTGCTTATATTTTCTTTAGCCATGCAGAAGCTTATTTTGATGAAGTCCCATTTGTTTATTCTTTATGTCCCTTGCTCTAGGGGCATATCAGTGAAAATAATGCTGCATGGAATGTCTGAGATTTTCTTTCCTAAGATGTCCTATATGATTTTTATGGTATCATGACTTACATTCAAGCTTTTTATCCATCAAGAGTTTATTTTTTTTGTACAGTGTAAGTTGGTGGTCTACTTTCATTTTCTGCATGTACCTGTCCAGATATCCCAACACCATTTGTTGAAGATATTATTTTTACTCCATTTTATGGTTCTGCTCCCTTTGTTGATATTAATTGACCATAAAGACGTGGGTTTATTTCTGGGCTCTCTATTCTGTTCCATTGATCTATGTGTCTGTTCTTATGCCAGTACCAGACTGTTTTGATTACTGTGGCCTTGTAATATACTTTGATAGCAGGTACTGTGATCCCTCCTACTTTGCTGTTCTTTCTCAAAATTGCTGCAGCTACTTGGGCTTGTATATGGTTCCATATAAATTTTTGAAATGTTTGTTCTATATTTGTGAAATATGTCATTGGTATTTTAAAAGGGAGAGCATTGAATCTATGAATTGCTTTGAGTAGTATGGACATTTTGATGATGACAATTCTTCCAATCTATGAACATGGTATATGCTTCCATTTGTTTATGTCTTCCTTAATTTCTTTCATAAGTTTTGTATAGTTTTTGGAGTATAGGTACACATCATCTGATCCTCTACTGTTCATATAGGTCTGGACTGATGCCTCTCAGTCATTATAACAGTAGGCCTGTCAGGAGTGTGATGCCAAGTGTGTCTCTGTGTATTTGAGAGAAAGATAATAAATGTATGAGTAGGTTATTTCCCAAGCTCAGTCTTGCTCTATTTTATAGTTAAAGGTGCATCATGTGGGTCTCATTAGGGTCCTCAGTTAGGGTCAGGTGGTGTCAGTGGGAAAGAAAAACAGGTTGTACTAATATAAATAAGACTGTAGCCCTGGCTGGTGTAGCTCAGTGGATTGAGTGTGGGCCTGCGAACCCAAGGATCGCGGTTCAATTCCCAGTCAGGGCACATGCCTGGGTTGCAGGCCAGTTCCCAGAATGGGACACACAAGAGGCAACCATACATTGATATTTCTCTTCCTCTCCCTCTCTCCTACCCTTCTCCTCTAAAGATAAATAAATAAAAATCTTTAAAAAAAAAAAAGACTGTAAAAGATTAAACTTTCAAAATGGTTGTATTTGCTTTTTTGTACTTCCCATTTAACACCCACAAAAATGACCTAATTTGAGTATGGTTTATTAAATTGACATCTTAAACCTAAGGTGACTTTATTTCAATTCATTGTATGTAAACTTCAGCATAGTCATTTACATTTGTTTCAAACAAAACTATGAGAGGAAAAAATTACAGAAGTATAAGATGTCTTATTTGTCAGATGTTCTGGTGGATCTGCTTTTAGTACAATGGGTTAACAATATCTCATGTTAAAGTCTTATCTAAGTCTAGCTTTCAAAAAATTATTGGTATTTCCAAAGAACTTCCAGAATCTGCTTATTTTGTTTTCAATGCATGGAATATGTAATACAGCAAGTACTATGCTTCCATCAAGGAAAAAAAAAGAAAGAGAGAGAAAGAACCCTTGCTGGATGGTTCAGATAGTTGGATATCATCCTGTTCATATTGTTTATTCATTTGTTGCTTTCCGTTTTATAGTCTACATATAAGTGAAATCATAGTTCTTGTTCTTTTCTGTAAGATTTATTTTGTTTAGCATGATACTCTTAAGATTCATCCATTTTCTTCCAAAACTTAATAGTCCATCCTTTCTTACAGCTGAATATAATTCCATTTCATACATGTACCACATGTACTTTATCTAATCACCCACCAAAGGACACAGATGGTTTTTATGTCTTAACTACTGTGAATAATGCTTGTACCAATGAATATAGGGGTACATATACATTTATAAATAAGTGTTTTTAATTTTGGGAGGTAGATACCCAGAGGAGGAATTGCTAGGTCCTATGTGAGTTCTTTTCTTAATCTTTTGATGAAACTCCATACTATTTTCTGTAGTGGTTGTACCAATTAACAGTCCCACCAGCAGTGTATGAGGGTTCCTTTTTCTCTACATCCTCTCCAACACATGTTGTATGTTGTCTTGTTGATAATATCTGTTCTAACTGGTGTGAGGTTGTATCTCATTGTTGTTTTGATTTGAATTTCCCTCATAGTTAGTGAAGTTGAGCATGGTTTCAATATCTGTCAGCCATTTGCATGTATTCTTAAGAAAATTATCTGTTCACGTCCTCTGTTTATTTTATTTTAATTAATTAATTAATTAATTAAATTATTTTACTGTCGTTCAATTACAGTTGTCTGCATTTCCCTCCAACTCCAGCCAAACCCACTTCCCTCCCTTGCTTCCACCCTCCCCCTTAGTTTTGTCCATGTGTCCTTTATAGAAGTTCCTGAAAACCCTTCCCCTTATTATCCCCTCCTCCCTCCCCTCTGCTTACTGTCAGATTGTTCTTAATTTCAATGTCTCCAGTTATATTTTGTTTGTTTGTTTTTCTTTTGTTCATTATGTTTCAGTTAAAAGTGAGATCAAATGGTAGTTGTCCCTCACCACCTGGCTTATTTCGCTTAGCATAATACTCTTCGGTTCCGTCCATGCTGTCATAAAGGGTAGGAGCTCCTTCTTTCTCTCTGCTATGTAGAATTCTATTGTATAAATGTACCATGGTTTTTTGATCCACTCATTTAGTGATGGGCACTTAGGTTGCCTCCAGGACTTGGCTATTATAAATCATGCTGTTACGAACACTGGGGTGCATAGGTTATTTTGGATTGGTGTTTCAGGGTCCTTATGATATAATCCCAGCAGTGGAATTGCTAGGTCAAAAGGCAGTTCCATTTAGAGTTTTCTTAGGAAATTCCATACTGTTTTTCATAGTAGCTGTACCAGTCTGCATTCCCACCAAACAGTGCACTACAGTTCCCTTTTCTTCACAAACTCTCCAACACTTCTTTGTTGATTTGATTCTGATGGCCATTCTCTATGATGTGAAATGGTATCTCCTTGTGGTTTTAATCTGCATCTCTCTGATGGCTAGTGATGCTGAGCATTTATTCATATGTCTCTGGACACTCTGTATGTCCTCCTTGGAGAAGTGTCTGTTCAAGTCTTTTGCCCATTTTTTAATTGGGTTTTTTGTCTTCCTGGAGTGGAGTTGTGTGACTTCTTTATATATTTTGGAGATTAAACCCTTGTCTGAGGTATCATTGGCAAATATGTTTTCCCGTATGGTTGACTCTCTTTTCATTTTTCTGCTGTTTTCTTTAGGTGTGCAGAAGCTTTTTAATTTGATGAAGTCCCATTTATTTATTCTTTCCATTATGTCTCGTCCTTTATGGAACATATCAGTGAAGTGCTGCTGTGTAGAATGTCTGAGATTTTCCTGCCGATGGTTTCCTCTAGGATTTTTATGGTGTCACGACTTATATTTAAACCTTTTATCCACCTTGAATTTATATTTGTGTATGGTGTAAGTTGGTGATGGAGTTTCATTTTTTTGCATGCAGCTTTCCAGTTCTCCCAAAACCATTTGTTGAAGAGGCTATTTTTACTCCAATTTATGCTTCTTCCCCCTTCGTCAAATATTAATTGAACATAGAGTCTTGGATTTACTTCTGGGCTCTCTGTTCTGTTCCATTAGCCTATATGTCTGCTCTTATGCCAGTTGCAGGCTGTTTTGATTACAGTAGCCTTGTAATAGAGTTTGATATCAGATATTGCGATCCCTTTTATTTTATTCTTCTTTCTCAAAATTGCTGTAGCTATCTGGGGTCATTTATGGTTCCATATAAATTTCTGAAATATTTGTTCTATATCTGTGAAATATGTCATTGGTACTTTACCAGGGATTGCATCTACTCTGTAAATTGCTTTGGGTAGTATGGACATTTTGACAATGTTAATCTTCCAATCCTTAAGCATGGTACATGGTTCCATTTGTTTGTGTCTTCCTTAATTTTTTTCTTCAGTGCTGACTAGTTTTCTGATTACAGGTCTTTAATTCTATGGTTAGGTTTATTCCTAGGTACTTTATTTTTCTTGTTGCTATCTCAAATGGGATTTTTTCCCCTGATTTGTGGACAATATGATTTCTGTTTCTGATATTTTATTGCTGGTATACAAAAATGCCTTTGATTTCTGAATATTGAAATTGTATCCTGCTGTATTGCCAAATTCACTTATTAGGGCGAGTAGTTTTTTGGTGGAGTCAAAAAGATTTTCTATGTACACTATCATGTCATCTGCAAACAATGACAGTTTTGCTTCCTCCTTTCCAATTTGGATGCCTTTTAATTCTTTTTCTTTTCTGATGGCTGTGTCTAGGACTTCCAATACTATGTTCAATAGGAGTGGTGAAAGCGGGCATCCTTGTCTTTTTTCTGATCTTAGTGGGAAAGCTTTAAGATTTTGCCCATTGAGTATATGATGTTGGCTGTAGGTCTCTCGTATATGGCCTTTATTATGTTGAGGAATGCTCCTTCTATTCCCACTTTGCTGAGTGTTTTTATCATAAATGGGTGTTGTAACATATCAAATACTTTTTCCGAATGTATTGATATGATGGCATAATTTTTGTCTTTGGTTTTGTTTATGTAATGTATACTTTAGTTGATTTGTGAATATTGTACCATCCTTGCATGTTGTGGACTGTTCAGCCTGGTTTCAGGAGTTGTAATCCTCACCCAATGGTGGGCTGTGTAAGAGCCTAGGGACCTGTTTCATCTGGGTCTGTTCCGTCAAGAGGACATGAGCTACTAAGGAGACAAAGCTTATCTCCCTGGCAGGAGCGCTGCTTCTGCCTCATCCATCTCTGGCCCCAACCCATGGACGGTTAGTCAATGATGAGTAAGACTCCTCATGGGAGGGGCAACCTAAGCCAGACACAAACACTTGGGAGGCCCTCATGGAAGGACTGGGGGTGGGGCTGCAGCAAAGTGGGGGTGATGGACCCTTGCCCTCTGGCTATTCTGACATAGCGCGAGTCCCCATTTCCATCTGGGATATTTGTTCTGCTTCCTCAACCTAATTGGCTTAAAGCCTGAAACTATGATGGTAAGTGGTGCAGCCCTGTGCTGGCCAGAATGGTTCCCCGGGTTAGGATCAGGCATATGAAAGAATTCGTAAAGTCCTGTGAAACCTGCTTTGCTAAGAGTGCACTCATTTAAATGATAAGGGTCGGAGGAGGAAATAAGTATGTCTCCCAAAGTTTTACAACCCCCTTTCCTGACAGAAACTGACTCAGATTAAGCCCTCAGATTTCTTTTAAATGTTAACCATTGTTTGATCCTTGCCACCTGACATACCTGTATTCCAGTGTATTGGAACCCAATAAAAGCCCAGTGAGGAAGGGACTCTGGGTCATTCTCCTCTGGGAGTTTGACCACTTTTCCTCCCCAAGCAGATTGTGTCTTAGTAGCTTTATTTTCATCTGTGATGGAGGGATGGTGCTCTGCAGGCGGAGTCCCCCCACATCTGGCACCCAGGACAGGGGCCCCCTGCACTTGCATCCCTGGCATGATTCCCAATTGATCATGCTGCATGATCTTTTTAACATATTTCTGGATGCAGTTTACCAATATTTCATTGACAATTTTAGCATGTATGTTCATCAGTGATATTGGCATGATGTTTTCCTTCTTTGTTATGTCTTAATCTGGCTTTGGGATTAGGATAATACTGGCTTCATAAAAAGAGTTTAGGAGTTTTCCATCTTCTTGAATTTTTTGGTGTAATCTGTGAAGGAGAGGGGGCAGCTCTTTCTTAAATGCTTTGTAAAATTCCCCTGTGAAACCATCTAGTCCAGGGCTTTTGAGTGTGGGGAGATTTTTGATTACTGCTTCAATTTCATCAGGTATTATTGATCTGTTCAAGCTTTCTGCGCCTTCTTTATTCAATCTTGGAAGATTATATTTTTGTAGAAATTTGTCCATTTCACCTAGGTTTTCAAATTTCTTGGTATATGGTTCTTTGTAGTAATTTTTTACAATCTTTTGTATTTCTGTGGTATCAGTTGTAATCTCTCCTCTTTCATTTTGGATTGTGTTTATTTGGGCCCTCTCTCTTTTTTCCTTGATGAGCCTGCTTAAAGGCATGTTGATTTTGTTTATCTTTTCAAAGAACTAGCTCTTGGTTTTATTGATCCTTCTAATTGTGCTTTTGGTCTCTGTTTTATTTAATTCTGCTCTGATCTTGGTTATTTCCTTCCTTTTACTTTCTCTGGGCTGTCTTTTGTTTTTGTTCCTTGAGTTCTTGTAGGTGTAGGGTTAGGTTGTTTATTTGAAGTGTTTCTATTTTTTTAACATAGGCCTGTATCACTATGAACTTCCCTCTTAGGACTGCCTTCACTGTGTCCCATGAATTTTGGATTCTTGTGAGTTCATTTTCAGTTGCTTCCAGAAATTATTTGATTTATTCCTTAATCTCATCATTAACCCATTCATTATTTAATAGCATGCCGTTTAATCTCCATGAGTTTGAATGTTTTTGTTTTTTTACTTGAGGTTGGTTTCTAGTTTTAGTCCCTTGTGGTCAGACAAAATGCTTGATATGATTTCAGTGTTCTTGAATTTGTTGAGGCTTGTTTTGTGACCTATCATGTGGTCTATCTTTGAAAATTTTCTATGTGCATTTGTAAAAGAATATGTATTTTGCTTCTTTGCAGTAATAGGCGCTCTCTCTCTCTCTCTCTCTCTATATATATATATATATACATACACACACATACATATATATATCAGTTAAGTCCATTTGATCTAGAACATTTTTCAATGTCACATCTTTGTTGATATTTTGTTTGGAAGATCTATTCATTTTTGACAAATTTTAAAATCATCTACTATAATTCTGTTGCTGTCCAATATTTTTCTTGAAGTCCTTCAAGATTTTCTTTATCTCTTTGGGTTTTCCTATGGTGGGTGCATATATATTTACAATGTTGATATCTTCTTGTTGGACTCTTCCCTGAGTATTATGAAGTGACCTTCTCTTTTTATGGCTCTGTTTTTGAAGTCTATTTTGTCTGTTATGAGTATTGCTACCCAGCTTTTTTTTTCCCCCTATCAATTTGCTTGGAATTTTTGATTCTAGCCCTTTACTTTCAGTCTGTGTAAGTCCTTTCTTCTGGCATGGGTCTCTGGTAGGCAACATATGTGTGGGCCGTCTTTTCTTATCCAGGCATTTATTCTATGCCTTTTGATTGGGGGCATTTAATCCATTTACATTTAAGGTTATTATTGATAGGTACTTATTCATTGCCATTTTTTTCGTACCTGTTTTCCTTTGTCTCCCACTGTTTTTATTCCTGTTCTTAAGGCAGACCCTTTAGCATCTCTTGCAGATCTGTTTGTAGGAGGTATATTCTTTGAGGCTTCTTTAGTCTGGGAGTCTCCTTATTTGGATTTCCATTTTAATTGAGAGCCTCGCTGGATAAAGCAGTCTCAGTTGCAGTCCCTTGGCTTTCATTACTTGGAATATTTCTTGCCTTTCCCTTCTGGCTTGGAGCATTTCCACTGAGAGGTCAGCTGCTAGTCTGATTGGGGCTCCTTTGTATGTTACTTCCTGGGTTTCCCTTGCTGCCTTCAAGATTCTCTCTTTGTCTTGGAATTTTTCCATTTAATTATGATGTGTCCTGCAGTGGGCCTCTTTGGGTTCCTCTTGATTAGGACTCTCTGTGTTTCCTAGATTTGTGTGACTTTTTCTTTCACCAAATTAGGGAAGTTTTCCATTGTTACTTTTTCAAAAAGTTTTTCTATCCCTTGCTCTGTTTCTTCACCTTCTGGTATCCCTTTTATATGGATATTATTGCATTTTACGTTGCCTTGCATCTACCTTAAACCCTCTTCATTCTTTCTGAGCCTCCTTTTCTTTCTTGCTCTTTCTTGATTTTTTTTCTACGTTGTCCTGCAGCTCTCTGATCCAATCCTCTGCTTCATCTAGCATGTGTTTGATTCCTTCTACTGTGTTCTTCAGTTCAGAAATTATATTCTTCATTTTCTCTTGGCCCTTGTTAATAGTTTCTGTTTCCTTTTTCATGTTTGTGTAGTTTCCAGTGACGTCATTGTAGTTTTCGGTAATTCTCTGTGAGCTCGTTGGACTTCCTGATAACCACTGCTTTGAACTCTGTATCTGATAGTTGACTTGCCTCTATTTCATTTAGCATTCTTTCTGAGGCTTCCTTCTTTTCTTTCATTTGGGGATTGTTTCTTTGTCTTCCCATTGTTTGTGAGACTGTTCTTGTTAGTCTCTGCTTCTTAAATTTATCTGTTCTGACTCTCTGGGTGTATGGTGTTGACTTCTATGGTAGAAGACCTGTGAGATTCCATGAAGCAGTCTCCTAGATCTCTTGATCTCCTTGATCTCTTTAGTGACTGGTCTTGGGCTTTCATTTATGTTGGCCTATGTATGTCTTTGGGTTTTGCGTGTGTTTCGGTGTTTCTTTGGTGGGTCCTTCCCTCCAGGTGATTAACTAAGCATCAGTCCATCCAACACATATTGTATTCTGTTGTGCAGGTGTGGACAGGTTGTGTTTAAGCTTGTTCTTTTGTGTACAAGGTTTTAAGGTTTCTTTCTCTCTTGTTCAGTTGTTTGTTATGGGTAATTTCTCCACCATTTAGTTTTGTTTCCAGATCAGCCCTTGGTGGAGGTTAGAGTAGCCTCCACTCCATCCTTCAACTTCTTCCATTGTTATCAGTTGGTGGTTTCTTTGTCTGTGGGTTTCCTCCTTCAGCAGATACAGTGGTGTTCAGAGCTCCCAGCTACACTTTTTTTTTTTTTTTTTTTTTTGTGACCACTTTGTGGGGAAAGTCAAAATGGTTTAAGACAGCGGGAAAGATTTCTATGGTAATTAATGTACCAACCCATAGAGAAGAGATAGGAGATCCTTTGCTTATGTATGGTGTTAACTGTGATATTTCACCCAACTAGCCACATTTTAGAAAGGGTGGGAAAAAGATAAGACTCTTGTTGGGATGGGGAAGGATTGTGAGTTGGATCTAGAAAGCAGTGAGCTTGTGAGAGGTCAGATGATGAGATAAAGTGAGGGAAGTATAGAAAGTAGGTGTAACATGTGAGAGAATAGAGTTAACCACAACAGTAATAAAGCTCAGGAACCAGTGAAGTGAGCTAAGATCTGGGAGGGGTGCTGTGTAGTGTTTAGAATTGTATGGAACAGCAATTGTTTACAATAGTAATGGAGCAACAGTCATGACAGAATTTATGTGATCTGAATAACAAGAATAGGCTGTACAGAACCTATAGTAGTGTGCTATTAGAACACAAGTGAAGTGAAAGATGGAAAATTAAAAATAGACTATGTAGAGAGAACAAGGGAAACCAGTCAAACAGTGCAATTTAACAAACCAAGGAAAGAAGACTAGACAGAAAGAAGAGAAGTACAAAATACCAATAAAATAAAAGCTGTAAAAATAATGAAAATATAATAATAATACAAATATGCAATAACTTACAAGTTCTCTGGAATAGCAAAGTGAAATTTGTCTCAGTGTCTCAGTTTTTGGGGTGACTCCTCTTTGGATCTAACTGTGGTCCTTTCACAACCCCAATAAAGTGAGCTTTATTGTCTCACTTGTGGTAATTTAAATTTTAAAAAAAGGAAGAAAAGAAGAAAGAATTTTAAAAAGGAAGAAGAAGCCTCCAGCTGGCTTTAAACAAGCCCATTCTCCTGGTTTTCCTGGCTGTAGCAGGCTTAGTGGGGATTGGTTTTGCTTTTCTCGCTTCCTGTGGGTTTGCAGGAGTGGGGCCCAAGCCTGAGCTTTACTCTTCGCAGTTGCCCAGCGCCTAGCCTTATTCCTTAGTTCACTGCCAGGCATCTAGTGCCCTTCCGAGCCCAGCCTATGCCTTTAGTCCACCAGTTGTGCTGTCCTTGAGGTGCACCATTTAGGGGCAACTCACATACCAACTTCTCTCTTTGTTGTCCTATATGCTAGGGACTCTCAGAATCTCTTCAGGGTAATTCAGCCCCCACACTGAGTTAAGTCTGTCTGGGGATTGCTGACTCCCTGATCCCTGCAACTCTCCTCTGCAGGGGCATCTCTGACTTCCTCTCAGAGAGCCATTTGGCCCTAAAGGACAAGGGCACTGCCATAGCTTCCTTGGAAGATGCCAGTACCCGGGGTGTTGGGGTTAGGCATGAGCTGCTTCTGGGTGGCTGCATCTGTTCTGGTCTTTGCACTGGTCCCAGGGACCTTATCATCCCAAATCACTCTCCTTACCATCTGATTTTTCAATGCCCTCTAGAGTTTTGGCCTGCAATCATCATATATGCTGGGATACTGTTGGCTGTTCACTCTGTTTCTTAGAAGACTGGCTAGGTGTGTCACCTGTGCACAAGGGGAAGTTGACTCCACTCCCACCTATCTCACCACCATCTTCCTTTCAGGTCCTCTGCTTATTTTAAAAATTGGATTGTTTGTTTTGTTGTTATTGACTTGTATGGGTTCTTAGATATCTTTATATATTTGGAATAATAGCCCCTTATCAGAGGTATTGTTTGTAAATACCTTCTTCCATTCATTTTGTTTTCCATTTTGTTGATTTTTTTCTGCACCTGAGTTTTTTAGTTTGAGGTAGTTTGATTAATTTATTTTTGCTTTACTTCCTTGACTTTGGGGTCAAGGTCACAAAAGCCTGTCTGAAACTAAGGTCTATAAATTTAGTATCTATCTTTTCTTCTGTATATCTTATTATTTCTGGTCTTATAGTTAAGTCTTTAATCCAATTTTGGTTAATTTGTGTTTATGGTGTCAA
This sequence comes from Glossophaga mutica, assembly GCA_039655065.1. Classification (NCBI taxonomy): domain Eukaryota; kingdom Metazoa; phylum Chordata; class Mammalia; order Chiroptera; family Phyllostomidae; genus Glossophaga; species Glossophaga mutica. Next base: position 26,129,940 of record CM077316.1, read on the forward strand.
ATAGGTATGTTTTACTCTTTTACAATGGCTTTCTAATTTTCCCAACATTATTTATTGAAGAGGCTTTCCTTTCTGCATTGAATGTTTTTGGATCCATTCTCAGAAATTGTATGCCCATATATGTAATATATATGTGTGTTTATTTCTGGACTCCCAGTTCTGTTCCATTGGTCTGTATGTCTGTTTCTCTGCCCACACCACACTGTTTTGATTATTGTATCTTTGTATTATAATTTGAAGTCAGGGGTGTGATACATCCAGCTGTGTTCTTTTTTTAAATTTAAAATTGCTTTGGTTACTTGGGGGCTTTTGTGGTTTCATGAAATTCGATTTTTTTGTTTTATATCTTTGAAAAATGTCATCAGAATTTTTGTAGAGATTGCATTAAATTTGTATACTTTAGGCCAGCCCAGCAATTTTCAACTGGAATGCTGTGAGAATTTTTAAAACATGAAATACCTGATTATTTAGTCAGGGGCACTGACCTCTTTCCCCTTATATAGTCAAATTAAAAAAAAATAACAATGGACAACACAGGAATAGTCGTCCATTGTGAATGAATCAAATTATACCTATATTTTTTGCAAATTGGCAAAATATATAATATATATTTTTGGGTGTGCTGCAGAATTTTAGTAATTAGTTTGTGTGTACCATGGGATGAAAAAAACCCCTGAAAATTGCTGCTTTAAGTAACATGGCCACTTTAACTGAGGCAGGATGATGAGAAGCTAGAAAAATTCCTGGGCAAGTAGAATGGGGAAACTGAAGCAAAATAATTTAACAAGTCCAAATAATTGAACAATTTAGAGCTAGCTAGTGAATCACAAGACCTTCCTGTTTTTAACCAAGGACACTTGAGAGAAAATGGGTTATACCTTTCCTCACCAACCAGAGAATACATAGCTTAAATCACCCCGGTTGGGGAGGTAGAGAACAGAGACCCAAGTAATGCTATTTGTGCTAAGCAAACCCAAGAATGAACGAAGTCAGGGGAACAAATGACAAAAGCCTAATTAGAGCCACACAGACCCAAGATGCAAAGAAAATAGTAAATCAGACCAAAGAAAAATCTCAAATTCTCGTATACACTCATTCTGATGCAACATGTTAAAATGCACCTAGAAACCTGATGAATATTCTGCTGAAACCCTCCCATACTGTGCTTGTTCACAGAAAAGAGATAAATCTTCGAGACCAAAGATACCAATGAGGTATCTCTATACAGTATAATTATGCCTCTTCTTGGGCATGAACATTTTATTTCTTTTTCCTAAACTCTAAGGTTCCCCATGAGTCTTGCAAACATGGGAGCAGCAGGCAGTGGTAGCTCATTTCAGGCTTATCTCCTGAAACTGTCCCTAAAGCCCCTTTTTTCTCTGTCTGTTGAGCTAACAACAGAACCACCTTAGCTCAGTCTTGTCACTGGTTACTTATCAGTGACCTAAAAGCAGCCACACCTTGGCTCACTTCTCTCTTATGTTTCTAGGGTGCCAAAGAACACTACTTGGCTCTATCCTGTTGCTTTTTCTACCTTAAGCCCTTTTTTTAGCTTCACTATTTCCAGTTTTAATACACATACTCTGAAAATTACCTGGGAACGTCCAGCAATGACAGAGGCATAAATAGATATACTTTGCCTCCTCACACACCCAAAAGGAGGACAACAACAATTTTAAGAACAAAACACAACCAAAACTGCCCCAAAATAAAACAGTATGGCAATCTTACAACCAAGGAGTTAAAGAAGAAACATTCATACAGACTTGTAAGTGGGGTGGAGACAAGCAGCTGCAGTGGAGAGGACATGTGGCAAGGCAGCTGATGGAGGACAGGGGTGGGCAAGGCAGTGACTGGCAGACTGGGCAAGGTGAAGTCTGATGGCGTGGGTGGTCCCACATTTCCTTGTGAATGAACCAGGAGGAAAAACTGGGGAGTGAGATAGACCATGAAACCCAGGGTTCCATTGCAGGGAAATAAAGCCTCAACCCTGACTAGAAGAACCTGTGGGGATTACAGTGGTGGGAGGAACTCCCAGTCTCACAAGAGAGTTCACTGGAGAGAACCACAGGGTCCTAGAAAAAACACAAAACCAACCTCCCAGGGATCAGAACTAGAAGGGGCCAATTTGTGGGTAGTGGGGGAAATGACTGAAAGCTGGCCGAAAGCCAAGCAAGTAGTATTGTTCCCTCTCTGACCTCTTCTCCATATACAGTGCCATAACACAGCATTGTGGGTTGCCCCACCCTGCTGAATACCTAAGGCTCTGCCCCTTACTATGTAACAGGTATGCCCAGACCCCCCTCCCCCCAAAAAAGGCCCAAATGAAAGAACAGATCAAAGCTCCAGAAAAAACACAACTAAGCAATGAAGAGATAGCCAACCTATTAGATGCAGAGCTGAAAACATTGGTAATCAGGATGCTCAGAGAAATGATTGAGTATGGTTGCAAAATAGAGGAAGAAGTGAAGGCTATGCAGAGTGAAATAAAGGAAAATGTACAGAGAACAAACAAATGATGGGAGTGAAAACAGGACTCAAATCAATGGTTTTGAGCAGAAGGAAGATATAAGCATTCAACAAAAGAGAATGAAGAAACAATTCAGAGAAATGAGGAGAGGCTTAGGTCTCTGAGACAACTTGAAACATTCCAACATCCAAATACTAGGGGTGTCAGAAAGAGAAGAGGAAGAGGAAGAAATTGAAAACTTATTTGAACAAATCATGAAGGAGAACTTCCCCCATCTGGCAAATGAAATAGACTTCCAGGAAGTCCAGGAAGCTCAGAGTCCAAATAACTTGGACCCAAGGAAGCACACACCCAAGATTAAAGATAAGGAGAGAATCTTAAAAGTAGGTAGAGAAAAGGAGACAGTTACCTACAAAGGAGTTCCCATAAGACTATCCACTGGTTTCTCAAAAGAAACAATGCAGGCAAGAAGGGGCTGGAAAGAAGTATTCAAAGTCATGAAAGGCAAGGACCTACAGCCAAGATTACTCTATTCCATAAAGCTATTATTTAAAATGGAAGGGCAGATAAAGTGCTTCCCAGATGAGGTCAAGTTAAAGGAGTTCATCACCACCAAGCCCTTATTATATAAAATGTTAAAGGACTTATCTAAGAAAAAGCAGATGATCAAAACTATGAACAGTAAAATGACAACAACAACTATCAACAACCAAACCTAAAAAACCAGAAGCAAAAAAAAAAACAAAAAAACAATGAACTAAGCAAACAATAGAACAGGAACAGATTCACAGAAATGGAGATCATATGAAGGGTCATCAATGGGGAGAGGGTTGGGGGGATTGGAGCAAAGGTACAGGGAATAATAAGCATAAATGGTAGGTACAAAAGAGACAGGGGAATGTTAAGAATAGTATGGGAAATGGAGAAGCCAAAGAATGTAAACATATGACCCATGGACATGAACTAAGGTGGGGGAATGCTGGCGGGAGGGGAGTAAAGAGCAGAAGGAAATAAAAAGGAGAAAAATGGGACAACTGTAATAGCATAATCAATAAAATATATTTTTTAAAAGGGAAAAATAATAATCACTTGGACTCATACTGTGAATTCTTTCCTGCACAAAGTCAAGTACCCACACATACAGACTGCCTTGAAGCAGACCCACTTAGTCCTGGGCCCTGTTTGGGAATAAAACTATGTTGATCCTTCACAGGATATATTACAATTTTTTTGTGTGTTTGTCAGTTTTTTTTTTTTTCCCAACAATGTCTTGTAGTTTTCAGTGTATAGTTCCTTCAGTTTTTTTTTTTTTTTTTGGCGAAACTTATTTCTAGGGATTTTATCTTTTTTTGTGGCAATTTCAAATGGAATTGTTTTATTTCATTTTTTAAAAGATTTTATTTATTTATCTTTAGAGGGGAAGAGAAGGAGAGAGGGAGAGAAATATCAATGTATGATTGCCTCTCATGCGTCCCCTGCTGGGAACTGGCCTGCAACACAGGCATGTGCTCTGACTGGGAATCAAACTGCAGTCCTTTGGTTCTCAGGCCCGCGCTCAATCCACTGAGCCACACCAGCCAGGGATGTTTTATTTCCATTTTTAATATTCCATTTTTAGTGTAAGAACACAACAGATTTTTTAAAATTTATTTTTCAGGGAGAGAAGAAGGGAGGGAGAAAATAAGAGAGAAAAATTAATATTCAGGAGAAACATTGATCAGTTGCCTCTCGCACACCCCAAACCTGGTGTCTGGCCCACAATCAAGGTATGTGTCCTGACTGGGAACAACCTGGTAACCTTTCATTTCATTCAATCCACAGAGCCACACCACCCAGGGTGGAACACAACAGATTTTTGTACATTAATTTTGTGTTCTGCAAATATACTGCTTTTGTTTTTTTATTTATTTTTATTTTTATTTATTATTATTATTTTTAAGGACAACGTTTATTGCTACCAGAGGCTTTTATCATCAGTACATGGTTGGTTCTGACTGCAATACCTTCTTCAGACTGCACAGGGAGCTCAGATTCCAGAAGTCATTAAGAGAAACATAGGTGGGCTTGGGAGACAAAAGAGAATAACTTTTATTAGAGAAAATACTAATGTTTAACAACATAAAACTAGGGTACTGAACTTAGTTATTACACATTACAGGCCCAAATCATGCAGCTGCCCCAACATCTAAATGGTCTCTCCTACTTATAAAGTGAAGAAGAGTTGGTCAGTTACTGTTTATCGTTTTAAATAGTGCTTTAGTGGAATCTTTAGAACTGTTCAGAATGAGGTTATTTGCAAAAAACGATGTTTACTTTTCAACCCTTATTTCTTCCACCTTCCCAATTGCTGTGGCTAGTAATTAAGTACTATGTTGAATAACAGTGGTGAGAGAGAGCATCCCTTGTCTTGTTCCTGACCTTAGTGGAAAAGCTTTCTGGGTTTTGTTGTTGTTGTTGTTGTTGTTGTAACCACTGAGTATGCTATTAGCTGAGGGTTTGTGATAATGACTATTATTTTGAGGTATTTTCTTTCTATACCTAATTAATGAATTAATTATTTTTAGAGAGGGGAAGGGAGAGAGAAAGAGGGAAAGAAACATTAATATGTGCTTGTTTCTCTCACAATCCTGCTGGGGACTCAGCCTGCAAACCAGGCATGTGTCTTAGACCAGGAATTGAACTAGTGACCCTTTGATTCACAGGCAAGCACTCAACCACTGAGACACACCAGCCAGGGCCTATACCTATTTTAGTGAATATTTTAATGATAAATGGTTGTTGTATTTTGTCAAAAGTTTTTTTCTGCATCAATGGATATGATCATATGATAATCATCTATTATTTCCTTAATGTCATATATTACATTAATGTGCATATGTTGAACCATCCTTCATTTCTGGAATGAATGCCATTTGATCATGTGTTTGTTTTTTTTAAATGTGTGCAACATTCAATTTGCTGTATTTAGATTTCCCAGTTCTTAAAGATTCAGTTTGGGAGGATTGTATATTTCTAAGAACTGGCCCATGTCTTCTAGGTTATCAAATTTTGTGGTGTAAAGCCTTTCTTGTATATATATATATATTTTGTATTTTTGCAGTATCCATTGTAAATGCTTTCTTCATTTCTTATTTTGTTTATTTGAGTCTTTTCTCTTTTTTTTTAGTGTGTCTAGTTAGAAGTTTGTCAATTTAATTTAACTTCAACAAATGAGCTTTTTGCTGCATTAATTTTTAAATAACTTGTTTCCTATTTCATTTCATTCTGCTATAATTTTATTATTTTCTACTATTGACTTCAGACTTCATTTGTTTTTCTTTTTCTACTTCCTTAAGGTGAGATGTTAGGCTGTTTATTTGAGATTTCTATTGTTTCTTTTTTTCTAATGTTTCCTTTTTTAATTGAGTTTATTAGGGTGATATTTGTTATCAAAACCCTCAAGTGCACAGCTTAGCAAAACATCACCTGCATATTGTATGTGCCCATTGCCCAAAGTAAAGTCTCTTTCTGTACCCATTTATTCTCCATCTTCCCTCTCCCACAACTCCACCACACATTCCTCAAGCTATCACCATACTGTGTTCTGAGTCTATGTGATATGTGAGGTCTGTCCAGAAAATGTGCAGGCATGTATTATGAAAAATAGAGACATTTATTGAAGATACAAGATGGAAGAAACATTGTACATAGGACAATAGTGCCTCAATCACTTTCAAAGTAAGACACCTTAGGACTTCACACAGTTCTCCCAATCGCTATCATCTCCCCTATTGTATTTTCCTGAATCTCATTAATTGCCTGAAATTTCTTTCCTTCAAAGGCAATTTTAGTTTTGGGAAAAGCCAGAAGTTGCAGGGTGCCAAATATGAGTTGTGGGGGGACTGAGTCACCTGGGCTATTTGATATTTTGCCAAAAAACTCTGCATAAGTCATGATGCCTGAGCGGGTGGATTGTCATGATAAAGCTGCCAGTTACCCATATCTGTGGACTTCTGAATTATCCAAATAGTTTCCATGGAGGAATCTTCAAGCTTAACACAAAATTTGATGCAGACTTATTGCTCTACTTGTTCAGTCATTTTGAATGTAGTGTCCCCACAACAAACTCATTCAATGGCATCTACTCCCTCCACTGACCAGTACAATGAAGTCATCATTGTTCTCAAATGTGCATTCCAACCCTTCTTGGCTGCCAGGTTCAATTAATGTCACACCAACTGTTCTCTTTATATTAACAATGGTTGGACTTTTTCTAGACAGACTATGTACAATTTTTTTCTTAAACCACTTTACTTTTTTCACCCAGTCCCTCTCACCCCCTCCTTTCAGTGTATTCTATGTATCTATGCTTCTGCTTCATTAGTTACTTTGTTTATTAGATTGTACACATAAGTGAGATCATATACTGTTTGTCTTTCTCTGACTGACTTATTCACTTAGCATAATACTCTCCAGGTCCATTCATGCTGTGGCAAAAGGTAAGATTTCCTTTTTATTAATCACCAAGTAGTATTCTATTGTGTAAATATATCATGACTTTTTTTGTCTACTCATCTACTGATGATGAGCACTTGGGATGTTTCAAAATCTTGGCTATTGTAAATAATGCTACAGTGAACACAGGGGTGCGTATATTGTTTTGAATAAATGTTTTGGGTTTCTCTGGATATATTCCAAGAAGTGGAACCACTGGGTCAAAAGGTAGTTCCATTTTTAATATTTTGAATAAACTCCGTACTGTTTTCTACAGTGGTTGCACCTGTCTACATCCCTACCAACAGTGCATGTGGGGCCCCTTTTCTCTACATTCTCACTAACACTTGTTTTTTGATTTATTGATGATAGTCATTCTGATAGATGTGAGGTGATATTTTATTGTGGGTTTCATTTGCACTTCTCTGATTAATAATGAGCATTCTTTCATATGTCTACTGGCAATCTGTATATCCTTTTTGAAGAAGTGTTTATTCAGATCCTTGGTCTATTTTTATTTTTATTTTATTTTTTATAGACTCTTTTTATTTATTTTTTAATCAGTATTTTTTAATTGTTGATATTGTACAGTTTTCTGTCTTTTACCCCGCCCCCAGCCCACCACCCCAGCCCTCCCCACCCTCTTCCCATTTCCACCCCCCATAGTTTTTCTCCGTGTGTCCTTTATACTTGTTGCTCTAAACCGTTCCCCTTTTCCCCTGAAATCCCCTCCCCTCTCCCCACTGGTCACTGTCAGATTGTTCTCAAATTCAGTGTCTTTTTTATATTATGCTTCTTTTTTTGTTTTGTTGATTAGGTTCCTGTTAAAGGTGAGATCATATGGTATTTGTCTTTCACTGCCTGGCTTATTTCGCTTAGTATGATGCTCTCCAATTCCATCCATGCTGTCGCAAAGGGTAGGAACTCCTTCTTTCTTTCTGCTGCATAGAATTTCATTCTGTAAATGTACCACAGTTTTTTTTAATCCATTCATTAACTGATAGGCACGTAGGTTGCTTCCAGCACTTGGCTATTGTAAATTGTGCTGCTATGAACATAGGGGTGCATAGGTTCTTTTCGATTGGTGTTTCAGGGTTCTTAGGATATAATCCAAGCAGTGGAATTGCTGGGTCAAAAGGTATGTCCATTTTTAGTTTTCTCAGAAAATTCCATACTGTTTTCCATAGTGGTTGTACCAATCTGCAATCCCACCAACAGTGCACTAGGGTCCCCTTTTCTCCACAACCTCTCCAACACCTGCTGTTTGTTGCTTTGTTTATGAAGGCCATTCTGACTGGTGTCAAGTGGTATCTCATTGTAGTTTTAATTTGCATCTCTCTGATAGCTAGCGATATCGAGCATCTTTTCATGTGTCTCTGGATCCTCTGTGTGTCCTCCTTGGAGAAGTGTCTGTTCAAATCCTTTGCCCATTTTTTAATTGATTTGCTTGTCTTCTTAGAGTAGAGTCTTGTAAGTTCTTTATATATTTTAGAGATTAATCCCTTGTCTGAGGTATCATTGTCAAGTATGTTTTCCCATACAGTCGGTTCTCTTTTTATTTTAATACTGTTTTCTTTAGCTGTGCAGAAGCTTTTTATTTTCATAAGATCCCATTTGTTTATCATTTCCTTTATGTCCCTTGCTTTAGGGGACATATTAGTAAAAATATTGCTGCGTGAAATATCTGAGATTTTCCTGCCTATGTTCTCCTCTAGGATTTTAATGGTGTCACGGCTTATATTTAAATCTTTTATCCACCTTGAATTTATTTTTGTGTATGGTGTAAGTTGGTGCTAGAGTTTCATTTTTTTGCATGTAGCTGTCCATTTCTCCCAGCACCACTTGTTGAAGAGGCTATTTTTGCTCCATTTTATGTTGCTGCTGCCTTTGTTGAATATTAATTGACTGTAGAGACTTGGGTTTATTTCTGGGCTCTCTGTTCTGTTCCACTGGTCCATATGTCTGTTCTTGTGCCAGTACCAGGCTGTTTTGATTACAGTGGCTTTGTAATACAGTTTGGTATCAGGTATTGTGATCCCTCCTACTTTGCTCTTCTTTCTCAAGATTGCTGCCGCTATTCGGGGTCGTTTATGATTCCATATAAATTTTTGAAGTGTTTGTTCTATGTCTGTGAAATATGCCATTGGAACCTTAATAGGTATTGCATTGAATCTGTAAATTGCTTTGGATAGTATGGACATTTTGATGATATTAATTCTTCCAATCCATGAACACGGTATATGCTTCCATTTGTTTGTGTCTTCCTTGATTTCTTTCTTCAGTGTTGTGTAGTTTTCTGCATACAGGTATTTTACCACCTTGGTTAGGTGTATTCCTAGGTATTTTATTTTTCTTTTTGCTATATCAAATGGGATTTTCTTCTTGATTTCTGCTTCTGCTGTTTCACTGTTGGTATACAAAAATGCCTTTGATTTTTGGATATTGACTTTGTATCCGGCTGTTTGGCCAAATTCATTTATTATGTCGAGCAGCTTTTTGGCCGAGTCGATAGGATTTTCTATGTATACTATCGTGTCATCTGCAAACAATGATAGTTTTGTTTCCTCCTTTCCAAGTTGGATGCCTTTTATTTCCTTTTCTTGTCTAATTGCTGTGGCTAAGACTTCCAATACTATATTGAATAGAAGTGGTGAAAGTGGACAGCCTTGTCTTGTTCCTGATCTTAGTGGGAAAGATTTCAGTTTTTGCCCATTGAGTATGATGTTGGCTGTAGGTTTCTTATATATGGCCTTTATTATGTTGAGGAATGCTCCCTCTATTCCCACTTTGCTGAGTGTTTTTATCATAAATGGGTGTTGTACTTTATCAAAAGCTTTTTCCGCATCTATTGATATGATCATGTGATTTTTGTCTTTGCTTTTGCTTATGTGATGTATTACATTTACTGATTTGCGAATGTTGAACCATCCTTGCATCCCTGGGATGAATCCCAGTTGGTCATGGTGTATGATCTTTTTAATGTATTGTTGGATGGGGTTTGCCAATATTTTGTTAAGAATTTTAGCGTCTATGTTCATCAGTGATATTGGCCTGAAGTTTTCTTTCTTTGTTGTGTCTTTATCTGGTTTTGGGATTAGGATGATGTTGGCTTCATAAAAAGAGTTTGGGATTCTTCCATCATTTTGGATTTTTTGGAATAGTCTGTGAAGGATAGGGGTTAGCTCTTCCTTAAATATTTTGTAGAATTCTCCTGTGAAACCATCTGGTCCAGGGCTTTTGTGTGCCGGGAGTTTTTTGATTACTGCTTCAATTTCATCAGCTGTTAATGGTCTGTTCAGGCTTTCTGTTTCTTTTTCTTTGATTTTTGGGAGATTATATTTTTCTAGAAACTTGTCCGTTTCACCTAGGTTTTCAAATTTCTTGGCATACAGTTCTTCGTAGTAATTTCTTACAATCCTTTGTATTTCTGTGGTGTCAGTCGTAATCTCTCCTCTTTCATTTCTGATTGTGTTTATTTGAGTCCTCTCTCTTTTTTTCTTGATGAGCCTGCTTAAAGGCTTGTCGATTTTGTTTTTCTTTTCAAAGAACCAGCTCCTGGATTCATTGATCCTTAGGATTGTGCTTTTAGTCTCTATGTCATTTAATTCTGCTCTGATCTTGGTTATTTCCTTCCTTCTACTTGCCCTGGGCTGTCTTTGTTGTTGTTCCTCGAGTTCTTGTAAGTGTAGGGTTAAGTCGTTTGTTAGAAATGTTTCTGTCTTCTTTAGGTAGGCCTGTATTGCTATGAACTTCCCTCTGAGGACTGCCTTCATTGTGTCCCATAAGTTTTGGGTTGTTGTGAGTTCATTTTCATTTGTTTCCAGAAACTTTTTGATTTCCTCCCTAATTTCATTCTTGACCCATTCATTGTTTAAGAGCATGCTATTCAATCTCCATGATTTTGATGGTTTGGGGATTTTCCCCATCAAATCGGTTTCTAGTTTTAGTCCCTTGTGGTCAGAGAAAATGCTTGGTATGATTTCAATTTTCTTGAATTTGTTGAGGCTTGTTTTGTGTCCTATCATGTGGTGTATCTTTGAAAATGTTCCATGGGCATTAGAAAAAAATGTGTATTTAGTGTCTTTGGGATGAAGGGCTCTATATATATCAGCTAAGTCCAATTTGTCTAGAGTACTGTTCAATGCCACAATATCTTTGTTATTTTGTTTGGAAGATCTGTCCATTTTTGACAGTGGGGTGTTAAAATCCCCTACTATAATTGTGTTGCTGTCAATGTCTTTCTTGAAGTCCTCTAAGATTTTCTTGATGTATTTAAGTGCTACTATGTTGGGTGCATATATATTTACAATATTTATGTCTTCTTGGTGGATTCTATCCTTGAGTATTATGAAGTGATCTTCTGGGTCTCTATATCTCTTCTTTTGAAGTCTATTTTGTCTGATATGAGTATTGCTACCCCGGCCTTTTTTTCCTTACCGTTTGCTTGGAAAATTTGTTTCCAGCCTTTCACTTTGTGTCAGTGTAGGTCTTTAGTCCTGAGGTGGGTTTCTTGTAGGCAGCATATGTGTGGGTCATGGTTGCTTATTCGTTCAGCTATTCTATGTCTTTTGATTGAAGCATTTAATCCATTTACATTTAAGGTTATTATTGATAGGTACTGATTCATTGCCATTTTTGTACCTGTGTTCCTCTCTCTCTCTTTTTCTTTCTTTCCTTAAAGCAGTCCCTGTAGTATCTCTTGCAGTACTGGTTTGGTAGAGGTGTATTCTTTTAGCCTTCTTTTGTCTGGGAAACTCCTTATTTGTCCTTCTATCTTGATTGAACGCCCTGCTGGATAAAGTAGTCTTGGTTGTAGGCCTTTGGTTCTCATTACTTGGAATATTTCTTGCCATTGTCTTCTGGCTTGGAACGTTTCAATTGAGAAGTCAGTTGCTAACCTTATCGGGGCTCCCTTGCATGTTACTTCCTTTTTCTCCCTTGCTGCCTTTAAGATTCTCTCTTTGTCTTGGAAGTTTGCCATTTCAATGATGATGTGTCTTCAGGTGGGCCTGTTTGGGTTCCTCTTGATTGGGACTCTCTGTGTTTCCTGGATTTGTGTGACTTTTTCCCCCATCAAATTAGGGAAGTTTTCCATCATTACTTTTTCAAATAGGTTTTCTATCCCTTGCTCTTCTTCTTCTCCTTCTGGTATTCCTATTATATGGATATTATTACGTTTCATGTTGTCTTGCATTTCTCTTAAACCCTCTTCATTCTTTCTGAGCCTCTTTTCCTTTTCTTGCTCTTTCTGGCTGCTTTTTTCTACTGTGTCCTCCAACTCACTGATTCGATCCTCTGCTTCATTGATTCTGCTTTTCATTCCTTCTGCTGTGTTCTTCAGCTCAGAAATTGTATTCTTCATTCCTCTTGGCCTTTTTTGATAGTTTCTATTTCCTTTTTCATGTTGATATAGTTTGCACTGAGTTCATTGTAGCTTCCCTGTAGTTTCTGGTAGCTCATTGAGAGCTCATGGAGCTTCCTAACAACCATTTCTTTGAACTCCTTATCTGATAGTTGATTTGCCTCAGTTTCATTTATGCTTCCTTCTGGGGCTTCCTCCTTTTCTTTCATTTGGGGATTGTTTCTTTGTCTTCTCATTGGTTGTGAGACTCTTCTTGTAAACCTAAGCTTCTTAATTGATCTGTTCTGGCTACCTGGGTTTATGGTGTGAACTTCTGTGGTGGAATACCTGTGAGATTCAGTGGTGTAGTCTCCTTCAGGTATCCCAGTGTTAACAGCTTCCACTTTCTCAGCTGTTGGAATATCTCCTCTTTTGGTCCAACTCTGGTTTTTTCACAGTTCTAGGATTTATCTGCCTCACTCTTGGGTATTTAAAAAGAGAAAAGAATGAAGTGAAAAAAGAAGAGGAAAAAAAAGAGGAAGGAAGGAGAGATAGAATTGGAGAGAAAGGAAGAAGGAATAAAGCCAGAAAGAAGTAAAGAGAAGGAAAAGGAATTGAGGGATAAAAAAGGTAGAAGTAATAAAAAAAAAATAAAAAAATGTATAATCAAAACAAAACAAAAAGAACCCCACATAAATGAAAAACAAACCAAAACAAACAAACAAAAAATCCAACTAAACAGACAAAAAACAACTATCAAAAAAAACAAACAAACAAACCACGAAAGAAAACAAAACACCCAAAAACCAAAAAAAAAAAAAAAATCTCTTGCTATTTTCAAACAGGCCAAACTGGATTTTCTGGACTTGCTGGGTGTAGCAGGCTGCGAGGCGACTCATACCGCTTTTCTCTCTGTTCCTCAGTCAGCTTTCGGCTACTGTCCTCAGTGCCAGCCACACACACTGTCCCCAGGGCTAATGGCGCACTCTCCATGCAGGGCCTTGGGTGTGATTTCTGAGCCTCCTGCAGAGGGCGTGCTTTCCCGAGTTTATGGGTTTCAGCTGGAATCTCTTACAGATCCATCCCTCCCCTAGCCTATTGCTGTGAGCTCAGGGTCTCCTACAGGGTGCAAGCGCGCACCCGAGAATAGGGGCGTTGGCTCCATGAGTTTCCCGAGTTGCACACACTCACCCCAGGATCACAGATGTGAGCTCCAGGTCTTCCACGGAGTCCCGTTCTCTAGTTGCAGGGTCGCCTTAGGTCACAGGGCCACCTCGGGTCGGTTGCAGAGCCCTCTCAGGACCCAGGGCCACCTGCGGTGGGTCACAGAGTCAGCTCCGGTCACAGAGCCGATTCCGTCCCAGTCGCAGGGCCGCCTCAGGTTGCAGGGCCGCCTCCGGTCGGTTGCAGAGCCCCCTCCGGTCGGTTGCAGAGCCCCCTCCGGTCGCCTGGCTGCCTCCGGTCGGTTCCTTAGTCTATTTTTAAATTGGATTGTTTGTATCTTGGTGTTTTATAATTCCTTTATATATTTTGCATGTAATTTTTATTTGTATGTAATTTATTTTATGTAAATTTACATACAAAAATTACACGTTTTATATGTAATTTATATTTGTACGTAAGTTTTATAATTTCTTTACATATTTTGGATATTAGCATTTTATCAAATGTATCATTGGTGAATATGTTCTCCCTTTCAGTAGTTTGCCATTTCATTTTGCTGATGGTTTCTTTTGCTGTGCAAAAGGTTTTGGTTTGGTATAGTCTTATTTATTTTTTCTTTGTTATTCTTTGTCTGAAGAGATATATTAGCAAATTATTGCTATGAGAAATATCTGAGATTTTACTACTTATATTTATATCTCGGATCCTTGTGGTTTCAAGTCTTACAGTTAAGTCTTTAAGCCATTTTGAGTTTATTCTTCTGTGTGGTGTAAGTTGGTGGTCTAGTTTCATTTTTTTCCATTTATTTTCCCAACATCATTTGTGGAAGAGACTGTCTTTACCCCACTGTATATTCTTGTCTTTTTTGTAAAATACTAATTGACCATAAAGTTGTGGGTTTATTTCTGGGTTCTCTATTGTGTTTTATTGATCTGTATGCCTGTTCTTATGACAGCCCATGCTGTTTGAATTACTCTTGTCCTGTAGTATAGTTTAATATCAGGTAGTGTGATACCTCAACTTTGTTCTTCTTTTTCAAGATTGTAGTTGCTATTTGGGATCGTTTGTGGTTCCATATAAATCTTTGGCATATTTGTTCTAGATCCATGAGACAAGCTATTGGTATTTCAATAAGAATTGTGTTGAATCTATAGATTTATTTGGGCAGTATGGACATTTTAATGATGTTAATTCTTACTATCCATGGACATGGTATATGCTTCTCTTTATTTGTGTCTTTTTTTATATTTTTCTTCAGTCTTTATAGTTCCTGTGCACAGGTCTTGTACTTCCATGGTTAAATTTATTCCTAGGTTTGATTTCTTTGTTTTCCTTTTTGGTGCAATTGTAAGTGGGGTTGTTTTCTTAGTTTACCTTTCTGATATTTTATTATTGGTATGTAAAAATGCAACTTATTTGTGAATATTAATTTTGTATCCTGCTACTTTACAGAATTTATTTATCAGGTTTAGTATTTTCTTGGGTGGGGTCCTTTGGGTTCTGTTTATACAATATCATGTCATCAGCAAATAGTGACAGTTTTACTTTTCCCTTTTCAATTTGGATGCATTTTATTTCTTCCCTTTGTCTGATAGTTGTGGCTAGGGCTTCCTGTACTATGTTGAATAAGAATGGTGAAATCAGGCATCCCTGTCTTATTCCTGGTATTCAGAAAAATGCTTTTCATTTTTTCTCATTGAGTAAACTGTTAGCTATGGTATGTTCTCTTTATCCCCACTTTACTGAGAGTTTATCATAAATGGGTGCTTGATGTTATCAAATGCATTTCCCACAATTCCATGCTGGATTGGTATGATCAATTGGTTTCTATCTTTCCTTTCGTTTATCTGGTATATCACATTAGTTGATTTGTAAATTATACCAGCTTTCATCACTGGAATAAACTTCACTTGATCATGGTTTATGATCTTATTAATGTGTTTCTAGAGCCAGTTTTCTAGTATTTTGTTGACAATTTTTGCATCTGTGATTTTTGTATTTCTTTCTTTGTAGTGTCTTTATCTGGTTTTGGAAGGAGGGTAATGCTGGCCTTATAAAGTGAGTTTGGAAGTCTTACTCTTGAACTTTCTGGAATAGTTTGAGAAGGATAGAGATGAGTTATTTGAAAGTTTGGTAAAATTCACTGGTGAAAACTTCAGGTCCAAGACTCTTTTTGAAGGGGAGTTTTTTGGTTACTGATTTGATTTCATTCGTTGTAATTCATTTATTCAGATTATCTGAGTAGGTAACCAACTTTCTCTTGCTGCTTTTAAGCAGCTCTTTTTGTATTTAACCTTTGCCATTTTAATTATGAGGTGGGTTTGTGTGTGTGTGTGTGCAGGCCCCTTTGGATACATCTGGATATAGACTTTTTGTGCTTTCTCAACTTGTGTGACTTTTTCTTCATCATGTTAGGGTAGTATTTAGCCATTATTTCTTCAAATAGATTCTCTCTCTCTCACTTTTTTTTTTTTTTTAATTTCACTCTCCTCTTATTCTGGTACCCCTACAATATGGATGTTATTATGCTTGATGTCTCAGTGGTCCCTTAGACCTTCCTTATTTTTAAAACAACTTTTTTTTTTCTTTTCATTGCTTTGCTTTGGTGCTTAGTGTTACCTTGTTCTCTAAATTGCTAATTTGATCTTTTGTTTTATCTAAATGCTGTTTATTCTTTATAGTCAATTTTTCCTTTCAGAAATTTTATTCTTTATTTATGACTGGTTCTTTTTTATGGTTTCTGTGTTCTTTTTTAAATGCTTACTATATCTTTTTTAAATTTTCACCAATATCATTCATTCTTCCCCAAGGTCTTTGAGAATTTTTACAACCATTTTTGAAAAATCTGCACCTTGTGTCTTGGTTGCTTCCATTTATTTAATTCTCATTCTCTCTCTCTCTCTCTCTCTCTCTCTCTCTGTCTATCTCTCTCTCTCTCTCTCTCTTTCTACAGTTGGGACATTTTTCTCTCCCCCCATTTGTGTTTGCCTTTTTGTGTTTGACTCTATATATTAGGTAGATCTATGACTCCACAGCTTGTTTTGAAGGCTTTCTGTCGTAAGTATTTTGGTCTCAGTGGTGCATTCTTCTAGGTCACCTGAGGTAGGTGCTCCAGAATGGGTGTGTGTGTGTGTGTGTGTGTGTGTGTACGGGTGTGTGTTATGTGCTCCCCCCCTTTTTTTGTAATTGAATCTTGAATGCTGTTGGCCCAAACGAGGATTTAACCCTCATTATAGCTGACTATAAGAACAGAGCTTGTTCATTGTGTATGAGTCACTGTTCAGAGGCTGCCCCCTGAGGTAGAGTTGTTCAAAGAACATTCTGGTGCCTACTAGAGTTCTCCTTTGTGTTGTTAGTGTGGCTAGTTAGCTCATGCTCTAGTGAGGTTTGAAGCCCACCATTCACTGTGTTGTTTCTAGACCCATTTGAACTGGGTTCTGGTAAAATTTGGTTTCAGACACTGTATGTAACTGGCCTTAGGCTATCTGTCTGGAGCTACCATGCTATTCTCTGACTCTGGCTGTGTCTACTGGGCCTGGGTTGTGTGAGAGGGGCCAAGTTGTATACAAAGTTTGGCTTTCTGCAGTCCTGAGCTGGGGGAAGATTAGTAAAAGATCCAAAGCTCTTTGAGGTCAATGTCCACCTGTCGACTAATCCTTCAACTACTGAGGTGGCCTGTAATTTTTCCAGAGTCTTTTGTAAAAAAATGTACAGCTGGCTCAAATTGGCCATGTCGCATTGCCTCTTCCACATGTGCAGTCTTGGTAGAGCAGGTCAACCAGGTTGGGAGGACAGGGTTTTTTGTTTTCTATTTGGGGGCAACATTGTCAAGCACTTGACGAGGAGAATGTGGCACCTACTTCAGAACTGTACCACTCAGTCTCTCCTATAGTGTCCAAATCTAGCTCCCCTGGAAGGGGATACCATGGTTTCAGTAGGGCTCAGTCTGCTATTCCTACTGTAGAAGCAAGCTCAGCAGCTTGGGGCCACTGGGACTTGGGAAAACAGATGGAGAAAGTCCTCCATTGGGAGTGTCACTGGCTGAACCTGCAGCAGGAGAACAAGCTTTATGCTTTCTCTTAGCTGTGGAGCTGTGTTCTCTCAATTCTTGGACCAGAGACTCTGAGGGAGACATGCTTGAAAGGTGTTCCTGACCTCCCAAAGATCTGATTTCATCAGGGTGGGGCCACAGGAATTGGGAAGATAGGACAAAACAATTTTTCACTGGGGTGGTGATGGCCAAACCTGGTGGTGGAGAGGGAGAGACTGGACCCCATTTCAAGCCTAAGAGTTCAATGTCTGTCTGCCTATAGTTTCTTTAGAGAAACAGCGCACCATTAGGTGCAGCCAACAGTCCTTTCTGTCAACGGGGTAATTTAATTTAAGTCCCCAGCTATAATAATGTTTTGGTCAGTTTCTTCCTTTAATTATGTTAGTAGTTGTTTTTACATGTTTTGGTGCTCCCAGTTCGGATGCATATATTTTGATGTTATGTCTTCCTGATGTATTGTATCCTTTATCTTTATAAAACATCTGTTTTGTGTTTCTGTTATCTTGAAATCCATTTTGTCTGATAATTGTGACCACTTTTCACTGGATGCTATTTTGCTGGAGAAAGTTCTTTCACCTCTTCACTTTGAGTTTATATTGGCCTTTATACCTGAGATGGGTCTCCTGAAGGCAGCAAGAAGTTGGATGTTTTTTAAAAACATTTTTTATTGTCATTCAAGTGAAATTTTCTCCATTTCCCCCCAAGAAGTCCCCCAACCCTAGCCATTCCCACTTCTCACTATTGATCTTACCACCTTTTGGTTTGGTCATTGTATGCTTTATAGATGTTCCTGAAAACCCTTCCCCCTTTTGCCCCCATTGTCCCCTCCCACCCCCCTTCTGGTTACTGTCAGCTTGTTCTTAATTTCAATGTCTCTGGTTATATTTTGATTGCTTGCTTATGTTGTTGATTAGGTTCCACTTAAAGGTGAGATCATATGGTATTTGTCCCTCACCGCTTATATCACTTAGCATAGTGCTCTCCAGTTCTATCCATGCTATTGCAAAGGATAGGAGCTCCTTCTTTCTCTCTGCTGCATAGAATTCCATTGTGTAAATGTACCATGGTTTTTTGATCTATTCATTTACTGATGGGCACCTAGGTTGCTTCCAACACTTGGCTATTGTAAATTGTAGTGCTATGAACACTGGGGTGCATAGGTTCTTTTGGATTGGTGTTTCAGGGTTCTTAGGATATAATCCAAGCAGTGGAATTGCTGGGTCAAAAGGTAGATCCATTTTTAGTTTTCTTAGAAAATTCCATACTGCATTCCACAGTGGTTGTACCAGTCTGCACTCCCACCAACAGTGCACTAGGGTCCCCTTTTCTCCACAACCTCTCCAGCACTTGCTGTTTGTTGCTTTGTTTATGAGGAACATTCTGAATGGTGTGAAGTGGTATCTCATTGTGGTTTTAATTTGCATCTCTCTGATGGCTAGTGATGTTGACCATCTTTTCATATGTCTATCAGCCCTTTGCATGTCCTCCTTATGGAACTGTCTGTTCAACTCCTTTCCCCATTTTTAATTGTGTTGCTTGTCCTCCTGCATTGGAGTTGTGTGAGTTGTTTATATATTTTAGAGGCCAAACTCTTGTCTGAGGTATCATTGGCAAATATGTTTTCCCATATGGTTGGTTCTCTTTCCTTTTTAATGCTGTTTTCTGTAGCTGTGCAGATGCTTTTTGTTTTGATGAGGTCATATTTGATTATTCTTTATGTCCCTTCCTGTAGGGGATATATCAGTGAAAATATTGCTGCATGGAATATCTGAGCTTTTCCTGCCAATGTTTTCCTATAGGACTTTTATGGTGTCACAATTTATACATAAGTTTTTTATCCATCTTGAATTCATTTTTGTGTATGGTGTAAGTTGGTGATTGAGCTTATTATTATTTTTTTTTTATGTTGCTGTCCAGCTCTCAAACACGCTTTGTTGATGAGGCTATTTTTATTCTATTTACTGCTTCAGTTTTGGAAGATTATATTTTTCTATAAATTTGTCCATTTCACCTAGGTTTTCAAATTCCTTGGCATATACTTCTGTGTGGTAATTTTTTACAATCCTTTGTATTTCTGTGATATCAGTTGTAATCTCTCCTCCTTCATTTCTGATTTATTTGGGTCCTCTCTCTTTTTTTCTTGATGAGCAAGCTTAAAGGCTTGTTGATTTTGTTTATCTTTTCAAAGAACCAGCCCCTGGATTCACTGATTCTTAGACTTGCATTTTTAGTCACTATGTCATTTAATTCTGCTCTGATCTTCATTATTTCCTACTTCGTACTTCCTCTGGGCTGTCTTTGTTGTTCCATGAGTTCTTGTAGATGAAGGGTTAGTTGTTTATTTGAAATGTTTCCATTTTTTTTTTCCAGGTAGGTATAGCCATGAATTTTCATCTCAGGACTGCCTTTCTGTGTCCCATAAGTTTTAGGTTGCTGTCAGTTCATTTTCATTTGTTTCCAGCAACCTTTTCATTTCCACCTTGATCTTTTTCTTGACCCATTCATTGTTTAATAGCATGCTATTTAATCTCCATGAATTTGAGTGTTTTTCAGTTTTTTCCCTTGAGGTTGGTTTCTGATTTCAGTCCTTTGTAATTAAAGAAAAGGCTTGTTATGATTTCAGTTTTCTTGAATTTGTTGAGACTTGTTTTGTGTCCTGTCATGTGGTTTATCTTTGAAAAGTGTTCCATGTGCATTTGAAAAGAATGTGTAGTTTGCTTCTTTGGAATGAAAGGCTCCATGTATATCAGCTTAGTCCATTTCATGTGTGGAATTGTTCAATGCCACAATATCTTTGTTGGCATTTTGTTTGGAAGATCTATCCATTTTTGACAGTGGGGTGTTAAAATCCCCTACTATAATTGTGTTACTGTCAATATCTTTCTTGAAGTCCTCCAAGATTTTCTTGATGTATTTGGATGCTCCTATTTTGGGTCAATATATATTTACAATGTTTATATCTTCTTGATGGATTCTTCCCTTGAGTATTATGAAGTGATTTTCTGGGTCTCTTTTTATTGCATTTTGGGTGTCTATTTTGTCT
Source organism: Glossophaga mutica (assembly GCA_039655065.1). Classification (NCBI taxonomy): domain Eukaryota; kingdom Metazoa; phylum Chordata; class Mammalia; order Chiroptera; family Phyllostomidae; genus Glossophaga; species Glossophaga mutica. Next base: position 26,150,482 of record CM077316.1, read on the forward strand.
GATATGAATATTGCTACCCCGTTTTTTTTAACTGTTCATTTGCTTGGAATATTTGTTTCTAGCCCTTCACTTTCAATCTGTGTACGTCTTTCGTCCTGAGGTGGGTCTCTTGTAGGCAGCATATGTGTGGGTCATGCTCTCTTATACATTCAACTACTCATGTCTTTTAATTGGAGTATTTAATCTGTTTACGTTTAACATTATTATTGATGGGTATATCTTCATTGCCATTCTTTCATACCTGTGTTCCTCTCTCTCTCACTCTCTTTCTTCCTTTTCTTAAAGCAATCCCTTTCACTTTTGCAGAGCTCGTTTGGTGGAGGTGTATTCTTTTAGACTTTTTTATTTTCTGGGAAGATCCTTATTTGGCCTTCCATTTTAATTAAGAGCCTTTCTGGGTAGAGTAATCTTGGTTGCAGGCCTCTGGATTTCATTTTGTGGAGTATTTCTTGCCATTCTTCTCTGGCTTGGGGTGTTTCCATTGAGAAATCAGCTACTAGCCTTATTGGGGCTCCCTTGTTTGTAACTTCCTTTTTCTCCCTCACTGCCTTTAAGATTTTCTCTTTGTCTTGGAATTTTGCCATTTTAATTATGATGTGTCTTGAAGTGGACCTCTTTGGGTTCCTATTGATTGGGACTCTGTGTTTCCTGGATTTGTATGA